>CM052898.1:37663746-37781246 GCA_028534135.1 Potos flavus | reverse complement strand
GTCCCTTTCATTATGGTAAAAAGAAAAGGCCTATGTGTGTACTATACATATCTATATCTAGAACATAATTAAATGCTCTGGTAAGCCTTGCCAACTGGAGAAATTTCTTTAGAGAAATGTTTAATTTATAAATAATCATTTGTGTTAATTTCCTAGGAATATTTTGTTTTGAATTAATAAAGGTCAAAAGAGTAGAGGAAAAAACCCAAAAATCCTTAAAATCTCAATCAAAATTAATCTAATTCTATTAGGACATAATTGATTGAGTTGAAGAGTAGTTTAAAATTTTTTCCAGCATTTTCTTCTCTTTCTATAACTAAATTATATTCTAGCCATTACCAACCATTCATTTTAGGTGAATGACAAAAAGAAAAAAAATGTGAAGTGAAAGCACATTCATTTGACATTAACCCAAAATAACCAATTTGCTTCTCGTGAGCCTTGGCTGTTGCTGAGGTGCATTTGTTAAATTATAGCAGCAATTTTTCCTCAGGAATCTTCTAATTTTGTTCCAATCACTGGAGTCATGTTTATGTATTTCCTTGCACAGATATACTGTTTCCTCAGAGAACTCTTGAGAATAGAAATTCTTTATCAGATGATTGAATATCAAACAGTGAGATGACTAGCCAGTTAGGTTAAAAATATGAAAAGACATTTAAATTTAAACATAAAGGAGATCATCTGAATGACAAATTATGGGTGATGTAGAGGAATAAATTAGGACAACTTCTTCCCTTCTTTTCCTCTCAGAGCTTCTCCATACTTAAATACTAAAGCTCAGTTGGACTAGCCTGCTGTTTAGAGCTGTGCCGTCCAGTAAGAAAGCCACTGTCCAGATGTGACTATTGAGTACTTTGTCATGTAGCTAGTAAAAATTGAAAATGTAGTGTAAACAATTGATGTAAAAGATCTCATTCATAACTGTTTTAATATTGGTACTTGTTGATACACGATCTTGCCCCTCAAAACAAGGCACTGGCCAACTTGGTATGAAAGGCTTGAGTTTCCAGCTGGATTACCTGGACAAATCATTTAAAGCCTCTGAGATTTTTTTTCTTAGCTACAGAGGGCCTGTCTGTGTGACCAACAACATTGCTATGAAAATCACTTAAGGTATAGATGAGAACTCTTCAAGCCATACACATTATGACACTTTTCAAGTGGTATTAACATTTAGTTTTATCTCAACCAACAACATCTAGAATAATTGTTTGTAGTTCATCTAAATTGGAGCAGAAATACCACACCTTTGCTGCCAATCGCATCGCTATGTAGGACAGGCAGCAGCTAATTTGTCCAATCCTGAATCATTCCTTGGATTATTCCACAATAATTCTTTTTCAAGGGCTCCTAAAGCTCAGTCCATTAAGCATCTGCCTTCAGCTCAGACCCTGATCCCAGGATCCTGGGATGAAACATCAGGCTTCCTGCTCAACAGGGAAGTCTGCTTCTCTTTCTTTCTCCCTCTGCCCCTCCCCACTGCTTTTTCTCTCCCTCCCTCCAGTAAATCAATAAAAGATTTTTTAAAAATAATTCTTCTCAAATCAAGTAAATAGCATATGAATGTCTCAAAAAGCTTAATAATTTTAACGGTACCAGAATTAAGAGTAAACAAACTTTGGATTAAAAACAGATTCAAATTCAATGATGGTGTTTTCCTCTTAACAATTCTCTCTATCATATACTCACATTCACTCATCAAACATTTAGAATGTGCTCTGCAATACAGCCAAGTGGAAAAGATCACAAGCTTTGGAATTACAGACACTAGAGTGTTAAATTTTGGCCACATTTGAGTGTTTTATGTGGTCCTTCCAACCCTATAATATTGCAATTATTAAGTCTAGCAGGATTTTTGGGCAATTAAATGATGTATTAATTTTAAAAAATTAACTCTTAGCACATGGTGTTTAATAAATTTTAGCTGAAATAATATTTAGTTATTGTTCTAGACACTGAAGATACTAAAGACACAGGCTCTGCCCTCAAGGCATTATCTACATTATCATCTATCAGCTGTATCTAAGGAAGCCTAAAGAGTAATTATTTTCCGGGATCCAGGAAGCTATATGGATCTTACAGGCTGTTATCCTAATATTTAGCCCTGTGTAATTACAGCCTTAATCCTCTGAAGGATCCATTCAAGAAGCCTAAGGATTTCTGCAAACTAATATAGAGTTTACCTAATAGGTTTCATTTAATCAGTCTTGTCATACTGAATTTCAGAAAACTCTTAAGGAAACAGTGGTTACCTCTTCTAGCAGGCTTAAAGTTGGCTTTAGTACTCTGTTAAATGGATTTCCTCCTAAACCACTTTTTAATAACACACAAACCCACCATCATCACAAACTAACGCAATAATCATTTACCATGATCCTCTGGTTCAGTCAGAAAGGTGAGAGATATATAATAAAAAACCTCAATACCTTCTTGCACCCTTTCAGAAACTTGCCTCATTAAGCTCTTACCTTGAGCACCCATCAGCTTTGCCAATTTATTTTCTTCCTACAATAATTCACAGAGTAGCAACAATTTTTAAAGAAAGGCCTTACTGGCCAATTTAGCAAGACCACTATATTAGAGTTTCTCAAAAGTTGTACCAATTGGTAATCATTTTTTATGTGGTGGGGAAAAAAACAGAATCCATATGGCCACAGCAGATTCTACCATCTACTATCAAAATGAAATGTCAAGTTCCCTGTGCAGATAGCTGTAAATTAATATGGCATGTCAAAAGTTCCATACACTGGAATGACTGATTTCAAATCTATCAACCCAGTCCTATTTAGTAACTATTAATTAGAGGATAGAAGACACCATCCTACTTTCAAAAGACTAACAGTGTTATTTTTTAGTAGGTCTAAATTCTAGTCATTCCTATCTATTACAAGTTGTTATAGATGGTCTTCAAAACACAGCTCTAACCAAGTAAATCACTTAATCAAAGCCTCAATGTCCTGATCTGTAAAATGGAGGTAATTACAGCTACACTGTCGTCATTTTAGAAATATCAGAAGTAATGTTTATAAAACACTTATCACAGAGTTATTACCACTATTGATGTTGTATTTTATTAGCTAGGGTAGGGGTCTATAAACTTTTCTGTAAAGGGCCAGATGATAAGTATTTTTAGCCTTGTAGGCCATAGAATCTGTATTAGTACAATGCAACTGCTGTCCTAATAGGAAAGCATTCACCAATAATACATCAACAAATGAGTGTGGCATGTTCTCATCAACTGTATTTGTGGACACTGAAATTTGAATGTTATGTAGAACTATTATTCTCTTGTTTTGTTTTTTCTCAACCATCTAAAAAAAATAATAATCTCAGTTTGTGGGCAACAGAAAGAACTGGAGAATCAGTTATGACCATCAGGCCATACATTGCCAAGCCCTGGGCTAGAGGAGTCTGATCTGAATTTACATAAGTTGATTCTATCATTAATTGGCCAGTTAATTTTTAGAAAAAATATCACTTGCAACAAATTGAAAATGCTTTACATGCAAAACCATGTTATTTTTATTAACTTTAAATTCTGCTGAACGCTTTTGGAAAAACATAATACAAGTCATCCCTGCTTTCTAAAGTTTGAGTTACCTACATTAGTTACCTACATTAGTAGTTAAGGGCTTTTTTTCATAAAAGCAAAAATCCTCCACAGATCGCTTTTGGTTAGCAAAAACAAGTACTAACATAGGTCTATATAAAAGCGAAGTAGCATAACAAATTTTCAGGAAGTGGGGGATACTCTTTGCTTTATGCTATTCCAGCTTACAAAAGGTTCCATAGGGCCTGTTTATTTTTGGATAGTGGGATAAACCTGTATTTTGCTTTCACTATTTAAACACCTACCATTTTGCAGTTTTAGGGGTATTTTACCTCCAGTGTAAAAAGTTCAACAATGGTACTTTACAGCATTGCAAACCAATTTATTTAGCATGCTTGTTAAACATATTGCTTCTTTTCCTTACTAAATTAACTGTGGTTTGTGAAACAAACATGAATCTAACAATACAAGATGCAAAAACAATTTCAATAAATAGGTCTTCATTTACTCTTTAATCTCCTTTCTGCCACTGACTTAAAAACAGCTGCCAGGAAGAGATGCAAACACCATATTTCTCCAGTTACATAATGTTAATTATAATGGAATTACACCACAAATAAAATCTTAATCATGTTGGCCACTCTTCTCCATGTTCTTATTACTTACTCACAGACTCCCAATCCATTAAATCTGCAGTATTAAAAATGGGTGCAAGTGCAGGGGAGAGAGAAGACGAATTTGGTTTGGTCAAAAGGTCAAGGGATAATTTAGTTAAATAAGTAAACAGGGGAATAATCTTTTCATCCTTTTTCTATCTTACGCTTTTAATGCTGGATTATCTGCAAAATGAACAAGGACAGTGAGTATCAGGTCAGCTCTGCTAAGAATATCGAGCTGATTGACAACAGCACTGGAGGATGTGCTGTTGAGGTTCATATTAGTTGCTCTCACGACATTAACTTAGAGTTTGGAGATATTTACCAAGGATTCCTTATCTATCCATACTTTATAACCTACCAATTTACTGACTTCTTGAATTTAATTACCATGGAAAGTGAAAATATAGGAATGCAAAGATAAATAAGCCATAGAGGTTTATAAATCCACAAGACAGGTTTGTTGGTTTTCCTAGTCCTGACATCAAGTTAGCACCCAAACAATTAACAAAATAGCAACATTACCATGGTTGGATATATGCACAGATTGTTAGGTAATAATGAAGCATAGATACCTACGATAAAGCCAGACTGACTGTGTTCTGTATGCTTAGCCACTTATGTATTTGTAGGATTATAGATAATTTATCTACCATTCTAAGCCTGAATTTGTCTGTAACATGCAAATAATGATCATAGTTACCACAAAGTGTTAGAAAGATTAAAATAATTAACATGTGTAAAGCTTTTATATTATCTAACTCAAAGAACTATGTAAATGATTATTAAAGCAATGTCTAAAATATTTATTCACTAATACTCTATATTACTGTTTTTATAATACTTTCATTTTGATAGGTCACTACTATATAGCTCTTTGTAGATCTCCATGAGAAAAAAAAAAAGTCTAAAGAACTTAATAGCCTTATCCATGATAAATGTTTGCCAACGATAAAGGTGAAATGGAAATCTAAGGGTTGTTTGCCTCAAGTATCACCAACGTCTGGCATAATTAATGAAACAAAATTGCAGGGCAACAGGGCACTTAGTTCTAAAGCAGCTAATAATGAAGAAGTCTTTAACCAGCAGTGTAGAAAATTTGACTCTTCTATAATAACCCTGAAAATATGCCACTTCATTAGCTCCTGCTCAGTATGTAAAGTGGCTACTCTCAATCCAGTGCTTTCTTTTCTTCCAAATATCCCTATGACCTACTATTTCCAAACTTGCAGGTCCTCAGAAATAAACTTGGCACTACTGTTAACTGAGCTCCATATAATAGAGCATACCACTTTGCTAACAACCATAGGGAATGTCAAGATGTAGAAAAGGCAGCCCCAACCATTAACAAGTTTACCATCTATTTGGATAAATAAAAAAGAACCTAAATAAGTAAGATGAAAACAGAAACATACAACCACACAGCAAGGAAGAACTAAAACAGCAAACATGGGTGCAGTGCTTTAGTGTCTACAGTGTTTCCACCAGTGTATTATTTCACTTTGTGCCTCCATCCCACCCCAGTCCAGGAAATAATCCCCAGGAAATAAACTGTATCATCTTGGCATTACAGATTACCACACAGAGCCTCAGGAAATCTAAATAATGTGGTCCAGGTCTTAAAGATGAAGGGAAAGCTGTCGTGCAGAATCCAGATCTTCACACTCACATCTAAGATTTTAAACTACAGCACTCTCTTCTCTGAAAACAGAGATTCCATACCTTCCCAGGGAGAGGATGTGAGACAGTTCATGATGACTGGTCAGAAATGAGCATAGTGGGGCACCTGGCTGGCTCAGTTGGAAGAGCATGCAACTCTTTTTTTTTTTTTTAAAGATTTTATTTATTTATTTGACAGAGAGAGAGAGAGATCACAAGTTGGCAGAGGCAGAGAGAGAGGAAGAAGCAGGCTCCCTGCTGAGCAGAGAGCCGGATTCGGGGCTCCATCCCAGGCCCCTGGGATCATGACCTGAGCCGAAGGCAGAGGCTTTAACCCACTGAGCCACCCAGGTGCCCCGAGCATGCAACTCTTGTTCACAGGGTTTAAGTTAAATAAAGAAAACTTTAAAAAGATGAAGAAGAAGTAAGCATGCTGATGGGAGGGAAAGGTCACTGCAAATGGGAAATGGTGCCACCTCAGAAAGGTAAAGAACAAGTTCAGGTCAATGGTTTTGAATGGAGATTTTGGGGGTGAGGGTGGCTGTGTTGAGAAGAATAGAAAAGTCATTAGCTATTCTTCTACATTTCCTATTGGCTGCCCAGGGTTTTGAAGCAATAGCATTGAGCATCGGTAAGCTAAATTTCAACTACAATACCTTTAATGCCAACCTATCTATCCTGTTATCTCTCTTAAAACTCTGATATGACCCACACACTCAGTCAATATGATTAATTGGGACCCTCCAAGCCAAATGCTACCCAATATTGAGCTGACAAGAAGCACTTTAGTAAATCTTATTTTACTAAATTAAGTAAATTTAACTTACTTAAATTTTAGCTTAAGTAAAAATAACGTAATTAAACACTTATGTTAGAAATACTGTGCTATAATCTCTTTTATTCCTCCTTATTTTACCTTCACAATAACCACAACAGGTCCGTCAGGGGTGACCAAGACCACCCCTACATTCAAAGACTTGCTAGAAATACAGAACTCAGTATCTAAGCTGTACTTAAGGTTAAGGACTTATTACAACCCTGTATTAGGAATACACAAAAACATAGTAAGAGGAAAAAACCAGATGGAATCTGAAGGAATCCATATGCAAACTTCTTTATGCTCCCCTCTCCCATGTGGTGGTCAGAGAATACACTCTTCTCCCAGCAATGAATATCTATCAACATATGTGCAATATATCCGTCCAGGGAAAACTATTAGGGACTGAGTGCCAGTGTCTGTTCATTGGAGGGCTGGTCCATACGTACCCTCTGCCTAGAATTATCAAAATTCCAGATTACAAGAAAGGAGGTGTTGAGCACAAACCACATTATTTGTATTAACAGATTAGGCATAGCGAACAACTCTTATCAATTAGGAAACGCTTTCTATCAGTACCAGCCAAGGGCCAATCTCACAAGCACCTCTCTTAGTTTCAGGACTGCTCTAACAACTCTTCCCTGCACACAGGGCAGTTACTACTCCACAAAGATCAAGTAACTACAACACAGAGACATTCAGTAACTCATCTAGGATCCTAGAAGTCCTAAGTGCCACTGTGTTTTAGTTTGACAGCTCTTTAAAAATACACAGAGACAAAGGACTTCTCAAATGGTTTAGTTTTAGGAAAAATTCCAAGAAATAGGAGTAAAGGTGAGATGGAGAGGACTAGGAGGCAGAGAAACATGAGAATGGAAAGCTCATCCAAGGGTGCCTTTTTTTTTTATTATTATTTAAGATTTTATTTTTAAGTAATCTCAACACCCAACATGGGGCTTGAACTTACAACCCCATGATCAAGAGTCACATGCTCTTGGGGCACCTGGGTGGCTCAGTGGGTTAAAGCCCCTGCCTTCAGCTCAGGTCATGATCTCAGGGTCCTGGGATCGAGCCCCACATCGGGCTCTCTGCTCAGCGGGGAGCCTGCTTCCCCCTCTCTCTCTGCCTACTTGTGATCTCTCTCTCTCTGTCAAACAAATAAAATCTTTAAAAAAAAAAGAGTCACATACTCTCCCAACTGAGCCAACCAGGCACCCTCAAGGGTGTTTTATTAATTTGGTTACCACCACGGGCAAGTGGGGATCAATCCCACTATAGCACAGAGTGAAATGAACTTTAATGTTGTCCATTCAAAATACTGAAGAGGAAAATAGTTATTTACTGGTTCTCCATTCCCTATTGGTCAAGGTTCTCAGGAACCATTAGTTTCCAATATTAGAGAAATCCTAAGGAAGAAAGTAAGAAGCCTTCTTCTTGTGATTTTGCAACAATCATAGGAGCCAAAATTTGTATCTAGACAATGCAAGATATGGCATAAAAGATATAAATATAGTCTATATTAGCCCTCCGGCAATTTAACTTCTCTAGGCTACACCTGGGGGTCATCCGGGTTGGCTTCTGTCAGAGTCCTTTATAATGGTTTAGAATTTCATAAGCAGCTTCCAGGATCAATGAAACGAATAATATGGACCAACGTGACAGTTTAGCTACAGTTTTCATTTGGTGTAGAAGATGTTAGAGTAAAACTCCATCTCAAAAATTCTAGGCGTAACAGCATTTTTTACAGGAAGCATATTTAAGGCCAGCAGTGGTGTATATATAAAATTTTGCAAAAGTCTGACCCCAGCTGAGTCAAATTTCTGTCAAATACCAGGCTTCTATCAAATAACCTGTTAAATATGGAGAAAAATATATATATATATGTGTATATATATATATAACTGTGAGAAATGTATGTCTGTTGTTTAAGCCATCTAGGATAGGATTTTATTATGTTATTAAATAAATACGGCATCCCGAGTTAAGACAATAGTATACCAGAGGAAAGAAACATTTTAAGCATCCCGAGTTAAGACAATAGTATACCAGAGGAAGGAAACATTTTAAGTGGCAGCAGAGAAAACAAAAAAATGAGTAGCTGTATTTGTCCAAAACCAAGTAGTAAAATATTGATCAACTAATTTAAATCGTGTCTTGAGCATGGTGAAAACAACAGCTTCCTGACAGGCAGAAATGAAGTGGATACAAAGTATGAAATGACTTATATGTATGAAAAAAGTTATCACAGAGAAATAAATAGAGGCATGGTATGAATTTGGCAAAGCAAATTCCATTAACTTTAAGGTCTGTATTTCTCAAAAATGCCATGTTTTATTGGAGAATATTTGAAGGTTTAAGACCCCGCTCAAAACAACCATAAAAAAATAATGTTTAAATCAGGCTGAAATGTGAATTATGATTATGAGTTCTAAGTAAATAAGCAAAGCTGATATAAATTACCTTGTCACAATTAAAAACAACACAATCTTTTTATTACATTTTATTTTTGATATACACTACAATTAAAGAATCTTCTAAAGAACTGTCCTTCTAAACAAAGGGAGCAGTAGCTTCAAAGCTCTGGGAGAGGTAGTTTAATAAGTAATTCAATAGGTACCTGGAGGCCTCTAAGTAGTATACAGGAAAATAATACATACAATGGCCTAGAAGATTCACCATAACCCAAGTAGCAGATTTTGCCAAAGCCGCACCAAGTAACATTTTGCAGTAACCATTGAAAAAGGCAAGAAAAAAAAATTTTAAATAAACGAAATGAAGTCCAGTTCACTGACAGAATATTTGACTGGTTCATGTACATTTCTATAAGTCTTCTGTGTCACTGGGATATGAAAATTCAAAATTATCTCGGACATATATGTATTTTTGGAGCCCTACAAAAAAGCATTTAGCTATAGCCAAGATAGACAAAGACCAAAATTAGGAACTGGTTAAAATATCTATCACCAACTCTCTTCCTTCGGAGCTACTGTTAACATCAAGCTAGACATATAAAGATTGACACTATGCCAACTTACCATCTCTGTGCATTTAGGTATTTATAGAAGATAAAATCTGCCTCATAGAAATGTGCTGAGAATTAGCTCTCTAGTATCTCTAAGCCCTTTGTAAACCTACGTGGAAGCTGAGCACAAAGTCTTATCATTTCTTTAAACATTTAACACCTTCAACTCTAGCATTCTCTTTAACAGATGCTCCTCACATCTCACATGTCAAAGCACAGCTTCCTACAATCCCTAAAAATAGAAAACAGGATGACACATTTTGGTCCTGATAAGCAAAACTGAAGTTGCTATAGGACAATCTGATAAGCCAATCTAGTATGATGAGAAATGGAAGGACCTCATTCATGACAGGAGAATTTAGGAAAGGTAAAGAGTAAATTGGGACCAATCCTTCTTTGTTGTACATAAACACTCACTCTGCCTTTTATCAAGGAAAGGGTCCCTTTGGCTTATTAATAATATATATGTTTATCAGAGTATGTAAGGTGAAGAACTGAAGATAAGGAATTTTTAAAATTAGGGGCGCCTGGGTGGCTCAGTCGTTAAGCATCTGCCTTTGGCTCAGGTCATGATCCAGGGTCCTGGAATCCAGCCCCACATCGGGCTCCCTGCTCAGTGGGAAGCCCGCTTCTCCCTCTCCCACTCCCCCTGCTTGTATTGCCTCTCTTGCTCTCTCTGTCAAATAAATAAATAAAAATCTTAAAAAAAAAAAAAAAGGAATTTTTAAAATTAAATGTCAAATATCTAAGCCAATTTACAAATCTGTTCATTTCTACATGTCCACACTCAAGACACGTGTCAAAAAAAGTATTAGACTTATGTTTTAGAACAGTTATAACACACTATATATGTGTTCCCCATTTCTTTAATATAAACATACCACACTATTTGATTCTAAACTGTACTTTTGTAAACTGAATTTACCTGAAAATGGTTGTATCTAAAACTGTGTTGTACTTTTAATTCTTGTATCCTTTTCTCTCCTTCACCCCTCCATAGAAAGCTGTGATTAAACTGATGGAGTCTCCTCCTACCCATAGACACATCCCAACCTCTTTCCTATCTGCATAAATTCTGGACAAGCAATTCCATCTCCTTGTGATTTTATCCTCCTTGATCATCACATGACTGTTTTTCTCATCCTGAGAAACTCAGCTGAAACATTCTCTTCTAAATACTGGCATTCCCCCAATACCCTCATTAGTTTTCACCAACACTGTCAGCCCTCATAACCCATTCTTCCTTCCCACGCAATCACAACATTACTATCACCATAGGCTCTTTGTTATGGTCAAATTTTTTTTTCCAATTTGTTTTCACATTTCCATGGGTTATGGGTCTCCCCTATAAATTTTAAGCTCCTTGAGTGAATTATCTACATTCAATTCATTTACCATTCTCTTTCTACACCTAACATCTACTAGGCACGCAAATATTTAATCAAGGAATATGTACATGTCTATCTCGAGATCTGGATTAGGAAAAAAAAAAATAATAATGACTCCGAGGTAACCTATTCTTTATGCACTGTTGTATTTTCTAGATTTTCTAAAACAAACATCTATTTCTTGTGAAATCAAGAAAATTAGCCCCTTTTCTAAGGGTGGTTTTCCCCTTATAATGCTTTTCTTGGGGCTTTGATTTTCTGATATAGTCCAAGTATTTAAGTCAAAGGCAGTCATTTACTGCTTGGTCATCAAAATGTACATATTAGTCTTCTATGGAGATGTTCCCATCAGTGAAGAAGAGACTGAACTATATGGTAGTCCTATCAGTGGTTATGACATTCAAAGCTTACTCAAGGAAAAATAGGAGTTAAAAAATTGATAGTTTACAAAAGATTAGATCCAACAGCATGAAATCACTTCCAGAGGTGCAGGCAATCAATCTTTTTCTTAAATGGTATCAACCACAAAGTCCATAGTGGAACAAGATTAACTTGTTTGGAACTAGACCAACCCTCAAGGCCAGGAAGGTGACAAGAGAAGGAGCTTAGTCAGAAAACACACTGTCTCCAAGTATGGTAACAAATAAAGGGCAACTTTTTCCTAATATACATAAGAAGGAAGTCCAAAAGAGAGGGTTGAAGCATGGGGATGAAGAATCATGTCACAGAAAAGCCCAGCAGCATTCACTGAAGTCCCAGGAAGCAGACTAAATTCCAGGGTCTGAACTTCAACCCTTGAAAGAGAAACTTTAAAAGTCAGGCAAAGTCTACATCCTACATTTAATGCAAAATCCTGAAGAGATAGCCCCTTGAACGGAGCATAGGGATCCATTTTTCAGAACATGGGTCCCAGTGCCTATAATATAAAAGTCTACTTAAACAAAGTCACAAAGGCCAGACAAGCAACAAGCATAAAACATCTATGAGCTATACAGTAGCAGGCTGTAGCTCTGTCAAATCTGCCATGAAAGGGAGAGAGCTGCTCAAGAAAGGTAGCTGATGTGTATCTGTAATTTAAGGGCTTGATTCTGTCATTAAAATGGATCTAAAGTAAACACTTTAAAATATTTATATGTCCAAGGAGGTTAAGAATACATGGGTAATATATGGATTACCTTGTACAGTACTGTATACACTTAAAATATTTACATCTTTTTTTAAGAATTAAAATGTTAAGAGACTATTTTTCCTTATGCAAAATTTCCTCTTTCCAACTGACCACAAAAGTTTAAGTTACTATTTAATAAGATTCTTAGATTACATTTAACTATACTGAAGAGTATACACATTGAATTTATTATGTACCTATTGGAATGCAGCATAAGCACCTCCCCTTGGGTAGACAAACTATCCCACCTAAGGCTTTGATGGTTCACAGGATCATGGATTCATTTTACGTGATTGTTCTCTTGGGCTGTGTTTTTTTTGTGAGGAAAAATTTTATGTTTTCAATTTTGACTTTAAGAAGATTTATACTCTAGGGGCGCCTGGATGGCTCAGTGGGTTAAAGCCTCTGCTTTCGGCTCGGGTCGTGATCTCAGGGTCCTGGGATCGAGCCCCACATCAGGCTCTCTGCTCAGCGGGGAGCCTGCTTCCCCCTCTCTCTCTGCCTGCCTCTCTGCCTACTTGTGATCTCTCTCTCTGTCAAATAAACAAATAAAATCTTTAAAAAAAAAAGATGTATACTCTAATATCAACTAATAATGTCAAAATTCGGTCATTTATAATGTCCCTCTCCTTCTATCTAAGACACTGCCTGTTTTACTGCCATTACTACTCTTTGAAAGGACAAAGAAAGATGGGGGGAGACGTTTGCATTGCCTCTTTCAAGGAAAAAACTGACCACATTTACAAAAGCTAACATTAGGGGTACCTGGGTGACTTAGGCCTCTGCCTTAGCCTCAGATCATGATCTCTGGGTCCTGGGAAAGAGCCCGGGGTCTGACTCCCTGCTCAGTGGGGAGTCTGCTTCTCCCTTTCTCTCTGCCCCTACACCTACTTGTGTGCTCTCTTGCTCTCAAATAAATAAAACCTTTTAAAAAAATAAAAAATAAATAAAAACCACCAAAACTCAACATTAAACAAATATAAGTCTGAACAATTTTTGATCCTGCTTGACCACCATGACAATACCATTTAAGACTTGCCACTATAATCTACTCATTAACGAAATTGAGAAACAAACATGAATTGATCTGCTAAAACTAAGTGTAAGACTGTTTGGGGATGTAGCAATATTCAGAGTTTAACTAATTTGTTCCTGTACTCCCTTAGGCTACAATGAACATGATTTCCATACTCAGGAGACTTAGGAGGCTAAGGTATTTAAACCACATAACCCACCTCTCTAGGAGCAAACCTATTGAACAAATATGTACGTTTAAAAAAAAAAAAATAGTACTACTTTGCATTCACAGACACCATTCAGTTCAAGCCCATGTTGAAAGAGTACAAAATTTCTAAGTATGAAATTCGAGTGAAACATAGTAATACTCAGCCACATGGTATGATGTAATAAATCCCAATTTGAAACAAGCCTACTAGCATTCTCTAAACTCACTTCTGAGTATAATAAGGGCTGTGCCATGCCAAAGAGCCCATTCCACCAAAAAACTAAAAGAACAATTAAAGTCCATTGATGTAGTTTGTTGCTAACCACAACCTAAATTCTGCAATCTTAGCTGTGTACGATCTAACAAAATAATAACAGAAAGGAATCCTCAACTGCTACATTTCTGTTACTTTTATTTCCCAGGGAAATAAAATAAATAAATAAAATAAATAAAATCTGTTAACAATTCTTTCCCAGGGAAATAATTTCCTATGAGAAAGGCACCAACTCATTTCACCAATGTACCACTTAATGCGCAAAATCAAAACTTGCTTTTCAGGAAGAGAACAGATTTTGGTGACTGGCAATTGGGAAAGCTGATAGGAGCCTGGAGAACATTTGATCTGTTGGCAACAGAAACCCTTACACTGCACTCTGCCTCAGCATCAGCTAAATTTGAGACCTCGGCAACTTGAGTTTATCCATTAATGCTGATTGCTACTTCTCAGTGGAGAAACACTGCTCAAGGTACAGGTGTAGAACACATTCCAGCTTTTTTTTTCTAGAAAATAACACACATCTGTTCACTGTAAAGTAATTACTGAATGGTAATTAGAACTTAGCACTGGGGTTTAAATAACAAATGGTGGCATTTTTAGAACCTGGCTCAAAATGAACTGAAGTCTTAAGTCCTATGATATTGCACAAGGTCCCAGGGAGGCAGGGGTAAAAACAAGAAGAGTACCAGGCTATGGGCTAGAAGCCTCAAAAAAAAAAAAAAAAAAAAAAAAAAAAAAAATCCCTTCATCTGACCAGCTGTATCCTATCATCTCTGGCCCTCAATTTCCTCATCCACAAAATGAGTCAGTTCAACTGAAGACACCTAAAGCTTTCAATTTCAACACTGTAACTGTCCTGATTTTTCAGATTATTTTAAGACAGTAATTTCAGTTAGTAAACCAGCTTCCCAACTTGCCAATACCAAACATACAATTTATGAAGTCGTGCCAATATTGGCAAGACACCTAAAAGGTTTGAAACTGCAAAGTTAATTCTTTCATATCAGGAACAAAATCTGTATTATTTTAAGAGCTATAACGATCACAAAGATTCATAAAGATCCCCAATGACTTGTGGATCACACTTGGAGAAAATTTCTTCTCAAAATTCAACTCGAGTTACAGATAGGTATCACATGGGGTCAATTTAAAAAACACCGGCACTTAAGCTCCCATCTGAGATCAATTAAATAAGAATTCCTGGGGTCAGGCTCTGTCATTACTGTTATTACTATTTTTTAAGTCCCCATACAATCCTAATGTTCAAAGACTGAAAGCCACTGTTTTAAACAAAAATAAAATTAATGAATAATGGGGCACTTTAAGGGCATTCAAGAAGAGCTTGAATACGAAAAAAAAGAAAAAACATTTTAAAGCATCAGAATACCTATAGTGTTTTAAATGTATAATGTAAAAATTTCTGGGGGCGGGAGGGCGTACATCCCCACACAAACAATTCTTGGACACCAGCAAGATGTCTTACAATCCAACTCAATTCTGATACCTATACCCAGAGATTATCAGGTTCCATAGGTAAAAGGTTCAGTCCAACAAGACTTGCCAGCCATTGCCTCTGCCCTGCCCAAATTCAGATGCCAAATGCAAATCCAGAAAACCCAGGCTGTTTACGTGTGCTACTGACTGACCAACTTGAAATTGCAGATTCCCACAATCCCCTCCAACTGAGGATGCCAATTCTAAATTCAGATTTTTACCTGTACTTGTAGCCAACCGGCTATAAATGAGAGGTTCCCACAACCTCCTCTTTCCTTGGGTTCAATTAATTTCCTAGAGAGGCTCCCAGAACTCAGAAATATTTTACTTACTGTATCGCCACTCAGGAAGAGCCAGATGGAGGCCGGGCACAGGGCTAGGCATAGGGAACAGGTAGGGAGCGCGCATGTCCTGCAGGCACGCCACTCACCCAACGCTTCCCCTGAGTTCCCAAACCCAGAAACTGCAACCCGCTGTGCTCCTGTGTTTTTAAAAGTCATGATTACTTAAATCACTGGCCACTGGTGATTGATTTAAAATCCCAGCCCTTTCCCCACAGGGGATGGGGGCAGGGGCTGAAAGTTAAACCCTCTAATCACATCATTGGTTCTCCTGGCAACCAATCCCCACCCTTAAGTGCCTCCCAAAAGTCATCTCGTTAACATAACAAGAGACACCTTAGTCACTCTCAACACTTAGGAAATTCCAAGAGTTTTGGGAACTGTGAGTCAGGATCCAAGGTTCATTCAGATGACCAAATATATATTTTTCATATAAACCAGAATATTGCAAATGTGTTTCAGTATTTTTAACTAACCACCAAGAAAAATATATATTTTAAGTTCAATATGAAGAATTTACTAAGTTATTTTAAACTCATGAATGGTAGTTGTTACACACAAAATTGTGTTATCAAACAAGTTTTGAAATGTCTTAAATATAGACATTTAATTTTATATCAAACAGGTTTTGGAATGCCTTTAATACAGAAGTTAAACAAGAGTTGATTCTATTCTCTTCCATCTTTCCCTCTTCACAGAGAAGGTGGAAACAGAGCTGAGGACCTAATTAGTAAGGTTTGGGGAAAGGAAATGAGAACATGTTCTTAGGCCCAGTAAGTACTTCAGTGTGCCAGGACCTAGGGTCCCAACTATGACCAACTGCAGCCATCATATCACATTACCTCCTCCAAGCTGCTTCTACCCCTCCCCCATTACTGAACCCTCTCCCACTTTGTTCCATCTCAGCTTGTGTGCTTGCTGTAAACTTCATGTGAGCCCACTAGATTTTTCCTCCTGAAGCCCAAATGCCACCTACCCTACAATCTCTGCTACCACTGTTAATTTCACATTTAGATAAATCACAATAGGACATGTGGAATCTACTTCCTAAGCAGCTCCACAGGGCCTGATGATGGACTCCTTATGCATAGAGGGGTTTCCCCATGGGAGACCTCAAGGAGCCAGCTAGCGAATTCTCTCTCATCTCCTCCCTCTAATAACATATTTTTCTTTAAGATGTGTTGTTCTTGCGTACACACATCAGAATTGTCTCACATGGTCCAGCCACTGTACCAGTCAAGCAACCATTCTTGATTTTAAGCAGATCATAAAGCAGTGGCAACCCTGATAACATCTTTCCCCTGTCTCCTCTCCTGGGCCTCCTCAGCTCCTTATTTCTTCATTCTCTTCTCTACAGGACTACACCTCCCAGTAAAATGTGAATGCTGTATCTCAGGCTCTGTTTTTTAGGAACCCAGGATAACACATTGAGTTTTTCATGGTAACATTGAGGGTAACATTCAGTTTTTTTTTTAACATTCAGTTTTTAATAGGAGAAAAAATATAAAAAACATCTATTACAAAGATCACACTGACTAGGGGTGCCAGTTATTTAAGCATCTGACTCTTGGTTTTGGCTCAGGTTGTGATCTCAGGGTCCTGAGAGCAAGCCTGGCATTGGGCTCTGTACTCAGCACAGAGACTGCTTGAGCTTCTCTCTCCCTCTGCCCCTCCTCCCCGATGCTCTCTCTCTTTCTCTCTCTACAATAAATAAATAGAAAGTGGATTAGAGGGGCCAAAGCAAAGGTAGAAGACCATTCAGGAAGGCTTATTTGGTGATTCAGGCAAAAAATCGTGGTAGCTGGAACTACATCAGGATCAGCTAGGTACCATCAATTCCTCTAGCTCTCTTCCTGTGAAGTCTCACAAAAGTGAGAATAAAGTTTTTACTGACATTATGAAATATCATATATGTAACTTTATGCATTTTTCAACTTACATTTTTCACATAATCATAGACATCTTTTCATGTAGGTAAATACAGACCTAAACTATATGCATTTTATGAGCTCCATATATTCTATTGTGTCTTTACAGCATAAATTTCAACCATACTTATTAAAACAAGGCTTGGATGAATAAAACTTAATACAAAGAAACAGGAACATGGATAAATTTATGCACCTCTATACATATTCCAGTAAAACAGACACTAAGACAGACACACTGTGTTACCAGTCAGGAAAAGGCTAGGTTATGCTTCAACAACAATAACACTACAAAATTAAAACTCAGTGGCTTATAGAAAATTTTAGTTCTCACTTGTACTATGCATCAGAGATGGAACTGCAGAGGGGCCCTGCTCATCACTCTCAATAGGAACCAAGGTTGACAGAACAGCTCCCATTTGGAACACTGAACATGGTCATGATAGGAGGCAAAGTTAGCACAGGAAATGCCAGGCGGTTGTTAAAATTTCTCCTAAAGTTGTACTTACTACGTCTGTTTTAGGATTTCAGTATTATCAATGGAGCTATACCAAGGTTTCGTGGAGGCCCCTGCATAAAGCATAAAGTCAAAAGCTCAGTATACATCTCCCTACCTAATCTTTTCATTGGGAAGATACTATGTGATTCCACAGTAAACCACAGGAAACTAGCACACTATACAGTCCAGTGTTGAATACGAAGGCAGTGTTTAGAAATGTATACTTTCGGACAGATTTGGTATCACCATTATCCACTGAGATGATATTGGATATTATTTGAACTTTAGGTCTTCTTTTGTTATCTGTAAAAGGAGAATAACACCCCCTTGTGGGAGAGATTGGCTACTTGTTCACCAAACTTAATTTCCTTTCCCCTTGCACACAAAGCTAGATTACATTTCCCAGACTCCCTTGCAATCAGGTATACCGCATGACCAAGTTCTTGTCAATGGAATGTCCCTAAAGGGGTAGATGCCTCTTCCAGGCCTGGTTCGTGTAAAACCATCTTTGCTATCCTTACCATCTCTCTCCCCTCTTAATGTCAGATGGAACAAAGAACCCGACAAAGTACTCAGAAGTTCTGTAAAATGGTGAGCCACAACTAGGAAGACACATTTGTATTAAACTGTTGGGTGAAAGAGAAACATCTATTGTGCGGTAGCTGGGACTTTTGGCATTTAGCCTACACACGCTATTGTACTCCCATATCAGGGAAGTAATAAAGACTAATGAAAAATCAAAAGAAAATTCTTATCACAGTGTCCATAAATACTGCATGCTAAACAACTACTATGATCCTTGTACTATTCTGATATTTGCTAGTGATACATACGAGTATTTTTTTTACTCTAGTCAATTCCAACTTGTGTAGGCACCATGAATGACCAATAAACACATTTAAACAAAATGGGCTCTAAAAGTCATTCTTAATACCACTATCTTCATATTAAATACAAATACTGTCCAATAAAAGTCCAAAACTAAATATGGCTTCTTACTTCTTTTAGTAAAAACCTAATCCTTAAAAATGTTATTTCAAGGTAAAGGAGTACTCACATTCATTATTTCGAGAATACTGGCACAAATGTATATTGATTTTTAGGTTTTATAATGAAATTTGCTTGATGTGGTTTTCTTCACAAATGAAATGAACATTGACCTGCCTGATTGCATATTGACAATGAAATCATCTTTAGATACAGAAGCCTGTGTAGATACTGTCAAAGAAAGTTAGGCATGATGAGTGGGCTCTTTTATAAGTTGACAATATTAGTTCTGACCCTAACTTTGATCTTTCCCTATTATTTAGAAAGAGGAAGCAGGAAGATATTACTTGTCTTCTTCCTCACTTTACCTCAAGAGTTCTGTTTCAAAAACTGACTTGAGAAGAAAAAGGAGGGAAGAGGGTGCATGGAAAGAAAAAGCATGTTGTAAGAGCTTGTATCCATGAAATAAGTACTGGCGAAATATTCTCACCTGTCAGTAAAAATAACTACTTACTAAAATAGAGCCTAGAATAGCTGGAATACTCTTTTGAGTATTCACCGCCTCCCTACTTTAAATGCAAAGTAATGAAATGTATTCAATTGTTTTGTATTTCCTCAAAATGAGACTTTCATCTCTCAAAACTGCTGATTAAGGGTTTCTCTTGTTATGTGCATAGGATACACCATCTTATCCACTCATTACAGAAGTTTATTTAATAATCTAATGCTTTTGAAAAGGAAAAAACAGCCAGTTTTTTGAGAGCCATATACATGTCACTTTGCTGAGACAAATATTATTCCTATTTCATTCAGGTTTCTAAGTATTATTATTTGGACTCCAGGGCAGAAGAACTGAGGGACTATTTTAAAACTGCCTAAGCATATTTGTCATTCATTACTGAATGGCTACTATGTGCTTTGAGAACAAGACATATATAATCCCTGCCCTTTGGGAGCTTATAATTAAGAACCCGTTAGGTTGCATTTAGACCCAAAATGAATTCCAGGAAGATAGAAGTCCCTATAATTCAAGTCGTAAGTCCCCGATAGAAGTTTTAGTTGAAAACAAACAAAAAAAGAAAGTATGGCTCCTAAAATGGTCAAAGAAACATAAAATTAGGCTGGGGAATCCCACTTAAATCAGTGATTATACTTTTCTGCATTTTCACAGTATTCTTTCATGACCAGAAAAAAATTACAAGAATGTGACATTTAGAAATTTAAAATACTTTGCATTATTAAATAATATGTTGGATATGACAGAAAATCATGTGTGTATTAAAAACTATAGTGAGTAGGGGAAAAAGCTGTTTTAAACTCAACGGTTCATAAGAATAGACAATATTAATGTCTTGGTAAAGATAATTCATTCTGATGTGCCTTTTTCTCACCAAAAAGATAAAAAAATTGTGATTTAAAAAAGTAGTGACTATTTTTATTAAGCAAAACCTAATATCTATATCTATCCACTACAGATAAATACTTAAATATAAATGTGATGATATTTTCAGCTTCAAAATAAACAGATTTCACATGATTCTATACTGACAATTATGAAACATTCATATATTATCAGGCCCAGAAATCCTGTCCTAAATCAACTTTCTCAATTACCTACTCAGTACATTACTATTTCAAACTCCAAATAACCATTTGAAGAACGTTTAAGAGCCGACAGGCTGATGTTTCTCTGACCAGGATGGCTTTATCTGACATGGTGCCTTGCATCCTTTCAGAATCCCAGAACAAAAATTAACACAGCAGCATTTCTTTTATGTGCCTTAAATCGGAAGGGAGGAAAAAGGTTCAAAATTGTTTTTTCTTAATTAAACACTTTTTTATTTAAAGATTGCATTTTTCAGTTTTTTTAAGATTTTATTTATTTTGAGAGAGAGTGTGTGTTCTTGGGGCGTGTGCAGAGGCAGAGGGAGAAAGAATTTCAAGCAGACTCCATGCTGAACATGGAGCCCAAAGCAGGGCTCAATCGCACAACCCTGAGATCATGACCTGAGAGGAAATCAAGAGTCAGACACTTAACTAACTGAGCCACCCAGTTGTCCCATAAGGCTGTCACTTTTACAATTTCAAAGCCTGGGGCACCTGGGTGGCTCAACTGGCTAAGCAACTGCCTTTGGCTCAGATCATGATCTCAGAGTCCCAGAATCAAGTCCTGCATGAGGCTCCTTGCTCAGTGGGGAGTCTGTTTCTCCCTCTGACCCTCTCCCCTCTCATGCTCTCTCTCAATCTCTCTCTCTCAAATAAACAAAATCTTTAAAAAAAATTTCAAAGCCTGTGTACAATTTTTTTAAAGATTATTTACTTATTTATTTATTCATTTCTTTGAGAGACAGAGAGACAGATAGCAAGAGAGAGCATAGGGGGACAGAGAGAGGGAGCCTGACATGGGGCTCGATCCCAGAACCCCAAGATCATGACCTGAGCTGAAGGCAGATGCTTAACTGACTGAGCCACCCAGGCATCCCAAAGCCTGTGTATAATTCTAAAAGCCATCCAGGAGTCTTACTTTGCTTAACCAACAAAACAGCAAGCGGAAACATACAAATGTGTAAAATTCCAGAACAATCTGGGAACAGATTCTACAATTGCAAAAGACATAGTTTACTATTTTAAAAGTAGTATTACCTACTTTTAGGATCAAAAGAAAAGCTTATACTATTTTTCTGTGTAGTTGCATATAATTTCATTAAATGTGTATAATAACATCAAAGGAATTAATTCATTGTTAAGATTTGAAGGCACTGGAAGTATGGGAATAATTAAAAAGATGTATGCAATTTTTTTGCTGAGTCATGAATACGTCAAGAAATATGAATTTTACTAGACCTATTTATTAAAGTGTATACATCAAAGATCCTAAAAGTTAACCACTTCTCTGAATTTCCAAGTATTCATAAGTGCTCCTCATGGGGTATAACAATGAATGAATACAAAACTTCAAATACGAGTTATAAAATAAAATTTACTATGAAAGTAAAAAAGAAAAAAAATTATTTACTTGAGAGAGAGTACACAAGCACAACTAGGGAGAGGGGCAAAGAGGAAGAAACAGGCTCCTGTCTGAGTGGGGAGCCAGACACAGGGCTCAATCCTAGGACCATGGGATGGTGACCTGAGCCAAAGGCAGATGTTTAACCCACTAAGCTACCCACCTGGGTAGCTATGAAATTTAAGAATCTAAAAATTCTTATGAAATTTAAGAATTTAAAAATTATAATTGTTTCCTATATTTATATGATGAAATTTTGAATATACAGATTTAAAATACATACACATGACACTCATACACATCCATATATTATATATATATGTGCAGAAATTATAAGAAAGAGGAAAGAAATTTAGAGAAACCTTGTTTTATATATTAACTGTATATCCAAGTCCACATACTAATTCTGTCCTTACTAGCTAGACAACTATGGGCTTGTAGTTTCAATTTCTTTGTTAGTTTTGTAATCTATGTAAACAGGTTATGCCCCAAATCCTATTTACTGGCTGGGAAAAGGAGTGTAATTAATATATAATATATATAAGGTACTAAGTCAGAATATTACCTTAGATGGTCACATTGAGAGAAAGAGAAAGCAAGGGGAGGGACAGAGAAAGAGGAAGAGACAGAATCTCAAGCAGACTCCACTCACTAAGCCCAGAACCAGATGTGGGGCTCAATCACAGGACCCCAAGATCATGACCTGAGCCAAAACCAAGAGTCAGAGGCTCAACCGAGCTACCCAGACACCCCAAATTGCAGGAGTTTCTTACATATTCTAGATATTAATCCCTTATCGGATAAATGATTTACAATTATTTTCTCCCATTCAGTAGGTTCCCTTTTCATTTTGTTGATGATTTCCCTTGCTGTGCAAAAGCTTTTTGGTTTGGTGTAGTCCCATTTGTTTATTTTTGCTTATCTTACCTTTGCTTTTGGTGTCAAATCCAAAAAAAAGAAAAAAAAATCATTGCAAAGACAATGTCAAAGAGTTTACTCTCAATGTTTTTTTCTAGAAGTTTTATGGTTTCAGGTCTTACTTTCAAGTCTTTAGAGCATTTTGAGTTGATTTTTGCATACAGTATAAGATAGGGGTCCGTTCTGACTCTTTTGCATGTGGCTGTCCAGTCATCCCAACACAATTTATTGAGGAGACTATCCTTTACCCATCGTATGTTCTTGGATCCTTTGTTGCAAATTAATTAAGCATGTATGCATGGGCTTATTTTGGGGCTCTGAATTCTATTCCATTGATCTGTGTGTCTGTTTTCATCCCAATACCATACTTTTTTGATTACTATAGCTTTGTAATGCAGTTTGGAATTAGGAAGTATGATGATGTCTCCCCCTTTGTTCTTCTTTCACAAGATGGCTTTGGCTATTCAGGGTCTTTTGTCACTTCATATGAATTTTAGAATGTGTTTGTTCTATTTCAATGAAAAATGCCATTGGAATTTTTATAGGGATTATAATGAATCTCTAGATTGCTTTAGGCAGTAAGGATATTTTAACAATATATTAACTCTTCCAATCCGTCAGTAAGGATTTATTTATCCATTTATTTATCCATTTATTTGTGTATTCTTTAATTTCCTTAAACAGTATAACTTATCCTTTCCAGTATACAAATCTTTCCCTTCCTTGTTTAAAGTTATTCCTACATCTTTTATTTTTTATGTAATTGTAAATGGGATTGTTTTCTTAATTTCACTTTCCAATAGCTGTTGTTAGTATTTAGAAACACAACTGGTTTTTGTATGTTGCTTTTGTATCCTGTAACTCTACTGAATTCATTTATTAGTTCTAATAGATTTTTGGTGGAATCTTTAAGCTTTTCTCTATAATATCATGTCATCTGCAAATCGAGACACTTTTACTTCTTCCTTTCTAATTTAGATATCTTTTATTTCCTTTTCTTGCCTAATTGTTCTGGCTAGGACTTCCAGTACTATGTTGAACAGGAGTGATGAAAGTGGGGATCCTTATCTTGTTCCTGATTCTAGAGAAAAAGCTTTCAGTTTTTAAACATTGAGTATGACATTTGCTGTGGCTTTGTTACATATGGCCTTGATTACGTTGAGGTATGTTTCCTCTACACTCAGTTTGTTAAGTATTTGTGCATATGTACTAAGATATATATATATTTTTTAATAATAATTATGTTACAAAAAAAGAAATAGCCATTCTCAGATTAAATAAGCAACTAATAAGTTGCAGAATGAGCAGTTTTGTGGGTTGGTAGATCATGTTTAACGTTCAAGTTCTACCACTAATTAGCTATGTAACTTCAAGTAAATTACTTACCCTCTCTGAACCTTAAATTTCTGTAGTCTGCAAATTGAAGGAAATGAATTATAAGTAATGCACAAACATTGAGAGCCTGGCTATAAAAGACTCCATTACCAGAGACTTTGGAAAAACCAAAACTCAGAAAGTTCGAACATGCTTATTCGGTTTCAAACCCACTTGGGTAGGGTCCTTAATAGGACATAAGGTTTCAAATACACTTAACGAAATGATCCTTTCTACTTAAAATAGCTGGGTTTAAGCTGGAACTCAATGTACATGACTTGCCCAAAGCCACAGTAGTTTTTAACAGTGCTAAAATTAGAACCAATACTTGTATCTCCCATCTTCATGATTTTTCTAGGGAAAGCATAAGCAACAACACATTGTGGTGATTATCCTTTAATGTTATATAAGAACTAGGAAACTTGAAGTCAGGGAGCCCTGAAAATATGCATGGATTTTTTTTCACCCAGAAAATGTCTTGGGATCTATATGTTTCCTTCAAAATGAAGAATTGCTTAATGGCTACTGAAGCTAGAGAAAGAAATAGAAGCTGCTCTCTGAAGGGAGAAAAAAGGTCATATTTCCTTCAAAAAGCAAAAGAAAAATGCCTGGTAGGAATGTCTCATTCCAACAAGTGATTCTACTACATGGCTTAAGAGCTTTGTTCTTCTTGTTGGAGATACTGAAAATAGCCTCCTCTGTAAGATTTAAAACATTTCAATATGTTTTTATTTTGTGTAGAGCAGGTTGACAAGGATTGGGATAGGAAGATAACTAAGAATTTTTAAATGAAGAAAATCATGCATTATGTCAGTTTTAGCATATGATGATGATTGTGGCTCACGGTCTATCTAATAGGTTCTATCACACAATGTCTGAATGCAAAGAGAAAAATCTGTAATTTTTAAGTGATAAAGGTTAAAAAATGAAAAAAATCTTTTCTCCCCAGCAGCATATGCCAGCTGACGGATTCTCAAGGCTTTATATTCTGAGGTCACTTCCTAGCACTTCATTCTTGAGTACTTCTAACTGACTGCTGGACCTGGCCATCAATCTAAGGAAGCAGATCTCTGAAAAGAAATAAATCTTTTGATAACTGGTTATTTTTAGCAATACTTTGACAAATGCTTAAATAGTCAAAGACCGGAGGAAGAAAGTACCTAGATGTAATTAGCAACTTTGTTAATTCTCCGTATTTTCAGTTCTGCATTTTTAATTCTCCTCTTGTTTATTTGAACTGTTGATTAAGTGATTCTCTCCCAGCTAATGTATGCATTCACCTAGCCATTGATTACTTCAAATGACTGCCTTGAATATTTACTGGTGGTTAAATATTTTAAACCTCTACCAACATTATCTTGTACCCAATTAAGAACTCATTGAGGCAATTTTTTTAAAACCTCTCTTTCGTTGTATTCTTGAAGCTAATTACAGGTAAAGCTTACTTGTTCTCCGCATTTTGAGGCATAACTTCCTGGAGGGAGGGGCCCTGTCCCATGGGATGTTACTAACAAGAGCTTGGTGCAGAGCACTGCGTGGAGTGGGTGCTCAATGCCAGAGACAGAAGGAATAAAGAACTGGCTACTCTATTCATGTCTCTACTCTCTCTCCAGCTTCTTTAATTAAGTCCCTTGGGATTTTTCAGGGATAAAGGTCACAACACCCCCTGCCCCCTGAAGTCTCATGTTCTCCCACCCACCACTTTCTCTTAAAAATAAAAGTTTACTTTGAAACTCATTTCCCATTAATTTTATAATCAGCCATTCTGAAACAAACAATTTAAAACTGTGGTTGTAGGGGAGTCAAAAGAAATTTTGAAACTAAAATTTTCAACTCTTCTCTGCTACTCTGTTGAAGCATGATGGGATCAATGCTCAAGGTACCCCATTCAAAATGTACTACATTCATTCAGAAGTAGGAGAGAGATGTCCTTTCAATTTCTTAACTGGGAGAATTTATTGTCTTTGCCCCAAAAGACACTGCAAAATTGAGGCATCAATAATACGTGGTATAGAATGTAAAACTTCCATCCTGCTTTACAATATATTGTTTTAGCAAATCTTCACAACCTCTCTGTGAAGTGGGTAAATGTATTTCAGGATTTCTCAACCATGGCACTATTGACATTTGAGGCCAGGTAATTCTTTGTTGAAGCAGCTCTCCTGTAGGGTTTTAGCGTCATCTATGGTCTCTACTCACTCGTTGCTAGTAGGATCAATGTCATATATAGTTGTGATTGTTACACCTGTCTCCAGATATTGCCAAATGTCCCCAAGTTTGAGGATAAATGATGACAAAATCACCCCCAGCTGGTAATCAATGATGTATCTGTAATTCTGATTTTATGAGGGGTCTATTATTAGAAACACTTAAGCAACTTACCCAAGTTTACAAAGACTGATTCCTTTCTTTAATTAACTTCCCAAACCTTAAGCAAATCTTTAACTCTACCTCAAGCATATCCCAAAATCTATCTTTCCATCTCCATCTTAATTACCACCAGCCAGATCAATTAACTGCCTCTTGCTTGAGCTGGTGCCATAGTTTCCTATCTAGGATCTCTACTACCTCTCTTCCCCCTCAAATCCATTCTCTAGATATTGCATGAGTAATATTTGCAAAACCAATCAAATAATAACACTCTGCAGTTTGAAACCTTCAATGTTTTCCCAATGTACAAAAAATAAAATCCAAACCACTTATCTTGCTTATCTCTCTGGTATCTCACCCTCATCCAGCACACTGTTCAAAGTGATCTCCTTCATATTCTTAAAATAGGACAAGTTCATCGTTGCTTAGTAGTCTCTGGATAAACTGTTCCTCCTATTCATGGATGCCTTTTCCCTGACCTCAGATCTCAGCTAAATTACTAATCTAAAATAACAACTTATTGGGGCGCCTGGGTGGCTCAGTGGGTTAAAGCCTCTGCCTTCGGCTCAGGTCATGATCTCAGGGTCCTGGGATCAAGCCCTGCATCAGGCTCTCTGCTCAGCGGGGAGCCTGCTTCCCCCTCTCCCTCTGCCTGCCTCTCTGCCTACTTGTGATTTCTCTCTCTCTCTGTCAAATAAATAAATAAAATCTTTAAAAAATAAAATAACAACTTATATATTTCCTATTTTAATTCCCCACATAATATTTGATATTTGTCTTACTATATTATTTATCTTCTGTCTTCTCCAAAGAATGCAAACTCCAGGATAGCAGGAATGTCTTGACTATAGCTTCAGTGTTTTGTTCACCACTATATTCCTAGCACTTTGAACAATCTGGCACATAGTAGGCACTCAATTTATGCATGTTGAATAAAAGTATCAATTAATGACTAATAAGTTGTGGAGTCAGGACCAAAATCAGGTGATTCTTTCCATTATACTATTTAAAAAACAAAACAAAAAAACAAGAACAAAACAAAAAAACAAAAACAGTGATTTCAAAGCTATCAATTCTTATAACAGAAATATAGTAGTGACAGGGCGATAGAGGAAGGTGAGTATGATGGAGTCTCTGCAAGGGAAAATCTTACAATCTATAGGGGAGTCATGCACACACATCACACACACACAAATACACACACACGCAGACACACTTTTCAAAAAGCACATGTGAGAAATGCCAAAACACTAGGATAGACATGAAATATTAGAAAAGAAAGAAAGAAGTACAGGATGGGATCACAAAAGTCTGCATTTAGGAGGTTAGCCTAAGCTGCATCTTGAAGAAAGCATGAGTCAATATATATTCCAGCAAACTGCAGCCTGTTAATACTTTGGCCTTTAGGAGGTCTGGATTAATAATGCCAAATGAGAGAGGAGGACCAGGTAGACTATGAGCTAATTACATTCTTATATGTTTGCTCTAAGTATGCTGACATCTCTTGGCCACGGGCTACAGGACCCAGAGAGATGCTTCTTTTCTGCCTGAGTGAAATGGTGATTCAGCTTCCCCAGCCACTTTTTTGTGTGCTTGCACAGAACAAAAGCTGTCATCCGTGCTGAATGTTGCCAATGTGGCCCTCGGCTGAGATATTGGAACAGCCACTGAATGAGATGAGAACATAAAACTAGTATCTTTTGTGATCAGCATAATTTAAGAACTTGGAATCTGTGACAATAATGACTAAAATGATAAGAGCTGGTTTTCAAATAAAGTGTAATGGGAAGCCTGAAAAAGAAATAGCTTTGAAAATGAAACTCGAAATGAAGCAAATTAAGTCTCAAGTACATTTATGCAAGTCCCTGATGATTGTGGGTGTGGAGGAAGGAGGAAGAGTATTTTATTGCTTTGACTATACTCTTTCTTCCTGACTAATCCCATGCCAAATTGGAGGTCTGAAGTTATTTATAAATTTGGATATTTGAAATGAATATTTGGGGGGATTTTAATTAGAACAATCTTTGATTCTGATGATATATCCCTGTATAATTTCACAACCATAAGTTAAATTACTGTGCAGTTAGTAAACAGTAAAAATCATCATGATACAAATACTTTCATATCCTCCATGTACTGACTAAAATGCAGCATAATACCAACTTGAAAACTGGCACCAGTTTGAATTCTATGTGTTCAAACAATAAAAATAAATCATTCATAGGCATTATTTTATTTTGCTGTGACATGGGAAGAATATATAATTCAATGGTAATAAAATTGAGAGCAACCAAGATAATAGAAAAAAATCTAAAATGTTCCAAAGCTAAAAAGAGCATTTTTAGGAAGACAAATACATCTTCCACCCTTTATGACAGTGTTACAGTTCTGCAGTTCAGTATGAATTTGTCATTAATCAAGAACCCCATGTGGTGAAACCAAAATGTCTGCCACACTCGTGCCACTCCCTCGAGAGAATTCGTGTATTACCGAAAATCCTCTGTTTCAAAAAGTATGTACCTACCAGCTTTCATCTCTTCACAAGACCAGTATACTTTGCTTAGGACAGCTTTAAAAGAATAGGAGATTTATGCCAGAGAGCCTGGAATTCAAATCTAAATTTGACCATTAATGAAATATACTAACAAGAGACACTAACAAAACCTCTGAGTTTCAGACTTCTCATCTATAAAATGAAGAAAGTAAACTCCTACCCTGCAGTATTATTTTGAGGATTACTGGAAATGTAGTACATTATGGCACAGAATCACAGCCCTGGGGCACATGGTATGCATTCAATAAATGTTAAATGTAGAATACTTCAGATGTATTCTAGCTTGGTTATTATTTTATTTAAAAAAATCAATTAATCCAAGCTAGGAAACCAGGAAGGAATGAAAAGCATTTTGAATCTAAAAATAGGTCATCACCCTCCACTACATACACAGGACAAATCCAGGTAAATAGGGCATCCAGGGACATCTACAAAGAATAGTAGAGGCCTAGGAGTCAGTTTGAAGAAGGAAGAACTAGAGAAATGATGCTAAATTGTGAAGATTTAAAAGCTGGTATAACTTCAGGAAAGCCTATGCTTGAATTTATTAATGGAAGAGGTCTGAGAGCAGGTATCTTTCACAGGTCAGGAGTGGATCACCGCACAAAGCACAGGAGAAGATAGGATCAATTCACAGAGAAGACACCACTATCAACTAAGCCAAGAGCTTCACACAAAGATCAGTTGTCTGTATCCCTTTATGCCTAGCACATGGAAAGCACTAATACCTGTTGAATGATGGATGGATGAATGAATGATACCAACAAAATAGTGGAAAAGAAATCAGAGATGAAGTGACTGAGTAGATGCTCAAGAAATACTTTCTTATTGAATACATGAATGAAGGTTCCTTTGAGTCTACCAAGCACCTGATGACTAAAAGGACAAATATGTTCTCAGAATATTCTGTCAATAAAAGAATTCGAAGTCCATGATAAAAACTAGGACTCCATGGTAGGGGTCAGTGGAAATCAAGGATATTAAGTTGGCCATCTTAGAAAACACTCTGGAGGTGCCTGGGTGGCTCAGTCAGTTAAACGTCTGCTTTTGGCTCCCAGCATTGGGCTCTCTGCTCAGTAGGGAGTCTGTTTCTCCCTCTCCTCTGACCTTCCCTCCACTCCTGCCCCTGCTCTCTCTTTCTCTCTCTCTCTCTCTCAAATAAAGAAATAAAATCTTAAAAAAAAAAAAACAAAAAACACTCTGGCACCATTTTTGTGCCTTCAGACACAGACCTCAGACTACCTCTTTGTAAGTGAGGCATAAAAGCTAGGTATCTGAAAAAACAGCAAAGAAGTGTTAATTTCAGCCTGCACCCTTTATAGGAGATAACATATAGATGATATAGTGCTATGTAAATTACCATCTTCAGAAGTTGGATCAGACACAGATACTATTGATTACAGGACCTGCTTCCTTATTCCCATGCCATCTGTAGAATTTTGGGAGAATATTTTACTCAAAAGATCAAACACACATATATGAGCACCTACCAAAAGTTTAGCAATATATTGGGAAATACTACAACCAGTATCAATAATTCACTGAGAAAGCGGACTTATTTTCTTTCCTGCCAACTAAAGAACATGTCTCTAAGCATATTATTTTACCTCCAAAAATAAGTTGGTTCATAAGGAGCTCCGGGATGCTTCAAGCCGAACTAGCTGATTATCACTATAGCATTACCTTGAAATACTGAGAAACTGCCCACCCTCATTTTTGAAGGGAACTCTCCAGTTCAACAAGCCATGTCATCTCCAGGATAATACCTGTCAGTGGAGGGTTTACCTGATATTATGGATCCAGAACTGTGTTTAACATTTAAAGGTGTCAGTTACTTCCTGTCCTATATAGGCAACTAATATTTAAGAACAGATGCTAATTTTGTAATTTTTAAATGTTTTAATATTTTTTCTTGTAATCTATGGTATTATACACAGCACCAGAATAATGGTCATTTCCAAATATTATTATATGACAATAAAACTTAAATTTTTTATAAGTAAGTCAAATTCCTGAGAAATCAGACTTTTTTAAATTATAATGCACATACTATTACTCTGGTAGCATCATGGGTGAAAGAGACGATGCTCGAGCAAATACAAAGAGAATCAGTTCAATATCCCCTAAATATATACCTCCTCATGTTCTCTATGACTTGTTTCCAGTGGTAATCTTTACGTTGTTTCATTTTAGCAATCTGCACTCATCATTTTACCACATATCTTTTGATCCATTAAACAAAAGCATCAATGGCATTAGAGTTCATAGAATGAATCTCCTCATTTTCACTCCTGATTTAGTCATAAATTTAGAATTGATTATAAAAGCACATATATATTCTGGAAAGAAAAAAAATTAAAAGGAGTTAAATTTGATACTTCCTTGGGTATTCATTTCTAACTGAACTAATTGGGGTAGAGAACTACCACGTTCTAGTTCTCAGAGCGGAACACAAGTTTAACTTCTTTTAAAATACCTTTTATAGGGTTGCCTGCCTGGCTCATTCAGTAGGGCATGCGACCCTTAATCTCAGGGTCATGAGTTCGAGCCCCATGTTGAGGGTAGAGATTATTTAATAAATAAATACATAATTTAAAAAATACTTTTATATATCTCTATTTTAATGTCAAAAAATCTCTAACACAAGGGGCTGTGTGTAGGGCACACGGTTGCTTATCTTTGGGCATTATCTTTTTCTTAACTGGAGCAAAAGCCTGATTTTGTTTGGGGTTCAAATCTTTCTTTTCAAATCTGAGGATGTGATGACGGGATTGACCAGATTAGTCTATTCCAAGGATCAGCAAAGCAAAGCAGGCCATCTGTTGTATAAATAAAGTTTTACTGGAACCAAGTATGTCATTCCTTTACATATGTATCTCCAGTTGATTCTGTGCCACACTGGCAGAACTGACTATCCATAGCAAAGACTGTATTGTCTGCAAAGTCTAAAGTGTCCACTGTCTGGCCCCTCACAGAAAATGTTTGATACCCTTAGTATAAAACAATATTAATCATCTCATTTCATTTATCAATGATTGGTTTGAATAAATGTATATGACAAAATCCTAACCAATAAGATATATGGAAAAATCTATAAAGAACTTCTAGAAAGACCATCCTTGCTGATCAAGAGGAACAAACATAAAGAAATAGTCCCTCTTCTTTTCAATATTTATGTTTGCATACAGTAAACAAAATCTAGGCAACATGTTTTTTTGTTTGTTTCTTTGCTTCCTTAATGGGAGAAAAACTGTATGTTGAAGAAATCTGAGTGGAAAAAAAAAAAATGTAGTCCCTTGATGAAGTCACTGAATCACCAGATTAACCAATCATGGAGGCTGCCTATCCAAGAGCTTCTTTTTAGATAAAATAATAAAGATGCTCATTTTTAAGCCCTCACGGGTGAGGGCTTACTTTTACTTGCAGCCAAAACAACCAAATAATATTCTCATATCCTGGAATGTCAGAGAAACAAATGACTGGCTGGGAATAAATAAGGGAACAGATGTGAGTGGGCTAAGGAAGCACCCCCTCTTAAAAGACATTTTATTTTTATGATAATGTGAGATCTGAAGAATGATGTAAGAGCCACACTGCTTTCTACCAAATGCAGTAAGAATTCTGTATTTATTGTATATTTTAGAATTCTACTCCACGTAACTAGGGCTACTTGCAATTAATCCATGATTGCAAATAGTCACTGTTACAACTACATGTTTTTTTAAACAAAATGACATTATTTCACAGGTAACTGGAGAAGAAAGAGATTATACTAACTTTATATTTACTTTAAAATTTTCTACCAATGTATGTAGTATGATTTAAGTCAATCACATTTAAAATGCCATTCATTCAACAGATATACTGAGCAACCTCTATGTGCTAGTCAATTGAGACATAGCAAAATACAAAAACAAAAGAAGATCCCTGCTCTTAAGGAGCTTATATTATAGCGGAGTTAGCCAGATAACAATCCATAAGATAAATAAGCAATATAAACAGTATGACAGGAGAGGGGTGCCTGGGTGGCTCAGTTGTTAAGCATCTGCCTTCAGCTGGGGTCATGATTCCAGGGTCCTGGGATGGAGTCCCACATCAGGATCCTCACCTAGCTCTCCCTCTGCCTGCTGCTCCCCCTACTTGTGCTCACTCTCTCTCTGTCAAATAAATAAAATCTTTTAAAAATTAAAAAAAATAAACAGTATGACAGAAGGTAACATAGCATACTAAAGAGGACTGGAACTATTGGAGGGATTCCTGGGGAAGGAAAGGGTGTACTATTAAATAGGGGGTCCACATGAATTCAATGGTATGTGATTTGAGGAAATACTTGAAGGAATTAAGGAGTAAAGGAGGAAGTCCACAAGAGTCTTCAAAGAGTACAAAGTTAAAACACAGGTCTATGCCTGGCAATGTTCAAGGTCACTGTGTAGTGAAAGAGTAGTAAAGGAAGAAATTACAAGGCTACATCATGTAAAAATCTGAGGTCATTCTAAGGACTACAGCTTATACTCAGAGTGAAATGGGAACCATTGCAGGACTTTAAGCAGAGAAGTATCAGAATTTGACACACAATTTAAATACATCATACTTAGTAAAACTAGCAATGATTGGGGTGTGGGGAAAGCATGAAAGTAGGGGTAACTATTAAAAGGTTTTATAGGAGTGTAGCAGAGAGAGGAAGGTAACTCAGACCAGGATGATGGAAGTGAAGGTGGTAAAAACACTATCCATTTCTGAGTGTGCATGTGTGTATTTCTATCTCAAAAATCTTTTTTATCTTGCAGTAATTTCAGCCATACTGAAAGTTGCAAGAACACACACACACACACACACAAACCTAAATCCTTTAGGTACATTCACCTACTAAATTAGTTTCCTAGGGCTGCTGTAACAAAGTATCACAAGCTAGGTGGCTTAAAACAATAGAAATTTATTGTCTCACAGTTTGGGAAGTTAGAAGTCTGAAATCGAGGTGTCAGCAGGGCCGTGCTCTCTTTAAAACCTGTCACGGAATCCTTCCTACACTCTGTTTTCTGGTGGTTTGCTGGCAAGCCTGGCTGTTCTTTGGTTTGTAGATGCATAATTCCAATTTCTGCCTCTGTGTTTACATGGCATTCTCCCAGGGTGTCTCTGTGTCTTCACATGGCTTGCTTCTTAAGAGAAGACCACTCATTAAATTAGGGGCCCATCATACTCTAGTATTTCTCATCTTAACTAATTACATATGCAATGGGTCCATTTCCAAATAAAGTCACATTCTGAGGTACTGGAAGGTTGGGACTTGAACATATCACTTCTTGGTAGACACAACTCAACCTGTTAACAGAATTATAATATTTTGTTCTAATTTGCTTTCTTTATACATACCCATATTCTTTTTCCCGAACATCTGAAACAGGTATCATGACCTTATACCTAGATTAGTTCAGTATGTCCTTAAAAAGGGATATTTCCTTTTACACCCACAGTATTGTTACTGTCTTCATTGAATTGAATATGTATACAGAACTTTTATCTAGTCTACTGGTTTTATTTCATTTTTGTTAGTTCACCTAGTAATATGCCTTATAACATTGTATTTCTTACACTTCGAGATCCAAGCTATCATTTACTTAGTCACCACACGTCTTTAGTAGCTTTTAATCTGAAAAAGTTCCCCAGACTTTTTCTTTTATGATATTGATAGTTTTGAAGAATAAAGTTGACGGGCCATTTTTATAGTCCCTTATATCACCTTAATATTATCTTTCTAGAATTTATATTCCTTCAAACTTAGAAGGCTGTTTTTTTATAGAAGAGTCCTGAAGCATTAGGACCAGTCAGGGCCAGATCATCCTATAACTGACAATGCCAGAGATGCTAGGATACATGGAGGGAATTCTTCATATAGAAAGGTATCCTGCAGTGAAGGGAGAATAGATTAGGGGGTGTAGCTTGGAATCTAAGTATTTGTGGGGATGGAGAACTATGAATTTTTTTTTTTCTTCTGCAGGGGGAAACGGGCAAATAAAGGGACAGTCAACTGTAGTAAAGGCTCATCATATGAGTGGAAAAGGTTTAGGTATCTCCCTATGGCTGATGCAAGAGAATCAGAGGAAAATGAGGAAATCAAATCAAGTACATTATGCAGTGCATGACTTCAGCAGTTTGTCATCTTAATAATGAAGCTGTAAGTGAGGCGCCTGGGTGGCCTAGTCAGTTAAGTGGTTGACTCTTGGTTTTGGCTCAGGTCGTGATCTCAGGGTTGTGAGACTGAGCCCCATGTCAGACTCCGTGCTTAGGAGGAAGTCGGCTTCAGATTCTCTCTCCCTCTCCCTTCACCCCTCCAGCTTGTGCTCTCTCTCTAACATAAATTAATAAATCTTCAAAAAAATTAAAAAAATAATGAAGCTGTAAGTATTTAAATTCTGTTATATGCCTGGATCACATAGCAAAACACACACTCACCACCACTACCACCACCACCAAATATTTTCTCTCCTTACTTATTTTTATAAATATTGGCAATTCAATAGTGCTTTTGGTGAAAAGTTAGAAAGTAGAAAAAAAAAGTCAGTAGATCGTTCACAGAAAAAGTAGCCCTAGTTGTAATGCAAAACAAACCCCACATACATGTTGCTCTATGTAACTCCCATGTGCTCTCCTCAAGATTTAATTTTGTAAGAGATGGCCTAGGCCACTCCCTAAATCAAGAAGTGTTTGTATATGCAAGATGGATCCAGGGCTTAAAAGACCTGAACTGCTGTGTATGAATATGTGAGAAAAAATTTAAAATACAGAAGGGGTAAAAGGATTTTGGAGAGAGGGACCAGCCTACTGAGGCACAATAGGAGTAGAGAGGGGGGATTTGAGAGACGTCAGGGAAAAGCAGCCCCAAAAGGACAAGAATGATAAACAGTGACCAAGAGAGTTTTCAAATTATTTGCTCTAGGATATACTCATAGCTTTCTCCAGTTTTATCACTCTTATAGTATCTTTAATACAGAGGTTATACTGCTTACTGATTTTTTGTGTCTAAAAATGTATTATTGGGGGTAAACTTGAAGGGGGCTATAAGGATCTCAAGGGAGATATGAGGGCCAAAGGATCTCAAGGAAACTGAACTGAAGCACCCAGAAAGATTCTACATAGAAGATTCAAATAATCCCCACTAAGAAATGACTTGGGGAGGAGTCTGGGCTATAACTGGGGATGGGAACAAAGATAAGCTACCAAGGGGCTACAAAAGCTATCCAATGAAGACTCACTCTCAGGGCTGATGGTGAGAAGGAGACAAAAGAAAAAAAAAAAAAAAAGATTTGATGAGTCACTCAGGGAATTTACTCAGGGGCCCAAAGAAGACCTCCACTAGAAGTATCCTGAAAACAGTAGAATGTATAGTTGGGCAAGCTCAAGGACAGATCAATGAGGGTATGATCCATGAGGGTGAGCATCCTTCCTGGATTATTGGCTATTCTACATTCCCCCCTTCTAAAAAGTCCCATTCCCTCTTGGAAAACAGAAACTTGGTATCATCAATAAGTCAGAAATATCAACGTGAATGCTTCTTGGGAGCTTTCCTTCCTTGATCAATGCTCTCGATCGGTACTACAAGCCCACTCCCTTTGCTTTTATGAGTGGCAAAAGTGGTGCCTACTCCTCAAAATCCTTTAATTCACAAAATTATGGTATTAGATAAAAGAGGCTCAATCTGGACTTTTTAGCACACCCTTTTCTACTCAGTCACCCATGTTTCGGGGGCAGACTTACTTAATACCTGAGCTGGAGAAAACATGTAATTTAAAAAAAATGTGGTACCTACCCTGGACCATTTCCTCTCGTGGGAGAGCAAGGCCAGAGGGATGACATGGTCCCACTTTCATATTTGCGATGGTCTTACATAGACTCATCCGGGTAGAGAAACACCAAATATATTTTCAACCCTCACACTTTGCAATAAAGAGAAAACCATAGCAGACCATGAACCCAGGGAAAAGAATGAGAACTATGCCTCAGGTGACTCCTGCCATCACATACCCATGTCTCAGAGAGTGAAGATATGAAATATGAAGCTGGAGATGCCCTCAAGGGCAAATGGTTCTAAGAAGATAGTACAGTATGGCTACAGAGTCCGTAGTGCCAAAAAAGAAACAAAGAAACAAAAGAAGAGAGAGAAAGACATTCTGAGAACCATAGAGCTCAGAAGTTTCCCATACTAACTGGCAATCTAAGTAGTCTAAAGGTTTTAGTAACTAAGGAAAGCCCCATACAACCATGATTTTTGGTAGTCTAAACTATAGGGAAAACATGCTTTAAATACCATCTTTCTTCTCAAAGTTTCAAACAGAGGCAGAACCTCAGAACCAGGTTCGTAATTGTGTCACCGACATGCCCCCTGACTCAATTTGGCTGCTACTGGCTCAAAGCCCCATCCACACCGCATGCACAGCAGGGATATGGCACCTTCCCAGGTTTTATCTAACTATATGGAGGGGAGGACAAGCACCCTGGGGTAGCAGGAGCTGGATCATCTATGTTTCAGATCCTAAGATAGATCTAGAGTATTGGTTTAGACACAAATGAAGAAAATGAGTATTTTGGCAGCCTTCAACAAGTAGAGAATCCACAGGGGATAAAGATTTGGGAAACTTCCACATCACAGAGAAAGAGCCACCCTTCAAAAAAGAGAGGATCAACAGAAACCTGCTGAGTGAGGTATTCCAGTTCTTGCCCCAAAAGGGTACAGACTCTTCAAAAAACAATTCAGAGAAAAGAAGAGTCATTTGTCTCACTGGGTTCATCCAAAAAAAGGGAAAAGTCAGCAAGGTTCCCCACAGAATGCCAAGTCAGTATCAGCCTTTGAGCAGAGCCCAGGCCCTCTTCAAAACAGAGCTGGTTTTCAGTAGTGTGATGTGAACACTGAAGACCTGGAGCACACATCAGTCATGGGCTTGATCCAGGAAAGGAGATTGCATCTAAGGCATATACTTCAGGCAAGAGAGCACAGACAATACATCGAAGAACTCACGGCTCAGGCAGAGCCCACAGTTGAACAATCCTGTAATTACAGACCTTCCTCCTCCTCTAAGCAAAGCAAAGTGACAAGTGCCACATTCTACTACCATTAGACTCAAGGAGATTCTAAAGGCCTGGGTTTTTTAAGAAGGAACAGGAAGTTCAGAAATAGGGATCGATGTCCTAGAAACAATGAGGAAGTCAAATGTGACTGAGGTATCCTCTTTCCACACCCTCCAAGAAGCCTGTGTCCCCATTCTATCCCCACCAGCTGCTATCCATGATGTTAGATACTACAGCTCACTCCCACCCCTGTTCTAGGCTCTCTTTTGAGACTATCATTTCAAGTATGCCTGAAAAGTCTTCCTTCATTTCCTCCTATAAAGGAAAATGTCTTTCAATGAAAATTTCCAGTCCATGTGAACAAAAGGTATTTCACTAGTTTGTTCTCTTAAGAGGATGGTCTCTGTTTCTCCTTCCAAAAATATTTTTTTCCAACTATATTGCTTTTTCTAACAAGAGTACTGTCTTCTCTGTACAGTCAAGTCTTATATAATCCCAGTAGTTTGGGCTGATTAAGTGAGCATCATTCTCAAATAGGACATTCCATCCAAGGCTTTAGTTGTATAGTCATTATTTCCAGTTATATACAATCCAGATATGAAAGAGCTGCTCTCCTTCCCAGTGGGCAAAAAAATTGATTTAAGCTCAAAACTGACAAGAATACAAACAATTAAAGACTAACAAACCAGATTATCATCTTTCACCCATAGAGAACAAATCTCTATAAACTGTTAATTCACTTACAGAGACAACCAAATGGTCAGACCATAAAACAAAATTCCTAATCATTTTCGTCACTAATGAAGAATAACTTATCAGGCCAAAAATGAACCCAAAACAAACAAACACACACTATGGAATTAGCAGCGAACAAAATTAAAAAGAGAAAAACAAAAGAAACAAAATTCTACTGCTTCTTTGAATTCACTTCTAGGAGCCAAGAAAAGACATGAGTAGGTTTAAATTTCCTAGAGAGTATACTTCTTTTGTGACAAAATTCACGTGGTTCTGACAATTGAACCCTCTGGATATCTCAGTGGAAGATCTTCAAAGCTCATAAAATATAATCAATTTTAGAAACTCAAAATCATGGTTTTCATATAGATATAAGATTGACAGGTATTAAAGATTTTATTTTACTCATCATGAGCAAACCAATCAGATGTTATAAATGCTTCCTGTTTCTAGATATATTTTGAAAGTAGATCCAAAGACTTCCTGAAAGATGGAATATGTGATGCAAGTTATTGAACTCACTTTTGTAGAATATGTGGAATCAAAACTAAAATTTTATCTCCCAACCATATGTAAATAGCTTTTTTTTAATCCAGCATTTTTATAGTTGATTTTTCAGTATTTGTGAACACCAAAAGCATGTTCAATGTAATTCACAACAAAGAACAAAACACCTGCTGTTAGGAACAGTCATTTTAAGTTGAACAAAATTATTCGGGAGGAAAAAAAAAAAACACATGCTGGGTTAGTGGCTTTATCTCAAAAGTGCCAGTTCTCATCCAAGACAAAAACAAACTAATGGGGAAATTTTGCTTGGAAAATAGCTCCCAAATCACCAATAATTAGATTATAAGAAGATATATTTGGTTCTATTAATGTTATAATGAGTTACATATTCAATAGCCTTTTGGCTGATTGACCCATAATTTTAAACACTAACTTGGATATTTACAACATATACAATAAGCTGAAAATTCAGTAGCTTTTTTTGGCTGCCTCCCCTATATTTTAAACACTAATTCAGATAGTTCATAATGCATATAGATGGTAGATATTATATATTGGCTGTTTATTAAAGAAAACCTGGAAATCTAGTGACAAAGAGATAGACAAGAAAAAAACTAATGTTGTATCCCCAGACTTTATTAAAGATGACTAACAAATTTATATCATCTCTATTCAGTTAATGTTATTGTTAATTCATTTATGGTCTTGACTTTGAGTTTGTAAGAATTAATAGGTAGGTAGGTAAGTAAGTAGATAACAAGTAATAGGTAGGTAGATAAAGACATGAAGCTGAGTAAGGAAAAAGGAAAATACAATTGATAAAACTGATTTTCCACTTACAAAGGACTATCACTCACTGCATTCTCAACTAGGCACCACCTAGTGTAGTGTACTTGCTGAGATGCCAACCTCAGCAGTACCGTCCCAGACATGCTGGAGCATAAATGTTAACATGGTGGAACATCATGTAATTGATGATAAAATTACACTTGGCTAGAACCTACTGGTTCTATTACATTGTTTTCTCAAGTATCCGTTCTTTGTTGGAATGGATATGCTGTGGTTACTGTAAGTGCCTAGAGGCATTCAATACCTGTTCTTGCAGGGGAACCAGCAATGACAGAACACCAACTAAAATTGGTTCATATTATTTGCTTATGCACTGGTCTGATTTGTATATGGAAATGTAACTAACAAACCACCAAAACTGGTGCTGTTGCTACCTTCTCTGAAAATTTATGTTTGATTAGCCCACATCTGTTTACTCAACCTATGATCAAAAGGATGCTTTTTTCTGATAGTCCAGTTAGAAGGACAATATGATAGTTAAAAACAGAATGATAATTACTAATCCATGAGAGATTAAAAGCAACTTTGGCTTTTCTAACATTAATTTTAAGTTAAGCAGCCACTGTATTTAAAACTTAAGTTACAAAGACAGCAAAGTTATAGAAGTAAATAACACTGGGTTAATAGTCAGTAGACTGGGAACCCCATTCTAAGTATAACATGCCGAGGACATTTGAGTTCATTTCCCTGTGTTGTTGTTTTTTTTTTTTTTTTTTCCTCAAAAATAAACCAAATATTTGTTAGGGGAGTTTCAGTATGTTTAATACATTCTGCTAAATATGAGATTTCAGTATTTCACACAAGTTACATATCTCTTTATGCACAGCTTAGTAGTGACACCCCATCACCCCTCACTACCCACACATCTAATATATGGATTAGCTAATAGTCTTTAAATATTTGGGGTCTTCTAAAACCCCTGAGGTGGTCGAATTTGTTTTCTATTACCATTTAAGAAATTAGGCACCAATTCGTGAGTGCCATTTTCAATACCTAATATATTATTTCAATAATGCATCAATCACTTTAAAATGATGAAAAAACATTTTACAACATAGTTATGACAATTTCCCAAATAAAGCTGTTTTGAAGGTCATGCTGGAGTCATTACAGCCAATGGATTTTCAGGGTCACTTTAAGCAGAATCATTTTGTATTGCAGATAAAACATATTTCACTGATAAGCTGAAAACAAACAAGTTTCCTATGTAGCTGCCCTCAATAAAATGTTAACACAATAAGTCCAACCTAATCATGAGCAGTAACCAGATGGCTAGGCAATATTTGACACATGACTTATCTCTCAATGCTTATAGCCACATACTCAATTCACTCTGCGTTTGACCTTGATTGTCTTACAGACTCTGTCAATCACAATGGCATGTGATTCTTCAATCCAAGGTAAATTTCCTCTATAACTACAATCAGATGGTTGCTAAGGCATTGCTGTCAGTCATGGAGTTATCCCCAAAGGTAGGCTTTCTATGAGTGTGTGTGATAGTCAACAAACTTTCTGTTAAAATGCCATAAAAAGACAATTTATGCTGTATTTGAGATAAGTTGCCAGGCCTAGCTATCAGGAGAGTCCAATTCAAGAAACTGAATTGGGAACTTAATTCAATGGATAAAGAAGGTGAAGAGTAACCCTAACAATCAAATTATAATTGTAAGAAATTCTATTCAAATCAATTCTGTTACACAATACTTAGGGAAGTCTGAGTCATTCAAAATCCTCTTGCTAGGACCACCAAATGAGCAAGTGGACCCAAAATATGTGTTTCTTATTTGAAAAGCATAAGACAAAATTTGTTGTCAAAGAGAACTAAGTTTGGATCACAGCTCACTATTCACTATACAACTTTGATAAGGTGAGACTTTCTGAGTGTCACATTTCTAATCTGTAATGTAAGGATACACAACTTATCTTTTTGGACTTTATAAGGATTAAGTTATGTAATAAATGTAAATGTACTCAGCATCATATATGACCTAGTAAAGCAGTTCATAAATGTTGGTTTTATCCCTATCCTTCTAGCAAACATTTTAATATAAAAAAGTAGGGGTTTGTTTAGGCTAAACATATTTTTTACCAGAGTATGAAATATAAACTGATAGAAAACCTATAAATCAGAAAGCAAACTATATATTATGACTCATATTTCTATTGTGTAGATATTGATCAATATAATCAGTATACCTACACTCTTAATTCAGTAGCCACAAGTTATATGTGGCTATTGAGCAACTGAAATGTAGCCAAATTTTGGGGGGCTTAAAACAACAATAAACATTTATTATTTCACATAATGTTTTTAATATTTTATTTATTTATTTGACACAGAGAGAGAGAGAGAGAGAGAGAGACAGCAAGAGAGGGAATACAAGCAGGGGGAGTGGGAGAGGGAGAAGCAGGCTTCCCGCTGCGCAGGCAGCCCAACACGGGGCTTGATCCCAGGACCCTGGGATTATGATCTGAGCCGAAGGCAGGTGCTTAACAACTGAGCTGCCCAGGCGCCCCTTATTTCACATAATTTTTGTAGGTCAGAAACTTAGGAGCAGCTTAGCTGGGTAGTTCTTAGGTTACAGTCAAGAGGTCATCCAGAGAGGCACCTGAAGGCTCGACTTAGACAAGAGAATCTGCCTTCAAGATGACTCACTCAGGGCGCCCAGGTGGCTCAGTCGGTTGAGTGACTGCCCTCAGCTCCGGTCATGATTCTGGAGTCTCAGGATCAGGTCCCACATTGGGCTCCCTGCTCATTAGGGAGTTTGCTTCTCCCTCTGACCCTCCCCCTTCTCATGCTCTCCCTCTCAAATAAATAAATAAAATTCAAAAAAAAAAAAAAAAAAAAGATGATTCAGTTACATGACCAGCAAGTCATGTTGATGCTGGCTTTGGCAGCATGTCTTAGTTCTCTGTCCTGTGGATGTCTGCATGGGCCTGCATGAGCATCCTTAAGGCTCCATATCACCTCCGGCTTCTCCCAGAGCAAGAGAGCCAAGAAAGAATAAGGCAAAAGCTCCAACATCTTTAATGATTTAGTCATGGAAATCATACTCTGTCATTCCCAAAATGTGGCTAATCTAAATTGAAATGTGCTGTAAGTAAAACGCATATCAGATTTCAAAGACTTAGTACAAAAAAAGTAACAATTCATGAATAATTTTTACATTGAGTATCTCTGAATTAATGATTGTTTTAAATAAAATATTAACTAAAATTAATTTTACCTGCTCCTTGCTGCTTTTTTATGTGACTAAAAGAAAAATTTGAATTGGATATGTGGTTCACATACTATTTCTAAAGGACCAGGCTAATATAAATAGTTGAATATTTATAGATATCTAAATGAACAAATTTGGGAACTGCTTTTACAATCATACATGTAGTTCACCCCATTCTAAATAAAGCTTTTGAAAATTAAAACAAAAACACTGAGTATGAGTATGGGAATATTAAAATTTCTGAAGAAAGAATACTGCGGAAAAAATAAAAGTTCAGTGTAAAATTGCTAATGGTGGTATTAGACATGAAAAACACATTGTCCTCAATGACATTCATAGCGTATACTCTTAATAGGGTAATATTTTTTGTTATAGTTACAAGAAGAAAAGCATTCATCCATGTGAAAGTTGAAGTTTATTATCTCAACTTCATTGGATGTATGAGGAATCCCATTAATGAAATCTAACTTAAGCCTCTCCTTACCAATTCATCCTATTTGGGGTAATATGGAAATGTCAGTTTGATGGCTCAACTTAATCTACAAAAGAGAAGAACAGGAAGAAAACTTTCTTATTTTCAAAAAAAAAAAAAAAATTTAGTCCCACAGATAATGTGTATTTGACCAGAAATATTTTAATCATGTGAGCACTTAATAAGGTACAAATAATTATGTGCAATTACATGATAATTACTTTCAACGTAATTACCATGCCTTTGCAGCTTTGTTAGAGATAATCAGATGGTTATTGGTGAACTGCAAATTAATTGATAACAGGACATTTATAATTGCAAATGATCATGATTACCTTCGAGTACTATGAGCACATTAGAACTATGAGTAGGATGGCAGGAAGATCAGGGACATTCATTTAACAGTAATGTCACAGAATAAGTAAGATTAGATCATAAATCTACTTGTTTCATTTCTAAGCCAAAGGATGCCCTGTGCCTACTGTTAGCAAATTCTTTGGTCCTATTTCATTCAATATATACACAGCCTATTTGGGATTTGTCTATGAATCAAAGATCTTCTCCCTACTTACACCATCTGTATTGTGATCTGCCTGGTGTATTTAATGGGATCTAAACAACAAATTATAGTTTTAGAGTTGGAAGATAAATTGATGGGAGAAATAAAATACCTTAGATCACACAGTGTGAGAGAACTAAATAATTTCGTATCTCTTCATTTGAGATGAAGGCCCACCACATTATGGAAGGTAATCATTACTTAAATTCAAATGATTATATATGTTAATCACATCTATAAAATACTTTCATAGCAATATCAAGACTACTGTTTGGCCAAACAACTAGGCATCATAACCTAGCTAACTTGATACATAAAAGTTAACTACCACACATGCCATGTCTAGGATTTTCAGTCTAGGATTATACGACAGTAGTATTTCACAAACCTAAATGCTTCACATACTACTTCATAATGTTGCGGTATTTATACACTGACCCTCTATTACTTAATAATTGATTCAACCCTGAATCAGTTCTCTGTTTTCACCTCATTCTCAACATTCATACCTGAAAATTTCATACCTGAAAATTTATTAGTTTGATGTTAATTACATTTTTTTCTAAATCACATTAAAGCTAACATGCATCTACTATTATAAATACTATATTCTGTTATAGAATGCCTACCAAACTTTGTGAAACACTGTGCTATATCACACTCCCACTGTACGCTAGAATTCTTTAAGGTTAAAAATGGCTTAGAATAGTACCCTGGCACATCAGAAAACAAAAAACTCTAAGCACCTTTGTGTAGAGCAATGCATTATATAGTAAATTCAATGCAAAGATCTATGTGTTACCACCCTGGCCCTTGAGAAACTCAAAGCTCGCATACAGTATAAAAGCCTTACACAAATACATTCAATACCAAGCAGCATGAAATGCATGCTATAAAAGTGGTACATCCTCCTACAGAATGTCACAAGTCTTAGTTATATCATTCCTTGCTGAAGTAAACAGTAATTGCTTTGCAATAGAGGAAGAAAATGAGCTAGGGCTTCAAGGTATTAAAGTTTAGGAATGTCAAGTAAGGACATATAAGTCAGAAAATGCAGAAAGAAAAATCATGGCATGTGTGGTAGTTAACTTTTACGTATCAACTTAGCTAGGTTATGATGCCTAGTTGTTTGGCCAAACAGTAGTCTTGATATTGCTATGAAGGTATTTTATAGATGTGATTAACATATATAATCATTTGAATTTAAGTAATGCTTACCTTCCATAATGCGGTGGGCCTCATCCAAACAACTGAATGTCTTACAGCAAAATTTGAGGTTTCATGGAAAAGAAGGAATTCTATCTCAAGACTATAACATAAAAATTCTGTTTCCAGCCAGTCACCTGCCCTACAGATTTCAGACTCAAGACTGTAATATCAACTCCTATCTGAGTATCTAGCCTGCCAGTCTGTTCTGCAAATTTCAACTTCAAGACATCAACATTAACTCTTCCCTGAGTTTCCAGCCTGAAATCCTACCCTATTGATTTCAGACTTACCAGCCTCCACACTGTATGGACCAATTCCTTAATACATATTATATTTATATACATATAAAATATTATTATATTATATATAATAAATGTATTCCTTAACACACATAGACACACACACAATCCCATTGGTTCTGTTTCTCTAGAGAACCTGATAAAGCATATTAAGATAAAAGTAAACACACACAAGAATACAGGGAAACCACTGAAAAGTAGATTTGGAACAGACAGCAGAGGAATGCTGAAGAATTCAGATGCGAGGAGGAATTCATAAAGTGGCCACTGAAGACGTGTGATCAGAGGAGGAAAACAATCCAAGAGGTACTTTAGGGAGACAAATGTGTCAGTGGTATTCCCGATGGACCAAAGAGACAAAAGATAATAGATGTAGAGAAACCAGATAGATTATCATCAACATTTAATAATTAACCTTCCCAAACCAATAAAGTCTATGAAAATCACACTGATAATGCTGAATTCCTTCCAGTAATAAAAATGATATGGTGATGAACCTATATACTTCCACCTGCACATTTGACTTAAGAGCTATTTTGAAAAAAAGTTTTGGCCATTCTTGCTCTAAACTTTCTTTTTTCATGATTCTTTAATGGATATACACCCTAGAATTACTCACCACAATTTTGCTTTTACCTATATTTATGTAACTATCTGACGTGCAATATGGAAATGGATACGCAGCAGTGTTTGTGAAAAAAAATTCCCCTCTAATTGCTGAAAGTAATTTTTTAATTCATATTCTTGCATTTATCTACATGTGACTACAAAGGTAACTCTTTGCTGATTTTCTATTGACTTCTATTTGACACAAAAGTTATTTCTCAACACATTCCTGAAATTCAGAGAAGGGTTCAATTTCAGGTTATTGATCTTGCTATGATGTTTATTTCTTGCCTTCTTAGTGCTAGTACAGAGTACTTTCTTTATTTTATATTTAAATTGACTTTTAAATATACATCTCCCAAACTATAGAAAATATCATAAGATATACCCAATAAATTTAGAAAACAAAAATAAAGGTGATATCATGCTAATCTTATAACACTTTCTCTTTAAAGAAGTCTTATACTAATTACGGTCATTAGCAAATATCCTCCATTATTTGAACCTTTTGTGCACATCACCAAAACTATTTACTTAATATTTTAAATTTAAATACTTATTTTACACTTGTCATAATCAAGAGAATCTAAGCAACCATGGATTTGACATGTTAATTCTATTTTCCTAATATACATTATGATACATAACCATCAAAACAAAAGTGGATCTTAAATATGTCACCCAAAATAACCATGGTACCACTAACTAGTAAGTATATTCTACTTAGCAAGACTCCATTAATCAGTAAATTTTATATCCTTCAGTTATACTCTACCTTTCCTTACTAGGGATAGTGATAAAAGATGAACCATATAAAGTCCTTACTAATACTTACTTGTTTCCTATAAAAAACAGGATTCCCTCTATTGCTGAAAGATCTGTCTATCCCAGAAGGCCCATCACTGGCCAGAGGGTTAGTCATATTTTGCATGAATTTGGGAAGCCTGAGAAGTACTTTTCCGAAGAAGCTACAAGGAGGCATTTTTAAATTCAACATGAAAAGAGAGTCATTACTATCACAGAGATTACAAAATGATGCTGCATTACTTAGGAGGTTTTTTCTATATATAAGGAATAAGCCACATTTTCAGGTCACTTTCATTAATGAGGTTTACTGTCAAGATAAACAAATTGGTAAAGAGGGCCGGTAATCTTCTCCTTCCTCTAGTAACTACTTTCTTTATCTTGACTTTATGCTGTGCTTTCCTTGCCCATGGTAACTGATTACTACCTTCTTCTTTTTTAATTTAAATTCAATTAATTAACATATAATGTATTATTGGTTTCAGGGGTATAGGTCTGTGATTCATCAGTCTTACATAATATCCAGTGCTCACTACAACATATACCCTCCCCAGTGTCCATCACCCAGTTACCCCATCCCTCCACTCTCCTCCCCTCCAGCAACCCTGTTTGTTTCCTAAAACTACTGCCCAGTCTTTATGCCTTCCAGGAAGCTTCAGCCAATCAACTCTCTGCGCATTCCCTCTGTATGACCTGACTGCCCAGAGCAACCATGAAGTACTGAGCATAGCTGTTAGCCAGAGTTCTTGCCAAGCCACTTCCTAAAGATCACCATCCTATGGGGGCAGGAAGCCATCTCTGGTTCATCAAATCATGGTTAGTGAGATAAGTCATATGGTATCAAGCACTACGCAAGCTAAATCCTCAGTATGACATTCAGGAGCTTCAGCTTCAAATACTTCCCCATGTTCTTAAATTTGATTTTCTTACCTTTCTCTGAAGGAATTTACAATCTAGTAAGGTAAAAAGAGATTTATATCCAAACATACACAATACCAGGTCATTTGAAATTCATGTTTTAATAGTGGTCCAAAATGCAACAGAATTCGAGACCTCACTCCTGGTTGAAGTCAAGGGAAATTACTTTGCTAAAAAGGACGACTGTAAACTGAGTCCTGAAGGATTAGTGATTTCTATGTTTAGAAATAAGTTACTGTAGCCTATTCAGGAAATCTCACACAGAAAAAATTCAAGGTCACAGAGACAAAGTAAGCCATTGGCATAACTTTAGGCGATTGATGATATTCTGAGGTTTCTTAAAGTAGGATGGTAAACCTGAAAAGTAACTTTTATGATCTGTCCAGTAAAGATTTTATTCTTATACATTAAAAATGTGACATATACATATTTATAGGGGGAAATGGTCTAGTTTTTGCATCCACAAGGATTATTACAGTTTTACCATCATTTATTCAATCTGAATGATCAACAGTAGCTTCCCTTTACACAGAAAAGACAACATGGTAGGAGCACCTGGGTGGCTCAGTCAGTTAAGCATCCTCTGACTCTTGGTTTTGTCTCAAGTAATGATCCTGAGGTGGTGGGACCAAACCATGTTGAGCTCTGTGCACGGTGTGAAGTCTGCTCCAGATTCACCCTCCCTCCCCCTTAGCCCCTCCCCCCGCTCCCACCCACACACATGTGCACACACACACTCTCTCTCAAACAAATAAAATCTAAAAGAAAGAAAGAAAGAAAGAAAGAAAGAAAGAAAGAAAGAAAGAAAGAAAGAAAGAAAGAAAGGACAACATGGTATATTCTAGAATAACCAAGTCACTGCACCCTTCTACCCTAAAAGTAAAAACTAATGAATGTAGACTTTATTGGTCCTTTTCACTACTATTCACCAAATTCAGGCTCAATGACATTTTCTTAGCTTGTAGCTGATAGTTCTGGTAAAATATATTCAAGATGTGCAAAGATCTTCACACTTTCCCTCAAGATTTGCACACCTCTAGTTGACTCTCAAAGCTTATTTCACAATAAAATAACAACTATACTTTTTGAGAAATTATTTCTGTGGATTCTGTAGTGTATGTTGCATATGCATAATTTCATTTACTTCATATACCAACCCTATGATATAAGCTATTATTATCATTTCTATTTAACAAATGAGAAACCGGGGTTCAAGTCAAACCAAGTTCTCTCAGGAAGTAAGTACCTGAGTTGGGCTTTGAACTTTCAATTTTTTTCTTTTTTTTACTCCATTCCTAAAACTTACCTGTCATGGTATATCCAAACCTCAAACCTTTGTTCACACAAATCCACCTCCCAAAAACATTCGGTCTATCCCTCAATAGCCATTAATAGCTCTATATCTCACAAGAAGTTCTGCTCAAGATGAATAAACCATCACTATAATAAAAATCTAAATGAAGTCTTATGGAAACTGGAGGAAGGAGTGCTTAAGTTTGTAGATAAACTCTAACAAAAGGAAATTAGTTTATGGGGTGAAAAATAATTGATCATTCAGATTCCTGAAGGCTCTTCTGCACTGGCTTCCCACCATTCTGTGTCTTGGCTAAAATCCATCAACCAGCTAGAATCATCCCTAATCAGCAAGTTAGTAGAGTATGCCTATGTTGACATTTCTGTTGAAGCCAAATGGTCTGTTTGCTCAGTTGATCACAGCATCCTCATTAGGAGTTCTCAGCCCATCATATTTGATGAGTCTGGCAAAGTACTCAACTGTATTTGTGTTCTCTTTTAATGCTAATCATTGAAAAATTTAACCACAGTTCTGATTAACTGAAAGCCCCAATTTAGACAGCCAAACAAACCAATCATTTTCATGATGACTAATAACAGCACAAATACAATCTACCAATATACAGATCACTGAGAGTCGTTCAGATCTGTAATGCCAATGATACCTGTCACATAACCTTAAAATTTCAGACATTGCCATTTGTTCTTTTTGCCCGCTACATGCAAACAGTAACTAAGTCCTTTGTTCACATTCACAATCTCTCTTATTTACCTCTTCTTTCCCAATTCTATTTCCTTTAATCTAATCCAGGTTTTTCATTATTTCTTGCCTGATCTATTCAATAGCCTCCTTCCTAACTTGTCTCTATCCCCCGTGTCAGTCCCCTATAATCCACTATATACTCTCCTGAACAGCTGTCATGATGGACATCTCTATTCCATCCTTCCCATATTCAGGAACATTTAGAACTTCCTACCATCTACCAAACAAACAAACAAACCCAGAAACAAACTAATAAAACTTCCAACTTACTTAGCCATGTATTCAAAGGCTCCCATGGGCTGGCCTATTAGCAATCAATTTTCTAATCACTGTCAATAAATTCTCTTTAGTCTCTAAGAGGAAAAATCAACTAATAATAAAACTTCAGTAAAAAGCTCTCCCCTAAACGCACTCTAGAGCAGTGGTTCTCACATATTAGTACCCATCAGGATCAACTGGAATGCTTGTTAAAACAGAGATTCTGGGGGGTAGGATGTAGCTGTTTCTAATTCAGGAAGTCTGGGGTGAGGCTTGAGAATCTGTATTTCTTACAGGTTCCTAGGTGCTGTTGATCCAAGGGCAACATTTTGAAAATGACTTGTCTAGACAAGAGTATCACAGACAATGCTAACACTAAACACATCGAGATTATCACACAAACTTTACAGTGAGTAAGTTAAGTAAATATATTATACATATTATCTGTTCTTGTCCTTTATGGTATCTGACGCAGTTGGAGAATGTTTCCCTTACAACTGAAGAGACACTAACAATGAGCATGTTTATATACACTTTGGGATGTGTCACTCAGAATACCTCCAAGAATCACAGTTTGGTTTATGATTTTGCTTAACATATATACAGGTAGAAAATAGTCTATAACTTCCCACTGAATTTCTTAACTAACATGTTAATAGTTCTACTTTTTCCAATTATTAAAATAGAGAATGTTCACCATAAATATTGCAATAATTTAGAAATAAATAAAACTAAAGTTAAAAATCTCCACTCTTGTCATTTTAGCTACTGCATTCTTGAGAGTCTCGTATTTATCTTTGCATCTTTTTTTTCCTATACACAACAGACATGGGATTACAAAAATGAGATCACAAATTACATCCTATTTTATAACTGTTTCTTTCTTCCAAAAATATAATGAACACTTTTTAAGTCAAGCATTAGTTAGAATTGTCTAAATGATCTTTTGTAAGAATGTACTATTTTTATTTAATGATTTATTTCATGGTGGACACTTACGTGCCTAATTTTCTGATGTAATCAAAAAATACAACAATAAATAGCTAGTAGCTATGTTTTGTGTTTACGGGGAATTTCTATTTTATAAAGTTCAAGTTTTTAAGAAAACCTAACTTATCATTTTCTTCTTTCATAGTTCTTAGATTTGAATCATGCTAAGGAGGTCCCTTCCTAAAAGTTAAAAATATTTTCTATTTTCAACTAGTAGTGTATGATTATTTTTATATTTAAATTTCAGGCTAATGTAAATTTTTTATTGGGAGTCTTGACCCAATAAACAAATGGGCTTTTTGTAGTATTTGTTATTAATCTGTACTACCATTCATTTTATTTGACATATTTAATAAACTCTTAAATTTCTAATTATAATTTTTTTCTGTTTCTATTAATCTATATCTGCACAATTTTTTACTATATGGGTTTTTTTAAAACTATTTGGCATTTTATTTTATTTTATTTTTTAAATATTTTTATTTTATTTATTTGAGAGAGAGAGAGAGATCGCAAGTAGGCAGAAAGGCAGGCAGACAGAGAGGGAAGCAGGCTCCCTGCCAAGCAGAGAGCCCAATGCGGGGCTCAATCCCAAGACCCTGAGATCATGACCTAAGCTGAAGGCAGAAGCTTAACCCACTGAGCCACCCAGGCGCCCCTAAACTATCTGGCATTTTAATTCACTTCTACATCTAATAAAATCCTCCATCCCTTCTTCTACAATGTTCTATTTCTAAATACCCTATACTTTTCTAGCTACTTTTCCTCCAGATCAAATTTTGAGTCATTGTTTAAGTTCTGCCTGCCCTAAATCTAAGTACAAAAATAAATAAATTGGCTGAGATTTTTATTTGGGCTTCAATAAATTTATGTATTAATTTGTACACAACTGACATCCTTAAAAGGCTAGGTCATTCGACTTTAAGAGGATGCTGTGCTTTATTTGTCAATCGAGCATTTGTTTTATATTATTTAATAAATGATAATACTTTTCTTCACGCATATCTTGAACATTTCCCATTAATTTTTTTCTGTTTTCCCTATGAATATAATAGCATTTCCTCCACATTTCTCATTATCTTTTATCTAACTATATTATTAAACTCATTAGTTCTTAGTTTTTAAGTAACTGTAAAACTTCTGTTGTATAACATAACCTGAAAATAGTAGTAATATGTCCTTTCCCATTATTTATTCTAAATGTTATTTCCATTTGACTTTCTACAACCTTCACAGCATTATTGACTAAGCATTGATAAAAGGCTTTTCTGTACTCTTTTTGATTTTGAACAGAAATGCTTTTAGTGTTTACAATAAATCCTCATGTTTACTACTATTTTTCATAAATATCTTCAACTATAATCTTGCTAACACATTTTATTTTATTTTTTCTAGTTTACTAAGAGCTTTATTTGGGAGTGTCTATACAATCTTATCAAAAGTCTTTTAAGTTCTATCAAAATAATAATATGGAACTTATTATTTATCTTTTAATAGATTGTAATGAATTACATTAACATACCGCTGAAGACTGATTTCTTCATACATTTTTAGGATAAATGGATTTAGTAAGTTTATATCATTCTTTTAATGTAATGATAACTTCAATTCACTAATATTTATATCAGCAATCATAAGGAAAATGGCCTACATTTTTTTTGTTACCTGGTACCCCCTTTCTCAAATTAAATATATTTATGTTAGATTCTCAAAACATAAACTTGAAATGAGATAGAAAAATGTTCTTTTAGTTTTAAAATTCTGAAACATTTACAATCTCTTAGTGATTATTTGTTTCCTGAACTGTTTGTTTGTTTCAAGATTTTATTTAAATTCTAGTTAGTTAACTTGGAATGTAATATCGGTTTCAGGAGTAGAATTTAGTGATTCATCACTTACATGTAACACCCATTTTTCATCAAAAGTGCCCTCCTTTATAACCATCACCCATTCAACCTATTCCCCTGCCTACCTCCCTTCCATCAGCCCTTAGTTTATTCTTTATAGTTAAGAGTCTCTTATGGTTTGCCTCCCTCTCTTTTTTCCCCCCTTCCCCTACGTTCATCTGTTTTGTTACTTGCACTTAACTGTAAAGCCATGTGATTCTGTGCATTTTACGGAACTGCAGGTAAATCTAAGACAATATTTTTCATTTCCCACCCCCAGGTAATTCATTTAACTGGGAATTTTTCTTTTCCTGAAAGAAAATATTGGTACAGTTTTCTCGAACAGGACAAAGTTTTGCTGTTGATTTACCACTCTTTTCAAAACATGGTCTAGTTTTAATTTTATATATTTTGTAGGTAAACAACTTTGCTTTTTACATTACTAATTACTTTTTACTAATTTCTCCTATTTTGTAATGTTTGTTTTCCAGTTCATAAGTTTTTTGTTTACTTAATTTCAATCCTTAATATTTAGAAAATACAGTAATGTTCACAAAAAAAAAATCTATGCATAAACAGCTGACCACATATTAGTAGACTGAGTATTTTCAGTATTTTTGGGCTGTTTTTTTTAAGACAGAAAAAATTTTAGTGAGGATTTCCTCTTTAACCCAAGAGCCATTCAGCAGTTGTCTTTTTTCTTTTAATTTCCAATTAATTCCACTTTTACTACTTGTTATAGTTCTATTGCTAATTAGAGAATATCATCAGTAAGATTTTAAAATTTCTAAATATGAAACTTCCTTTAGATTTTATGACCAATTTTCATAAACATGCCACAAATACTTTTAAAAAAATATAAAGGCTACAATTATAGTATATAACTTTCATATTATACCTTTGAAATAAATCTTAATTGAATTGTAATATTTAAATCAGGGATCCTCAAATGAGAAAATAGAAATAGCACATACTACAATAACGCAAAATGTCATAACAAATGGATGAAGAAGTATGTGTAAACAAAGAATTGTTTTATTGTAATGATTTAGGTTTTTTTTTAAGATGTATTTATTTGAGAGTGAAAGAGAGAGAGCTCGCACCAGTGGAGGGAAGGGCCAAAGGAGAGACTCTTCAAGCAGATTCCCTGCTGAGTTAGGAGCCCTACACTGGGCTCCACCCCAGGACCCTGAGGTCATGACCTGAAGGGAAACCAAGAGTCAGATGTTCCACCAACCGAGCCACCCAGGTGTGCCTGCTTTAGTTTATTTTTAGTCACCATATCGGTTTTATTTTAAAATTGGAATATTAGAAAAGGTAGAAGTTTATGTTTTCAAAGAAGAGGTATGAACTTAAAATTGTAGAAAACATTACATTATTTATTTTGAATTTCGTTAGTACAATTCTAGGAGATGTGTTAAAATTTACCAGACTGGTAGCACTTGTGTTAATTTTTCCATGGATTTTTAAGTTTCAAATTCATCATACTTTAATGCATGATTTTCAGTACATAAAGGTTTAATGCTACTATATCTTGTTTTACAGTTGAATTTAAAATATTCATGTGTGCCAGCTCACAATTACTTTGAAGTGATATTGGTATAAATAACGCTGTTTTTCGTTTTTTGGTTTTTTTGGTGGTAATGGTGGCAGAAGGCTCTTATATCTTTGCACATCCATTCATTTCATGAGTTGACAACCATTTCTGAAGCACATGCTCAATCAACCATGCTAAGTGCTAGTAATATAATTGTGAATAACCTGATTATTTTGGTGCCATTTTCTTTAAATGTGTCTTTTTAACAGCATGTAACTGGGTTATGTTTTTCACCTAATGTAACAATATCTGTTTTGTAATTGAGATTTAATTTAACCAACTGAGTATAAACTTGCATATATTCTATCATTTTAGTTTTTGTGTTTATATTTTCTTGTTCCTTTCCCCCAAATTTTTACCATATTGTCAAAGATTTATTTTTCTCCTTTATTATTTTCCATTCTCTAGCCATATGGATCTCTTCATCTTATTTGTTATACTTAGTTATCTTAAAATACATATGCATATACAACATATCAATGCTCAATAATTAAACTGTCTCTAAGAGTTTCCCCTTCACGAAACACATAGGCATTTACAGGCTTCTGTTTCTTCAGTGATCCCTTTACACTACATTCCCCTTCTCACTCTAATTTATACACAAGGTCTACTTCTGAAATAAGGTAGGATTTTAGTTTTACAAAAAAAAAAAAAAATCTGCATTGTATTCTTTGTAGTTAGCTATCTTTTCTAAAACATCACATTAACATTTCATGACTACATTATCAACAATAACTTAGTTATGTAATTTACTGAACTCATTACTCACAGGTTACCAAATATGGCTCGGTATTAAATCGCTTGGGGAACTTATTTTAAAAATAGACTGCTGGGCTATATCTCAGGTTTACATATTTTATCCCTAACTTTGGACTCTAAGAAAGCATTAAAAGTCTGATTAGGTGATTTTAATGCAGCAGCCCAGGGCAGCATTTGTGACCATTTTATCTGTCCTCCTAATTCATAACATATTCTAAACTAAAAATGAGTAAATTTAGTTTAGGTATTATATTTCCCCTCCCCTCTTTTTCTTGTCCTTTTTCTCTTTCTTTGTCCTCTCCCTCTCCCTGCTCCCCCTTCAGGAACAATTCACTTGTAGAATACTTTGAGTCCTTTTATTCATCAAAATGTACTTTTTCCCTTTCTACATTAGCAAACAGTATCTGATGAAAGAATACCAGAGCTGTAACTCTTTTTACTCAGAGTTATGTTGTACGGTCCTCAAGCATTTTGTGTTATAGATGAGAAATTAGGTAACAAATTCTCATTTCTCTTAAGTAACCTATTTTTTGTGTGTCAACTCTTCTATGAATTTTCTTTTTATCCTTAGCATTCAAAATTTTCACCATGATATCTCTAAAAGTTTTTATTTTCATTAATCTTCACCAGCCTGTGGTGAGTTTATTTAATGTGAAGGGTTTAAGAATTAGTTCCACTTAGGGGAAATGGTAATCTATTAATTTGTCCTCCTTCCTCACATCTGTTCTCTATTTCTAAAACTCCTACCATTAGCTATGAGATGAGCTCCAGAGCCTGCCTTACATGTTTCATCTCTTTTATAAACTCTGATTACTTGTAGTTATGTTCTTTTTGTCACCTTTCTTTAATTAATTTGGTTTCCAATAATATTCTTTCTGATATTATTGTTTCTGCTAAGGTAGATGATGTATGTTTTTCCCTACCAATCCCCTTTTTTTTTTTTTTTTTTGCTTAGTTTTTAATGATTCTCTATTTTTTTAATGGTTGCTTTTATTTGATAAATGCAATACGCCCTTGTGTCTGACTAGAAACTTCAATTGGTATATCATTTTAGTCCTCTCCTATATGTAGCTTTAAACTTTCTCAAAACAATTGTGGTATGAACTGTGACAGGTCATGTGGCCAGTAGATAGCAAGAGAATCTTTCTCCATTCCCTAAGTTTGGCAAATGCTGTGGAATTAAAGAACAGGCCATAACAGGTAACCCCCAACTCTTTTTTGCATGAATGGTAGACTTGGACATACTTCAAGATTTCAAGTATATATGGGCTCGTAATGATTTCCCAGTTGTGGGGCACAATTTTCCCTTTTACATTAGGTAGTGGAAAGCGGAGGAAAGAAAGTCCAAAACAAAGCAAAACAAAACAAAAAAAAACCTGATTAAAGTGCCATCATGGTCTTATGCCCAAATACCTTCACAGTGAAAGGATTTTAAATTTTTTAAAATCTAAATATACATGCATATGTGAACAATACGTGAACATTAAAAATGAACCTTTTTCAATACAGTGAACAGAATTCCGAACACAAAATACTTAATTCTTGACCAGATAGGAACCTCGGGGCAGTGAACAAAAATAAATAATTCAAGTGCAAATCAAGTTCAATTTACAATATGCTGAAATGAATAAAATACATATAAGAAAACTACACTAAATTATGTGGTGTTTTATTTTGCCCTCATTCACACCTACATTACATTTAGTCTGAAACTTAATTTCTCATTGAAAAGGAATAAAACTAAGCAAAAAATAAAATATTTGAGACACTTGTAGAAGATGCAAGATCAATATCTTATGTACAAACAGCCATGGTTTTAGCTCAGTTTCGGATGCAAAATTCTAATCAATCAAGTTATATCCCAGAACTGAGACAGACTATTCTAGGTTTTTATTAAAAAGTGATTAATTTAGTTGATCTAAGAAGTTTCTGGGATTAGTGTCAATGAAGAACATGGTACCCACCAAAACAACGAGAAACAAAGAGACCTCAATTCTGATTAACATACACACAAACCTCACAATTCACAACTTTAGTAGATTAACTCTTTATATTTACCAGTCTTGTTTGAAATATTGAAACTTATTGAAATTTAACAGATTTGAAATAGAAATATCTTCTATCGTAGTCACGACTTAGAGTCTTCTTTCTACTTCCCTCTCTGTGAGATTGTGATTTATAATAAGAAATATACATTTGTTCTTCATCCATGGTTTCTAGCACAGACCTGCTATAACCTTTGCCATCTCCTAAGTGATAAGAGTACTAGGAGCATCTTTTGTTCTAATGTTTGGCCTTTCACCCTGGTTCCTGACCAAGAAGTCCTACATCCCTTGGAATTTCCTAGGCCATAGGAGTTTCTTTTTTTTTAGTAATGAGGCATTTCTTTTTAGTCTAATGAACATCTCCTGAACAGGGCCTGGTCACCAGAAAGACCAAGCCATGATTAGAAACTTGGAACTTTCAGCCCCAACCCCTATCATCAGGTAAGGGAAGAGGGCCTGGAGATTAAGTGAATGACTGAGCATGTCTACATGATGAAGCTTCCATACAAAACCCAAAAGTACAGGGTTTTGGAGAACTTCCAGGTCAGTGAACACATCCCAGTGCTGGGAGGGTGGCACACCCCAATTCCGTGGGAATTGGGACCCCTCCAGACCCCGACCTATGTTCTTCATCTAGCTGTTCATCTATACCTTTATCATATCCATTACTATAAAACAAACAGGTAAATGTAAGTAAGTATGTCCCTGAGTTCTGTAAGCTACACCAGCAAATGACCAAATCCAAGGAGGGATGGGCATGGGAACCTGTGAATTACACCAAATTGGATGGAAGCTGTAGATAATCTGGGGATCTACTCCTTGCATTTAGTGTCTGATTCAGGGGGGCAGTCTTGCAGGACTGAGCCCTTAACCTATGGGGTCTGTGTGGACTCTGGTTGGTGTCATCACTGAACTGGAGGACATTCCACTGGTGTCACAGAAAACTGGCTGGTGTGGGAAAAAGCCCCACACATCTGGTGTCAGAAGTGTGTGGACTGTGGTAGTAGTGTGAGACTAGAGGAGAAACACACAGCAGGAGTGCATTTTTCCTACACATTCTCTACAGTGCAGTCCATCATTTTGATCAGTCTTGCACCAGAACCCAGAACTCTTGTGCTTTGGCTGCATCTGGAAAAATTCTGATCGTGTATCAACATGCATAATATCTGGAGCTCAGGACTGAAGTGAAATCATTCTTGTCACCTCTTCCCACCTCCGCCAACACACCAATCCCACACCCAGGTCCTTTACTGTACCTTCTGTGCATCTCTTAGATTTCTTTCCACCCCCACTCTCCCCACCTCTTACAAGCCACCCTCTGTCCCAAATAGCTCTCTGTTTCTCATCTTCTTCCCTCAACCCATTCTTCATGAGTGCCAAAATGGTCTTTTAAAAATATCTGGTCAAGGCATTTTATGCTAATAATCTTTCAATAACCTTCTATTCTCTCCTAACAAATTAACTTAAGCAGCCTAAACATTCATAATCTAGGTCCCTTCCTCTCCAGTTTCAACACCCATTTTGCTTCAGCCACAGTGAATTTCTATCCATTCCTAGAATTACAATGTTCTTCCCTCCCTGAACATCTGCATCATCTCTTCAAAACACAAACCTTTCTGCCCAAATGCCTACCTAAGACCTATTCATCCTATAGGCTTTCATACCAAGCCCCTCTTTTACTCACTCATAGTACTTGAAACTCATTTTTATTATTTACCACAACCCTAAATATACAGAAGTACAATCGTTCATAATTTATTCTCCCACCCCAGAACATAGGCTCTATGAGAACAGTTGTTGTGCCCTATCATTCACAACTATATGCTCAGGAATTAGCACAGAACTGTGCGCACAGAAGGAAGGTGCTCAGTACAGACTTACTGAATTATTAAATGTGAAAAATGGAAATGGAAACTTAATAGTATACACCCATATACATTGCTGAACCCCATAAGACACCCTCAACAAATGGCAAAGCACGCAAGCTTCTGTTGAGGTTGTTCTAAAGGCCTTAAGAAAGTTGTAAGCAAGTTTGGAAGCATTGTTAGAAATGGGTGATAAAATCAACCTGGGCTGTTGGTCAGAATATTGAATACGAAGTGACAATAATAACAACTCAATGAGGATTTGCTATGGGCTAGGCACTCTGTCATGCAGCTGGCATGGATTCTATCCCTCACTCCCCATCACAGCCCTCTGAAGTGAATACCATTGTTATCTCCATTTCAAAATTGTTGAAATTGGGGCTCCGACAAATTACTGGCTTGCCTGAAGTTATAGCAAGATAATTAATATTTGGTCAGCCAACCTGGACACAAACCCAGTTTTGTCTGCCTTCATATCCTAAGCTCTTAACCACTATCCAATGCTATTTCTTGCTTCCAACACTAGCATTTATATGACCCTGGACAAGATACCTCTCCTACTTGCTTCACAGCCACCTTTTCAATAAAACAATGGTTTTACAACTGACGACCAAATTGCACTCCTTCTTTAACAATCAACAGAATCCATATTTATAGAGTCAAAGATGGAACACCATGAAACTAACAGTCATGATGAAAATTTCATTTTGTTTAAAGATTTTATTTTTAAGTAATCTCTATACCCAATGTGGGGCTCGAACTCACAACCCCGAGATCAAGAGTTGCATGCTCTACTGACTAAGCCAGCCAGGTGCCCCTCAATGATAAAAATTTTAAGTTACAATTTAGTAACATGTCCTTCCCATCATACTTTAGTTTCTCCATAAACAAATTAGGTAACTATACATTTAACTAGACTATTATTTTTCAGTAACTTTATCAATATGAGCATAATAAATTAGAAAGATAGAAGAGAAAGCAAACCAAAGAAAATGCAGAGTCTGGGTGAGCTCTGAAGTTCAATAACAATGAAAAAGAAATAGGCATTTCCTAATTTGCAAATCACGTATCAGCCAAGACAGGTGGTCCAAGGTTAAACACAAATGCGGGCAAAGGTTTGTCAAAGGATTAAACTTAATGTTTAAAAAAAAAAAAAAGGCTGTCAAACTGACCTTACTATTGCTCATATAAGAAAAAAGATCATAGTGGGGCAAACATAATCCATTTAAACACTACTTTAAAAATAAAATTTAAAAATAAAAATAAAAAATAAAATTTTAATGGCTGCTTACAGATCTCATATTCTACAAATCACCTGCAAAAAAATGGCTCATATCACAAAACAGAATGTTTCAATAGTCCTCAGAGCAAGGCAGTGAAGGAGGAAGGTTGAAAGTCCCTGGCAGATAGATAATCCATTTAATATGAAATCCACAAGGCAGAGAAATTGGATACCTTTCATGAGGACAGTCTCAAAACCAACTTTCTAATGCCTTTTGTATCATTTCCTACTTCTCTGAGACCGCTGCAGTTTCCCAATGCTCAGGTAAAACTGGCTTGTATCACCATAGGAAAAGCTTCCTAAGGAACCTAAGATAGATCAGGACAAGATCAGACAAGTATGCCTAATGATTTTGTGCTCTGCTTTGATATTTAATTTTTTAATATTAAGAGATAAAGAAGAGTTAAGGCATAGATATGGCAAGCTTTGGGGATATGCTGAAAATTACTGTTTTCTTTTAAAATGCAAATAAAATAAAATAAAATAATGTTCCAACTTATGAAAGCAGTGTGTTTATAGAGAAGCAAAAGTCTTAGCGGAAAAATTCCTGTTAAAAGTATCAATTCTGGAGCATCAATCCTATACAACCATCTCCCTGATCAGATTTTGTATTGTGCTAAGATAGTCAGCATTCCAGGAAATTTTGTAGGCTTGATGCCAAGACTGCTGACTGTGATCTGAGAATTCATCCTACCTTATCCTCTGCCTCTTGGATTCCCACATCGTACAGTAGGCCTCAGAAGCTGTGAACTAAAAGCGCATGGGCCAAATTTGGCTCACAGAAATGTCCTATCTAGCCCACACAGGGCTTCCTACACTGACTTATGCTTTAAAAAGAATGTTGGGAGGCGCCTGGGTAGCTCAGTCGGTTAAGCATCTGCCCTCAGCTCAGGTCATGATCCCAGGCTCCTGAGAAGGAGTCCTACATCGGTCTCCCTGCTCAGCAAAGAGTCTGCTTCTCCCTCTCCCTCTGCCCCTCTCCCCCCACCACACCCCATGCCCCGCCTGGGTTCACACTCTGTCTCTCAAATAAATAAATAAAATCTTTTAAAAATTAAAATAATTAAAAAAAAAAAAAACTTTGAGCTGGTTCCCTACCTTTTTAAATCTGTAGATTTAACCCCTTCATAAACAAATAACCAAACAAAGAAAACCAAGAGATACTTTGCTTCTGTTGAAAAATTGAACATCTAGAAACAATGACCTCAAGTTCCCAAATGGCAAGAATGGACCAGCACTGACCAGGCACACATAACTTCCCTGTGGCCTTTCCAGCCTCTGCAGACTCAACCACTGATATATTCTATAACTATTCTGATTCTCCTATTTAGATTACCTGATTCTCTCTGTAGTCCCTGCTGGTACAGACATTTTCACTTCCCTGTATCCATGATGCCTCACATCACCAGGAATTTAGGCTCTTTTCATATGCGGAACAGAAAAGATGAGGATAATCCGTCCAGCTGTTTTCATCTAAGAAGCAAACATTTCTGATGGTTGTCTCTGGTACAAAAGCTCAGTTTGTCCTTCATAATTCTTTCAGTAGTTGTTTAGACCACAACCACATTTGTATGGTAAGAAACTGTTAAATAAAAGCTTTTATTTCTTTATTATTTATGAAACGTATTTTAAGAAACATTGAGTATGTATATATTAAAATATTAATGGACAAATAATGAAGGACAGCAGGTTTCTAGAAACATGTCTAAACTTCTTACATTAATACTGTCGGAAAACAACCTCCCCCTTTGTTGGTCTTTTTGTTATAAGCTGCATTTTGGGAAACTTTACCACTCTGTCCTGTTTCCCAGGGCTGTTAGAAAGTTTCAGACATTTTCATTTCCCACATAGTACAGCATGCCCAAGATTAAGAACATATAAATTAAATTCTGGCAACTTCTACTAAATTAAATCCAAACACTAGTCCTTGTAATTTAGGGTAGGAAGTTGAGGCTTACTCTAATTTCAGTATAAATGAAATCATCCTCCCTAATCTGGGGTTCTTTTCATTCATTTTCATAGATTTCTGGAAGTGATTTTATGTAAATGTGTACTTATTCAGTCTTGCCTCTTGAATGGAAACAATGATTTATTCTAAACCTAATTATAAAAGACTATTCATTTCTGAGAAAATCAAAAGGGAAAAGTTTATGTCAGACACTAAATAATTAAACTGAAAACATTCATTCAAAACTATAGCTTAATTAGTTACCACAATCTGGATTGACTATATTTTAAAATATAAAACTAGCATTTACAGGCTACCTCCTCTGAGCCAGCTCTGCTCTAGGACTTCTCATTGGATATTTCACTTTATCATAAGAAAAAACAATTTTTATACATGAGTCTTACATCTTAAAAAAGCTTATCCAAAATCACCCAGGTAGTAAGCAATAAAGTCGGATTTTGAAGCCAGAAATTATGCCAGGGTTTTCTCATGTTGCTTTGTAGAAGTAATCCCCAATTTATACATACAAAACCTATGACGATTCCTTGCCAATCAACTATACCCATAAAAGTCTGCATTTTTATAAGCTCCTCTAATGAGCTTATAAAAATAAAAGGACACACCAGTCCTTTGGCAGCTTGGGGCTATTCTACTGACTCCAGAAATTTCTTCCCAAGCCATCCATTCCTCAGCTAGTTCTGACTAATCCCAGTGAGTTACTCAACCCCAATAAACACACATACTTTGTTCTTTCCCACCTGTCTCACTTCTCTCTGGGGTGCACATCTTTTATCTATATCTTCACATCTCCTATCTTAAACTCTTTTCCTTTAAGAAGCCATCATTAGGGGCACTTGGGCTCAGTGGGTTAAGCATCTGCCTTCAGCTCAGGTCTTGATCCGGGAGTCCTGGGATCGGGAGTCCTGGGATCGAGTCCTGCACTGGACTGCCTGCTCAGTGGGGAGTCTGCTTCTCCCTCTCCCTCTGCCTCCTACTCCTCCTGCTTCTGCTCTCTCACTCTGTCAAATAAGTAAATAAAATCGTCAAAAAAAAAAGTCATCATTATTCCCACCCCATTCTTTCTTTTATTATCTACAAGGCCTTATATAATCTATTTTATTATATTAATATGTGCTTATTTCACTTATCTCACTTTTAAAATATTTTCTTCCATTTACTGTGTAAGATGGTAATTTCAGATCAGAAAGCAAAACTTCTCTTTCTGTAGAAATCTACTTAAGAAAGTGATGGAAGAAAAATGCCTCAAGGAGGCAGGCAGAAAGAAAAGGAAGGAGGTACAGACATGCTGAGAGAGATTTGAATGACCCCCCCCTCAAAATGATCAAGAGAACAGACACCCCTCAGACACACATTTACCTATTCCAAAATAGCCAGGAATATCCCTGGCATGTTTTCCAAAGGAGGGAATGGACCATGCCCTCTTAATACACATCACAGCAATTTGTCCAGCCTTCCTCATGATGTCATTCAGCCACAGAACTACCAAAACTGGGGCCAGAAGATTCACATATTCTTATCCTAACTCTACCATCGTTTAAGGCTGTGATCCCATAATAAGGTAATTGACTTCTCTTAGCCTCCATCTCGTCCATAAAACATTTATTGAGAATCTACAATGAATCTTACAGTTCAATGGAAGCAAATTTGTCTCTAAATAAGGGTTCACATACAGTTGTATTTCTTATTCTTTCAATTTCTTTCTTCATGTCTCACATGCATGATGGGTAGAAGTCCTAGCACATCCATACCAGGGAGAAGCTACTGGACCACTGCCATTGCTTACGATGGCCACATGGTGGCACTGTTTAAGGATGCTGCCCAGTGCGTTAAGCCACTGCTGTGATAGCTTGCGCTGGTATATAGATCCTTGTACATGTCCCACATGACATATGGAAGACAATTTCACTTTTTGAATGCTTAGCTCATCCAAGATGGTCAGTACGTGAGCTTCCAAGTTTCTCATGGCTCATTTTTGTTTTGTTTTGTTTTGTTTTAATTCCCCACAACAACCACCTCCCAAGACCCCAGTGGGTTATGGAAGCACTGGAAAGGAACGCCTCTAGCATCTATCACCTCTTTGAAATTCCATGTTTTCTCTCTTAAAGATACCAAGTTTTTTGCTTTTAGGCTCGATTGCACCCCTTCTGGGGAAGACATGCTACTGGCTTGCCCTCATGGAGAAATTCACATATATGCTTTTAAGGGGAGTGATTTTGGAATATCTGTCACTGAGGAAGAGAAAAAGCAAACCCAAGTGTAACACTCCCCCCTTCCCTTTTGTAGGACCTCATCTATAAAACCGAATTATAAACTATGTTAAATATTTTGATGGAAAAGTCAAGATGCAGTGAGGAAACTACACAGGGAAACCTAATGTAGACTAGAGGGCCAAACAAATGCTTTTCTGAGGAAGTGGCTGAAACTGAAATCTTAAAGATGAATGAGGATTGCCGAGGGGCATTTCAGGAAAAATAAACCACAAGCGCAAGGACACTTGCCAATGCGGTTTCACAGTAGAGAACAAAGAGGAGTGTGAGAATATAAACCTGGAGAGGAAGGTGAGGTGTAGATCAAGTGGAGTCTTGTACTACGTGGTCTCCAAGATACTCCCAGATGACCATCTTCAGGACCCAATGGCTTTTAGCAACCTCGAAAACCCAAATTTATTTAAAAATAGTTTCCAGTCAAATCAGTGAAAAGAAGGATCTGGGCACTATGATATAGATATTGTGGGGGTATCCTCTATGCTCATCACAACTCTTCTGAGTAGCTGATCCTTGGAGACCCCAACTCCAAAAGTTACCTCCCAGGTACAGATAATCTGCATATCCTATGGCACTAGGTGCCCCACTTTCCCATAAAAGGCACACAGCCTCCACCTTCAGAAGCTGATGAGTCTGGTATCTGAGGCAAATCTGCATTGCTATACAGAAATTACTCAATGCAGGCAGGTAAGCATTGGGGGTGAGAGAGAGAGAGAGAGAGAGAGAGAGGTGGGGAATTTAAGTTTAAAATCAGCTTTCTAAACATAATGAGAAGATTATGTATAAGGCTAACTGTATTACAATCCCTAGCTGCTTCTGGAAACAGGTCTTTCAGAGCAAAAACGGTTAAATAAAAATGACTGGCAAGATGCCAAAGTGTAAGACACCAAAATACTTAAATTTTGAGAAGGTACTTGAACTAAGAAAGAGGCAGATGATGGAAAAGGCTTTGTTATTGTCAAATTTGGGACACTCAGGGTTTTTTTTTTGCCATCTATCAAATCTATTTACCATGAGCATGACTTTTTTCTCTGGACAGTCCCATACAGTGATTCTAGTGATTTAATTTCCTCTGTATTTCTGGCTCTTTCATGGATCACACAGAGGATGATTAAATGGCTTTTCGGTATTGTTTGTTAAATTTGACTCTTCCCACGAATTGGGGGTGGTTCCCATGGGAACCTCTGGACGTAGTATAAGAGCAAAGCAGATCACAATCATTTGAGTCTTTACTGAAAGCACAGTTGACAAAATACTTTATTAACCACTTCTATAGGAGCAATTCTCTAGTAAATATATAAATATAAGTCCAAGATCTAAGGAAGTAAAAGTCTGTCCTGTTGTTTAACCCTCTTCCCACATAAAGATCATGGACCCTTTTCCAATTAAAAAAAAAAGTTATTTTTACACACAAACTCACACAAGGACATTATACCAGAAACTGTCTCTAATGTGTTTAACCCTCTTCCCACATAAAGATCATGGAACGTTTTCCAATTAAAAAAAAAAGTTATTTTGCACACAAACTCATACAAGGACATTATACAAGAAACTGTCTCTAATGTTACCAGCAAAATAAGCCAGTGCCACTGGAATGATTCAGAGCGGAATGGATTTGAAGGAGAGAACAATGACTGTAAGCATTTTTCCAATGACAACAGAAATTCTCATTTTGAAAAATGGCAGAATGTAAATTTTAATAAATTAACCAACATAACATACTGCTTCAAGTAGGCACTATTCACATAAGGTGCAGCTAGAAATAAATTATAAAAAGTAATTCTCATGTGCATTTGTGATTTTCATTCAATCACAGAAAGTTTTTAAAAATCTTTAAGTTAAAGATCCCACAGTGTCTTTCTAACAGCATTACCTCTTTGTAAAATTTATGCATGAATTTCTACATCTCCATGCTACAACTCTAGTGGAAGACAACACAATCTCTTTTAGGAAAACAGAAATAGCCTCTTCACTGCTCTCCCCACATCCTTCCCTATGCAGCAGCCAGAGCAGTATTTAAAAGACAGAGATCCCTATTTAAACACTTCAACTACCTCCCACCTCACTCAGAATAAAACCCAACACCTTTACCTTGGTTTAACATTCCCTTTGTGATAGGGCCACTATTTAATTTCATCCCTATACTATTTCCACAAAATTCCCCAGAAAATTATGTTGCTCACTATCTCCAATTACTCTTTATTAACTCACTCTTATCAGGCTTCTACCTCCACCACACCAGTGAACTATAAGTATCAAGGTCAACAACAGCCCCCAGGTTACCAAATACAATGACCAATTCTTAGTAGTCACATTTATCACTTCCTCCTCCTCCACATTGTTTTATCCACTCAACGTTTTACAGCAACTTGTTTTCCTTCTACTTCCCTGGTTGCTACTTTAAAGTTTTCTCTGCTTGTTGCTCCTCTTCTAGAATCTTGTAATGATGCAGTAATGCAATCTGTGGTTACCTTTTCTACTACATTCACTTCCATGGTGATCTCATTTCTTCCTGAGGTTTTAAATACCATGAATATGCCAATAACTCCTAAATTTCCATCTCCAGACCAGACCGCTTCTGAACTTCAGACTCTTATATCCAACTCCCTATTTCATGTCACTGCTTAGCTACTCCATTGGTGAGTTACTGCCAACTTCTGCATAACAGATTGCCCCCAAACTCATGGACTTTTAATAGCATCCATGGATTCTCAAAGATCTGTAGGGTATGAAGATCTAAAGTGGGTGCAGCAGGCAGCCTCAAGCTGTAGGTCTAGTTTTATTTAGCTGGGGTAGACCTGCTTCACTTGCACTCACTTACATGGGAACCACGTCAGTTGTCAACAACTACCAGCGGAAGCTCTTCTCATGATGAAGGCAGAAGCCCAACCCTATGAACATATCTCAATCTCCCATTGCATTTCACCTCTAAGGATCCACCTGCCAAAGCCAGTCACACTGCAAAGACTAGTCAGGAGGGGAGATACACTGCCCATGGGCACAAGGAACAATAACCACCATTATAACAATGTCTCTCACTTTGTATATCCAAACCTCACCCAGTCCTAACGTACCCCAACCATAGTCTTACCCATACTAATCAGCTTATCAAAGCCAAATGCTCAGAGTCATCCTGGACTCTTCTTTCCTTCCCACTCTACTTCCAGAAGCCTTCAAAACATATTCAGAATCTAACAGTCTTTCCATCTCTACTAACACAGTGTATGAGCCGCCAGAATATGTCCCCTGGCTTAGTACATTATTCTTCTGGCAGGTAATCCTGCCCCTAACCCCCCAGTGCAGCTGATGCCCCTTAATTTACTCCCTGACATACACACACAGATGGTACTTCATTTCTTTCAGGGCCAAATGAAATACTGATGGTTTAAAGGCTTTACGTGATATCACCTCTTACTACCTATACAAATCTGTTTTCTGCTACTCTGTCTCACTCACTCTGTTCTGCTCATACAGGATTCCCTCAGACTTTCTGAACAAGCCAAGCTTGCTACCTATGGCTTTTGCACTAGCTCTTACCTATGCCTAGCAATTTCCTCCCCTAGATATCTATGTAGCTAACTCACCTAGCTCCTTCAATATTTTTCTTAAATGTCTCCTGCTCTATGAGGGCTACATTGACCTCACTATCTTACATCGTAGCCCACCCATGCCACATTCCTAACCCCCCATACGTGATTTTTTTTTCATTTCACTGATCAGCTAATATTCTACATAATTAACCTATTTAATAGACTTGCTTATTGTCTGCCCCTCCCAACCCACTCAAATACCATCCACCTACCCAGCCTGAAAATGTAAATGTCATAAGGGGGAAAAATTATTTTTTTCACTGGTGTACATCCCCAAACATCTTCAACAGCACCTGTAATCTAGAAAACTACAAAAAATGTATTTATCACTGATACTCATTCTCACTCAAACAGAGCTCCTTCTTGCCTTGGAGCCCTGACATTTGCTGTTCCTTCTGCCTGGGACCTTTTTTGCCCAGAACCTTTCCCTCTCACCATTCAAATCTCTACTTACATACCACTTCCTCATAGAGGCCACCCTTGGTCACATCATGTAAAGTATAACCCTTCCTTCCTGCCTGTTTGGCCCATTTTCCTGCTTTATTTTATTCATCATACTTCCACATTTTCATAAATAACATCTATTTGCTCATTACTGTATGTCTTCTATGATATTGAAAGCCCCATGAAAAGAGAAACTTGGTTTATCTTACTCATCACTGCCCCCTCAACTCAGCGGTGGCTACTGGGCTAGAACTAAACACACGCGCGCGCGCGCACACACACACACACACACACACACACACACACAAACTTGCTTAATAAAGGTCCTCCCTTAAAGAGGAGGCAAAACAAATCTTGTCCACCTAATGTAGAAGACAAATGATAACTACACTGAAGGGAGGGCAAGCTTTAAGAAATTAAACAGAGGGAACATGAGTTTTGTGGTTAAACAGAGTGCTCCCAAGTTCAATCATCCTTAAAAGCTATAGGAGAGTGCCCTACTCTTCCAAGATAAACAAGCTTGAGAACTACTTTAAGAGGAAAACCAAGAAAAATCAGCTTCTGGTGCTCATTTTAGGTTAACTAATTTCCTCAACAAGAAAACATGCATAAAATGAACAAACAAGTTATTTGGTGTTTCAAATGATTAAGTGTAAGCTGAGACAGCTTTGAAGTAGGTGCTACCTAATCCTCAGGGAAAGATCTGTAGCCTAATAACCAAACCATCTCTCAGAAACAGACTTCTCCAACAAGGGGGAAGAATCAGAAAAATGTGTCCTACACCTGGGTCTAGCTACTTGCAATTTCCAATTTCCAAAGAAGCCAAGGAAATGAAGAGATCCCAATTTTCCAAGAATGTTAAACAGTTATGTCAAGAATTAGTTTAAGAATACATTACAAATAACAACTGACATTTAGCTGTTATTTTTCTTACCATTTTCTTGCTTATTAAAAACAGTTATAAATGTTATAAATGCTCCAGAGAGTATGCTCCTAATTCTTATGGTAAATGCTTCTTCAAGGGTAATGCCAATTTATGAGGTGCTTACAATGAGTTGAGTATGGTCCTTAGCACTTTGTAGATATTGGCTGGTAAATGTATGGGAATCAACCAACTCATTTCTTTCTCAGTTCTAATCCTGCATATGTCCAACTGCTTTATAACATAAAAAATAAAAGGCTATCGCCACTTCATTCCATATTCAATTTGTACTGAGACTCAAAGGTTTGACTGACAATCATGTGGAAATTCTTTTCAGTTATTGGACTAGCATGGGTCAGGCTCCTGGTTATGTTGTCACTGTGACAAAGTGAAAACATGTAAGTCAACTATGTAACCTACAAGGCAGCTGGTTCTTGCTATTTTACTAAACACTAAAATAATTTTATATTATGGGGAAAACTTGCTGCATCAATTTGTATAAATTTAAGCATTACTGTTGTAGGGGCCCTGAGCAGGCTGCCCCAAAATGTGCCACTTTGGCATAAAGATTATTAACAGTTAAAATGATAAAAACCAAGCAGACATAGGAATGGTGTTCTGCCCACCCCACCCCACCCATCACTACCTGAATTTACACAGGAAAAGAGAGCCTACAACAGGAAGAGAAGTATTAACAGAGGCCCCCTTACCAATGGAACTTATCTGCATAACAGGGCAAATTTGTTTTTCCAAATATTTCCTTTCACCTTCCTGCTAATGAGTTTTCTCCACTATGCTTCTCCTTAACTCATATAAGCCTCATTGTCTTTGGAATTTCACGTCTGTGTGGAGTCCTTGTATGTACGCCTACTAATTTGATTTTCTCCTGTTAATCTGTCTCATGTCAATTTGATTCTAAGTCAAGCTGCAGGAACCACAGGGCAGAGGAAGGTCTTCCTCCCGGACAGTTGGCATTGTCAGCAGGGTATTTAACTTGCTAGAAACCACTCACCCCAGATGCTGCTGCAGCTGAGAGATTCTTGGGACATCTAACAAGCAGCTGGCAGAAGGTGACGTTTCTTACCACGTAACCTCCCTGGAATCTCTATCTGCTGAGTCCTAAGGAGCGAGAATAGTAAGAGTTCTTTTCTCTCTAAATTTAGATTAGTAGGAGAGAAAATATTTGTGAAACTAGTTCCTTGGACCTAGTGATTCTTTGGTTAAATTTGGCAGGGTACTCTTGGGTTACTGATCCATTCCCTCCCAGATGTGGTCTTTGTATTTTTTGTCTGTGTTATTTGATATGCACATGAGGTACAGGCTCCTGCCAAGGGACATCTTGGAAGCCAAAGCCACAAAACTGGTGGGCAAGGCTTGAGCACTTAAGAGCTGGTAGAGCTGTTATCACCTCAAGACTTCTGTGATAGGATAAGTTGGTCACGGAACAGGTTAGATTGATTGAGAGCAGGTCACCCGCCAATCTCAAGAAAACTTCAATGCATCCCAGGTACACTATGAACCAACAGTCTTCAACCTTGTGGCATATCCCTCATAGGTATTAGTGTGGCTCCAAGAGACCCAAGGCTTGGCCAATACTTGATGGGCATATATCTTCCCTTCGTCTTGTTCTATGTCTTAAGAGCTTGGCTTTGTGGCTTTGATAATATTCTCTTTGGACTCCATCATCAGGAGTGCACTTTGGTGGCCAAACAGACAGGGGATCTTACTGACTCTCTCTCTCTCCTTCTCTCTGTCTCGCCATGTCAGTTCTTGGGGGTGTTTGTCATGAGAGGTTCTGACCCATAGGAACCTTTGTTGCTTGTTAGTGCTGGAAAGTCCCATTCCAGTATTATCTATCCAGTGTCACAGATTAGCAAGCCTGTGACTGGAGGCATCACACAATTTTGTGGGAGACTGGAGACACCATTTTCACCACACCATCACGGTCTCTGCAAAGAACGTCTTTGTTTTCTTAGACTAACTTTGGGAGTAGACTTTTGGATCATGGGGCTGTATCACCTATGCCCTCTTTGGGTCTTTGGTTAAGCCATTAAGGCTGATTGATTTGAGCTGCTATTAGATCCTACGCGTCATCGGCCAGACAATGGATCCTTAAAGGTAGCTATATTGAAAAAAAAAATATTCTTTATAGAGAGCTCTCAATTGTCTTAGTAGTATAATGGCTGGACTTAGGGACTTCCTTGACAAGATAAAATCACAGAAATTAGGCTTAAGAGTTAGAAATAAATGTCCACATCTGATGCAAATTTCCCTAAAAATCTGTCCTCATCTGTCTGTTTTAATATACCTTCCTTATAAGATTTACAAGGAGCACTCAGGCCTAATCTCTAGGCTCAAAGTGTACAAGTTGCTCATGTAAATGCTAAAAACCAGGAAATAAATTTAACAAAAGCACCTGAGAATGGCAATAGACTTGCTCTGCTCCTACCTTTAGGGCACTGATAACCAGGCCCTGCCAGTTTCAGGCACTGGGCAATGTCCTTCGCAGGTGTATCCTAGATCACCCACTGCAAAAGAATTTGTATCCCCTGGACAGTAGCAAAATCTTTTAAAGTATAAGCCCTTTTACCTTCACTTATCAAAGAGCCTACAAAATTCAGGAAGAAATTTAAAAGGTTAATGACTTATTTACTACCTTTCCACTGGAGGAAAAGGTGACCAAAATTTCTTAATCTCTCCCATAAATGATCTGTGAAAGACCAAGGACTAATAGAAGCCAAGGTCAAATTAGAAGGCTTTTATTGAAATGCTTTACACAGATAAAATCTTCTGATTATAATTTTAGTTGAAAATCTCCCTACTATTAAGAAATGTATTTACAAAGGCAGAGCATCTTTCTTGAATCTGCTAGGTTTTTATTACTTTTAACTCAAAATAATCTTTATGCCAAAGTGGAACATTTTGGGGTAGACTGCCCTGGGCCCCTATACTGTTCTTTAAAAAAAATGGGAGCTTAATTGCATTTGTAAGTATAGATTAAAAATACACATGATATATAGTAGCATCTACATAGCATGCTGTGTTGAAGACATCAAATAGAGTTAAAGAATTTCAAGCAACATTTCCCGTGGTCTAGGGCAATGACATTTTTTAACTATGAAGATCTTTGTCTTCTTCATATAAACCTGAAAGTGCTTTTAAAGTACAGCAGTAACTTTGAGCCAGTGGGACATCTGAAGTATATATATATTTCATCTCAAAATGATAATTTAAGGTCAAGTGACACACTTCTCAATATAACCCTCTATAGACTAAAGGTTGTCATTGAACTTGCCATGATATAAGTTCTGTGTTAGGCATTTAAACAACCAAATGCAAGATTCAGACCAAAATAAAATAAACCACCGTATAATATCCTGGGATTTTTACAATACTAGTACTCTTTAACCAAACTTGAGGGCCACTGTAAGGCAGATAATACATTTCTAAAATGATATACTAATCTAATCGTTGACTCCAACGCTTGACACAGTATGAAATCTGCCCAGTTTACTCTACATTACAATAACAAATATCTCAGATTGGAGCAGAATCAATAAAATATACCGAACTCAATGCAATTGAAGAAAATCTACAATAATTTAGTATTTGAGACTGCAGTAAGAAAATTAATAGACTCACTAAATAGATACCACAAAAAAAACCTTTAAAATCACTGGAGGAAGGGGGTGTAGTGTTTAATTGGCACCCAAAGGTAACTGCCTAAAAAGTATTAAATATATATTTCATAGAAAATTACATTTGTCCTTGACTTTTGTTTCTCTTGGATCCACTTGTTATTAATATATTATAACACAGTATAAATGCCACATATTAGAACTGTCTCAAGGCATATAGTTATATGGAAGGAGAGATATTAACATTCACTGACTCATTAAATTCCATCATCATCTGATAATTATTAAGTCCATTTATCAAGTCTCATAAGACTTATACAAATGGGATAATTTTACCCTACCGTCCTAGCCCAAGAAACAGTGTGTATTTAAAGCCAAAGTTGCAGAATTGCTATTAGTCCTACTATGATTTCCCTGAATTATCTTCAGGGATATAACCTCTCCACTTATCAACTGTAGGGGACCCATGAAGTATTTCCAACTTGAGACAGACTGTATATGCGTTGAGATATGAGGAAAAAAGACCCTAGGCATTATGAAATAAATCAGACAGAGGAAGACAAATGCTATATGGTATCACTTACATACGTAGAATCTGAAAAAGCTAAACTCACAGAACCAGATACTAAAATGGTTACCGGTGGCTGAGATTGGAAAATGGTAAGATGTTGGTCAAAGAGTACAAACTTCCAGTTAGCAGATGATTACGTTCTTGGGATCTAATGCATATCATTGTGATTATACACAAAACTGTTTTGTACACTTGAAAGTTGCTAAGACAATAAATCTTAAATGTTCTCTAAATGGACTTGTTAGTTAACACTACAGTGGTAATGATATTGCAATATATACGTACACCAAGTCAACAAATTGTACACCTTAAATGTTATATGTCAATTATATCTCATTAAGGCTGGAAAGAAAATTAAAAATAAAAAAAATGGTAAATTATATTTTTCTCTGAGTTTGACTATTTCAAATGTGTTTGTACAGTGTGGAAATGATATAAACAACACAATGGACACATCTACAGATAAAGTTTATATTAAAAAGAAAAAAAAAAGGAGAAAAGGGAGGGAGGGAGGGAGGGAGGGAGGGAGGAAGGAAGGAAGGAAAGCAGGCAGGCAGGCAGGCAAGCTGGCTGTATGAGGTAGCTTCAGAAAAAGCAATGTCAATGGAATAATATGGGAGTGAATGTAGGATCGATTTGAAGAATCACAATGCAACAGGCAGCTCTGACACAGAATTTGAAAACAGGAGCATACTTATTAACGAGTAGAGGTGGACTAGAAGACGGATACTCTAGGTAGAAAATAAGGAAAAGCACAAAGACTAGAAATAATGAGATTCATTTGGGGGAAAGAAAGGTCATCTTGTTTGATCAGAGCGTTATATGTAGAGATTGTAAAGGAAATAAAGCTCCAAAGGTAGGCTAGTCCTGTTTCACGAAGGCTCCAAATCAGGCTAAGGAACGTATGACAAATATTAAGGATAGCAGTGAGTTGGTGAAGGCTGTTGAGGTGGGAAATAACATGATTAAAGATTTGACTGAGAAAGACCTTGCTGACACCTCTACAAAAAATGGGCCAGGAAGGTTAAAGAGTGAATGCCAGGAAAAATGTCTTAGAAGATGTTACAAAAGGTTGTCATAAAAAATAACAAATACAAACAGTCATTTCCATTCATAACACATAAAAATTAATGAGCCCCTAGATTCTGTTCCGGTTTCTGGATTACTTAACATTGGCCTGTTAAGACTGATACAAGACTTTTTTTGTGTGGTTTTTTTTTTTTTTTTTTTTTTTTTTTTTTTAAGACCAAGATATGAAAGAGAGACAGAGTTAAAATCACAAGCAGTATAAAAATCCAATAGCATGCTGGAATGCCCAAACAAGTAGACATTTTCTGTCTTACTACGCAATGCTAATTAAAGACAAAAGTGTGAACCCTAAAGGCAAAAGAAATGGGCATTTACTGACTATCCTGCAACCTCTTAGGGAAGTACTGAGTATCGCCATTTGATTGATTGATTGATAGGTGACACATAACTAATATATATCTGGTAGGGACTAAACACAGGTTTCTGAATGAAAAACCATCTCACTTTCTATCTATCACACCACACCTGAACAAACTAAAAACTGCAGGTCATGATTCTGAAGGAGTTCTAAAATACTGTGGGTCAGGACCACCATATATTTTGAAGTGGGCATAAAACACACAATATCAGTGAGCAGTGACTATACTAAGGATAACCAATATTTTATGAAATATTAGTCATATATATATATTTATTTATTTACTCTTATTGGTGTATTTAAAGGGATGGTATTTAGAGGTGTTCTTTAAAAAAATTAAAAATAAAAATAAATAAGGGATGGTATTTATTTGACATTATAGTAAAATAAGTTTGAAAGCTAGTGTACTTACGACAAGATCCTCAAACAAGACGTAGGTAGACATTACTAAGCTTACTTTTGGAAATAAATTTTTAGTCCAATCTAAAATTCTAGTAGCAATTACTCTAAAGTTTTGCATATGATGCCTGAATTAATACAATAATCTATTATATTATTCCCTAAAATCACAATCAAGAAAATCAATAATTAGTATTAATTCACGGCAAAGTATTTGATTTCTAGAATACCATCAAATATAAAATAGACATCACAGATAAAGTAATGTAGCAAGTTTACCTGTTTGCCAGATGACTTCTAAATTTAGATAATATAACTACTTTCTTAATTATCAAATCTCAAATAAAAGTGCTAAAGAAAAAAAAAAGCTAATGTCAAGATACCCTTTTTAAAAAAAAAGATATATTCTAGTATAGGGATTAAAGCATCGAGGGTTTGTGTCCCAGGCTACTATACTAGGCTGTAGGACTTTAGTCAAATTACTTATGCTTTTAGGCTTTTTAATCCTCAAATATCTTTGCATTGGTAATGGAAATGATAATACTATTCACCATATAGTCTTGTGTGGAGGATAATGAAACACCACATGTAAAGTGTGGAGTGAGAATACCAAGCACTTAGAAAATGTTCAACAAATAACTGAAACTGCATTTCACGTTTAATGGTTGATATGATTAATTTATGCAAAAAGCCAATTGCTGCTTTCAGTAAATCTCATAACAATTAACCTGAACATGGGGCAAATGAATCACAGAAGCTCAAGTTCTGAGGATATTTTAGCATTATTCCTGATTTTTCCCCAATTTGTCTGCTCTTTCCTGTCAGTCTTCCCACTCTCTGTTAACTTAGAAAAATTAAAAGCTCTATCTCCCCTTGCCACACTGTTGTGTTTCATAGGACTATTTCCAAGCCTCTAGGGGGCAAACCCTCCAGTCTCTGTTCTGAAGGATTAACGGTAGAACAGGGAGTGAAGAAAGATGTAATGTGACCAGGTCAGAGTTGCTAGGTCAGCAACATGACCAACTGTACCTTAAAATTCCCTAAATGGGTTCAGATCGCCATGGTGTGATAAATGTGTGGGCTGCTTTGTAAAGAATTGCTTAACGGTGATTTATTTCCAGGGGAAAACAAAATGACACCAGAACTAATTTGATGAAGTGACAAAAGAACACAGATTTTAGTTGTGGGCCACAGACTCTCTTCACCCTTCTGCTACCGTATGTCCAAATGAGCACAGGAAATGTGAGGTTGAAAACTACTCTGTTTGGGGAAACAATTATGAAAAATAAACTCAGAGCATCAGAGATAACCTCCATCTGCACATCTACTCTCATGAGAGCCCCCAAAATGGTTTTAATCAGCAGTGCTTTCCTAGGGAAGGAGAGAGGATGTATATCATGGTGTAAAAGCCTTATGTTGGTGTCTTATTTTCCTTGAGTATGTATTCCTGTTTATATAAATAAAATAAATCTGTTATGAACAGGGTGACTTCAGTGTTGAGAAATCTGTCCCAGGAAATGCTGGGCAGATTTTTCTCTCTTAACGAGAGGATACCAGGGGTGTCTGGCTGGCTCAGTCAGTAGGGCATGCAACTCTTGATCTCTGGTTTTTTAGTTCAGCCCTATTCTGGGTGTAGAGCTCACTTAAAAAATAAAATAAATTAATTAAACTGAATTAAAAATGTTAAAAAACAAGTGAATAAACAAAGGATACCATACCAGTCAGGCACTCACTACCTTGTTTATCTTCAGGTCCTCAATTCTAGGTTTAAGAAAGAGCATTAATGCCAGGAACTGGGGCCAGAGAGATGAATAAAACACAACCCAGATTCTCAACAATCCCTGTTGCCATGTGGGAAGAGGGGAATCGACTATTACAGGTAATCAAGTGCCACACGTACTTCCACAACCACAATTTACCCCTGCCTATCCCGAACTCCCTGAACAAGTATACAACCAAGGCTGAAGAACTTTCTACAATGGGAACCGTTCTTCAGAAGAGTACCTTTCTCTTCTAAAATCTCTATGAAAACCCATAACATAGATACAGATAAAGTGAAAAGTCATCAGAATTATCACAGAAGCTGTCTACATGAAAGTTTTCAGGTAAAAGGAACTCGTGACTTCTCAATCTAGAGGAGAAGAACAATTTTAGGCTGGAGGCTAAGACTGCGAGGGTCCTAAAGAATCCCAGGGTCCTGCACGAGGGTTATTGTAAAAAAAAAAAAAGAAAGAAAGAAAGGGATTGCACTTTGTTTACAGCTAATTCTAGTTTATCCGAATCACTGCTGTAACTCAAAAAAGGGGGGCTCAGAAACCCTATTTCCTACTCATACCATTCACTACAGCAGCACAAGTATGATATGTCAGAAGGCGTAAAAGTAACCAAAATATTATGGTATAAATCAACTTGCATTACCCATTGAAATTAGTCCTGGCTGCCTTTAATTAGCACCTTTACCTTTAATGGTTCATCACGATGCAAGATCTCAGACTACAAAGGAGACAGCACATCCTTTTGGTTTCTGATTCTGCACTTAGTAACAATAAAACCTTGGGCAATCACTCAACCATGAACTCATTTTCCCCTCCTATAAATCAAAGATAATAATAGTTCAAAGGTTTGTGAATTAGTTGAGTGAGTGTAACTAAATGACTGGGAACAATGCATATCTAGTACATAGCATGCACTTAACAAATACTGGTTATTAATAAAATTGGCAAAGTGGTATAATAGAGGAGCGAAAATTCAGAATCATAATCTGAGTTCAAAATTATACTCTAGAAAGTGACATCACTAAGATGGCACACAGGTCATCCCTTGACTTCACTCTTCCTTACAAGAACAACTAACAACTCTATAAGAACAAGACACCACTGAGAATTCTGGCACATGTTGATGAGACTGAAGCATCCTTTCCCAGCCTGCATCACAGAGACTGAGACAGACTGCATTAGAAGGGTAAGAGAAGCAGCTACACACTGACAGCACCATGCCAAGAGGTCTCCCTTGAGCCTCTAGTTCCTCCGGTGGCAAGAGAGAGCCAGGGAGGACAAACATTCCTACCTACCCCCTCCCAACACAGTGGGTCACTTTGTGAGAACCACTACTCTGATCTTGCCCCATGTGATTACAAGAGAATCTGTGGGGCTCAACCACTGGGAATCTCACTGTGACAGAAAAGGTGGGGAGGGGCCTACAAAAACCAGCACATGGACCTTGTCAGACTGAATTTATATCTGCAGCCAAAGTAGTAATTCTAACCAGCATTTTTGCTTATCTATAGAACCAAGTCAGGAATGCACTCTGACAAGGAAACTTGGCAGGGTACAAATATGACCGATATGGATCCTCAAACAAGGAGTTTTGCTGGCCCTAGGGCCCAGTGTGCCCACATCCAGCTAAGGAGCTGAATCCCAGCCCTACCTGCTGTGGAGAGTGTTTTCTGGCCCCATATGACCAGAAGGTCTGGTGATAAATCCTAGACGTTGGGTAGCCTAGCGGTGCTCAGGCCAAGAAGTAGAACAAAATCAGTGGCTCTGTTCAGTTAGGTAACCGGGAGTGCATGTGAGCTTAAGACAACAAAGAGCTCTACAGGCTTCAGAACTGCTTCTCCTGCTGAGCCCAGGCAGAGACTCTAATTCATAGCCCTGCTCCTTGCTGAATATGACATTCAGCCTCTCTGACCAAGAAACCCAACTATGGCACATGGAAAGCCACACAGTCCATTCAACAGCCCTACCCTACCTTCAGTGGCACGCCAACAGAAAGTAAAGCCTGTCACTTCCGCCACCTGCAGAGCAAAACCGGTGGCCTCACCTGACCAAGAAGGCAGGACACATTTTTGGCCTGAATGGAGTTCTCAAAATATCCAGGCCCTGGATCTTGTCTTGTTGCCCTGCAATGGGAGAAAAGCTAATTCACAGCTCTATCAACTACTGAATATAATACAGTCCCAAACATCTAGCAAGTCTGAATGTAAGCAGCATCAGAGCACATCCTACAGCCTCACTTGAGCAGGAAACCAAGCCAGCAGTCCTACCAGCTGTTCTCAAGCAGTAGCACAGAGCTCGAACAGTTGCCTCACCTAAAAATAAACCCTAATAGTAAGCCCCACCTACCCAAGGACATGATCTGCAGACATGCAAAACCCAAACTGACCTGACTGGTGATAAACTGTCTTTGTTAAAGCAAACCTGTAAAGTCTAGAAGAGGAGTCCAAGTACTCAGATGTACACATACCAACCTGATTAACCAATGATCATGAAAAATTAGGTACACATGACATCATGCAAGAAAAGTAATAAAGCTCCAGTAACTGACCTAAAGAAATGGAGATCTATGAACTTTCAAAGATTTCAGAGTAATCCTCTTAAGGAAATTTAGAGAACTACAAGAAAACACAGACAGATAACTAAATGATATTAGGAAAACAATGCTAAACAAAATGAGAAATTTGACAGGAATACCGACCACTCAAAAAATAAAATAAGTGAACAAAAGAACCCAATAGAGAGTGTCAAAGTAGACTTGATTGTGTAGAAGAAAGATTCAGTGTCCTGGAGAACAGGACATTGGAAATTACCCAGTCAGAGGAACAAAAAGAAAAAAGAATGAAAGAAAGTAAAGAAAGCCCGTAAGACTTATAGTACACATCAACAAAAACCACAACAATAAAATTTGCATTATGGGAATTCCAGGAGAAAATAAAGAAAAATGGACAGAAAGTAGAGTCGAAGTAATAATACTAGGGTGCTTGGGTGCTCAGATGGTTAAGCATCTGAGTCTTGATCTGGGCTGAGGTCATGATCTCGGCATCCTGGGATTGAGCCCCATGTCAGGCTACATGCTTGGCAGGGAATCTGCTTGAGGATTCTCTCCCTCTCCTTTCGCCCCTCCTCTCTCTCTCTCTCATTTTCTCTCCCTAAAATAAATAAGTAAAAAAGGAAATACTGAAGTAATAAAAGCTGAGAACTTCCCAAATCTGGGGAGAGAAATGATCAACCAGATCCATAAGGCCTAAAAGATGCCAAACAGTTTGAACCTAAATATAGCTATACCAAGATCCATTATAATTAAGTTGTCAAAGTCAAAGACAAAAAAAATAATTTTAAAGCAACAAAAGAAAAGGGAAAATTTACACAGAAGGGAACCTCTGTAAAACTACTGGTGGATTTCCCAAAAGAAATTTTCAGGGTAGGAGAAAATGGGATGACATATGCAAAATACTCAAAGTAAGTCTCAACCATGAATTCTAGATCCAGCAAAGCTGTCCTTCCAAAATAAAGAAGGGATACTTTCCCCCCAAAAAAGCTGAGGGAGTTTATTACCAATTGACCTGCCTTATAGGAAATGTTGAAGGGAGTTCTTTGAGTAGAAAAGGAACCTAATTAACATCATAAAAACATTAAAAAGGTAGAATAAATCTCAATGGTAATAATAAATATATAGTCATCATTAGATTTTACAATTTTACAACTCTAGAAGTTTAAAAAAATGAACATAGCGAAGGGGCGCCTGGGTGATTCAGTGGGTTAAAGCCTCTGTCTTTGGCTCAGGTCATGATCTCAGGGTCCTGGGATCGAGCCCCACATTGGGCTCTCTGCTCAGCAGGGAGCCTGCTTCCCCCTTTCTCTCTCTGCCTGCCTCTCTGCCCACTTGTGATCTCTCTCTGTCAAATAAATAAATAAAATCTTTAAAAAAAAATGAACATAGTGAAAATAACCATATCTACAATAATTTGTTACTAGCTCTACAATATAAAAAACATTAAATTCTAACATCAATAACCAAAAATATGAGGTGGAGAAGTAAAATGTAGAATTTATGAATTCTATTGAAGTTGTCATTTTAAAAGAGGTGTTATAAGTTTAAGATATTTTATGTAAGTTTCATGATAACTACAAGGAAAAAACATGTAGTAACTACACAACAGAACACAACAAAGAAGTCAAAGCATACTAATGTCAAAAAACAACAAAACACACAAAAAAAAGACAGCAGGATAAGAAATAAGGAACCACAGATCTACAAAACAACGAGAAAACAATTAACAAAATGGTAATAGTAAGTCTTTACTATCAATAATAACTTTAAACATAAAGAGATCAAATTCCCCAATTAAAAGACACAAAATGGGGGCACCTGGGTAGCTTAGTCAGTTGAACACATGACTCTGGGTTTTGGTTCATGTCATGATCTCAGAGTTATGAGATCGAGTCTCTGTGATCAGCGGGGAGTCTGCTTGGGATTCTCTCCCTCCCTTTGACTCTCTCCCCACTCACATGTGTGATCTTTCTCTCTAAAATAAATAATATTTTTTTTTTAAAAAGACACAAACTGGCTGAATAAATTAAAAAAAAAAACAACAAGATACAACAAGAGACTCAATTTAGCCTTAAAGACACACATAGACTGGAGTGGAGGAATGCAAAAAAGTATTTCAAACAAATAGAAAACAAACAAAAAGCAGGGGTAGCTAAATTCACATCAGACAAAATGAACTTTAAACAAAAACTGGGGGAACGAAAGACAGAGAAGATCATTATATAATGATAAAAGGGTCATTCTATCAATAGGACATAATAGTTTTAATTATATATGTGCTCAACATTGGAGCACCTAAATATATAAATCAAAAACTAACAGAGCTAAAAGGAGAAATAAACAGTAATACAATACTAGTTGGAAACTTTTAATACCCAAGTCTCAACAACAGAATGATCATCCAGACAGAGTAGTCCATAAAGAAACAGTGCATTTGAACAACAGTATAGAACATATGGACGTAACAGACATATACAGAACATTCCATCCAATGATAGAATACATGTTTTTCTCAAGCATACATGTAACACTTTCTAGGAAAGACCATATGTTAGACCATAAAATAAGCCTTAGAAAATTCAAGAAGGCCAAAATCATACCAAGTATCTTCTCTGGATACACCAGCATGAAACCAGAAATCAATAACACCCAGAAAACTGAAAAACTGACAAACACATGGAAATTAAACAACACTCTCCTGAACAAACAATGGGTCAAAGAAGAAATTACAGAGGAGATTTAAAAAAAAAAAAAAAAAAAGTCTACCGAGAGAAATGAAAATGGAAACACAATATATCAGAGCTAGGAGGATACAGAAAAAGCAGTTCTAAGAGGGAAGTTCATAGTAATAAACACCTACACTGAGAAGCAAGAAAGATATAAAACAAGCAACCCAACTCTACACCTTAAAGAAAAAGAAAAAGAAGAACATACTGAGCCCAAAGTTAGCAAAAGGAAAGAAATAATAAAGACTAGATAAAAAATAAATGGAGAATAGAAAAACAATGGTGAAGATTAACCAAACTAAGAATTGGTTCTTTGAAATGAAATAAAATTGGCAAACCCTTAGCTAGACTAACCTAGGAAAAAAGAAAGGAGACCAATCAACAAAATTATAAATGAAAAAGGAAACATTACAATGGCCACTACAGAAATTCAAAGAATCATAAGAAGCTACTATAAACAATTATACACCAACAAACTGAACAACCTAGAATAAATGGAAAAATTCTTAGGAACATGCAACTTAGCAAGACTGAATCAAGAACAAATAGAAAATCTAAATAGCTCTATTACTAGTAAGGGGATTGAATTAGTAATCAAAAATCTCCCAACGGAGAAAAGCCTAGCACTAGATGGCCTCACTGGCAAACTTTACCAAACATTTAAAAAAAGACTTAAGATCAATCCTCAAACTCTTCCAAAAAAAAAAAAAACAAACAAACAAAGAAGAGGGAACACTCCCAAACTCATTTTATAAGGCTGCATGATCCTGACACAAAACCAGAAAAGGCTACTATTAAAAAGGAAAACTACAGGCCAATATTCCTGATGAATATACTTGCAAAAATTCTCAATAAAATAACTAGCAAACCAAATTCAGCAGCACATTAAAATGATCATTCACTATGATCAAGTGGTATTTATCCAGGGATGCAAGGATGGTTCAACATATGAAAAGTAGTATGATACATCACAAGAGTAGAATGAAAGAATCATATGATCATCTAAAAAGATCCAGAAAAAGCATTTGACAAAATTCCATATCCATTCATGATGAAAACTCTTAACGAGAGTTTAGCAAAGAAAGAACATATCTCAACATCATAAATGCAGTATATAACAAGTCCACAGCTAACATCATACTCATTGGTAAAAGGGTGAAAGATTCTCTTCTAAGATCATGAACAAGATAAGGGTGCCCTTTTTACCACTCCTATTCAACAAAGTACTGGTAGTCCCAGCTAGAGCAATTCAGAAAGAAAAACTGCATTTTGCTGATAACTCTCTGAGCCCCAGACTCTTCATCTCTAAAACGGGAATATTTTCACCTCCTTGTAAAAGTTTTTGTGAAGACTAAACAAAAAAGGAACATTATTGAAGTTAATACAGTTTGGGCACATAGTTTATACAAAATTAGAATTGATAATCTTTAGTTTAACCTCATTAGCAATCACATTTATGAAAATGTGAACCAAATCCACAAATAAAGGAAAAAGAAAACATAAATTTAAACAGAACTATATCATCCATTAATTTGGTCATGGTCCATTCCAAATTACAAAGAAAATGGGAAACTTTAAAAAAATGCAGTCTGTAAAATGAATCAATGAAAATGTCCCACAAGTAATGAGATGGTAGGAAAATGTGTGGCTATAATTGCAGTATGGTGAACCATCTAGAGGGGATGAGCACTGATGTTCCAAGTGACCTTGAGATTACCCACTTATGTAATGAGAGTACAAAGCAAGATATACATTTGAATATAGTTAAGGAAAAAAGAGGTTAAGGCCAAAGAGTACTCGTTTTGTTTCTTCAGAGGAGAGTACAAGTACAGTACAGTTTCACCAATTCAAAATCACAAAAAATAGAGACAGCTCATTCATAAAACCTGAAAGCTACATGCAAACTGTCTCCTGGATTCTCTCTTAAAATCTTGCATTATATGCATGAGATCAAACCTTTAATTTCTAGTAAGTACTGCTGCTTCCCTTTTCCCTTTTCCTTTCTCATTCCCCTCCCTGCTCCTTCCCCATCCCTTCTTTCCCCTTCTCCTTCCCTCCTCTGATCATTTTTGCAAAGGCAGCTATACTAGCTTCTTTCTGAACTGGTAAGGGAAGGGATGCTTAAGAAAACTGGAGTGAGAAATGAAAGAATATCCAAAAGGCAGGAAGGCAAAGGTGCAACCTCTTTAAAACAACAACAAAAAGGTAATATATTTTGAAGAGATTACAAAGTTTTTATGAAAAAATATTACTCACAGTAATTATATGTAGAGCCAGATGCTTCCGCAAATAAAGAAAAAAGATAGACGTATCCACACTGTACATCCCTGTCTTCCATTCCCGGCTGTATGACCAGTCAAGATAGTCCCATGGAAAAGCAAACAATGTCCTACAGGTTTATGTGTAAATGATAAACAGGTCTATCACAGAAACAAAGTATCATAAAAATAAATGTATCAGGATAAAGAAATATGTACTGATGGTAGCAAGGTCCCCTGGCCAGAAGGTTTATTTTTGTATACCCACCCTTGGTTCCTGACTAAGCCAATAACAGTTAATGATTTAGTGCATTTCAGTCTTTAGGTTTTATTAAAGCTGATTCATAAAACGGATGCATCTGCCAAAGATTTTAAGCTTTGTGGAGGCAATCACCAGACCCCATGTAAAAAGTATATGATAGCGAGAGTACATCTGTCTGAACACAAGCATGGTATAATTAATTCTGCTTATGGCGAACCTAAGAACAGTAAAGGTGATTATATAGTTATCAGTTTGAGACTCTGAGAGCTGTATCATTCTAGTGGCTGAGTTTCTATAGTTTCTTCAACTTTACACCTACAATTCCTTTCCTCTTGCCGATGTGAAAAACTACCACAAATGCAGTGCTTTATATCAATATGAATTTATTATCTTATACTTCTGGAAGTCAGAACTCTGAAATTGGTCTCGTGGGGTGAAAATCCAGTGTTGGCAGGCTGTGTTCCTTTTGAGGGGTCTGGTAGAATCTGTTTTCTTGCCTTTTCTAGCTTCTAGAGGGGACTCTCATTCCTTAGATGGCCCTCTTCCACCTTCAAAGCTAGCTATCTCATCACTCTGCCACCATGAGGTCTCCTTCTCTGACTCTCCTCTTCCCCTCTTTCCAGAGATTAGGACATGGACATCTTTGGTGTGGGCCATTATTGTCTACCGCAACACCTGCATGACACCTTTATAGAAAGTTGCCTTTTGTAATGGAGGAAAAGGATTTAAAATGCTAAAGTGCTCTACATTTCAGGAATGTTTCCCCAACTTTCCCAGCAACTGTTATTCCAGCTGAAACAGGATTAAGTGATACCAATTTGAGGGCTCCATATAACCCTCTACCTTGTAGATTGTATACTGAGTTTGCTTAGGCTGGTAAATTATAAAACTTGAGAACTTCAAAAGAAAAGAAACTGGGATTCTTAACAATATCAGAGGGTACTCTTATCACAATGACAGTCAACTCACATAGATGGCAGACCCAGGCATAAACAAGTAGAGAGCAAATGAAAAAGAAAAAAGGAAAATGAAGTATTTTTTCCAAGGGCAATATAAATTTTTTTTAAAGATTTTATTTATTTGGCAGAGAGAGATACAGTGAGAGATGGAACATAAGCAAGGGAAGTGGGAGAGGGAGAAGCAGTCTTCCCGGTGAGCAGAGAGCCCGATGCGGGGCTCAATCCCAGGACCTTGGGATCATGACCTGAGCCAAAGGCAGACGCTTAATGACTGAGCCACCCCCAACGACTGCACCCCCCCAAGTGCAATATAAATTTTCAGACAAACTCCATCTTTGTGCTGATATATACTACCAAAAAAAAAAAAAAAAAGGGAAGCCATGGGGCACCTGGTTGGCACAGTCAGTTAAGCATTCAACTCTTGATTTCTGCTCAAATCATGACCTCAGGGTGGCGAGATCAAGCCCCAAGTTGGGCTCCGCACTCAGGACAGAGTCTGCTCAAGATTCTCTCCCTCAAAAAAAAAAAAAAAAAAAAAAAGAAAAAAAGGTTCTCTCTTCTTCCTCTGCCAGCCTCTCCCCATGCACATGCTTTCTTTCTCTCTCGCTCTCTCTCTTTCTCTTTCTCTAAAATAAATAGATAAATCTTTAAAAAAAAAAAAAAAAGGAAACCATGTTTTCATATAGGCCTAAGTCTTTAAATCTTTATTGGTCTGATATGAGCAGCAAAAATACTCATCTTTTTGCTAATCATCTAAGAAGGTGTGTCACTCATAAATCAATAAATATTTTAAAAGCTACAGTATGTTAGGTGAGTTTCATGGATTAAAAAGAAAAGGCTACACACATCTGTGGTAAATGCCAAATTGATTTAGAAAAGGAAATCGAACAGAAGGAGGGTGGCTACACTGAGGAGGAGTGTTTACTGTGCACCATGGCAGGCTTTTGCCTGCTCTTCGTTCTAGAATCATGTAGGTGCTGTAACACTCCCAATTAAGCACTGCTGTAAAAGTGCCCTTAATCTCTAATTTCCATCACCATCCCATAAGAACTTCATTGACAACATAATTTCATGGTTCCCAAGTTGTGTTGCACTCTCAAGATTGTTCCAGGGAGTTCGGTTTCAACAACAGATTGCACTACATTCCTTTTGATGGTCGTATCTTTGCAAAGCTAGGTCTATACCGATGCTGTGACAGAATGTGCTGCATAAAAGTAAGTGTGGGCAGGAAATACGGTGACAGTGTCAAATCCAATTCCAAAGTTTCAGAGCCCAAGAAGGAAACATAACCTATTTGAAAGTCATTATGGTTAAGCCTGGAATGAAAAGTATTTTTCTTTGAATTGAGGTGTGTATTTTTTTCAAATGGCGTAATTTTTTCAAGTTATTTTGCAAAATAACAACCTAACTATGTAATAAATGAAAGTGTTGGGTATTTCCTTGGGCCTAGAGTACTAGGAAAACATTAGTAAGATACTAAGGACACCATGAACCAAGAAAGTTTGGGAACCTTGGGTCTATGCTCTTCCCTTTCAAAGAGATGTTCACAAATATTGGCTCTCCTGTTTCATTAACAAAACCCAGTATCCAGAAGGCAACATCTTCATCTGTTAGAGGAAAAAAGCATAGTATCCAAGTCTCTCTCTCTCTCTCCTGCTTTCCAGAAAATTTAATTCCTCTCCTAAAAAATCTGTTCCATAACAATTATCTGTCCTTTGGCTGCCAAGCATTTGAAGCCTCTTCCTTTTTTGGGGGAAGTATCATCAGAAGACATATTGGGAGACAATTGCATTCCTGTTCCAGAAGCCAAAATAGCAGGCTACTCACTTTCCCAGCCTCTTTGCTGCTTGGGAACAAATGCCCGATACATGCTCAGCCAACAAGATACATTGCTCCCAGGACTACAAATGGGATCCAGAGAAGCAAAACATTAGGAGTGGTGTGAGCATGGTGGCTACAGAGACAGCAACATTCAGACTCAAGGACAACAGGAGTAGTGGTACTAGCAGTAACATCCAGTATCACTATAGCAGCCAGGACTGAGCAGCCATGTGTGTCAAGGACACTGCTTCCCTGGGAAGTTGTAGTTATGGGGATGCCTACCTGGCCTCCTTGATCCTTGCCATGTTCTAAGACTGACTCTCCAACGTTCAATACATTTCAAAAAACTTCATTTCTTTCTGCTTGAATCATCTGCAGTAACTTTGTCACTTGTGAGTAAAACCATGATAAGCATAGCTCCCCAAATACAATCTTCCTTCTACAAAAGGTTCATAAACCTCCCCACATGATAAAGTTGCACAAAATAACACAAAACTCAAGCAAGTTAATCAACTCCAGGCAACAAAACTCATTTTGAATAAAGCATCTTGCCAAAAATTCCACCCCCAACAATTATCACAGGGAATTAGAATGTGAAAAAGTAAAGAGAAGACATCCTGTCTTGAAACACTGCACAGTTCCAGGGTTAGGACAATGGAGAAGTATGCTGCCCTCCATACATTCCCTTTGTCTTCAGTGGCAAGGCAGTCCCATTGCTGATTTCTCTGCTTAGTTCATTTAGGATAAGACCTAAATCACTTGCTTTTTATGGGTAAGGCTGACATAACCTTAAGTAGAGCAATATGAAATGTGCCACTATAACGTATGAAATTGACATTTCATGTCCATTTTAGATACAGCTTGATGACCTTAGTCTAAAAGAGCCATTTTAAGTGAGAGCCAGAGTTTTATTTTTTGACAGATGGGTGTCACGGCTAGAGCATTTATCTAGGTTATATCTGAACTCAAGTATGATCTATATGATTATTTTGATTCAATGGATTTAGACACGGTGAAAATATTCTTCCTCTCCCAGATTCTAATTTGTTATGTCACAGATGTCCTATTTAAAGACTTTTTTTTTTTTTTTTTTTTTTTGCATTTCAGCAATCACATGAAGCCAGATGACATGCAACTAGGCCTTTAAACTGATAATCCATATATTTCTATCTTTACTTATTTGGGGTTGTTGGAGAAGAAGAGAATTTGCAATTAATTAATTGCTATAGTATACTAATAAGAAAACAAACAAACATGGCCAATTCTTTTGAGCAGTATCTGTAATTGCAAATACCATAAAGTGCATTGCCTCTGTTTACACACCTAGAACATAGGATTTTTTTCTTTCTTCTTTTTTTATTGTTTTCATCAAGGAAACAATGTAACTCTTTCATTTTTAAGAATTATACTCTCATAAATTACTATCATGTCACTTCTGAAATACAACTCTCTAAAATATTAAAAAGTGCCTTAAATAAAACATTAACAGAGACAACCTGTGCGTTTTACTAAACTCGACAAAACATAAACACACAAATATGGGAAATATTATGAATTTGTTCACAAAAACTAAGTAATGGAGTATGAAAAACTAGACCCTGAGTTATTACTTGTCTATAACATTCTTTTCTTATACAGTTTCCCCTACATCAGTATATTTCTAGTAATTTTTTTCAGTCATCAATAGAAGAAAATACAATACAAACTGGTATAATCAAAATGAAAATGTAATGGTTTACATAAGTGAATTCTGCAACTAAACTGGCTTCAGGTACAGCTTCATCCAGGAATACAGAAAATATCATGTGTCTCAAGCTCTTTTCTCCCTTGAATTGAATATATTCTCAGTCAGTGCCTCTCTTCAAGATGGCAAGATGACAGCCAAGAACTTAGGATTGCATCCTCACACCTCAAAATATAGAAGTAAAGAAAATAAAGTCCTAGAATTGGCATCAACAGACCTAAATGGATCATGTCCATTGGTCCATACCTGAATGAGAATTATAACCAAGTGCCTCTGAGACACTGCCTACAACACAAATTCAACCCTAAAACCAGGGATGAAGTCAACAGCTCACAGACTAAACAGAACAAACATGGGGAAAGAATATCCCCCAAGAGAAAATTAGTAGGTATTTATCAAAAGGGTGACAGACTATGAACTTCAATGAGTTTCTGCTGTTTCATGGCAGTAGCCTCCTCTTTCCAATCAGACATTAAGCTGCAAGAAGCCAGGAACCAATTCTCATACTTATGATAACCCCTTCCACTCTGAACAACCAATCTGGACACAGATCAGTCAATTAGAGATGCTGTTATAAAGATAATAAAGAGCAGGTTTTAAATAACAAAGTTCCAGGGTGCTTGGGTGGCTCAGTCAGTTAAGTGTCTCACCCTTGATTTTGGCTCAGATCATGATCTCAGGGTCATGAGATCAAGCCCTGTGTCAGGCTCTGTATTTGGCTGGATCCTCCTTGAGATTCTCTCTCCTCTCCCACTGCCCCTCTCCCCGTACATTCTCTCTCTCTCTAAAAAATAATTAATTAATTAATTAAATCACAAGAATCACAACTACCCATTCATCTGCATCAACCAGCTCCAACTCTCCCCCCAAAAACTTCTACCAACACTATCACCCCATTACTAGCCCTGAAGAGACAACATCAATTACCCCACTGTTTTTCAAATGCTTCCTCTGATGACAACAATCCCAGAATGCTAATTCACCACCATATTCTCTCTGGCTCACTTAGGCTACCACTCTCCTGCGTTTTTAAGTTTTTAAGGCTCAATAATTACCATTAGGTATATAGAATAGAGGAGATTTACTATCCTAATGCTGATATTAAACATGCTTTGTTTTTTTCAGAATGTAAGATATTTGTATTTTCTATGACACTTTTAGGGAAAATAATATTCCAATGAATATGCCTCTTTCCAAGATCTTAATATTCATTAGAATCCTTACTCCTGTCCCTAGCCTTCAGCCTATGTTCACGCCTTCTCTTCCTCCTTACCTCATCTGGCTTCCTCAAGGGCCACAAAGGCCCTTCAAATGCTCTCCTGCCTGGTTTGTCACACCCTTTTCCATGCTGGAGCCCTGGATATTTTTATTTAAGGATTTCACTGAACTCCACTGGATCAGAGTTCCTCAACCTTGGCACTATTGACATTTTGGACTAATACAGGAGCTGTCTCAATTACAGAAGGGTATTTAACAATATCCCTGGCCTCTGCTTAATAGATTCCAGTAGCATTCCCCTAGTTATGACAACTAAAATGTCTCCAGACATTACTAAATATCCTCTGGGGACAAAACTGCCCCAATGGGCTGAGAACCTCTGCACTACAGGTTAACTGGAGACACATCATGAGGACAACTAGGGACATAAATATGTCTTAGAAATATCACAAATTTTTAGCAGTGATTATGTCGTTCACAGCATCCAAGTGTGTCTTTTTTTTTTTTTTTTTTTTTTTTTGAGAGATTGAGAGAGACAGAGATAGCATGAACACAGGGAAGAGAGGGAGAAGCAGGCTCCCCACTGAGCAGGGAGCCTGACACAGGGCTTGATCCCAGGACACTGGGATCATGACCTGAGCCAAAGGGAGCTGCCTAACTGACTGAGCCACCCAGGCCCGCCCCCCAAGTGTTTCTTAAATTAAGGATGTCTCCATGTTCTCCTCTTAAAGCTTTTCTATGCTTCAGACCAGATTCTATCATCCATGAACCTGCTGTCCTGTCTGTAAAGTAGTTCTCAGACTCAAACTGTGTATGAATTCAAATCACCTGTGAGGCCCTGGAGATTTTCATTACATAAATCTGCCAGTGGGGCCAGGGAATCTCTATTAATAAAAAGTTTCATAGCTGAGTCTGATACATAGCCCCTGTAGAAGCACAATTTTCCTAAAATTGCAGCAAGGATTTAGAGGCAAATGACCACCAGGAGACCAAACATCTCTAGACATAAGCAAGTATTCTATCTCCTAATGGAAGTCAGGATGGGCATGGCCCCAACTCAATTGTCTTTCCAATAAGTGAAGAAAGATCATAAAATGTCCCTTTACTTCTGTAGACTACTTTATCAGATGAGGTCAATTTTTTTTAATTCCATCAATTCTTAAAGAATTATCTTTCATAATAGAAGAACGAGCAAAGTCATAGAAAAGAAATACAGGCTTTGTGAGACACATATTCAATTTTCAAAAGAAAATCATAAGAAAATAATAAGGTTTTAAATCTAATTCTGGAAAGTGACTTTTAATCAATCAAAAGATTGTTAAAGGACCTAACCAGTGATAAATGTGAAAGGAAAATAACCCTAAATTGAATAATTCATGAATTCACGCATACAAGTAATTTCCTAAAATTTTCTAACAATTCTAGCAGCAGTACACATATATTTACTGTGCTACATTAGAATATAAATTTCTCATCCTCAAGGGCTTTCATTTGTCCATTTTAACACTACAGAGAATCAGTAAATATTAAGGATAATGTAAACAATGCAATGGTTTCAGATTACAAATAAGAAACAGGCTCTTTGATTCTGGGTTTGTGATCTAAGACCTAGAAATTGTCCGAACTGGGACAGGAATCCAAGTACAGATTCTAAGTTCAATTTGTAAAATTTTTCCTTGAAATAAAATCTATGTACAGCTACGGAAAATACAAAAATCAGAGACTTTTTAAAAAGCTATGGAAAAACTCTGAGTTATTCTCTTTTGAGAATTGATCCACACTGGAATGTGTAACTTACTCTTTATTACTCTTTACAAAATAGCATTATCTTCTTCTAATCCCCTGTGCTAGCAACAATCACTATATGTACAAAGACTCTAGGTTTGATGAGACAATGCCACTTAAGAAACCTGAAAAACTACTTAGTAAAACAGACGTTGCAAAAAATGCTGTTTGACTGTCAACAACTATAATAGAAAGAAAACAATCCAGGTCACTTTTTTTTTTCTAGAGAAAAAGGAACTAAATAAAGCTAGAATTAATTGCAGATAGGAGGGAATGAGCCCAATAGGTGATAATGTCCCAACCAACCCTTATTTGCTCCTTTCTCTCTTCCAACCCCTCCTATTCAACCTACTACAGATTGCTCTGGTGTTCCAAGATCAAATCCATCATTTCTTCCCTTCTGTGTACCTCCTACTTATTTCTTCTTTCTTTGTTTCATTATCTGCTTGCTTGCAACACCAACAAAAAACCAATTTCCCTCTGACATTCATTCTAGCAGCCTTTCCCAATTGTTGGGAAGCTGCTCAAGCAACTGTTCAAATCTTACTGCCACTTTCTCAAAATCCAACACATCTTATTTCCCCTATAGTTTCCTACACAAAGAGTCTATAAAAAGAGAGTAATGGGCCCCGTGTCATCCAGAATGAAGACCCATTAGATGTTCTACATATTGGTATTGCTATAACAATAAAAGTCTGTTATTGTCAAAAATCCACTCATTATGAAAAAATAAATATGAGTAAAGAAAAGATAGAATTTTTAAAACTACTCCAGTAAGGAAAAAGAATGACCAGCTTGGCTGCCAGCCCATCACAAATATTCACTCTCTATACTTGTTCAGGGAATACAGAATGATCACTATCCTCATCACAATGGCAAATTATAATGAAACCTCTGAGGATATAAGGGAAAAAGACCTTGGTTTCGGGATTGTCAAAACAATTACAATAAAACAGCTGCTCACCTTCATATGAGGAATTTAACACATCATCTCCCTTCTTCTTCACAACAAACCTGTTTTTTAATATCTAGTGCTGGATAACAAACCACTCAGAAACTCTATGACTTATTACCATGAATTATTTCTCATATTTCTGTGAATGGGCTCAACTGGGCAGCTATGCCTTGGGGTCTTCTAATAAGACTGAAATTATCAGATGGCTTGGCTAGGCGCGGTTGTCCAAGGTAATTCACATGTCTAGCCCATCAAGTGGGACAACTAGAACAGCACAGTGTTTGACCAGAAGTCACTCTTTCTCCACAGGGCTAGACTGAGCTTCCTCATAGCATATTCATCAGACTTCTAACATGGCAGTGGCTTCTCCCAGAGTGAACATGCTGTGAAAAAAAGTGCCTCAAGGCTCCTTGAGACATAGTCACAGAAGTCATCCCCTCCACTGCATCTACTGATTGTACAAGGCCAGCCCAGATTCAGTGTGGGAGATGACCACACCGGGTAGAAACTTCCAGAGGCTCTTTGGGCCATCTCAACTAACACAATGCCTACCGGGTAACTAGGAAAAAGTACTGTTTCAAATTACAAACAAGAAACGGGTTCTTTGATTCTGGGTCTGTGATCTAAGTCCTAGAAATTATCCAAAATGGGAAAGGATTCCAAGTACTCAGATTCTAAGTTCAATATTCAGCTCATACCAGTCAGATCACAATGTTAAAATGGGTTACACTTAAAAAGATGGAAGTTTTCATCCAAACCTTAATTTCATCTACAATTAATTAACTGTCCATGAAGTGGACATTTCAGGACAGCCCACCATCACACATAATCACATCTTCTTTTGCTAACAGCCATCAATTTTTCTTTAGGAATACTGGTCCACCCACACAGGATTCAAGATGTTCTGCTCTGCCTTAGCTAAGGAGAGCACATGCTCAACTATCTCCATTCTCTCCTTTTTTCTTTCTCTCTTTCTTATCCAACTCTTAAATATAATGGCAAAAGGAATGCAATGTTTGAAACACATTTATTCTAGTGGCAATGAATCCCAACTAGTTGTTGCTAATGAGACCCATGCCCTACCCCTACTATCCCCTTTTATCCACTAGATGCCTTTCCCATAAATTCCCCTTGTACTGATATAAGCCAGAATTTATGGCCCACAGGTGAGATACACTGGTTATGTAGTAGCGGGGATAGGAAGGACACTGTAGTCATTTATACACACCAGCTCTGGGATCTAACCCAGGTCAGTTTAAGTATGATTCTGCCACTTCCTTACTAGGTGTATGCATCCTTAGGCAAATTACTTAAATTCTATGAAGCTGTTTCTCACGTGTAAAACAACATGAACAATATCTTCTTCAAAGAATTGTAAAGATTAAATGAGATGATACAATAAAGCACAAGGTCTGGCTTGTAGTAAGCTCCTCAGTAATTGTTAGCTATTACACTTACTATTACAGGTCCATAATTGCTTATCTGCAATTCTAATATCCAAAAAGCTCTGAAAACCAAACCCATTGTCAGCAAAACGTGACCTGAAGTGAAATAGGGCTCCTTGTGATCTTTATCCCACTCAAGTGATTATTCTTGTTAACACCACAGAAACGTCAGTATGCTTGGCCCAACATCCTATTAGAACATCACACAGCACGTAGCAGAGGCAGCATACTTCCTTTCTAAAAGGTAAAATTCTAAAACACCTTGACCCCAAGGGTTTCAGGTAAAAGAGTATAGACCTATAAGTTATTATTATTTAAGAATTTTAGGGGTGCCTGGTTGGCTCAGTCAGTTAAGTGTCTGCCTTCGGCTCAGGTCATGACTCCAGGGTCCTGGAATCTAGCCCCACATTGGGCTCCCTGCTCAGGCGAGAGCCTGCTTCTCCCTCTCCCTCTGCCTGCCGCTCTGCCTACTTGTGCTCTCTCTCTACCTTTAAAAAAAAGGTAACCTTTAAAAAAAAAAGAATTTTAAAATAAAAACTGCACACACTGAGAAGAGTGGCTATGGAGAGCTGTGAATGATTCTAAAAAATACAACTTTTTATCAACATCCAGAAGTTATACTAAAGCCAATTTCAATAACAAACAAACATTTTATGCTGAACTAATACTGCTTATATAGGCAAATTGTGCCGAAGGAACAAATTTACATATAATTGGATAAGCTACTCTACAAATATCGTACTTCTAGTTAAGGCATGTAATTAGAACTGCATCTTCTGGCTTTTTAATTTAGTGTGTGTTTAAGAATTATATTTTATTACCTGAATTAAATACCATTGGTTCCACACTTGTAGGTTTCTCATAGGCTGCTGTTCACTCATATCATATTCTCTTACATTGAATTGGAAAAATCAGAGGTTTGAATTATAATCCCACCCTGGGACTGTTGCTTTTGCTTATACTGTCAGATCTGGCCCTCAGCGGTTCAGAGCTCCAGAATAAAAGACTAAACCACTGCAGTATCTTTTCTCCAGGGTTAAATTTTTACTTCATATTGAAGATTCTGAGACTCTTTTCTCCAAAATTAAAATGTAAAGTTGAAGATAAATGTGTACAAATCCCCATATGACAAATATAAAAATTATAATTTGTTAAAAAGGTGAGAGCAGGCCCAAAATGGAGTTACTTGTGTTAAATGACATATCAGCAAACCAAGACTTAATCTCTAACCTAACTGCAGTTTCAGTCATCCAGGAATGTAACCTTTAACCAGCCAACACATAATTACCTGCTCAGCACTAGTGAGGTGTCCCACAGGACAGACCCTTCCATCCCCCTTGGGAGGGCAGCCTGGCCTGAACAGTGCATACTTTGCTAATAATGTCCTTTTTTCACCCCTTCTCTGCCTTCCAAAACCTTTCCTTTTGTACAGCTCTGTGGAGCTTCTTTCTATTGCTACATGGGATCCTGCCCGAATCATGAATTGCTGAATAAAGCCAATTTGATCTTTGAATTTAAGCACTTGAATTTTCATTTGACAATTCAAACCAGAATGGCATATGACCTCTGATAATGAATAAGGTTGTGATGCACTCTATCATTTTTCCACTGGAGTTTTTTAGATCATTTTTAAAAATTCTTACAATAAATCTTATTTATTTTTTATTAAGTTTTTAAAATTTTAATTCTAGTATAGTTAACATACAGTTATATTCATTTCATGTGTACACTATAGTGATTCAACAATTCTATACCTTACTCAGTACTCATCAAGGTAAGTGTACTCTTTAATCCCTATCACCTATTTCACCCATCCCTACCCACCAACCCCCTGCTTAAAATATATTTTAATTCACAGTGTAAATGGTTTTTGGGAGCCCGCAAATGATAATAGGTAAAATTTACATATAATGCCAGTTTTGGAAAAAACCTTCATTTCAGGAAACATGTCTATTTGCCAAAACTGCAAGATTCCTTCATGAAATCACCAACAGAAATTTGTGTTAAAGGATCTATCTATTCATATAAACACTGATATGTGGTATGTCATTTTTTGTACAATCTGGTTAAGCAAGTAGGTAAATAAAGAAAATGAGTTCTATAAATGCCAGGAAGTTTGTTCAAGGTCATGAAGTTAACTGCCAAGCAGATGAGAAAAATGACCATTCATTAAAAACAATCTAATAACAAGGTGAAGAGCTTCTCTCCAAAGTCTTCAGCATATTTTCAGTTTTCATGAATTTTTCAGAGAGCATCTGTTTTTAAGTAGAAACATACCCAGGGAAAATAAGACCCGTTATAAGAAATTAAAATCAAAGTCCAGAGACACGTTCTTCTTCACATGTTTGCTAAAGGAAATTTAATGCCATCAACACTTATTTCCAAGTATGCAAGAGAATGCAAAACAGTGTATCTAAAATAACTAACTTTATCCATCCCCGCACTGTTTAAAACTACTGGTTTCTTCTCATGAATCTGATAATAAGGCCAAAGGTTCTTTTGTTTCTCATTAGAAATAGCTACATCCAACACCCAAAGAAGGTCTCTGCATATGTAGGTTTAAATGAGTATTTGCAAACAATGTTATATGGGCTCTTAATCCATGCCACAAGAAGAGTTTTGTGCTATTTTAATATAATAATACATTTAAAATCTTGAGAAATTCAGGATTAGATAAACAGTTTGAGAAATTATTTTATTTTGTTTTCCTGAATAATCTCTTGGCCTTTAATGTTCTAATACATATTATGAATTGACAAAAGAAGCATTTCCCCAATATTTGTCCTTAGAAAATTATGGTTCGTACTTCCTGGATGTTCCATACAGTGTATTTTGGATAATGATTCTCTATAATACATCATAATCAATCCATTGATTTAAGATTCCTAAAAAAAAAAAAAAAAAAATCTAGCCTATTTTTTAATGTTTCTAGTGATGTCTCAATACATGTTGAGACACCCTATTTATTTTTAGACCATTCCACTCAGTGGCCTTCCTGAGGTTTCCTTAATATGTCTTGGTTCTTACCTCTATGTTAATGCAAAACAGATCTTCTTCCACTTAAAAGCCTTTTGTATAAGTGAGGACATCTACTCTAATCCCTTGCACTGAATTTCCATCACTATAAGCTAAATATCCTAAATTCTTCATGGTTTAGATGTCATCACTTTTCAAACGGACCTCCTCACAAAATATGTGTTTGGGAGATAAAAGTAGTATAGGTCACAATCCTCAGAATGTGGTCATGTTGACCATGGATGAATACTGACCCAGTTTTCCAAGGGCCTAAGCCCTGACTCTGTCACTCACTGTCCTTGAGACCTTGACAAGTTAGTTAACTTTCTTTAAGTCTCCACTCATTAGGAAAACAGTAATAATGATAGCTCTTTCCATCGTGAGGTTTCTGTGAACATTAAATTTAATATACTGAATGTGCCACATAATATGTATTCAATAAGTATTAGCTGCTATTAATATGTTCATTTTGAAATACATATTATCTTTTAGCCAATTTTAAAAAGTAGAATTCACCAAGTACTCAACAGTGACTGACTGGCTCAGGGTTGTAATCAGCAGGTAACACAACAGTGAGGAAAGGAACTGGCAAGAGGATTAAAAATAAACCACAAATTATCAGCAAGTAGATAAAGCTTTGACTGAATAATCATCACTGAACAGACTCTATCTTTGTCTTCCCATGTAGTAACATGTCACTTTCTTTTAAGGGTTTCAGTGAAACACACTCTGCAAAAGCTTTCAATTTGAACGAGAAATGGAGGTGTAGAAATAAACATCTTGTAAAAACATAGACTTCAACTTTCCCTGCTCTGCTTGAAAGAATGGCATTCAGAGGCAGAAGAAAATTCAGTGTCAAGTAATTTTCTACTCATGAGCTGATGCCACTCAACTTTGAATTTGCTTTTGGCTACACCAGTGGAGCTTACAATCTTTTAATTCAGTGCATGAGTTATAGTTCCCTGTAGCACCTTTTAAGCACTGGCAGAGTTCTACAACAATGATGAATGTGGCTCCATTTAGCTCAAACCTCTAGCATATCGTAGGTGCAAGAATTGTTGGCACTAAGGAACTGAATTGAACTTGGCATGTATTTCCAATATGGATTCTGATCCTTCTACAATTGGTAGAGTTGTGGAGAACACTTGACAGGAGTACAAAAAGTTAAGAGACTCAAATTATCTGTCATGAAATCTCTTTGATATTTTAGAAATGTTCTTGATTTTTAGCAATCCATTAAAAAAAGTGAATAGAGGAAATAGACTAGTTTCCATCATGTACTTGTTCTCAAAGGATTATTATTATTACGTAGTTAAATTAAACTGAATTTTCCATTATATTAGGATCATGTAATCCCTTTCTCACTCACTTCACTTAATTTGATCAAATATTGAGTTCTTTCAATTGAAGGTGACCCCCTCAGCAACATATCGAGACTGTGATGGACACCTGGTAAGGGGTAGCTGATCACAGAGCAGGACTCTACCAGATGGCCCCTAGCAAGAGCACTGCTCCCAGAACTGGAAAGATCCAGTCTTTTCATGAAAAAAGATCAGGTAATTCACTTAGAAAGAGAGAGAGAGAGGGAAAAAAAAAAAGCACAGACTACAAAAGATGAGAAAGATAGAATGAATGGGTAAATCTCAGTAACTCTACAACAGTGGAATAGGGATCCTTAAACTCTTAATGCTCCCAATAACGTAAATGTCAAAAGATCCCACATAACCTTCTAGTCCTGAACTTGCCTGACCTAGTTGAGGTCTATGTGTATCACAGTTGTGTAGCTTTCCCAAAATTCCCATCCAAACCTTCTATGTGGAAGATATTTCCCTCTTCCTTATGTCTGTATTTCACCTTCTACTAAGCCACCATTACTTAACCGAACCTAAATGAGTCTTCCCTGCTTGCAACCAAAGGAGGACAAAGCACATCTAAAATTAAGAAAGCCACTACCTGATGAGTTTTCAACCATGTTTAAAGTTACATTCTCCCTTCCTCCTCTCAATCTTTTCATACACTGCACTTAGTTTTATATATCTAATTAACCTAATTATCATTCCATTCAAAACAATTACGTGCTAAGGAGCTAACACCATCAAGTATAGGGCTATAGAACAGCAAGGTGCTCAGTAAATCTTATTAGTTAATGATTAAATAAAGCCCACAGGACAAAAAATTTTTAAATCAATATTTCTTAATTATAAAGCATAAATCTACCTGAAACCCAGATCTCTACTTCTTATTGACCAGAAAATACAAGAAAAGGTGTCAGATAAAGAAACCAAAAGTAGAATTCACTCAGATTTACTGAGCATTTTAATGTTAGGGACTGTGTGACACACTGAAATGTGCCACGTGCTGGGAACACAAAGGAAACACAGTCAATTATCTCACATTCTAATAGGAAATATGGACAAGAAAATATCCTAACACACAATATAAGTACAGTATTCATTTTCCATTCTATCTCATAAGAGCCTAAGGGTGTCTAACTAGAGAGAAATTAGTGAGCTCCCTAAAAAAACAAAAACAAAGCCATGTGCATTGGTGGATATTCCGTAAAGATAGTGAAGTGTTCAATATTCAGACAGTCCAATGGCTATATGCACAGCTCCACAGTCAATAAGAAAACAGGTCTTAAGAAGTCATAATAAGATAACACTACAGGAAGGGCTTCTGATACAACACAGCCGCAATCAATGCCAATATACCCACCAAGAAAGAAATCCTAAATATGATAGGATTTTCAAAATTAAAACACACACACATATAAAACAAAACAACTCAGGGACCTAGAAGTCTTAACAGAAATCTACACGGACAATGGCTCTGAGGAATGCATGACTTCCAAAAGAATCCTCTATTTACCAAGCCATTTTTACCTAAAAATGCCCCACTTTAACAACATTCCAAGATTACTTATATGGCATGGTTAATGGGGGTAAGAAAATAAGTGTGAGTGCAAGTTGATACTGACATTTTTCTCACTAGTACACTGTTCATACTTCTTGGATAATCCCTTCTCCTCTCCCTTACTACCTCACCTCTCCAAAACATTTCATTGGGCTGCACATTTCACCTGACTTATTCTGGCACACTCTTAGAATATGTTGCCTAACTATTTTAAGTGACTTCCCTCTAATCTTCATTCTATGTGCAAGCCTTGCCACAGGGAGATTCCTCTTGTTCTTCATTCTTTGATAGTCTAGAGTTTTGTCTTCTGGCTTGTTTTTGTGGAATTGTTAGAAGTCTTCCTGGATTATTGGTTTTGACTAGCCGACAACTTAAAGACTTTTTATCTGTTTATATATTTAAAAATTCACCAGGGCCTAATCAAGAAGAATTAATCTGGCCATGTACATTCTTCAGCATTCTTAATTGCTATTCATTTCAGTTTTACTTGGAGACAGAGTCAGGATGATGTCAAGTTGCCCGGTGATCCCAAATGTAGTTCTGATGTGTTAAGTGGTGCAGGACAAGAGTTGTAAATCTGAAACTCTAACACTCGTCCCCTAGCCCCAAAACACAAAGTAAATTTCTAAGGAAACCTCCAGTAATAAATCATCATATGTCAGCAACTAATTATAGTCATTGTAGTGCTAGAAAATTACAGCATCTCAATAAATCTTGTGAGATGTCATTTCAAAAACAGGTTGTGGGTGGTGTGAGGGGACATAGCACTGCTGAATTCAGTACAAGAAGACATATCTGGACATCCCTCTAAGCAGTGGTGACACAGTAGCTGGATCAACCAAAGAAAGACCCTTTAGACAAAGCACCATTTAAAACCGCCTGGATATTGGTCAGAAAGGACCTCTTTAGTGCATAAAGGTTAGTGAATCTATGTGATTCTGAATGGTCAATTGCAACGATGCAGAATAAATGGGGAAACACTCATGGAAGCAGGTATAGCTATGTCACAACAGTCAACCATGACCTTGTACAAGAATGCCTAATATAAGCTGCATTGCCTGGGTATGTGATCACTCTGAGGCTTTGTAAAAATCACCAATGTTGACAGATTATGGAATGAACTTCTGCTAATCACTAAGGGGCTACTAAATCAACTCCAAAGTTATGAAGACATTGTTTGGAGAATGTAAATTGTGATCATTTCTTTGGAGGGCAATCTGGAAATAACTATAAATGTCAAAAATGCAAATGTACTACTTTTGGACTGAGAAATTACAATTTCTCTTTCTAGAATTTATTCTACAGATATATTCACATATGTCTACAAAACTCATGTTTTTACTAACAAAGGCCTGTAAAGCACATAAATAACGATGAGCAGCGTTCTAGTATTATGACCCTGGTACAAGGGAACATATATTCCAAGTAGTCACTGGCAAGCAAGAGATAGCTTGCTTAGCTATGTGTACACTAATAGGGACTAATGTAGACTAAACTACACATAGCTTAGCTATGTGTAGACTAATGGGGATGATCTCTAAGATTCATCTTTAAGTAAAGAAAGGTATTCCATGTCATTGTTTTTATAGTAGATGTTCAGATTTTTCTTTTAATTAAAGAAGTAACATACATGTGCTCATCTACAGTAAACATCCCTGGAAAGATTAATAGTAAAAGTAATACTGACTCTAGAGAAAGAGCTATCAGAAGATGATAGAAAGGAAGTTTAGTTTTGACCAAATACACTTTCATACTATTAAAATGCCCATTCACAGACACATAACCTTTATGTAAAAATAATTTAAAAATACAAAGAGTTATAAAGGCAAACTGAAATGGAAAGTTCAGACATTATCCAGGGAAATCAAATAACATTAACAGCCAGTCCAAATCAATCAAGTTCCCAGACCCTACTTTTTCATCAGTACCAGAATTTTTTAAAAAAATAATATGGATAATTACTTTAACTCTTCATTTTAACAGTGTAGACATACAGTTGAATTCTTCAAACTATGAAATGGAATCTCTTCCAAGTTATAGGTTTGACATTTGCTTAAATTCTTCAGTGAGAGGCTTCTTATATAGCACAAATTCTAGAGTAATCTATTTAACAATTCTACAGGACTGGAGGACAGAGTTGAAATGATATATTCACCATACCCAATATTGTAATGACTTCCTAGCCTTTAGTAATGACTTGAGAATAAAAAGAAGAAAGACGGGAGAGAGAAGAGAAGAGAAGAAGGAAAAGAAAGGGAAGGGGAGAAGAGAAGATGAAGAGGAGAGAAGAAGGGAAGAAAGGAGAGGAGAGGAAAAAAGACAAGACAAAAGAACACAAGAGATAGTCATACTATTAATATTCACAAAGTTGGTAAGCCTAGAGTTTCAAGAAACTTGAGATATTGCAATAGCCTGTCTGAGTATGGAGAACCTTCCAAACCAACAATATGACACCATCATTTAAGATCTAGACAGGTATCCATGAGCTAGCCTTAGATGGTAATCTATGTTCATGACAGTCATACTCATACTAAAAAAACTATTTATTACCTAGATGCCTCATGTATGATTTAAATAGTATGAAAGCTAAACATATTTAAAAACTAGTCAAGTATGAAATTAAGGTTTCTCTATAATACTCTCAAACTTGAATCCACCTAAACTAACTTCATCTTCCCCGTGTTACATTTTCCTACATCATTCTATTCACAGCCTTCACTCTCAACATCCTCCTTCATTCAGCTTAGTCTAAGTCTTTCCTGACCAATAGCAAGTTCATCATTTATACATAACAACTTAAGTTATGAATCAACCTCTTCCTTGCCTATTGTCTCTTTACATGATATTTTCTTTATCTGGAACTTTCTTCTCTGGTTGTTTGTAGGATTAGCATGTTCTCAAGTTTTAGTCTCAAAATTCACATTCACCAAAAAACCTTCCATTCACTACACCATCTAAGACAGATATTTCCTAAATTATTCTCCATCTTAGCACCCTTATCTCCTACAGAACACATATTATTTTTACTTTAAGTATTAATTAACCTTTTTTTTTTTTTTTTTTTTTTTACAGTCTCCCCTACGAGACTCTAAGCTCCATGAAGGCAGGGTCTATTTCTGGCATTTTTCTTTTCTACCCATGGGACCTAACGTAGCCCTACCACTTACAAGTACGCATTATGACAGGTTTCATGGATGAATGAAATTATTTCTAAAAGGACAGTCCACTCACATTTTTCTAAGTTACCCCACTTTGACAAGAAGACCAAAGCCACATCTGAAAACCTGTAATACCACAAATTTATAGGGAGCAATAAATTCCATTCTGAACTTTCTATGCTCCCATTGACTCTATGTGGCATTTATGAAATCACCCAATTCATGGGAAAATATCACCAGTGTTGGAGATAACAGAATTCAGTGCCATCTACTGCTCCTCATTCTCCAAAAATGTGATGACAACTCTATGGACAAGGACATACAAGTAAAATCCTTTGAAAAACTATGGGAGAACCTCCTTGAGACAAAGAGAATTTTGGTGTAGTAGTCAGAGTTTTCCAGAGAGACAGACTAATAGTGTGTTAGTGTGTGTGTGTGTGTGTGAGAGAGAGAGAGAGAGAGAGAGAGAGAGACAGATTTATTTTAAGAATTTGGCTCATATGATGGCTCATATGATGACGGAAGCTGTAGACTAGGCAGGAGACCTATAGGCAGGAGACACAGGGAAGAGTTGGTGTTGCAGCTTGAGTTTAAAAGCAGTCTGCTGGAAGAAAAATCCCTTTTCCTTGGGGCTGGTCAGTGTTATTCTTAAGGCCTTCACCTGCATGCATGAGGCCCACCCATATTATGGATCTGCTTTATTCAAAGTCTCCTGATTTAAGTGTTAATCTTACCTTAAAAAAAAAAAAAAAAAAAGGAAATCATAGTATCATCCAGACGTGCTTGACCAAATAAGCGGACTGTGGTCTAGCTAAGTTGACACATAAGATTAGCCATTATACTTTATTAAGAAGACCTCATATTGTCACTTACGTTTACTCAATTTGTCTTCTCTGGCAAAATGAAAGACATACAACAGAAAACTTTTTATAAGTGTCATCACAACATATAAAGGCATGTACTTTTAAAATGAAACATCATTTTCTGAGTTACTAATAAGCATGCATTTAAACTTATACATAAATCCACTGAGTTTTAGTGCCAATAGTCAAAATCATTCTTTCCCTTTGTTCAAATTTATAGCCAGAAAAATAAGTCTATCAAACTCAGTATTTTCTAGAAACTTAGCAATACTTGGAAGCCCCTCTTTATGAAAAATACATTTATACAGTGAATTTTGCGTATTCAAATATTCGGAATAATTAATATATAATTTATATATGCAAATAACCAATTTGCTCTACCCACAAAAATTCTGTTTACACACATATGCCAGCGTGTGTTTGAAAATCTTCCTAGTTAGAAAGGGTTCTCAACATTTGAAATACCTCCCTAAACTCCTATAATTTATGAAGATTTACCATCCCTGCAATAAAATATAATTCTGAAAGCAATGCATATGTGGTGATATCTTTTAACCATAATTCTAATCATTGAACATAAAAATCTCTTCCTTAGCCAGGATTCCAAACTGGTTAGAAACTTTAGGTCACAGACAGGCATACTAGGGATTTGACATCAGTACCGACATTTACTAGTTGCATGACCTGAATCAAGTTATTTAATCTCTCTGACTCTTAGTGTTCTCATCTAGGACCTCGGTGTCACCACAGTATCTAGCTCACAGAATGATCATAAGGTAAAATGAGATAATATAATTAAAGAATTTAACAACTTACTGTATATTTGTTAAATATTCAATTAATGTTACTCATTATGATTAAAATTTACTTAAACAACATATATATACATATATTTTTTATTTTTCTGATGGAGTGTCTCCACTGATGGGGGGTATATCTTCCTAAAAGGTAGTTAATCAGAAAAAAAAATATTTGAAATCCTATGCTGAAAAATATGGCATGAAACATATACAAACTGAATAAAAACACCCGATAGATGTAAAACAATAAAAAAAAAACTGGGTGATATGAAACACACACATAGGACAAAAATTTCCTAAACCATATTCCAAAGAATATTTCGCTCTTTATAGCTTAAACCATGCTGCATTTAATAAATCATCTCAGAAGCTTTTTAAAAATTCCATTACCCAGAACTCACCTTTATTCCAGATAAAAGATAAAACTAAATGATTTTAATGAGCTGCCAGGGCTGATAACTACAACCATTCCATGTTTAAGAGGCAGGGATTGTTTCTTAGTTGCCATAGACTGAAAGTTTGCCAAAATTCAAATACTGAAACCTTATCCCCCATGTGATGATAAAGGGAAGTTGGGCCTCTGAGAGGTATGTGGCCATGAAGGCAGAGCGCTCATGAATGGGATTAGTGACTTTATAAAAAAGACCCCAGAGATTATAGTGATGGTTGTTCCTGAACTAGGAAGTAAGATTTCACCGTGCACTGAATATGCCAACAATTTGGTCCCAAATTTCCCAGTCTTCAAAACTGTAAGGAATAAACTTCTGTTGTTTATAAGGCACTCAGTCTATGATACTCTGCTAATAGGGCCCAAACACTCTACATTAGTCAAATAAATTTTAGAAACATGTATTTCACAAAGCACATAAAGATTCTGAAATGTACTAACGTAAAAAACCCTGTTTAAAAATTCGGAATTTCTAAGCTCATTCTCCTAAGAAAAATGTTTAAAGGGAATCTATTTATATCTTGAAGAATTAGTGTTCTGCAGAACATGCTCTAGTTCCCAAACCTGGCTGAACATCAGAATCACATGGGGAGTGTATTCAAAATATAGCTTCCTAAACCTCATCCCCCAGAGACTCTGATTCAATACTGCTATAGAGCGGGGCTGCAAATCTTTATGTTCTTCCAAAGTGCCAAGGTTTTTCTTAGGATCATACTTTGTAGTAGTTATCTCAGGGAGTTTATACTCAGTCCCATAAACATGCCCCCCTCTTCTACCTCCAAGTTAATGACAGAGAATGATCTTTATTTCTAACAGTAGGCCTCCTACAATGCCTTGCTTCTAACAAAGTGAGTAAGAGTTTAGTGGTGAATGACTATATATGAAAGAGTATTAGAAGATCACTGGCCTGGGGTACGACCCAATTAACAATGCCAGACCTGAGTTAAACTCAGACACATTCATGTTATAAGGCATCCTGGATGAAAATGAAGTCCAACAGTACAAATACCAAGACATCTAGATCCAGCATTAACAAGTTTTCAGCTGGGCCCAAAAAGCTAAGCTTTAGGTCCCTACTATGATAACAAAGTCTCCAGAAACACATCTGCAGAAAAGACATTAAGTATCAGCTAGACCAAGATGGGAACTTTCAGCTAAGTGATGTTATGAAATATCAGAAAGTACCAGCTTACGTGAATTATTCAGAGAAGACACAGCTTAATAAAGCAGCAAGGTGGGGCTGTGGTTGCATGAGACATTAGAATTACTTTAGAATAATGTCATTTACCCAAATCTGAAAAGAGGAAGGCAGAGAAATTTACGTGCCAAATTTCCAGCCATCTTACCCTATTCTGCAGAACCCTGGGGTGAGAGTACTTACTATAAACTGAGAAAAATGCCATAGCCTATTCAGGGGAATGACTTTTCCAATTCCTGAAGAGGACCCAAACTAATAAGTGATGCACCTTGAAAAGGTAACCTATGTGTCTCTGCTGCACAAGATTCCAACAGAAAGATAAAGGGATAACCTTATAAGGCAGGTGGCAGATAAGAAGCAACTCCAAACATGTACTGGAAGAACATACTGGGAAAACTTCTTTAAATTTCTTTGGAAGCAAGCAAGAATAAACAATGCTAAAAACCTAAGAAAAAAGGCACTCTCTCTGGGCAGATCACGGGACAGAAGAGAGAAGTAGGGAACCAAGCAGCTCCAAAAATCCCCAGTAGCAGATGCCACTGGACAGTTTAGCCAGTACAATAACTAAAAATTAATAAATAAATGAACCTTCCTATTTCTTCATCCTACATTACTGAGCTCAAGATTCCACATAAGGAGACAGAGTCTGATAATCCGAATGTCCAAAGGTGCAGGTCACATGCCTGCATATTTGGTATACTGAGGCAGAGGAAGGGCCTGGCTGAGAAAGTCGTCAGAAAAACTTCCTCGTCCACTTCCTAGTAGGGGGGTGGGCTTGGGATTTATCAACCAATAAGACCATGAACAGCAGAAGCAATTTTGCTGTTGAGAAGGTAAACTTGTTCCTATGAATTAAAAGAAAAAAATGTACACTACACTATCAATGGTTATTACTTGAAATGTTGTCAAACAGCATTAATTTCCCTCAACAATGTCTTAGGAGAGCAAACGCTATTAGCAAAGGACTACACCTCAGTCACAGAAGAGAGACATGAAATGAAGCCAGAAAATATGGTGGATAAGCAAATGGGCCCTGAACACCTTGCCATGTAAACCTCTGACATTTCAAATAAAAAACTATTTAAATTAAAAAAAAAAAAAAAAGAATGTCTTAGACTTAATTGAAATTGTCCATTTGGTAACCTACAGCCATGAGACAATTATTTTCATACTGCAATATAAAATCACTTAATTACCTGTGAGATGCATTTTTTTCATCATATGCATAAGAACCTTTGTTGTTGGCTCATTTTCTGAGTTTTCTAATTTAAGCCCCAAATCACTTATTAATTCCTATGCATACTGAATTTAAATATGAAATACATTAAACAAGTATAAATATTTCATATAAATAAAATTAAAATGCACTTTTGTACCCAGCTTACTGTTATCCTATATATTTAACATGAACCAGAATAGGAAATAAGAACAAGTCATCTAAAAGCCTAGACAAGTTATGGGTACCACTCTATATCCCACCCCAAACAGATCATTCAGATCTCACATTGAATTCAGATGGATCTTTCAAATTTAAAAATGTGATGTCATCCTGGCCCTTTAAAACCATATAATGGCTTTCTATGGTCTAAAGGATATGGCCCAATTTTCTCTTACTCCTCAAGTTGTCTCGCATGCTATAGATGCTACTCCACACAATTCTATGATACACAAATCACAATCACAACTAATGCATCTGTCCTCTGCCCAATTCTTGGGGCATCATTCTCATTCTAGCCTATGAAATTGTATAATGCAAGGACTCTGCTGCCACACTCCCACATCCCTAAGGTCCACTGTTACCCAGCTCTTTGTCATTCCCTGAAGACACTATTTTCTCTCATGAGCCATAACACTGTGCACATTATATTCTCTTTCTTAAGTGTTCTTTCCAAACCCAACATGCAAATACTGTCCATCTTTCCACTTCATCTCAATTATCAATTCTTCCCTATAATCTCTATACAACTGGCACCGTAATATTCCATATCACATTGTAATGTGAATTTTCATACTAAACAAAAAGCTTCCTGAAAGCATATTTAACATGTCTTTCCATACACATACACACACACACACACACACACACACACACACACACACACGAAGTTTATCCTTAAAACTGGATATGCATAAATTCACTAAAGGCTCATCAATTACATTGATGGGTAAAATGGTAGATACTGTACTCGAGTTCCTAATCTCAGCATAAGCAAGAATGGCTTGAGATATTCTGCCACCAAGCGCTTCAAAAAGAACATGATAAGAACATAGGCCTAAGAAATGAAAAAGCTTTCCTACAATGATTTCATTGTCTATCCCATTCATATTGACCTATTCTACCTGAATTTCTGAAAGAGTGAGTGTGTATGTGTGTGTGTGCGTGTGCTTTCTACCCTACTAGATTCTGACCATCCTTTGGCCAAACTTTACTGTACCTATCTTTATTCCTATAGTATTGGGTCCTTAATATATAATTAAGCATGTTGAGTATATACTTCACACTTAGGCCTATTCGTAACCAGTTAATTTAGTTAGTTAAGAATATGATGTAAATCAATGCCTATCAATCTTTAATGTGAATACACCTGCTAAAATGAAGATCCTGATACAGTAAGTCAGAAAGGTAACCAAAATTTTGCATTTCTCACTAGTTCTCACTAGTTCCCAGGAAATGCCAATCTATGGAGTACAATCGTTATCAAGCCAAACTTCCTCTATGAATGATATTCTGTTCTGAACTATAGACTATATACTTAGACTGTATACACAGGCCCTGCTAGAATGGATGTTCTTATGCAATGAGAAATAGAGTACATAACATCAAGGATCAATAGAAAACTCAAATAATTGATGGACAATTTATTATATTATTTTTAGATACAAGGGAAACAGCCCCTACACTCCCTTAAGTTACTCAGCCAGGTAATTCTAGTAATTGGGGATGATGTAATCCATCAATGTAAACATGTTTCTACAGATCTTTCTAACAACTGAAAGCCTAAGAAGGCAGAAATGGCCGGATTTCTACCATCTTTCCATTCAAAGTGTATCCTTTAGGACTTTCACAAATACTTGGTCTGGTACTCTGAAGAATCACTTAAAAACTGTAGTACACAGTGCATTTTGGGAATAGCCTAATGACAGAAAATACTAGGGCATTAATGATTAGAAGCCTGCAGTCAGGCTAATTTCCATAACAAAGCCAAAATTTAGATTCTACAGGATATAAGTAATGGATGGAAATCTGTCAAGGAATTAAGATTCTGATGTGAATTAGTTTAGTAGATAGCAGACAGAAAATGTAAATCACAATGGAAACCAGTAAGTAAGTTCTTACATGTATGTGTTAAAAAAAAAAACAGAAAGAAACATAAAAGTAATTAAAGAATCTAAGTAATAAGGTTAATTAACTATAAACAAAACAATATAAAAAGTATTATTTGAATTCCATAAACCACACACCTAACATATATACAAGGAAGAAGTAGAGAAACATTCAAAACAGACTTACTAACAATGTTTCATTCTTTAAAGGTTATACAAATAGGAAGTAAAATAACAGTAACTTGTTTCTCTTGAAATAAGTAAAACTCCTTCACTGTAGGCATATTAATAATACACCAGTCATTATGTTATATTTGCTAAGTTTTGAAATACAAAGCACCCATAAAGAAGCTGCTATTGTCCAGAAAAAAAAAAACAAATTCACTTCTCAATAATGTCACTATTATAAATAAAAAAATATGTAAATCTTTTGAAAAATTTCAATCATATTTGACTGAAAGCAATTTGAAATAATTTTATATTTCTACTCTATCACATGTCAGCATTTCCTTTTGCAACATGCCAATATAGACTATAGCTGAAGTAAAAAGAATACAAATGAGAGACAGCCTATTGGATAATTCATTCTTTTTAATAAACAAGACTCTTAACCATAGCCAAAACCATTTCTCCAAAATGAAATTTCAAATAGTGCTAATCACATTTCAGTTCTGATACACTGGCTCTCTATAATAGTCAAACATAAAACAACACACTATGGAAATGTTGCCTTCCTCTGTTCCTATACAGCCAAGAGAGATTATAATATCTATCCATGGATAAAGACACAGGAACAAACATAAATCACTTTATTGAGTATATTGAAAGAATGAAATTTCAAGTTCATAAATAATAACTTTCACATGTTTCATCAACATAGGTATCATATTGAATAAATGTATAAAAAGAACAGAATCATAATAATAAACTCGGCATTTTAAGGGATGGTCTAATTATGTGCCTGGCACTAGGCTATGTGTATATATTATTAATTCATTTTAGTCTTCACAACCCTACAACAATATCCCCATTATACAGGTGGGAAAATAAAGCTGGGAGAGGTTATAAAACTTACAGTAATATTTCAATCATCAAATCATTCTGAATCACCAAATATGCCTGTAACCTCTCTTTTACATCATATAAAATAGTGTATTCCAACTGCAGAGACTGAATATTAACCTAAAACACAGAATTCATTATTTGGGGATGTGCATTATATTATGTTCCTTTTCTTAAGAGTTAACCTTAATAGGGCAACCGGCTGGCACAATCAGTGGAGCGTGCAAATCTTGATCTCAGGATTTTGAGTCCTAGCCTCACGGTGGGCATAGGGATCCCTTAAAAACAAAATCTTAAAAAAACAAAACAAAACAAAAAAGAGTTAACCTTAATATACTGATTTAAGCAGCTACATTGTAAAACCACTAAAATTTGTAAAAGTTTATTAATTCAGAAGAACAGAAGATTGCTGCTCTAAATAACAGTAACATTTTAAGAACAGTGTTTATTTCAGTTATAGCACAGACTATAAACTACAATATGCTGGTAAATTGCTATTAATAAAAGTGAGTAGAGTTATTGGAACTATGAATTCATGATACCTCCATGTTAAATGGTGCATATGCAGAGGTTACCACTACTTTAATAATATCTAAAATTGTTGAAGTGTCTTGAATTCTGACCATCAGGTTCAAAAAAGAAAATGGAGGAGAAACACTAGGAATTTTAAGCAAGAAACCACCAACTGGTGAATGAAACCTAGAAATGTGCTAAAGAAAATTAAAGAGAATGACTTCATACAGTGAAGCCAATGTGCTCAGAGTACAGACTTTTGAACGAAGTTTATCGTATTGCAGGTAAAACAGTCAACATTCCACAACTATAACACAGAAATCTTCACAAATGTGATTCTGCTACAAAGCACATCACCAACACATGTGACAATGTTATCAAAGCAGGTAATTTTCTATTTCTACTGTACTGCAGTAACACTTTACCTCTCAGTTCCTCAGTCAGGATGTAGGTAAAGATGAAACTGAGAATAGAGAAAATGTGAAACACCCATACTATTCTCTCACCAAAAAAAAAAAGGTCTGTTGGGGTGGAAAGGGGCTGGGGTGCTGGAGGTAAGGAGAAAAAAAGAAAAGGCCCTTCAGAGCTTCTGTCAGAATCTACTCAAACTATTAAATATACTTGGAATGGCTTGTATATTTCATTATTCTAGTTCACAAACAGTAAGAAACAGCAAATAGAAACGGCTAGTTCACTAAAGCAAGGAATCTAATATGACCATCAAAAGGCATAAGAAAGCAGACAGACATACCTACATCTCAGCTGCACTTGATGGGATCCTGTTACATGGTCGAGTATAACATTAAGTGTTTCGACAAATATATAAAGCATCCGTATACATTACAAAGATTATAAGGCTAATTTGTTTAGTACTTAGAATGTGCCATGAACACTGTACTAGTCTTAAACAATTATCAGTTAATGTGCACAGCATCTCTATAAGATAGGCACATTCAACTTCACAGATTTTAAAAACTGCCTTAGGAAGGGTTAAGAACATGTTCAAGATCACACAGCTGGTAGGTGACAGAACAATCTAGGTCTGTCTGCATCAAAGGCCCATGTTCCAGTCTAAACTACTTTTCTATGTTCATCATGGTGATCCTGTGTCATCAAGAAGTAAATGGTATTCAGCTACCTGTTTAAAAGGTAAAGTAATATTTTTATACAGATTCCCATTAAAAAAATTCCCGTTAAATACAAACTTCTATTTATAACTACTTAGTTCCAAGAATTCTACATAACCATGTTTGTATTATAATTTTTACTAGGTATTCAAAATGTGACCTGGGCACCTGGGTGGCTCAGGCAGTTAAGTGGCTAACTCTTGATTTCAGCTCGGGTCATGATCTTGGGGACATGAGATGGACTTTAGGCTGGGTTCAGCAGGGAGTCTGCTTGAGATTCTCTCTCCCTCTCCCTCTGTCCCATCCCTCCACTCTCTCTTTCTCTCTCTCTCTCACTCTGTCTCTCTCAAATAAATAAATCTTTAAAAAAAAATTAAAAAGAGAAATGTGACCTAGGTAAACATTTTCTTTTTAAGGATGTCATTCACCTAATTAAATGCAGTAAAAGTAGTCCTTGGATTTGTAATTAATTCACTAATCTGTGAGAAGTCTAGAATCAATAGCTAGCTAACAGCTAATTAAATGAGTCACTAAAGGCAAAAAATATTCATATTTATATTTCATAATTGAAGAGCAATCGTAATACAGATGATAATACAAATGTGTACAACTGAAAATGATGGCAGTGTGCCTAGAATCAAGCCTCATAAAACATATTTGAGGATTTGAGTCATGTCATTATTTTTTTCACTTTTCTTCTCCTCCAAACTGGACCTATCTCAGCATAAGCACACTTGTAACACCTGTCCTCACTGGAAATTTCCATAACAAACCTAAAAGGCACAGGAAACAAGAATTATCAAGGTTCCTATTAGGACAATTATGCAAGGCACAAATTTTTACACACAAAAGTTCATCTCAAAGGTGGAGAGTATATTTTACTATGGTATAAACAAAAGGGACTTCTGTATGCATTTTTTTTAAATCTCAAGATCATTATGGAATCAGCAGTGCTTCTGCTATCCTAACCCTCATTTTCTCATGAACCAAACTCCCTTCCCACAAGTGCACCATTTTTATTTAATTAATAGGGATAAATGCACATTTTAAGTGTTATGAGCTGCAACTGACCATGTCCAAATATGGAAAATATTTTCTCTTTCCAAACCATGAAAACTGCTGACTCTGGCTTTATATAAGCCAGAAAAAAAAATCTTGTCTAAAAAGGAACTAATCTTACAGCCAATTCCTGCTTTTTTTTTTAAACACACACACACACACACACACACAAAATCTTTCTCAAATATTTCCTAATTACTCTCACTGACTTGTTTGTTCCACAAACTCCTGGTAATATCCTTACTGTTCCATGAACATGTATTTTCTGAGCTTAATTGTATCTTTGGTGTCTACCGTGTTTTAGGAAAGAGATATCCAAATATGAATATCATTAACCAATTAAAATCTGCTATTTGGAAGCTTACTAGGATTTAGGCACTGAACTAAGTACTTTGCAAGCAGTATTCCACATAATCTTCATAAAACTCCTGTGCTTTTAGGTACTATCCAATTTTTAAGATTTGTCCATCAATAAACTAAGTGATTTAGCTTATCATGTCTTTTAATTATATGAACAACCCTACAAAATGTACATCCTCTCATTATGCAGCTAATAAAACTGAAACCTAGAAAAGGTAGGTAACTTGCTATGATATAATTACACAGATACTGCAAAACGGATTTAGGACTGGTGAGAAATCTATCTGACTCCAAATTTCAAGCCCTTATCCACTTTCTCAAGAAACTCTAATGGTACTGAATAACATTACAATGTACTAAGCAGGGCAATGAATGTCCCAATTTGCCCAAGACTTCACTGGTTTTAACACTGAATGTCCAACATCCTAGGAATCCCTCAGTCTTGGGAAAACTAGGAGGGTTGATCACCTTCATGATAGGTGTTATATCAGTGGCATGGAAAAAATAAATAAGTAAGAGCCCGTACAGAAAAGACTATCATTATTCCTTAACAATATTGAAAGAGGGTTAACAGAGTGGCAATTGAGTTGAGCATTATGCAAACTGTAATAAACGTGGTGGAGAAAGATGCAAGAGTAGAACAGACACAAAGGCAATGAAAACAAAGGCCTGAAAAAAAAATCACTTGTCAGGGTGGGCACCTAGACTGCAAACCTGGAGAGGGGATAACAACAGGGAAGTATACATGGAAAGGAAAACATCATCTAGGAGGGACCAAAATTATTCTTACAAAAGGAAATTAAGCATTAGGATGTGGTTATAACTTCCACTTCCCTCCAGAGCTCTACAGAGATAGGCTTTGAAGAAATGAGAGCTTTCACTTTATGATTTAGTGATGACTATATGTGCCTTGGCAGGGGGATGCCAAGTGATTCCCGACTGGGAATCTGACTTATTACAAGCAGCAAAAGATCTCACTTTTCTACAGTCATTCTCACTGTACCCCATGCCCTTTCTGGAAACAATTAGTGTGGATAGGGAGAGCCAATACTCGTTCTTAAGTAGCTGAGCATGTTTCAATCCTCAAGTAGGAAATAGAGTCTCACCCAGACCATACACACTAAGAATGGGATAGAACCAGATGATGGAATATTCTTGAGCACTAAAAAGAAATAAGAGAGAGGGAGATATGAATAGGCAGAATACAGAGAATTGTTAGGGCAGTGAAAATACTCTGTATGATACTATAATGTTGGATACATGTCATCATACATGTATTTGCCCAAACCCATAGAAGTATAACACCAACGGTGAATCTTAAGGTAAACTATGAACTTAGGATGATTATGATGTCAGTGTAGGTTCATCCTGGGTAAAATATGTATCACTTTGGTGAGTGATGTTGATAATGTCTGGTAGCAGAAGTATACGGGGTATCTCTGTACTACCCTCTAAACTGTGTTATAAATCTGAAACTGCTCTGAAAAAGTAAGATAAAAAACTAATGACGTATTATATGTATTGAATTTAAATTAAAAAAAAAAAATAAGGTCTTAAGGGGCGCCTGGGTGGCTCACTTGGTTAAGCATCCAACTCTTGGTTTAGGCTCAGATCATGATCTCAGGGTTGTGAGATCGAACCCCACTTCAGGATCTGTACTCAGAGCACAGTTTGCTGGAGATTCTCTCTCTCTCTCTCTCTCT
>CM052898.1:37591181-37663246 GCA_028534135.1 Potos flavus | reverse complement strand
CATTCAGTGTGACTCCTTTTCTTAGCTTCCCTTACAGAGAGGAATGGCCAAGTAAGAGAGTTCTGCCTCATGGAATGTGGACAGAAGACATGATAACCACTCCCAATGTGTGCCTATAAAAACCACCTGTGAAACCTGTCAGGACATTTCCCTCCTCACACCCCATATACCTTGTCTGAAGAAGGAGGACCCCAGGGACTTAGCAGAGGATGAAGCCAAGAGAGGATAAGGAACCTGATTTCTCAAATGACCCCATGGGAAGCCATTCAATCAGGAACGATGCTGTGAGTATTGAACTACCCCACATGAGGAAGAGTAGGAAGCATTTTAAGTCACTGAAAATTTAGAGTTTACCTGTTACAGCAGCTAGAGTTAGCTTTTCATTAGGTCCTGTGGGACTCTGCTTACTGGGAGTCTGAAAATACGATAGTAAGCAAATTTAAACCTCTCTGTCCCATTTCCCCATTAAATCATAAAAAGGGACTTACACACATATAAATGGCATGGCTATGAGGAAATTTGGAAGCAAGGTAAATTTAGGGAAAAAATAAAGGATATTTCTTAAAACAAAAGGCTCAGGGAAAGTTAGGAAATGAACAGGGTCTTTTGAGAAAGACGTGACTGATAAGCATACTAGTATATTTGCCCACCTAAATGGTGAGAACATACGTGTCATTAATTAATTAGGAAGATGCCACAAATACATACTGAACAAGAAGAAAAAAATGACTTAAAACACTGGAAAATGAATTGTGTTGGCAAAAAGTACACTCTCACTATTAACCACCTCAAATTTCTACTATAGCTGTTTGGAACCAAAACTGTGAGAGGTATTTTTACAAAGGACAAATACACAGGAAAGGTGAGATAAGGCAGATTCTCTAATATAAGTGGGACAAGATAACAGGCAAGACCAAAAGGGATTATTTTCTTTTCCAGGATGCTAGGATTATTGGTAGAGGTCCCTTTAGTCATGCAGTATATACTCAAAAAAGTTTTGCAAAGCTGAAAGAACAAGATTAGTTTTCTTTCTTGGGAGCTGGGGATGTTGATGAAAAACAATGCTTTTCATCAAAAGGAAGATCAGAGAATATTTTAGCTGTGAATTTGCCAGAAAAAATACTTGCTTAGGCCAAGAAGTGAACAGGAATTTATCTTTACATACTGCAGCATAAAAATGGCAGCCAAGAATTAACACAATGAAAGCCTAAGAGAAAGGCTATAATTCAGGGCATAGACTCTGATAATTTGTTTATCAGAAGTGAAAAAGCATTGTAGTGGAGAGTCTTACTTTAAATATCTGATCCAAGTAAGTATTCAAGATAAATCTGTATCATATCTAATTATACTCCATTACATTTTAGATTAGATACAATCTTTTTTCTTCTTTGGGATTTTTAAAATCTTCTCCAACTTCTTTATATAGACAAAAAGAAAAAGTGGTCCAATGGCAACAATAAGAAAAGTATTGAGGCAAGAATAAATAAACAGTATAATGAAGCTGTTAAGAAAATCAACCCTAGAGCCAGAGAACTGGTTCAAATCCCAGCTCTGCCACTTACTGGCTACGTTGAACAAATGACTTAATTTCTCTAAGCCAAGTTTTCCTTTTTTATACAACATAGACAATACCTATCTAGGAGGGCAAAGCGCTTAGGAAAATATTTCCTTATAATTGTCCTGGTTTTTTTCTGCCAGGAAAACCAAGGGTTGGGGGAAGGAAAGGTAAGTAACATTTACTGAAAATGGAAGAAATATCACACAGAGTAATACAGTGTCAGAAATGCCGGCTGTTCCCCCAACTATTCTTCTCCTTCCTGGAAACACAGCTATACTACATTCCCCAGTCTCCCTTAGCGTAAGATCCATTTACATACAACTGAGTTCTGGCCGATGGAATGAAAGCAAAAGTGATATGTATGGTTTGCAAGTCTGAGCAATTAACGTTCTCCAGATCTTTTTCCTTCCAATGCTTTGATGCATAAAGATAAGCAAGGTGACCCTGCTGAAGAAGACAGAGGTCTCAGAGGAATGCTGCCAGGATCATCCAGTTGGGGACTTAACATGAATAAGAATACTTCATGTTTGAAGTACACTTTTTGGATTCATTTGTTACAGCTGTTAACCTGCCTAAACTAACAGAGGTAAGTTCTATACCTATACTCTCATGTTTAATCCCTACAATGATGCCTTGAAACTTAATGTTATCCCAATTTTATAGCTAAGGAAACTGACACTCAAAAAAGTTATGGAACTATCTTGTTCAATATCATGAATGTAAGAAGTGGTAGGGTCACATCCAGGTTAATCTGCTGCAAGCTTTTTGATCTTTCCACCCTCCACACAATACTGCAACATGACAGATGTCTTTCTTTTCCTCACTCTTCCTGGTTTCCTCACTTTTAACCACGGGAACCTCAGGCTTTAAGTTAAAATTTCATTTTTTTTTTCTTCTGTATATCTAATTTGGGAGATCCAGGATGACCCCTATATCATATTCATCTCTTCTGCCTCATTTTGTCCACGTATGTGTTCATAACCAGGAAACAGTGCTCTTAACCCATCTGTTACAGGAGACACAGATTTCTAGCAGTTTTCCAACTGGCTACTGTATCAAAGACGGTGAATGGCAAAGCCAGAGGTAAGAAAAGAAAGGTAAAAACTCCACAAACCATCAGTGATTTCCAAAGTGGGGTATACACCCGAGGGCAGTGCAGAGCAAATCACTGGAATCCATAAAAATATTAGAACTTCTGTTTCATAAATTTTGCTTTATTTATCCTTTAGCTTTTTGCTGTATATATTTTATAAGTAGTAATATCAAGATAGTAGTATATATGTATAACATTAATAAATTTTAGTGAGTATGGACAAATTTTCTTCTGATAGTATATAAGAGAAAAAAATAATAAAGACTAATAAGTCTAGGTAATAAGGTTTCCCTCACCAGACTTAAGATACTGTGTTATGGAAAAATGAAAATAACAAAACTTACCACATCTGTGTATACAGCCATCTCCCTGCTTACCATATGAAATAGACTAATTCAACTAAAATCATATAAAAGCATGTTTTCACAAAAGATTAAACTCTTTAAAGAAAAACCAAAACTAAAACTAATGTATATTGTATTTATGTCTTTGAATATAACAAAGAAGAACCCAACAAGTTAAACTTGGCAAAAAATTTGAAACTATAAAGGGGAGTTTTCTGCTGAGAAGCTTAATTATTCAGGTTACCTTTATTTTTTAAGAAATAAATTGAAGTAACAGATGTCCTGTGTACCTTTCAGAAGAAAACTCCTGGTTAATAGATTTAGTGCTTAGAGGGAAAATAATTAGAAGACCTACTTCTGAATAAGAAGAAGAAAGAGAACTAGGTAAAATAAACCGGTGATAAAAACCCTAAGATTATTTGATAGGCTTTCTCTCTATTTACTGTTAATGTCCCACCAATATGTAATGACTGGAAAGAGTTGCTGAGCTGACTCAGGGAGACAAAGTCCCCCAAGTTAAAGAAACTAAAAACTGTTTTCATAAAGGCTACCAAAAAGAAAATCTGCCTTTGCTGAAATTTCCATATAGCTCTGACCTGCACCCTTAAACAATAGGTCTTTTCTCTTATTAGCCTTAGCCCCTAATTTTAAAAGGTCAGTTTCTCCATGCTCGCCTCCAACCTGACAGGGTCCACACTAAAAAATAATGAGGTTTATCATCGTGATCCCTTCTTATCAATCCAGAGCAGCTGAAGTTGGTTTAAACAAACAAAAAAATCAATAGCATTTTATAACCTGGCAAAAATGATACTCCCATGGAACTTGTTTTTGATTCTTAGCAATCTAACACTCCCACCACCTATTGTGGAGATTCACCTAAGTCTTGAATGAAATCAAGATGAAGATAGCAAGAAAAAAGTTATGATGAAATGTGAATTTTCTCATAAATGCCACAAAAATCACCTCCAGGTGTCTGTCTCCATGACACGATGTTCTTTTTCACCCACTTGGGTAGAGACAGAGAGAACAAACTTGCTAATCGGCCCCAATATATATGCTCCTGCGGGGACCTGCCTGCTGGAAATCTACCCCACTCCCTAAAGGACAAAACCTCAAAATACAAAAATAAAAGCACATTCCAAATTATTACTGTAAGTGTCCAAACAAATCAATTACGTGGAATTATTCTTTGAAATATCCAGCTCCCATCACAAGATTCTGCATGCTTCCCATGTAATTAAAAGACAGTTATTCAGACAAACAAGTCCCCGCCCCTATGTTGATTTCAGCAGGAAAACTAGAAAAAGTTCCCGGAGCTTTCCTCCCAGGAGCTCCTCCTTGCAAACAAACCTCCAACACATCCCAAGATCCACGACCCCCACCTCCACGAAGACCACCCACACAAAGTGATCAGTCACAATGATTCGTCCTACACTACCTCTGCAAACCTTTTCGCTACACATCTAGAGACCCCAGCCAGCAACCAACCTCCTTAGCTTCGCCTTGTGCGAAGCAGCCTCCTTGCTAGGAATCCGCTGTGTTGCAAAATATTCTAATGCATCAGACTCCCTGACTGGTTCAGAAAGATTGAGCAGCCCACGTCCTCTTACCCTCACCTCCACACCTTTCATAAATAATAGAATATATACACGAATCACAAAGAGAGAAAATGCAGGCAGGTTTTGAGCCCTCCTTCCCGGAAGGAGAGTGCGGGTCGGTGTCTGCGGGGTGCCTGGCGCATATCTCGTTGATATCTGGGTCCGAGGAGGAGTCAAGGCAGTTGTCTTGCCATGCAAAAGAAACTGCAAATCCCCCTGAAGTTACTGGAGATTATTATGCCACCCCTTCAAGTTCCCTGGGCAATGCCTGGGTATACCAGGTACGTGCCACAAGAGCCGGGACTTGGATTCGCCGCTGCACCACCCCCGCCCCCCGGCGTTTAGCACGGAGCCTGGCACACAGTGGGCACCACCAAATTCAGTGTCTGTTCCAACAGGGCTCCTTTCGCCACCGCTACCGGCTCCTTCTCCCTAGGTCCTAAATCTCTTCAAACACCGGCCCAAGTTCGCCTTTCTCTAACGTGTGGGCTCCACAGCTGGGCAATGGGAGCCCCCGGGTATCAACATCAGAAGGAAACTCTTGCCAGCGCGCACGGAGAGGGGGCAATAGCCTGAACCAGTTGGAGGAGCTGATTTTAACGATTCCTGAGGCATTACGCGCTCCAGGTTACTTGTTCTGTGTCTGCCTTGCAGCCCAACAAACTTATTTTCTGACTAAAAAGAAGGGTCGTCGTGGGGTGAAGGTGGCGAGGTCGGTGCCCTGCCTCCTCGCTTCAGGGTGCTCGGTTTCAGCTGCGCCGATACCGCAGGGCTGCCAGGCTCAAGGCAGTACGGGCCATAGACCCCGTCCAGCCCTGCAGGAGTGGGAGCCCCAGGGAGCCCCTTTTCACTCCGGAGCCTCCGAGGACCATGCTCTTTCCTCAAAATCCGAGAGCCGGAGCGCCCGGGGCAGCACGCGCCCGGCTGGAGCTGACCCTGCCTGCTCGAGCCTCACTTACCTCCGCACCTGAGCTCGGCGCCCGCTACAGCCTCTTAGCAAACAGCGCCCGCACAGCCCGAGGGTCCCGCTGTAGTGGCGAAAGCTTCCTACTTGCGACCAATCCTGGTGTTGAACCCGGTGCTCTGTCTGGTGCCGCACTCTCCTCCCTCCCAGCGCTCGCGGCAGCTCAAAAAACCCGGCGCGGCAAGAGTTCAAGCAGCCGGCTTCTCAGCCTCGAGGAGGCGGAGACGCGTGGAGCAGAGGAGAGACACGGGGAGGGCGGGAGCCCGCGCGCAGCCGGGCTGAGCATGCTCAGTGCGCGACGCGAGGAGGCGCGCGCCCGAGTGCTGCACCTGCCCGGCCCGGCCCGGCCCTGCCCGGGAGAGAAGGTCCCCAGCCCCTGCGCGCAAAACTGGGGTAGGGTGCCTCACCTGAACCCGAAGCACCCGAAGACAACCCATTCTGGCGCAGAGGTGTAGAGTATGTGCTGCTTAGCGATGGGGAATATACAGCAGCGATGCTGCCTTCCTTTGCAGCCCGAGTATACGGGCACAAGGAGGCTCGACCTGTGCGGTACCCAAACCTCTGGCCTCCGTAGACGGGGTATTCGAGGAATCTTTAAGGCGCCTCACCGAGGGAAACAAATGCTTCTGCTTTGGGCTTGAGAATTGCCGAGTACGGGGGCGGGGGGGGGCGGGGGGGAAGATGGGGGGACAACAGTGAACTTTAGAAGCCAGAAGAGGGGGTTTTGGAAGGTTTTACCTACTTGTCCTTAGGCAAAGGACACTGGCCAGACAGGCAGCGTTTTCGACCTGGACTCTCAATACGGTGTGCTTTCAAGCTGGAATGTGTGTGTGGGAAAGGAAAGGGTTGCGATGAAATACGTACGTGCAGGGATCAATTCGTGGTGTGTGAGGGGGAGGCGCACATTGAAAGCTTTGTTATTCAAAAGCATGTGCTTGGAAAATGACGTTACCATGATCTTTCTACAGCGAATCTACTGTTTTCTTGTGGAAATGGCTGTCTTCCTCCCCAACTCCAAACCTTAGGGTAACCGTAGAGATTGGCAACTATGTCCCAGCCCCTCACGAACCCTGTGCAAAGTGAGTCTGACAGGCAGAGGAAAGCCAGCCAGGTCGAATTCATTGGCATGCATTTCCAGCAACCCCAAGAGAAGCCCAGACTCCTCTCAAGGGAAAAAGCCCCAAGGGCTTTGCTGAATCGCAGTCTTCCTGTGCGTTGTTCAGCAGTTCAGAGCTACATAAACAGCTTCTGACCATTTCCACAATCATGTAAACCTACACTGACATCTCCATTATGTGGAAAAGATGTTAACTGGAAAACTATTTTTAAACTACTGTAGTAAGCAACCAACTCCTACAAATACATGCAGCTGCCTTGTTCACATAGTTTTGTGTTCTTTGTGTTTTTCATTCCTATTCAGGCAGTGGGCAAATTCAGAAGTGCGTTGTGTATTGTTGTGGTCAAAATTTTCACCACTTGAAATTCCATGGCTTTCCTTGTTGCTGAGATTAATGCTAAAGAAAGGAGTTTTTGCTATCGTTCCCCAGATTTCTTGATGGCTTAAACTTGGAGAGAGATTTTAAGTCCCCTCCCCTTGCCCATGTGGTGTATTTCTCTAATACAGACATTTTCGCATAAAGGGAATGTTGGTAATGCAAGAATTTTCTATGGTAAATAGTTAAGATGAATTGTTTTTACTCACTCTGAAGGCTTTTGTGGTCCTGCCAGAACCATGACTTATAACATAATGACTTTCAGATGATTTTTCTGCACCTAGTCACTTAAAATTAGACATATGATTTTCAGTAAAAATATATGTAACAAAAAAAAAATGCCTAGCCAGAAATTCTCCAGAAAATATTCGTATGTATACATGCATACTCTTAACATGTTCAGGGAAAAAAGTGATGCTTTAAACTCGAAATAAAATTTCAAAGAGAAAAGAATAAAGTAGGCTGTCACATTCTACCAAAGAGACTACAAATTAAAGCAATTTTCAAAGTTTTGTTAACGTTTAGGGCAAAGCCCCCTAACAGTGTTTTCAAATTTCAAATTTAAATAATTTTATTTTCATTCTTTCCTTTTACCCTTCTTCTGTTTCTATTATAAGCTAGACATTGTATTCTAGTAGGTGCTAGGAAACTAAAAATGACCAAAACTTAGTATCTGCTCCACAGTTTACCATGTAGTTGGAAAGACAAGCATTATGTATTAGGAGAGACAGATCTGGGTCGTGTTGAGGGGATGTCAGTTAAACATTATGATGAGAGGCAATTTTTTTTTCTTTTCATCAATAGGGCCACACAGATCAAAGGCTAAGCTTGATCAGCATCTCCCCAAAATTTTCCAAGGGCCACATCCCCAACATCTCCCTGAGAAGAACTGTGGCTAGTTTAAAATACAACAAATAATTCAGTCCCTTTTTTCAATCCCAAAAGGAAGACATGCAGCTTAACTGCCACCTCTGCCAAGAAAGAAAGCCTCTCACTGAAGCTCCCAGGATTGGAGAGTATTCTTAGGAGAACCAGCCCCTGACAGGAGATAAGAATGGTTTATTTTGATGACAACATCCTCACACGTGTATCCCTGCGTATCCGGGACCCTGGCTGCGTGTCAGTTTCTTGCTCAGGGAAGCTGTCATTGGGATTCTGTGGGGGAAAATGTTCCAAACGAATCAATTAATGCTGCCAGCAACAAGTTCAATACCACAGCACTGAGTCCCCCTGCTTTATATCAGTGCATGAATGAATTATTGGTGCCCATGTAATTTGCAAATCATCATCATTATAATGCAATGGAAAATTTCTCCTGCCCAGGTAGCCTAGGTAGCATCTAAGCAGAGAGCTGCAAAACCTCTCCCTATTAAGCCCTCTAAAATAATTACTTATACACATGTATGAGCTTTTACTTCTAGGTCTTTTAATATAGGACTATCTATGTGGACACAAGGTCACCCCTTACTCTCATTAAACCAATCTGAACAAAAGTGTGATAATTCTTAAGGGAAATCAACACTGAAAATGCTTTTGACTTTTTGGAGACATGGGCAGAATACATCATCAGGTTAGGCTCATCATGTAACAGTTCTGAAAACTCCAGATAGGGCATCTATCTGCTCATGTTATTCCCTTCCCCCACATCCGGGGCAATGGCAGGGTCTTGGGGGTTTGGAAGGGGAGGAGGAGTAGCTTTAATATAGGAGGAAGAAAAAGGAAGAGCATTACAGGAAAAGAAATTTGTCCCTTCTGACCACACCTAATCTGATTCCATTTTCTCCTTAAATCTGGCCTCCAAGGGAATTTAAACAAACTCAAAAACACCACCCTTAGGATACCTGGGTGGTACAGTCCTTAAGCGTCTGCCTTCGGCTCAGGTCATGATCCCAGGGTCCTGGGATCCAGTCCCGCATTGGACTCCTTGCTCAGCGGGAAGCCTGCTTCTCCTTCTGCCTGCCCCTCCCCCCTGCTTGTACACCCTCTCTCTCTCTGACAAACAAATAAAATCTTTAAAAATAAATAAACAAACAAAAAAACACCACCCTCTTTGTTCTAAATGACTTAGAAAAAGTCATCCAATGGCAAGGGTGCCTCAATGAGAAAAAAATGTACCTTAGTTTTGTAATTTTCGTGTATTTTAATGTTATTAGGTGCCTGGATAGATCTTCAGGTATAAAGCACCACTTCTACCCTTCTATCCTATATTCAGGTAAAAAGCACTTTTAAAACTACCTTCAAATTCACTCTAATCAAGTGGATAAAGCACTATTTTTTAAAGAATTGTGTCATAAAGAGCTTTGTGTTCACTGTTGTAACAGAGTATAATAAAACAGAGCTCAGATAAGGATTTTAAGAACAGCCTTCCAAAGCTTCCTTCTATGCAATTGTTTTAGGTGACTGATTGATGCTTGAGCTTCAAACTCAGGGCATCAGAATAATAATGGCCGCATAGTGTGATAATGATAATTAGCACACAAAAGCACAGTTAATTGCCATGAAGGTTGTGACACAGACTGACAGACAGAGTCAAAGTAAACTAGAAGCCTGACACCCCAGCCAAGACTCCTTCATAAACATGGCTGTGAGATTCCCATTGAATTTAAGCATAATGAAGTGGAATTAGGAATCAATTAGTTGTGCTCCCCTCCACCCTTTTTCCAGATTTTATTAGATTCTTTACACAAAATACAAAAATAAAAGTTCAAGAAGTCCTTACTTTGCAAAAGTATTTAGTTGATTTTTTGTTGTTTGCAGTAGTTATGTTCTATAAACTCTCTCTGAACACTGAATTAGTGACTACTAAAACCATTGCTCCTAGGAGAAATAGGTTCCTGTGAGCCTCTGGTGACAAGATTTTCATAAACCAATCAATACCAAACCTCACTTTATGTGTGTTTCTGATTAAAGACACCTTATTTAATATATATTGTTGATTCATTAGCACTGAACTCACAGCCAGCAGCAAATTCATGCCTAAACTTTTTTTTTTTAAGATTTTTTTTTTTTTTGACAGAGAAAGACACAGCAAGAGAGGGAACACAAACAGGGAGAGTAGGGGCGGGAGAACAGGCTTCCTGCCAAGCAGAGAACCCAATGCCAGGCTGATCCCAAGACCCCGGGATCATGACCCCAGCCTAAGGCAGCCACTTAATGACTGAGCCACCCAGGCGCCCCATGCCTGAACAAAACTTATTCAGAGTATGTATTTTCACTCTACAGCACAGCATGTGGACTTCTTGCCCTTGGAAACATAAGACATTACACTTTGGGCCACTTTAAATAGCATGATAACCAATAAAAAGCACACAAATTTGAAAACTGGGGCAGCATATGGACTGCAAAAGAGAGACTGGTTTACAATAGGAAACAGGAAGGCAGAGCATTATCTTCAGGTATAAAACACCACTTATCCTATCCCTGTAGACTTGGAGACTTCAATGGGGAAAGCAGGCAACTCAAAATTTTCACTGCTCTGTCCACAAATGACTGCAAAAGTGCCACAGGTATTGACTTTGGGGTTACAAATAAATCTTAACAAGTAGGCAAATTTGCAAATAATTTTTACATATGCAAATATGGAATCTGAATAAAGATGACTATACCAAATATCCCCTTTAAATGGCTAGCCACATTAGTCCATATGGTATGTGATTCAGTTTACAGATACCTTTTTACACTCAATCATTTTAGGAACATGTTATTTTGAGGTAAAAGGTATATTTTGTACTATCAAAGACTGTCTTCTGCCAGCTTCCTCAAGTAAGTGATACATCACAATCACATATGATTTGTCTGTTTATTATAGACCACGGTCACTTTGTTTTGACTTCCAAAGTGGATTTTGGTGTTTTTGTTGTTCTTCAATATTATAATTCATGCAGTTGTTCACAAAGTAAAATAATTTCAAAAACTAGGAAAAAGTTAAGGATAAACAAAGATGAAGCTTAGTGAACTCAAAAGTGTGTCTTTTTAGGAACTGAGAAAACTGGAGTTCTGCGTCTTGGCCCCAGAACAATGTAATCTTAGATGAACATAAGACTGGCAATTATCTATACAGAAGGCTAAGTGCAGAGGAAACAAATCCATGGGCTGAAATTAATCAGTCAGATTCTACTTATCAATTTTTTTTGTTCTATTAAAAATATTTAGGAAGTAAATGGTTTGCATACGAATCCTTTACAAATATTGTTAACAATTCCAAACAACAGGGGCGCCTGGGTGGCTCAGTGGGTTAAAGCCTCTGCCTTCGGCTCAGGTCCTGGTCTCAGGGTCCTGGGAATCGAGCCCCGCCTCGGGCTCTCTGCTCAGCAGGGTGCCTGCTTCGCCCTCTCTCTCTGCCTATTTGTGATCTCTCTCTCTCTGACAAATAAATAAATAAAATCTTAAAAAAAAAGTTCCAAACAACAACAACAAATATTGTTAACAATTCAGGTTTAAGTTCTCAGCCCATGTTAGGAATTTTTATAAGATCCCCCCCCACACACACACCAATCCATGCTTTCTGGTATTCATGTCCTTATTTAATTCCTTTCAACTGTTGGCTAGACTTATTGATTCACTATTATTGATTCACTAAAATGATGGATGTCATTTTCAACATTAGGTTACACAAAGACTGTGGCTACCATCTTGAATGCTCTCTCTCTCTCAGACTGCCAGCTTCCACATTGTGAAGAGAATCAGTCAGCCTAAAATGGTAAGGCCCACACAGCAAATAACCAAGATCTGCCAGAATTCATGGGAATGACTTTAGAGGTGGACTTGTTGAGTCTTACCAATGGTGTGTGAGTGAGCTTGGAAGCAGATTCTCTAGTCTCACTGAAGTGTTAAAATAATTGAATCACTGGCCAACACGTTGACTTTGATTTCATGAGAGACCCTCAGCCAGAAATACTCCCACTAAGAAGTAACCTGGATTACAGACCAAAAAAAAAAAAAAAAAAAAAAAACCCCAAAATTGAACAATTAGTGTTTATTAGTTGAAGACCCTGTGTTTTGCTGCAATTTGTTACACAGATAACTAATTCACCGCACCCCCCAAGATATTCTGATTTAGTAAGTTTGGGGTACAGCCTAGATACATGAGTTTTACAAACAAACCAAGTGATTCTAATGCATGTGGTTCCTCAACAAGTCTTTTATAAACCCTGGTATTTGGAGATGAAAGAGTTACAAAGAAATCAGAGAGTTCATTCCACCATATATCTTTCATTTTGTCCCAAATGACTGATACTATATCCTACATAAGCATGATTATATATTTTCTAAAATATTTTCATTTTGTACATATTGTTTTAACATCATTTTATTCATTTACAAGGTGTCCTGCAGTTTTTTCCTATCACTAGTTTTCGATGCCCTAATTTAAATCTGTTTGATATTTCATTTTAGAATATACCACAAATTAATCAATTTTCAATCAACTGTTGAACATTAAATCACGTATGTTTTGCCATGGTAAATAAGTCTTTGAAAAACAAATTGAAGTTAAATTTTACATATATCCTTAATTACTTCTCAGGAATTAGAGCAAATTCCTGGAATTTGAACTACCAGGTGACAAAGTATTGTGATTTTGTTCATTCTTGATTATTAGATTCTTTTGGGAATACATCCATAATTTCCAAAAATTAAAGATAGGTAAGGGCTCTATATCTTATTCTCAACACCCTCAAAACAATATAGCAAATTACAATGAAAGAAGATTCAAGTCTAAATTCCATACATGTAAAAACATAGAAAGCAGACATTAAAAAAAAATCATTCAAACGCAGCTCAGCCAAGTGCCAACTCTCTGTCCTACAGGCTCTCTAATAGCACTTTGAATGGAAGATTCACTGGAGGCAAATGCAATAGTATCATTGCAAGGGTAGGATTTAGTTAGCATTTTAATTGGAGTCAGGCAACAAAATGCTCTGAAAAGTACTCACAGAAATCATTGCAAGCATAAGCACAGGACACCATTCCCAGGAATATAAGCTATTGGGCATACCAGATTCTCATACCATGTTCTGCAGAGCACCACTCATTGCAATATTTCTAGTCAAACCCATATCTTGAGTATCGCTCATTTCACCAGAGAATAATCACTGCTACCTTCAATTATGCCAATTAACAAAGCTTTTATCATTGATCTTAAATAAAGTTAATTGAATCTCACGTGGGTTTCTGATAAGGGGCTTTTAGATGCTAACTACCTGCTTCTGGAATATATATCCTTGATTAGGGAACTACAAATGTTAACCAACTCTGGCAAGAGGGTAGGTTAAAACCAACACATACTCACACACACACACACAGACACACACACACAGGGCCATTAGCCATACATCACACTATGCTAACATTTTTAAATAAATTGAATGCAATATGCTAAAGTAATGCACATTTTTAATATTATGTTTATTTTCCGAAAGTTTTATCAATTTACTTTTTCACTAGTGGTATATATTTCCCAGTTCCTTGCATACTCACTGAGTAATATAATTTTATTTATCAACTTTTCAAATTTGTGGACATAAAAGTGTTTCTCACTTTTCTTTATTGCTAGTGAGGTCAAACTTTTTACATATGTTCATTTGTTATCTGCAACTTAGGAAATGCCAGTTTGTGTTCTTTATTCATTTACTTATTAGAGTGTTAATCTTTATCCTAGAGATTTGTCCAAGTTTTTGGTATATTGAAGATAAGATTCTATCTGTTGCAAATATTTCCTTGTGTTTTCTTTTTTACTTTAGATATACACATATATTTTACATTCTTGTATGCTCAAACGTATTACTTTTTCTTTATGTTTCTTTTCTCTAGATTTGTTAAGATATAATTGACACATAACATTGGGTAAATTTAAAGTATACAACGTGATGTTTGGTAGATGAACATATTGTGAAATGTTTACCACAGGAAGGTTAACACAATCTTCACATCACAGAACTACCCTTTTTTGTTGTTGTTATTGTTCTTATGGTGAGAGCATTTATGATTTACTTTCTTTCTTCATTCCTTTTATTGTTTTTTCTTTTGTTTTGTTTTGTTCCTCTTACTGGATAATTTTGAATAATGTCCCTAAGTTCACTGATTCTTCCTTTGACTGGATCAATCTGCTGCTGAAGGAAGCTTCCTATTGAGTTCTTCCCGTCAGCCACTTTATGCCTCAATTCTAGAATTTTTGTTTGCTTCTGTTTTATGTTTTCTATCTCTTTGTTGAATCTCTCACTGTATTCTTGTATTGTTTTCTTGATGTATGTAAACTGTGTATCTATGTTCTCTTGTAGCTTTCTGAGCATCTTTAGAACAATTTAAATTTTTTGTTAGGTAATTTGTTTATGTTCATTCATCACTTTGGGGTCAGTTTCTGAAAGATTACTATGTTCCTTTTGTGATACCATGTTTTCCTGATTCTAAATGGCCCCTGTAGCTTACATAGGTGTCTGCACAGTTGAAAAAGCAGTCACCTCTTCCAGACTTTATAGACTGATTTTGGCTAAGAAAAGACCTTTACCTATGGTTGGGTCCATGCTGGAGCACCTTGTTCTAGTGGTGTAGGGTGCTAAGAGCAGGGGTGTGTGGCTGCTGCAGGTACGGGGGATATAATGTCCCACTAGCTCAGGTCTTGCAGTCCATAACATCAACAGCCGTGTGATCCTTAGCAACAGTTGCAGGGGTTCCACAAGGGTGGAAGGGCTGTCAGGTCCTCAGTGAAACCTCTATTTCAAGCCGCTAAGGACCAGGGCAGGCAGCTGTGGTGGCCAGAGCCAGTGATGTGCTTGGCTGCACTGGCCACCTCCAGGTACCTGGGTAATAGAAGGGGCCTGCTGTAGACATATACTCAGTGGCAAGGGCTGAGGCTCGCCACATGGGCTGGGACCAGTTGCAGGAACGCTAGCAGCTGCAAGGGTCCAAGCCCTCAGCATGCACGCCTGCAGCTGCAGACTCTTACTCAGGCATGTGCAGAGACATGGAGGCTCGTGACAGGAGTCTGGTCAGCAGCATGGAGGTACAGAGCTACAGGGGCAAGCTGGGGGTGCACACATGGGGTTGAGATTCAGCTGTGGGGAGGTCTAGATTGGTGTCTTACAGGTGCAGCCACAGAGGTTGCTAAATGGCAGGTGAGTAATGATTAAGAAGTCAGGGTTACTTTATTCTACTCTGTCCTCACTCATAGAGCAGAGCCTCTACCTCTGGCATGACAGGTAGAGAATACTAGGGACCCCATCATTCTTGTCCTAATACATTTGTAGAGTGGAGTTTCCATGTCAAGACAGTTAAGTCTATAATACCAGAGGCTAACGCCCCCCACCCAGAACTCTCTGAAATCTAGGGGATCACTCAGAATCATACCACTGTCCCCACAATCATTTCCAAAGCCATGGCTCAGAGATTTTGCCCAGATGAAGAAGTAAGCCATAAGAACAGACTGCTTCTATACTCTCTGGGGAAACAAACAAACATAGAAAAGGCAAAGACAACATTGAGTTTATCTGAAAGAGTGTGAGGAAGTTCAATTCTAAGGGTGATCTCAAAAACAGTGAAGTTTTGGCAAATTAAGAGGAGGCTGGTTGCTTTATGAAGGGTATTAGGTACATCAGAAGCCAATAAGTTTACCAGTGAAAGACAGCACAGAAGAGCCTTGGGTAGGAACAAAACTCAAACATTGACCTCAAAATTTACCCTGGTAAAGGAACCCAGATTTAACTGGATCAGTCTCAATCTAGGGAGTAATTATGTTCCTCTGTGTTGTTAAAAACAATAGAAAAGTGAGCGGGCAATTAGTAGAGCCGGATGTGATCAGGGGAAGGAGAGACTGCAAAAAGCGGTCTAAAACCCTAAAACCACTGTCAAACCAGGGTAACTGTGTGCATGCCAGGCCCATGCCATCTGAGGAGCAAAACAGAGATTTCACACTGTGGAAGAAATGGGACTTCAACAATGAGTGACTAAACAAACAAAAAAACAATCATCACAAACACCTAAGGCAAAAGAGAACCTTCCAAAGATGTTATAATACATTATTTTAAATATCCAATTTTTAGGGGCGCCTGGCTGGGTTAATTGGTTAAGTATACAACTCTTGATCTAGGGGTTGTGAGCCCCTAAAGCTCCATGTTGTGTATACAAATCACTTCAAGAATGAAAAATAAAAAAATCTTTAAAATATTTGGTTTTCAAATAAAATATGACACACAAAGAATCACTAATATGTAACCCATAAGAAAAAAAGAAAAAGAAAAAAAGGCAAGCAATGGAAAGTGCCCCTGAGAGTGACTAGATGTCAGATTTGACAGAAAAAGACTTCAGAGTAGCCATTATGAACATGCTCAAAGGATTAAAGGAAAACATCATTAAAGAAGTAAACTAAGGCATGAACACAATGTTGCATCAGATAGAGAATGTCAATAAAGAGACAGAAATTATAAAAAAGAACCAAATGGAATTTCTGGAGTTGAAAAGTACAGTAACTGAAAATCTATACAAGAATGTTCAGAGAAGTATTATTTATAATAGCTAAAAAAGGTGAAACAACTTAAATGCCCATCAAATAATGAATAAGTAAACAAAATGTGGTAGAGCCATACTTTAAATATTATTTAGCCTTATAAAGTAATGAAGTAATGATATATGATACAATATAAATGAACCTTGAAGACATTCTAAATAAAAGAAGTTAGTCACAAAAGACCACATAGTATATGATTCCATTCACATGAAATGTCTAGAACAGGAAAACCTACAAACACAGAAATAAATTAGTGGTTGTTTAGAGCTGGGTGTTGGGGGAGAGGATAGAGTTGGAAAAGGGGGTAATGGTTAAAGATTAAAGGGTTTATCTGAGGGATGATGAAAGTGTTCTAAAACTGATTTTGGTGATGTTTGCACAGTTCTGTAAATATACTAAAAAACAAGTGTATATATGTGAACTATATCTCAAAAAAGCTGTTACCAAAAAAACCCTCTAATCTCATCTCAAGGGAACATAAAATCCTACTTATATTTTTTCTTACCATATTTACGATTTTATTTTAAAAATACTTTTCTTTGGGGCACCTGGGTGACTCAGTCGGTTAAGCATCAGGCTCTTTTTTTTTTTTTCCTAAAAGATTTTATTTATTTATTTGACAGAGAGAGAGAGATCACAAGTAGGCAGAGAGTCAGGCAGAGAGAGAGGGGGAAGCAGGCTCCTCGCTGAGCAGAGAGCCCGATGCGGGGCTCAATCCCAGGACCCTGAGATCATGACCTGAGCTGAAAGCAGAGGCTTTAACCCACTGAGCCCCCCAGGCACCCCAAGGATCAGGCTCTTGATCTCAGCTCACGTCTTGATCTTCTGCGTTGGGCTCCAAAAAAGACTTATCTTTAATTCACCTAGCATTAATTTCAGTTTATGGGTGATTTTTAATTTTTAAGCTATTGTTTTTATTAATGAAAGGATTAGCCAGTTGTTTTCATATCATTGTAGACGCTAGTTCAGCCACAATGTTATCAATTCTACTTATGCCAAAGAAATTAAGTTGTCTATGTGAAATAAAATGCTAATTAAGAGAGCATAATTAAGATGCTAAAGAAAATAACTTCGAGATACAGCACTTGGTTGGAAACATTTAACTTAAAGATCCTACTTTGGGGAAGAATAAATATGAAATAAAAGGGTGACTAACCTTTTGGAAAAAAAAACAATCTTTCCGTGAGAGCAAACTGATAAAAGAGCAGCAGGGGCAGCAGACAGAGTGGGGTATCAGGCAATAAGGCATTTGCTGTTGAAACAAATAGAACACCAAGTCATGCATATTCTATTTTTCTAACAAATCTGTTCTTTGACAAATCTGAAATGCTAATTTGTTTTTTTGATAAAATATGACATGTATTTAATTAAATATACATATGAATTATTTAGTCTTTATATTCTTGGAAACATATACCAGTATCATTCTTACTCATTATTGTATATATTTTAACACTTGTTAGGATAAGTAATCATTTATATTCTTTTTTCACTGTAGGTTTTGACTATTTTTCTTAGCTGATTCCTCTGAATATATATTAGAATGATTTTGTCAGATTAAAAGTTATTACTGGTATTTTTATTTGGATTTTATAAAGTATTAAAAACGATGATAATAATACTGATGCACATTTATTAAGTGCTTTTGATGTGCTAGAAAACAAGCATAATCATTACATGCCCTATAGACCTGACCTTTATAAGACCTTCATGACATAAGTAGTGTGGGTTTTTTAACTTTTTAAATTGTGAAATAAACACATAGAGAAAAGTACATAAACATAAATACGGAGATCAATAAATTGTTACAAGTGGACATCTACACAACCAGTAAATATATCAAGAACTAGAATATTGCCAGCATCCCAATACCCCCTTGCAATTACTACTCTTTCCTCTTCCCTAAAGATAATCATGTTCCTGACTGCTATCATTATGTAATATTATATTTAAGGTATGTTACTTGCAATTAGTATATAGTTGGGTTTTATTTTTTTTTAAATTCCAGTTTGATAATCTCTATCTTTTAAGTAGAATAATTTTTCCTTTTAACTACTGATATATCTATGTTTAAATCTACCACATTATTTGTTCTGCCTCCTGCATATTCTTTCCTTCCCCTGTCTTGCCTTCTTTTAGGAGATTAGTTGTTTTTATCAATCAATTTCCTCCTCTATTAGTTTGATATTTCCCCACTCTTTTAGCCATGTTTTGGAAGCTATCCTAGAAATTACAAGTGCTTGCCTGATTTACGAAGTTTATGTTCCTTGGAACATTTACCATTTTTTCAGTAATTTATGAACCTTAGAACATTAAACTCCATTTATTCCACTCCAAATTTATTGCTATTAGTATTGTGATTTTTAATTCTCTCCTGTATTAATCTAAATACTACTTATATATTTCCCTATATATCTATCTAATCTACTAAGGCACTGTAACTACTATTATACACAGTCATTACTCATTGATATTTATCCACATATTTACCATGTCAGGCTCTTTTTATCTTTTTTTTTTAATAAAGATTTATTCATTTATTTATTTGACAGAGAGAGATCACAAGTAGGCAGAGAGGCAGGCAGAGAGAGAGGGGGAAGCAGGCTCCCTGCTGAGCAGAGCGCCCGATGCGGGGCTCGATCCCAGCACCCTGAGATCATGACCTGAGCGGAAGGCAGAGGCTTTAACCCACTGAGCCACCCAGGCGCCCCTCTTTTCATCTTTTCTGCATCTCTTATCTTTAATCTGGATTCACTGGAATTTCCTATACTGGAGATCTGCTGTTGATGAGTTCTCTCATATATTGCTTGTCTGAAAATGTCCTTATTTCTTTACTTGTAAATAATGTATCAGTTACACTTGAGGTTCTATCAGTTACCTATTAGTCTATAAAACAATCACTCAAAAACTTATGGGCTTAAAATAACACTTTCATTTGGCTCAGATTCTGAGTGTCAGCAATTTGGATTTTTCTTCTACCGCTCCTGACAAGATAACTATGTGATCAATAGAAGGTTGACTGGGGATAGCTGTTTTAAGGTGATCTCTTCCTCATGTCTGTGTCATAAGTGAGACATTGGTTGGATATCTATCATGTGGTTTCTCTTTCTCAAGGAGCCTAGCCTTAGCTTCTTACTCATTCCTGTGCAGTGAAGGTACATGGCTTCTTAAAGCCTTACTTGGAATTCTTTTGCTTAACTTAAAGGGTCTACTATCACCTCCTTCAATCTTTCTGAGATCTTCGTAAAAGATCTTAGAGCCACACTAATGATCTGATCTTTGCTCTGAGGCAAATTCTTTGAGAACATTTTGCTAGCTAGAAGAACAGAGGATGAGAAACAGTTTTGTTTTCCAAACTGGAAAGTCCTGAGCCCTCTATATTTCCTCTACATTTTGCTTGCAAATCCATACTGTCAACATTCTGTGACACACTGCCTTAGGTAGCTACATAAATTCATTTAGGTACATTTTCCAAGTCACTCCAGATTACAGTGTCACTTGCCCCTGAATGACATAGGTCACCTCTTTTCTAGCCTTCTATAGCTGTCTCCTCCTTTCCTTTAAGGTTATACTATGTATTCCTCCCCCCCTTCCCAGTCTTCACTCAATACCAAATTCAGAAGCTACTGGCACATGTTTTATGTTTTTATTATAGCAGCTGCTTACTTTTAGTATCAATTTCTGTATCAGTTATCTGTTGTTGCCTAATAAACTACCTCCAAAGTTTAGTGCCTTAAAACAACAATTCATTTGCTCATGATTCTGTGGCTCAGCAATTTGGGCTATATTTAGCTAGGTGGTTCTTGCCCCTGAAATGATGTAAGCAGCAGCAATCAACTGATTGCTCAATTGGGAATGGATAGTCACATATCTAATAGTTGGTGTTGGCTATTCATTGGGCCTCTCTTCATATGGCCTCTAATCCTTGTGGAGGCTAACCTCAGCTTATTCACATGGTGGACAATAGGCAGCCAGAGAATGGCAGCCAAAGTTCCAAAGCCGCTTGAGGTCTATGCTTAGAAATTCCACATCAAAACTTCTTCCATATTCGTACTAGTCAAAACAAAGGGACTTATTTGTCCAAATTAAAGAGAGTAAAGCAATATACTTTACTTCTTGACAGAAGGATCAACAGGGCCACACTGCAAAATGGCTTTCATTCAGGGATGGAAAGAATTTCTGGCTATACATGCATTTATTTGCTTTCCACCAGATCACTGGTAGAGCCTCTGAAATCTGAGATTTAATATCTTTCTAAGTTTTGTAAAACTCTTTTACATCACATCTTCAAATATTGCTTCTGCAAGATTCTTTATTATATAGGTTCCTTTTGAACTCCAATTACCCATATGTTAGATCCTCTTACTCTATTTCCTATACTTATTAGACTCCCTTCTGTTCTCTCTCTGTGTATGTGTGTATATGTGTGTGTGTGTGTGTGTGTGTGTGTGTTTATATTCAGTCTGGATATTTTCTTCTAATCTATATTTTAGTTCACTATTTTTCTCTACAAATATATCTAATCCGCTTTCATATTCATCCAATGAGTTTTGTAACTAATTGTATTTTCAATTCACTTGCTACTCTAACAAAGTTGTCAATCTTATCTTTCTTGAATGTAATAACTTTAGTTATTTTAACATCTGGTTCTAATAGCTCCATTATCTAGAACTCTTATGAATCAGTTTCTATTTCTACAGCCTGTTCTCTTGCTTTCCATCCATGTGGTCTTTTCTCATCATGTGCCTGGTTATTTTTTAGTTGGTTTGAGATATTTTATATGAGAGGTTTTAGAAATAATCTGAGGCCAAGGATGACATGGTCTTCTCCATAGGGTATTTATGCTTGATTCTAGCAGGTGGCTAGAGTCAATAGCAAACTCAATGATGTAATCCTATTGTAGGTATTCCAGCTCATTACTATTTCTAGAGGATACCCCTACATGATCCTAAGCCATAGCATGAAAGTTTTATCAAGGGGCCTTTTGTGGGAGACTAGGTTCTTGTCCTATTAGGCCCTTAAAAGTGCTAATCATTTTCCCTGTCTTTTAGAACCTCTTCCAGATAAGGAATAGTCTTCAAGAAACAGCAACCTCAAGTTCATGCTTACCATCTTGACTTTCCTTCTTCTTAAAGATCTTCACTGCCCTGGGGCTCCTGGGTGGCTCAGTGGGTTAAAGCCTCTGCCTTCGGCTCAGGTCATGATCTCAGGGTCCTGGGATCGAGCCCCACATCAGGCTCTCTGCTCAGCAGGGAGCCTGCTTCCCCCCTCTTTATCTGCCTGCCTCTGTGCCTACTGGTGATCTCTCTCTGTCAAATAAATAAATAAAATCTTTAAAAAAAAAAAAAAAAAAAGATCTTCACTGCCCTGTTAGCTCTCTGATGCCTGTAAATAGATTTTCTTAAAAAAACACTTTATTCAATTTGTTATCAGTGGTAAAGACTGTCCGAAAAACCTAGTTTGCCCTTACCAAAAGTGGATGTTTCAATAGTTCCTATTATTATCCTCTTTTACTGATAAGGAACTTAACAATATTCACACATTTAATAAATGAAAGATTGAGAGAAAGTGACATATTTATACTACTAGGCTTTCCAATTCAGTAATGCTCTTTACTTTGCAATTACAGATATTTATAAAAAAGAAAGGAAAAAGGCAACATCTGCCAAGAACTTTATTCTTATAATTCAGTTCAATTAATATTTATTAAACACTTATTATGTGCTAAGCACCCAATAAAGCAATGGGAAGCAATGATGTACACACAAATGGCACAAATAGAACCCTCTCAGTTATCAGTCTAAGAACTTAGTGGCTGGAGAAAGTAATTATGGTTTATAAACATAGAGGGTCAGTCTTTCACTTTAGCACATGCCATGTAAGAGTAGTTGTTTGGGTCAAATGACAATTCTATAGAATAATATTTATATCCAAACATATCTATTCATTTATCTACCTGAATAATGAAAAGTACCTCTTCCTGAGCCTATAATTCAGATGTGGTTAAGGTTCCCTGTATGATAATTACATGCAAGTTCTTGTTAAAAATCAGACTGCTGGATCCAGCTTAGTTCAACAAAGTATGATTCTCTTTTTGTCAGGCCCTCAGAAGATAGGAGAGCACCCAATGATTTTCATGCACATTAAATATGGGTATATGCAACCTTAAGTGTATAGGTGTTTTTTTAAATCTCTTACAAAGAACTCTTATAACTTTTTCATTCATTCATGGACATTTTACCCTTCTCAGGACTTCGATTACCATCTATATTTAGATAAATATCAAATCTCTATTTTTAATCTAAATATTTCTCCTGAGAACTGAACCTCAAAGTCCATTTGCCCTCTGAAGAAATCCATGTGGATGTTCCATAGCTGATAATGTCCAAAACTTATCAAATTTTTTAACTATCCTCCTATCTCACCCACCATTTATTCATACTCCTCTGTTGCCCTCAGAATGATGGGCTTTACCATGTTGACCGAGACCAAAACATGATCTTTACCCTTGACTCCTCTCTATCTCCATAATTCCAATCAATAGTTTGATGAAGTTAAAAGTCTGGTTTAGTAGATTTCATCAGTTATATTCCAAATCAAGCCAATTCTTTCCAAGTTCATTGACATAATACTGGCTCTAGATTTCTCTTGGCTAGATAATAGTTAACACTTAATAAAAACAAACAAAAATGTCTCTCAGCTTTATGGTTCTTGAATCCGTGACCACTGGATCAGAATCACCTGGGATAATAGTTAAAAATACACCTGGGCCCTACCTCATATCTATTAATTTTAGTTATGGGAGTGGAGCCAAGAGTCTTTAAAAATAAATATCTCCAGGCAATTATCATGCAAATGTACGTTTGAGAGCCTCTGCTTGTAGAAATGGACACTTTCATTAAAGACAGCATTAGAGGGGTTAAATGTAGGGCAACTGAATAGACAAAAATAGAAGAATTGTCAAACACATAAAAAAAAATCAGATGTGAGAGAAACCAGAGAGATAATATAACCCCAACACTTTACTGCACAGAGGAAAAGCTGAGACAAACAAGGTCACCCAGCTGGTTAGTGACAGACTCAGGAGAGGAAGCCAAAACAGGTGGCCTTCAATCAAGCAGTCTCCATTTTACCATGCTGCTGCTGCTTCTTCAATATATTCAAAACTAGAGATTATTTTAGGAAAATTATTTAGACAAACTAGAATTTGGTAATAATATAAACCACCCAACGTTATCTCTCATGTAAAATATATATCTTGTTCATGTTTTTTTGTAAAAAAAAAAAAAAGTATATCAGCCATTTATGAAGCATTTCATGGTTAAGATTTCTAAATGCTTCTAAAGAAGATCAGTGCATATTTCTTATTAAAAGAAAAATGTTCTTTGTAGGTTTTTCAATGTAACCCATAAATATATTTGCAATCATCTTAGTTGTAAGGCAAGACTTTGAATTTGAAGCCCCTAAAGCTTTTCCAATCAAAGAATGCAAAGGAATTTTAATTGAGATTTAGATTTTAAGAAGTCACCTACGTAAGAAATCTTCAAGGAATATACTTAACTTCATTATGTAGTTCTGAAGTTGAAATTGTGGTTGGTAAAAAAGCAATGCTTTCTTTCCAATTATTAAAGAGACATGTATTTCAGAAAAGAGATGTTTAAATGCCTTATTAAAACTTGTTCAAAATGTCTTGCATAAACAGAAAAAAGTTTCAAACTTGGGAAAAACAGCAGTTTCAGGAAGATTTGTGAAACTCAGACTATATTAGCACTCTAAATTTTCTTGAAATTTTTTTTTAAGATAAAACTTCTGCTGTGAATTAAAAGATATGAAATCTCATCAGCACTGAATAGTCATTTATTAGGCAGATTGTGGGAGCCCAGGGCTCAGGTTGGGGCTTTCTCAGTGTTCCTTCCCAACCAATGTCCCTGTGGTAGCCAAATTCAGCCTTGTATTTGTGGTTGTCTCATGCAGAGAAGTGTTTCTTACCATCCTCCAGCAGTTTCATACCTTTGCTTTCTATCAATATATGATTCTGTGTGAAAGGGTGTCCTACCATCCCCCATTTGTTTCTAACCCTTTCCCCTGAAACACAAGTTCCAGGAAGCTGGGAGATTTTAAATCCCTGTCACCACAGATTAAGGCTTTTTTACCTGGGGGAGGAAAGAGTCCGGAGGTGTAAGGCAGGTTTTCTTCCTGTGTGCCATTAAAAGTCTCCTGTCTGGTCTTTGTTTTGGCCACGATCTTTCCTATGAGCACTTGATCCAGACCTGAGGAAAAGAGCTTTCAAAGAGCAGACTCCCATTAGGATTGGGGCCAAAATTAATTGGAACTCTTGGGCTAAACCCGCACTTTTCCTTTAAGAATTCACAAAAATTTTAGCTGTTTTCTTCCCACCCACCACAATGGTAGCCCTGCTCCTTGTTCTGCTAAAGGTGAAATAGTTCATTATTTCCAATTTCTTCTTACAGGGACTTGGGACTTCAGGAATTCAGTTACCTACAACACAGATCTCTAATGGGCTCAGAAACATCTTCTTGATGTTTTCTTCCTTACTATATATATATGTGTGTGTGTATATATATATTTTAAAGATTTTATTTATTTGACAGAGAGAGACACAGGGAGAGAGGGAACACAAGCAGGGGGAGTGGGAGAGGGAGAAGCAGGCTTCCTGCTGAGCAGGGAGCCTGATGTGGGGCTTGATGCCAGGACCCTGGGACCAGGACCAGAGCTGAAGGCAGACACTTAACGACAGCTACCCAGGTGCCCCTCCTTACTATACTATTAATGTCTGTTGAAGCTATTGTCATATCCCCTCTTTTAATCCTGATATTGGTGATTTGTGCTTTATCTATTTTGTTTTTGATCAGTTTTCACTGGCATGTATCAGTTTTATTAATCTCTTCAAAGATCCAACTTTTTTTTGATGATTTTTTTTCCATTACTGATCTACTTTTTATTTCATTGATTTTTGTATGTGCTTAAAATGTTATACTTCCTACTTTTTTTTTATTTTACTTGTTTTGCTTCTAGTATCTCGAGTTGGATGCTTAGATGGCTATACTTTCTTTTTAATGTATGTGACTATATTTGTAAATTTCTCTGAAAAAATGTATCTTGAGTTACATCCACAGATTTTGATTATGTTGTATTTCTATCACCACCTAGTTCAAAATAATTATTTCCATTTTGATTTCTTCTTTGACCCATGGTCTATTTAGAAATGTGTGGTTTGAAAACCATATATTTAGGGTTTTTTTCTATTATTTGTAATTATTGATTTTTATTTTAATTCCATTTTCACCTAAGAAGATACTAAGATTTTAACCTAGGTGAATTTATTGAGACTCAAAAAATAAATCACCATATATGGTCTATCTTGGTGAATGGTCCATACGCACTGGAAAATAATTTTATCATTTTATAGTTGTTGCATATAAATATAAATAAGGTCAAGATGGTTGACAGATTTGGGCAAATACTCTCTACCCCTATTATTATGATTGTGGATTTAAAAAATCCATCTTGTTATGTCATTTTTGGTTTTGTGTTTTATTTTATTTTATTTATTTATTTTATTTCATTTTATTTATTTGACACAGAGAGAGATCACAAGTAGGCAGAGAGGCAGGCAGAGGGAGAGGGGGAAGCAGGCTCCCCGCCGAGCAGAGAGCCCAACGCGGGGCTCGATCCCAGGACCCTGAGACCATGACCTGAGCCGAAGGCAGAGGCCTCAACCCACTGAGCCACCCAGGCGCCCCTTGGTTTTGTGTTTTAAAGCTCTGCTACAAGACTTGTTAAGACATATTTCTTCAGTTTACCATTAGTTATAGTTGCTTTTCCATGGATGTGTTTCTTACTCTTGAGTAACAGATCTTTTGGACTGTCAGCGGAAAGCTCACCATATTTACCAAGAACTTTTAAGCTGACAAAATCTTAACTCCAAACTCTACCTTCCTAACATTGGACAACAGCTAAAATCTCTGATTAGCTATTTAGATTTTCAGATGCTGCTTTACAATTAAAAAACTTTTTTTCATCGGGCACATTTGCAGTTTAGGACTCAGCCAAGGATATGAGATGAATTTGCACTCATATTTGGAACTTACTGATCTGTGGTTGAGTCCTTTTGGGAATTTTCCTCTCAGTTTCAAACCACTCTGGGAGTCTTGAACTCCAATCTCCATTTCCTCAGCCCTGTCTCTTTATGTGTGATTTCTTCCGCTGTTTGTCACAATGAACTGGGATGTGCACTTAGGAAAAGTTCAGGTAAATACAGAGTTCACCTATTATCATTCCCTTCTTTCATAGACTTATAATTGTTTTCTGAAGGGAAATTAAGCTGATAAAACATCCTCTATCCTTAATGGATACAGAATTCCTCCTTTCCCAATTACAGTTATCATAAAATAACTTTTTATTTTAGGTAATTGTTTGACAATCCCAATACCTCAACAATACTGGATCTATTCCTATAATCTGTATTTTTTCCCTTGGTGTTTGATCATTTGATTTTCTTTTCTAACATTTCAGTAATTTTGAGGGCAGAACATTGGGCGCAAGAAATTGTAGAGTATCTAGATGATGTTCTCATACTCTAGAAAGAATGAATTTTCTTTTAGAAACATTTAAAGTACAATCATATTACTTTAATACAGCCAGGAGTGAGATGATCGAAGTTGTATTTCAGGTTTTCACACAGAATTTAGGAGGGATGTTAAACAAAGTTGTTTTTGTTTGGTTTTTTTTTTTAAGATTTTATATATTTATTTGACAGAGAGAGACAGCGAGAGAGGGAACACAAACAGGGGGAGTGGGAGAGGGAGAAGCAGGCTTCCCACAGAGCAGGGAGCCCGATGCAGGGCTCGAACCCGGGACCCTGGGATCATGACCTGAGCCGAAGGCAGATGCTTAATGACTGACCCACGCAGGCATCCCTTAAACAAAGTTCTTAAGATGAGAAGAAGGAAGAGTTTATTTGGAAATCATGTGCATCTTACAGGGTCATTTTATGAACAGTTACTACATACTACACTAGCTATGTTTTATGACTACTTGCAATTATTGAAAATATATTTCAGAGCATTAATTATCTATAAAATATAGCATTTGCATTTATATTCTAATAGATAAAAATGTGCCTCATCCTCACCTTAGAGTACTTATACCTTCTCAGACTATAGATGTCAGGAGACTTGGGGACCTGAAACCTCATGAGAAAGAATATCGTATAGGAGAGTAAGTCTGAATTGGATTTTTTAAAAAAATAGCCCAAGTAATTTAGCTAGCCAGCATTCAAATCCCAAAGATAATTTACGCATTCAGAAGCAAAGGCAGTTTACTGCATTGAATATGAATAAATGAAATGTTCAGGTGATGACTTTATAATTTTCCCTAAAAATAAGCTCATTTCTTTCATAAACATCCCATTTTTCTGATGTCCTGAATTCTCATCTCAAAATGGGGGCTTATGTTTTTCTGTTTCCACTTCTGGTAGGCTAAAAAAGTTCTGTATCAGTTTGCTAACCTCAAATATTGCTTTTTACTGAATGTCTAATGTGTAAGAGTGTTCAAATTTGGTCTGTTCTTGTTAAAGTGGAGATGAGAGAAGAACTATTTTACCTGTTAGGCATCATAGGCCTAGGACCTGTAAACTTTTAGCACCTTTGGAAGATTTGAGAATCAAAAAACATGCACAGTCTCCAAAACAAAAACAAAAAACCTTCAAAAGATAAACTGATAAATATTTGATTGACTATTTGTGAACATATTTTGTTAACTATCCACAAAAATTTCATCACTTATGAGAACACTGTGTGGATTAGACTATTTTCACTTCGAAAGAATTCCTGAATATGCATTGATTGCTGAGGAATCATAGGCAATAAATTAATTGAATTTCTTATAGCCATGCAATTTCAACAACAAAGTTATAACATTATTTCAAATATTTTATTCATATCGGTGCAATTTCATGTGTGATAATATCTTTGTGGGAGGGGTGTCTTAAAATCACAACTGCTGGCCTTCTCCTTCAACCTTCTCCCTTCTGCAGAGGTTCAAGAAGGTACAGTTTGAAAACCACAGTAATTAGTGTTCTCTCAAGTCTCTTTAAGCTTGTAACATTTACTATGTGCTCAGCTCATTTCCAGTATTACAGTGTGGTTGTTACAAATTGAGTAAAACAGAGCAAGCTTCCATGTAGCTTATTTCATGGTTAGAACTATGAATGGCAATATATAATAGCAGCTATATCTAAGTTAGGAAACAGTTTAGTATCTAAGTAGAAATAATTTCCTAGTAATTTGCAACTTGTTCTTCAATAACATTGCTTTTGAGATTAAAACAACAGCAAAACAAAACAAACAAATAAAAAACCCCAACTAGACTGTGGTTAGAGAAGATAACTTGAAACCCCAGACTGCACTTGTCACCTTATCTTATAAAATCTTATGTGAAGTGAACCAAACTGCACACAAATACAACCTGAATTCTTCATATAGAAGATGTGCTTATAGTTAAAGCACTAGGGAATTAACAACACATAACATCTGGTTATATGTTATGGCACTGAGTTCTGAAAAAATAATCTCTGGAGTTTTTAATTGAACGTCTTAAAACCTCTTATATTAAAGTTATTCTAGACCTACAAGTGAAGAGCAGCACATTTTCTTTTAAATGGTTTTAAAGCAACTATTGAAGAATAGTGTTGTTATTTTTTTAGGTCAGTGTAAAAGGGTACATTCTCTACTGCCAAAAAAAAGAAAGAAAGAAAAAGAGAAGAGAGAGAAAATGAAAACTAGCATATTAGAAAACTTCTTTCTGAGAAATTTACAACCCAAGATACCATGAAGCAGCCTTAGCTAGAAGCATTTTCTGTTTAGTCTTGGTAATTTAAGTTCTGAGTACAATTTAAACATAATGTGTTTGTTGGGAAATTGTACCAGCTCAGGAAAACGTCACATTTTTAACTAATGTTATTGCTGTGCAGGGCCCTTTTGCGGATGTTAGCATGTGACTTATTGTTAAAAATCTGACCCTGATTAGGACCATAAAACCCTAACTTGCTTACTAAGTGCACCCTTTTATTCTTTTGGAGGAGTGATAAAAATCAGGTCATGATCTCAGGGTCCTGGGATCAAGCCCGCATTGGGGTCTCTGCTCAGCAAGGAGCCTGCTTCCCCCCTCCCTCTGCCGGCCTCTCTGCCTACTTGTGATCTCTTTCTCTCTGTCAAATAAATAAATAAAATCTTAAAAAAAAATACACATATGGATTTATTCTTCAAATAGCTAAGCATAAATGTATTTGTCCTTCTCCTTAATATTGACAGACTACTCCAGCAACTTTGCTGCAACCTATTATTATGTGAATAAGCTTTATTTGTTATTCATCAGCTTTCAAGTACTTACCACTTTATCATTTATTTTATTTTATTTTTTTTTACTCTTCATTGTCTATAATTGCTTCTTAAATACTTTCAAACAAAAAGTCTTATGATTTCTATTCTTCCCAAAATCATTCCCTGTAGTCACGGTGAATCATTGCCACCCCTTTTCTTACCGTTTAGTCCTAAATAAGCATATTTTACTGGGGCCTATGTGACTAATTTCATTTCCTGATGTTCTAAGAAATCTCCCAGCCCACTGAAATCAGTCTTGGAAGGGCTGCTGAAAGACTATTTCTCTCTTTGTGACAGAGACTACTGTTTAATTGACTATACTTCCCTCAAAATATAAGGGCTTTTCATGGAGAAAATATGATAGAACGGGATTTATTTCTTTGATTATTCTGTTACTATATATATATATATATATATATATATATATATGGTGTGTTGGGTGTCTAGATGGCTTGGTTCTAAGGTATGAAGGACTAGAATTGTTAGTATCTACTTGGCATAGAGAAAGGAAATAAAGAGCCTAATTCGATCTAATAATGTGACATTGTTTGGTATTTGTTATTCGAATCTGTCAGAAAATGAGATATGTATATGTTGTATGTCAGAGCTCTTCCCCAGACAGTTGTGGCATAGGAACGCCAGAGGAAACGGACTTTCATCATGACTGAATTCCCTGGGGTTTTATGCATTGCTGTTCGTCATCTTAAACATGTCAAGCATTAGGGAAATATATTTTCAGGGACCATTAGGCCCACCCCTGAAAATTAACTGGGTCATCTCTGAAGGCAGTGAAATACTGCAAAGATGTGGTCTTGGCTCACTGTGTCTTGAAAGTTGAATAGTCTTCACAAAGCATTGGATTCAAGCAGAGAGTGCATGCAGTACACACCCTTAGCAAGAGTTGATGTATTCAATGCAAGATTGATTACGTATCTCATGAAAGTTGCAGCCTCAGACTACTACTGAAAAGCTCCTCTTAGACCAACAGAGAACTGCCTCCTCAGCAGAAACAAGGTCTATTAAGAGAAAAACCACTAGAGACTCAGCCTGTGCTGGAGATTCTCTAATTTCATAGGAAGAGGGAAAGGTCTAGTGGGTTACAAAATACAATAACAAAATCGCCTTGTCACCTAATATTGCAATAAGGCCCGCATTCATTTACTCATTCATTCATATAAAATATTTGTTTGAGCATCCACAATGTATCAGGCAGTGCTAAGACATGGAATGGGGTGATGTCTGTTTTGCCTTTGTAATTCCAGCACTTGCTTGTTTTACGTGCTTAATATACATTGTCCTTGTCTTCACATTGCAGGACATGTATTCTAATGACTACTATACATGATACACTGTTAGAGAATCATTAAAAATGAGAAGTTACTTTCAAATATTATGCCTTCAATACTTTAAATATTTATTCCTCTTCCTCAGCCTTGGCTTTTTTTTTTTTTACTTTCAAACGGTATTTTCTATTTGTTCATTATTCCTCCCTATATAATGATATTTGCATAAAGTATTTGTCTATTATTCTTCCTACTATACTCATATTTGAAAATCAAATCCCATATCATAAGGGAAGCCTGGCAGTCACATTCAGGTAGTGGCTCAAATTTAGTTTCTGATGTCATCTTCAGATAAGATATAATATTTAGTTGCAGAAATAGTGGCAAGAATTGAAAAAAGACTCATCAGACATTGGTGTGTTATATGTAAACATTTGAAACATCTTATAATTTTTGTTATCCTGGTGTTGGCCTTCCCTAATTTTTAATATGTCAGGTTTATCAGAAAATGAAAATGTTCTGGTCTCTCTTGACTTCTGAGAAGTCTGAATGAATCTGTATGATTATATATATATATAAAATGTTTGCATGTGATTGTGACTGTGACTGTGTTGACTTCTGTGATCAAATCAGTGGCTTATTTATTTGTTGATGATGATTTCTTTCACTACAGTCTGTTGCGAACACAAAAACTGGTGTAAAAATCTACCAGTCTTAAAAACGCTGACAACAAAAAAGCACTACCTGTTTGCTTTCACAACAACCATATCAGTGAGGCAGGAGGCCCAAATGTGCTCAGAGAAGGTGTTAGAAAATTCATTAACAATATATATTTTTTAAAGATTTTATTTATTTGACAGAGAAAGACACAGCGAGAGAGGGAACACAAGCACGGGGAGTGGGAGAGGGAGAAGCAGGCTTCCCACTGAGCAGGGAGCCCAATGTGGGGCTCAACCCCAGGACCCTAGGATCATGACCCCAGCCTAAGGCAGATGCTTAATGACTGAGCCACCCAGGCGCCCCTATTTTTTAAAGATTTTATTTTATTTTATTTATTTATTTTTTTAAAGATTTTATTTATTTATTTGACAGAGAGAGAGAGAGATCACAAGTAAGCAGAGGCAGGCAGAGAGAGAGAGGGGAAGCAGGCTCCCTGCTGAGCAGAGAGCCCAATGCGGGGCTCGATCCCAGGACCCTGCGATCATGACCTGAGCCAAAGGCAGAGGCTTTAACCCACTGAGCCACCCAGGTGCCCCTAAAGATTTTATTTTTAAGTAATCTCTACACCCGGTGTGGAGCTCACACTTACAACCCTGAGATCCAGAATGATACGCTCTACCAACTGAGCAAGCCAAGTGCCCCTCCTTAACAATATTTTTGATCTGTTTAGTATCAATTCTAATCATTGGTTAATCTGTCCAGTGGTCAGCAGGCCTCACTATTACTGTCTGTCAGGATAGATGGTGGACTTATATTTAAAAATATAGACAAATTTTATACATATTACAGTTGTTGACTAAGACCCCAGATTAGCAGTCTTTCGTCTTAATGGCAACCAACCATTACCAAACCATGAGATCTCTGTTGATTTGTCAAAGAATTATTCACAAAGGAAGTATTCCAGTGGCTCAGATTCCTGCAGTTGCTAGAATTCTGGAGAGGTTCATTAGCTTCTATTCACCTAGGTATCAATGTCTATTTATTACAGTATGGGTCTGTATAGTACCCTGTTTTAGCAACAGACATTCTTTGTGGGATCTAGGAGTCACGCATGTTAATGTGTGGAGTATGTGTGGAGCTGCCCTGAAGCACTTTCACTTTTTAAGTATCAATAACAGTAATGTGAGAGCATTACACTTGGAAATCTCCTGCCCCTGGCAACATTCACAGTCCTTCCATTTGCATTCATTTTCAAGTATTTAACTCAGATTATCCTGTTACAAATCTAGTGCTTGGAGACAGGCTGGCTCCATTTGTTAGAAATACTTTATTTTGACCTTTTGGTTTCCTCACCACCTTTTGCATTACTTTTCTGTAGAGCATGCTTGGGTAATTTTTTGAGAGCCCAATTTATGAATCCTTGGCAAACATCAGACAGCGTGAATATGCTAATGATGCTAAAATACATATTACACATTCAAATGACTCTGACTTATGTATGTGACATATTCTAGTTATTTTACTCCCCAAACTATTAATAATAATGTTCAGGGGCAAAATCTGTCCCTCTTTTGACCTTTGAAAATAAAACCAGCATTATATATGCAGTTTTTAAAGGCAACATTTTGAGCTTGCAAATATAGCAGATTTAGTTGCTTTTAAGTCTGTATTTGATTGTTTTAACAACTTTAATAATATTGAGGTTGCTATATTGCTGATGATTCTCCACTTAACTTTTGTTCTAAAGAACTCAGGGTGGCACACATTTATCTTGGAATACTTGCAAATTAAGGTGATGAAAGACCAATTGTTGCATATACATGTGAATAATATTAACATCAGTAATAATCTATGATTGCTGATGATAACTCAGGTCCATTTCAACATTGCACCTTTCATTTTTGTAGAGCCTTATAGTTTAGAAAATAATCATCCATACATTGATTCACTCTGATTTTGATAATCACTATGATTATTGCCATCATCACCTTCATCAAGGATTTATTTATTGTTTACATAATACAAAGCACTCAATAAGGAATTGATAGATCCAGTCTTTGATCATAAAGACAATATTTTTTTTCCAAGTAAATATATAGATGACTTGATAGTTTCTTATTTCAATTTTTTATATGATTGCAATGAATTAGGAAGGGTATATCTCCATTCCACAAAAAGAAAAACTAGGCTTAAAATAAGTAAAAGTAGGGGTGCCTGGGTGGCTCAGCCAATTAAGCATCTGACTCTTGATTTTGGCTCAGGTCATAATCTCCCAGGGTTCTGAGATGGAGCCCCATCTTGGGCTCCTCACTCAGCAAGGAGTCTACTAGAGATTCTCCCCCTGCCACACTCTCTGCCCCTCCCCCTCATGCACACGCACGCACACTCTGTCTCTCTCTCAAATAAATCAATAAATCTTTAAAATGAAATAAGTAAAAGTAGTTTATCTAGGGGGAAGCAAAAGCATCAAAAAACCAGGTTAGTTCTGCTAGTGGTCTAGAATGTTCCTTATCAATTTATTCTGTTCTAAAGGGACTGACTGAAATATTTTAGTAATTGAGAGACAACATTCTGAAAGCACAAGAAAAGAAAGTTCTCTGTGGAACAATAAGAATATAGATATTATCTAAAATAGGTTTCAGCGGTGCCTGGGGCTCAGTGGGTTGAGCAACTCTCTTTGGCTCAGGTCATGATCCCAAGGTCCTGGGATAGAGCCCCGTGTTGGGCTCTCTGCTCAATGGGGACTCTGCTTCTTGCTCTCCCTCTCCCTCTGTCCCTCTCCCAGGCTCATGTTCTTTTCTCTCTCTCTCTCTCTCTCTCTGTCTCAAATAATAAAATACGTAAAATCTTAAAAAAAAAGATTTCAACCTTTTCTTCAAGTTAAAAACAAAACAATCAAACCCCCCCCCAAAACTACAACCTTGCTTTTCTCTATTATATAGGAAAGTGGCACTAAGTATGGATGTTTCAATCTCAGAGTTCTCTACTGATTCCAAAATTAGCTATAGATTCTCTTTTAGTCTGGGTCATTAGACTCTCTCTGGAAGAAAATTTCACAAGAGATCTATTTGGATTAAAAATGCATTCTGATTTTCATTGCATTGAACAACCAAATTAGTTTGTATGTGTTCCTTTCTAGAAAGCATATAATAGAACAAGTGATATTTACAACAACTGCCCCTAATGAGCCCAGCTATATGCAAAACTGCTATTCTTTAGCAAAGATAAATATTGACATTTTACTTCTATGTCTATCACTGTCCTAGAAACATGTTATCATATCTTCAGCATTCTCACTTTAGTGGTTTTATATTACTGCTCTGAGTTGTCAAATTCATTCCAAGGGTCACAGTCAGTGCCTTTGGTCATCAATGCCCTTAGTCACATCCTGTCCTTCTCTACACTGCCAAGATCACATTCCTTCTCAGTGTTCTCTTACTTGGGGGATGATGCTGCATTTTACCAGATAACTCAAATTTGTGCGCATATCTTGCAATCCGATGCTAAACTACTTTGCAAACATTGGAAGAGCATCAAGATTTGCCCCACCTGTCTCCTCATTTAGGTAAAATGTGGAAACACAATGCTCAGTAATCTAAAAGGCACAATTTCTCACCTAGAGCTGTACCAACCCTGGACACATTCCAGAGGCCTTAATACTTTGGCAACCCTTCGAATCAATATACAGTAAATATTTCTTCAATATTTACCTAGAAAATAGTCTGAAGTATATGTAGGAAACAGGTGTAGGTGGAAAAACATGGCTGTTAGCAGTTTTCAGCCTTGACTTTATTTTCCTGAATAATTAATTCACCTTTGGTGACAAACTAGCAGATCCCAATCAGAAAAACAAGACTCTCCAGTTAACTGGCTTTCCTTGGAAGACACATTGGAGGATCCTCTTCTAAGAACATATTTCTTAGAGGTCTCACCCCATCCTACGTGACTATTTAAACTAGTCTTTTCAAATGAACTTTTCCTCAGAGAGACTCCGGTAAATTTTTTTTTCTTACACCTCGTTCTATTCCCAGATAGTTTCTTTCTTTTTTCTTTTTTTTAATGGTAAAGTTTCAGGGCCCTTTAATTAATCTTGCCATTAATCCCATCCTGCTCTTTCCCCAAATTAATCTACTTATTGGCCTCAAAGCTTCCACTATTTTCAGAGGACACAAGTTATTGGGAAAAATATTTTAGTACAATGCAATTCCTTTCTCATAATGATGAATAAGTGGAGGTCCCAAGAAGGGAAATGGTTTACCTAAAGCCAGCCAGTATTAGTACTATCAAAAGTAGCTCTGAGCCTATGTTAGCACTTGCTTTATAATGTAATTAGATTAAGAAATAATGTGAACGAAAAAGGGAATAGAACATAAGGTATCACATACCCTTAAAGGTTTAAAAAAACTTATTAAAGATTATTCAAGATCCCTTTCAATATCTTAACCTTGTTATTTTGACTTTCAAGATATATTCTTGGGCTCCAATTAGATCTTCCATTTTTCCCCTTTTTCCCTCAGCCTGGGAACCCCTTACACCCCCTTCAGCTAGTTAATTCCTACACTTTTTTTGTGTATCATTTTAGGCACCATTTTCTGGAAGAATCCTTTTTTGACTATGCACATTAAATGCTTTTTTCCTACCCTTGTCCTTATGAGTAGCATGCATTCAATTGTAATCAATACTAATTTATACTTGTTTAGCAATTTTCTTGCATATTGTCCTGCAAGGTCTGATGAGGTAAGAGACATATCTGTTTTGATTATTTTTTTCTACATCTCTTTCAGAGACCATGCCAACTGCGGCCACAGATGTTGGCAAGTGACCCAGCCTCAACCAGACTCCTCGTACCAGTGTAATTGATCTGGGGAGCAGCATATGAGTCATAACATAGTTATAAAACTATAGATGGTATGGAAGATACTATTTTTCCTTTTGACTGATAGGATGTAATCCAAATGTTTAATGCCCTGGACCCATACTCTTAGGAGCAGCTGGAGAGATAGAGATAGAAATAAAGACAAAGATAAAGATAAAGATAGAGATAGTGAGGTCTCAGGTATTAAGGTATCCCAAGGCTGGCCCCATTTCTGCCTCTGCCACAGTATGACCACAGTATGGCTAATTGAATCCAAAATATTCAATTTTTAATTTTTTGGTTATTTTGCTTAAGCTAATATGAGTTGAGTTACTTTCTCCTCCAACTACATTTCTACCTAATAATTCACTGTATTTATAGCATCAAGTACGGTGTCACATGTGCTCAAATAATTCTTAAATAAGAAACAAATATTTTTGGATTTGATTCTGAAATTATCTGTTTCACAAGAAGGGATATCTGTACTTGGTCTAATTCATGCCTTGTGAATCAACTGAGATTTAAATATGCAAAATATTTGATAATCCTTTGGACTAATGACTTATAGCCTTTAGAAAAACCTTATGAAATAAAGTTATGTAGAAATACGAAGTTGAATGAATCCAACAAAATCCTTACGTTATAACTTCAAAATATAGAAGCTAAAAACTAAGTCAAAATAAGCAGGATACTAAACAGAATAAGTCCCATACTGCAGGAATTTAGACACATCATAAACTAGGGTCATATGATTCAATGGCAGATTTGTTAACTCTTAAAGAATATGAGAATAAAGGAACTTAGGACACATTTTGTCTGAACCTGTGTTTCTTCATTTGTAAAACAGAGATAACCATTCTGTAAAATGAAGATAATAATTGTGGCATGGACATTTATCAGACTTAGGCTGTCTTGTATGCAAATCTGCTACTATTAGTACCCCTAGCTCACACTGGAGGAATACTTGATTAAGTTTTCAATAGAAAATCATGCCCATCCTGCTATAGAATTTGAAGATTCTTTTCTCTTCCCCAGCACAAACTTTGACTTGGCCAAGCAGATGCTTTATTGCTTGAGTAAGTGATACAAGTATTTGGGAAGTTGTAAGAGTTTTGTTGCAAGGAACACTATGGTGTACCAAACAGTCATTCCTTTAAGAGACTGTTGGGATTCTTGCAGACTACACCACTGAAGATGTTTTGCTTCCTTCTTCAGCCCATTTTCCGTAGACCCTACCAGTTTGGTTATCTCCCTAATTACTTTTCAGTTAATTCCTTTCAGCTTGATTTATCTAAAGTTGGATGCTGAATAATACAAATAACTACTCTAGAAGAACTTTGATAAAATTAAATGGGATAATTTTGTAGGATAGTTAATGCAGAATTTGGTCCATGGACCTGCTGCAATAACCTAGTGAACAGCATGGTTCCTGGCATATTTTAAGACTACTAAATATTTGCCATACGGATACATAATTACAGGAAGAACTAAAAATGGTAAACTATAGCACAGGCTCATATAATTAATGCTTTATGAAAGCAAATCCCATGTCTTGAGTTAATGTGGACATTGAGCTATATACATTTGTTTTTAAACCAAAATGTTCAGGATCACAGAAATCATTCCTGGAAACAGCTTGGTTCACCTGCCCTGAAACTTACCTGTGGGCTAGGAATTGGCTGTGCTAATTGGCTTAAATTGGAGGTAGGTTCAGCCTTTGTGCTTCAGGTAAAGCTAAACCGGCCCCCAACGCAAGCCAATTAACACAATCAATTCCCATGGCCACAGGTAAGTTTCAGGGCATAAAAACCAAAGGGGGCCAATTAGTTATGAGCAGATATTTAATGCGGGCTTCTGAGAAAGAAGCTTCCTTGCACTTTTAAGAGAGCTATAGAGAATAATGTTAACTGGACTTGTAGGAAGAGAACAGGGAAATATGTAACTCTTTTTGTAACAGCCTTAAGATGCAAACAGCTACTACAAAAGGGTGAAGCAAATATATAGAAATAAATTAGGTCTTTGCAGTATTGTCGGCCAGCTGAACCTGATGAACCTTTAGTCCTTAGTTGAACCTTTAGTCCTTAGTTAGTTACTTGTGTCATCAACTACCTCTACTGTTTAATCCTATTTGAATGATAGGATTTTCATTTATAACCATTTATAACCAATAGCTTCCAACTGATTCATCTGCTTTGCCACAACTCAGGTTAAATTGAGTCCTCTGTCACATAGGTATCCTTGATCTAAACCCATAATAATCACCCAAAAATCTCTGCATCTGCCAATAAAGGATACTTTTAGCATATAAGTATTCGTTAGAACTTTTTCACTTCCAAGTGACAGAAAATAAGACCAAATTAACTTAAACAAAGAGAAATTTATTACTCATATTACTGAAAATTTTAAGAAAAGTCCGATTAGTAATAGTCTGATTTAGTGATTTGAGTAACACTGATATGTCACATTTTATGTCCACCCATTGGCTATGCACATATATTAGTCTAATTCTTAATGTCCACCAAGTGGTCAGATGGCCATCAGCAGATACACACTTACATCATTCTGCTTCCAAGTTCAGCAGGAAAGAAAAAGAAGCTTCTTTTGGACTAATTTGGAAAAATAAGTCTTATCTCTAATCTCTTTGACCAGAACTGGGTTACTTCCTGTGTATAATAGAACAATTACTATGGTAAAGAGCACATGATTAACTAGGCTGAAGTCACGGGTACACTTACAAGGCCAGAGACAGAGAGAATTCTGCTTGAAAATCTTACACTGAGATTGAGAAAAAGGGTGGTTCACTACAGGACAACTGGGGACCTTGATACCAGGCAATTTTAGAGTGATAGAGAAAAGACAGACAGTACATGCCTACTGCATTCAATTAACAAAGGCCAAATTCTAAGCAATTTAGAGTTATATTCTGAATTACAGCCCATATACAATTTTAGAATTAGATGAGACTTACTTAGAGACTTGACCTTTTGGGAAGTATGAGGTGTATAACCAGTTGGTAACAGAGCTGAGATTAGAACTCAGGACTCCTCACTCTCAGGAAAGTTCTTTTTTGATATGCCTCCTGAACTACACAAAAAGTATGGACCCTACAACTAGACAGAACTCTGAGTCTCAGTTTCTTCTGTTAAATGGGGTAAGTTGTTGGGTTGTTGTTGTTGTTTTTCTTGTTTTTCTTGTTTTTTTTTTTTGAGATTAATTCAAATATTAAATGCCTTGAAGTGCCAAGTACAGAGTCTGGAACAATGGAGGTTCTATTATGATTCATTGTATTTTGTTCTTTAACAAAGTTATGTTTTTTTTTCTTTATCTAAAGCATCATGTAAGTGGTACCATCCTGGTTTCATGGAGGACAGAGACATCTTTTCATCCATTCAGTCCAAACATCCTCAACATTTTTCAGAATATCTTCAATATTCTCAGAGAGCTTTCAAGTGAGTTATTACTACAATACATATTGCCTCTAAGTCTAGAGGCAAGTTTTATCCAAAAGAAAGAAGCTGTCAAGGATAAGAAATTTCTGGTTTAAATAATCAGGGTTTATCTATAGGGTCACTGGACTGTCTCTGCTATGGGCCCAACTTCAAGCATGTGTGACCCTTTACATGTCACTTAACTTCTCTGGCTTTGGTGTCTTTATCTGTAAAATGAGGATAACTTTCTACTTTCTTACATACTGTTATTGGGGTAATTAAATAAGACACTGTACAAAATCAATTAATGCTAATCTGTTGCATTTCTATACACCAATAATGAAGCAGCAGAAAGAGAAATAAAGAAAACAATGCCATTTATAATTACACCAAAAATAATAAGATACCTAGGAATAAACCTACCCAAAGAGGTGAAAGATCTGTACTCTAAAATCTATAAATAAGGATGAAAGAAACTGAAAATGATACAAAGAAATTGAAAGACATTTCCCTGCTCATGCATTGGAAAAACAAATGCCATTAAAATGTCTGTACTACCCAAAGCAATCTACACATATAATGCAATCCTTATCAAAATGCCAACAGCATTTTTCACAGAGCTAGAACAAACAATCCTAAAGTTTGTATGGAACCACAAAAGACCCCAAATAGCCAAGGCAATCTTGAAATACAAAAGCAAAGCTAAAGGCATCACAATGTCAGACTTCAAGTTATATTATAAAGCTGTAATGATCAAAACGGTATGGCACTGGCACATACACACAAAAAAAGACAGATATCAATGGAAGAGAATAGAAAACCCAAAAATTAACACACAATTAAATGGTCAATTAATCCTCAACGAAGCAGGAAAGAATATCCTGTGGGAAAAAGACAGTTTCTTCAACAAATGGTGTTGGGAGAACTGGACAGCAACATGCAAAAGAATGAAACTGGACCATTTTCTTACACCATACATAAAAACAAATTCAAAATGGATTAAAGACCTAAATATGAGACCTAAAACCATAAACATTTTATTTATTTATTTACTTTTAAAGATTCCATTTATTTATTTGACAGAGAGAGAGATCACAAGTAGGCAGAGAGGCAGCCAGAGAGAGAGGGGGAAGCAGGCTTCCTGCCAAGCTGAGAGCCCGATGCGGGGCTCGATCCCAGGACCCCAAGATCATGACCTGGGCCGAAGGTAGAGGCCTTAACCCACTGAGCCACCCAGGCGCCCCAACCACAAACATTTTAGAAAAGAGCACAGTCATTAACTTTTCTGACATTGGCTATAGCAACTTTTTTCTAGATAGGTCCCCTGAGGAAAGGGAAACAAAGCAAAAATAAACTATTGGGACTATGTCAAATAAAAAGCTACTGCACAGTGAAGGAAACAGTCAACAAAACTAAAAGGCAACCTAGGAACTGGGAGAAGATATTTGCAAATGACATATCTGATAAAGGCGTAGTATCCAAAATATATTAAGAATTTATACAACTCAAGACTCAAAAAACAAATAATCCAGTTAAAAAATGGGCAGAAGACATGAACAGATATTTCTCCAAAGGAGACATACAGATGGCCAACAGAAATAATGAAAAGATGCTCATCATCACTCATCATCAGGGAAATGCAAATCAAAACAACAATGAGATATCACCTCACAACTATTAGAAAGGCTAAAATCAAAAACAAAAGAAACAACAGGTGTTGGTGAGGATATGGTGAAAAAGGAAAAAAAAAGGAACTTGCACTGTTGGTAGGAAGGTAAACTGGTACAGTCACTGTGGCAAACAGTATGGAGGTTCCTCAAAAAGTTAAAAATAGAACTACCCTATGATCCAGCAATCACACTACTGTGTATTTTCACCTAAAGAATACTAAAACAGTAAACAGTATCTCAAAGGGATACATACACCCTGATATTTATAGCAGCATTATTTACAATAGCCAAGATATGGAAGTAGCCCAAGTGTTCATCGATTGAGGAATGGATAAAGAAGAAGTGGTATCTATATACAATTTAATATTATTCACCCATAAAAAAGAATGAAATCTTGCTTTTTGCAACATGGATGGAGCTAGAGTATAACGTTATAATGGTAAGTGAAATAAGTCAGAGAAAGACAAATACTAAACAATTTCACTCATACGTGGAATTTAAGAAACAAAATAAATGAGCAAAGGGAAAAAGAGAGAAAGAGAAACCAAGAAATAGACTCTCGATTTAACTATAGAGAATGAACTGATGCTTATCAGACTGGAGGTGGTAGGGAGATGGGTGAAACAGGTGATAGGGATTAAGGAGTGTACCTGTGATGAACACTCAGTGGTTAAAACAGAAACTCAATAAAAAAAAAAAAAAAAAGAGAGAGAGAATTAAGAAAAAAGAAACCCAACCCCCAGAGAGGCAGAGCACTCTCTTTCTCTCCCTCTCTCATTGCCTTCCTCTCATATCTCCCTCTCATGTCTCCAGTGTGTACTTTCACTTTAATACTTTCCCACTTGGGTTGCTTGAAAAAAATAGATAAGACACTGTATATGGAAAGCATTTAGTCAATTATAAAGCACTATAAAACATTAAGATACATAATTCTATATTTTATTCATATTAGTAAACTGATATTTAATATAGTTCCTTTATATCACTACACATTTACCAATCCTGAATATTTTTGTACTTTTTGCCAATTATTGAATGGGTTAAACAATATGAATTGCCATTTTGGTTCTGTATCAAGGATTTAATTCATGCAAATTATAAATGCTCTTTAAAACTTATCCTTTCAATGGAGAACAAACTTTTTCACTTTTACACACGTGGACGAACTGTAAAAACAAAAGAGGGAACTCGACTTCTTTCCTTCTGTTACTTCTTTATCCTTTCTCCTTCTCTTTTACAATTGAAATAGTTTCCTTTTCTCAGTGGTTCACAACTTTGGTTAAAATTTGAATTACTTGGGGCGCCTGGGTGGCTCAGTGGGTTAAAGCCTCTGCTTTCGGCTCAGGTCATGATCTCAGGGTCCTGGGATTGAGCCCCGTATCGGGCTCTCTGCTCAGCAGGGAGCCTGCTTCCCCCTCTCTCTCTGCCTGCCTCTCACCTACTTGTGATCTCTCTCTCTCTGTCAAATAAATAAATAAAATCTTTAAAAAAAAAAAATTGAATTACTTGGGGGCTTCAAAAACTCTGATGCCCAGGCCACTCCCCAAATCAATGACATGAGCATATCTGCGGTTGGGACCCAGACATCAATGTTTCTGAAGCTCGCATGTGATTTCAGTATGAAGCCAACCTTGAGAACCATTACTTCAGTTTCCTGACATAGGCAGAGATCTCCACCAACTTCTTCCTTACTGCAACGTCACTCAACTTATGGTAGTTACCTAAGAAATGGCTATAGTACAAGAATGCTCTTTTCCAGGAGGATTCTGAGGTTTAATTTTGACCAAAAAACCCCACAAAAAACAAAGATTCATATCAAGTTTATTTTCTTCGACGAGGTCTTATTTTCAATTTTCTAATGTTTGTACTGAGAAATAAAAGGAATAGCAAATTTTCAATGATATTTTCTTTGTACTCCATAGAAACTATTATCACATTCCTGAAAATCATATTTTCACCTCCAAAGGTGTATTTCCATGGTTTGTTTGGTGGCATTACAGTTCCAGGATGCGATTCACACTTTCAAAATAAGCCATATCACCCTTTCCTCATGTGCCTTTTCCCTCCGAAAAGTGTTCACCTGCAATTGCATCTTTTAAAGGCATGTTTGCTACCTTTTATGGTGTGAAACATAAATGCCGAAGGAAAAAATAAATAAAAGTTAGGAACGGAAAATAAGGCCTGAAAGCTTATAAATAAGACAACAGAAATTCCTGACAAAGGGCTTGCTCTTGTATTCTCTTTTGCTTTATAATTCAACTCAATGAACACTCAACAAACCACCATACTGGCAGCACAAAATGAGAAAATGTGAGGGCCAGTGCACAGAGAGAATTTCCTAAATAGATTGGGGGAAAAGATGTGTGTTGCGACAAGTATATGTGACTGAGATAGACAACAGGATTCCTGAGATCTTTAAGCTTGAAATTTAAAATCCTCAAACTTTTCCAGTCTAGTGGTCTGCATGGGGAAAGGAGAAACTGCCTGTGGTCTTTCATTTACATGCATAATTTGAGCATCAAACATGTCATTTTACTGGGTTTAAGGTTTGGTTATAGTTATTTTCAGTGCCCAGAAATAGTTATTTTCAGTGTTTCTATTCTGGTGACTAGAAGCAAAGAAAATAAAAAAAAAAATTAAAGATTGGAAGATCTTTTACTTATGATAAACACATATAAGACAAGCTATTATTTTTTAACTTTAAAAAAATTTTAACTTATTGCTTCAGAATTGACTAGATGGTATCCTGCCCCTTGCCCTGAAGAAAGAAAGAAAGAAAGAAAGAAAGAAAGAAAGAAAGAAAGAAAGAAAGAAAGAATGATTCAATCAAATCATACTTAAAATTAAAATGAAAAAACTTAGAATGTATTTGTAGGAAAAGGAAAAGAGAGAGTTAACTGAAAGCCTGCTCTTCATCAGGACAATTCCTGCTATTCATCACTAAATGTAACTATACACCCCTGGACAGGAATAATGAGAGCCCATCCATTTCATATGTCTGATAACAAAAATCTGAGTAAACTTATTGGCACCCAGTATCAATGAATAATGTTGACATAACAAAAAATGATGAAGAAACAATATACATTTAGCACAATTGACTACATAAGCAAGGGGTTAAATATCTTGAGGCAGGTTGGCTCTAAGAGCATTTACAGAGCAGTGGGGGTTCGTGGTAAAATAGAGAACGAATACTCATCTAAAGTGGATAGTCAGTATTTAGATCAGGCTGATTGTGGGCATCTGAAAATAGGAAGCAAATGTTTATAGATCTTCTCACTTATTTTCTTAATTTGTTTTGTTTTTTGTTTTTGCAAGAAAAGCTAGAAATAATGGAATTTTATGTGGAAGATTTCACATTACAATCACATGAATGATTATATAACGTTAAGAGTTAATGGACTTTATAAAAATATGGGATATCTAATATTAATTAAAGGCTGAATATGGTCCACAGGTCACTACTTTACTGATGTCTGATTTCTTTGTATTTTAATCACTCAGTCTTTATTATATTCATCATTTATTCTCCTAAATCGTACTAATTTCTATCGAGTGGATTCTCAATCTTACTTTGATGTTTACTATAAGTTGTTAGTTGTACTTATGTCTTCAAGTTAACTTTAAGCGTATAGACTTTACTGGAAGGTTCCTCATCTGCACAATGGGAATTATAATAGGACCTAACTGCAAAGTTAGTTTGGGTCTTAAATGAGTTAATGTATACCAGCTCCTGTATCTTTGTAAGTGGTAAATGTGTTTACTATTATTACAAGTTCATAATACAATATGCAATGGATCTATCCAATGATTTTCCACATAGAGGATGCTTTTAAAATATAAGGTGATTGACTGATACATAGTTCAATAGATTTATGGCAACAAATACCCACTGAAGAATTTTCTCACCCTATTCCACTTGGATATGATTTAGCATTAGAAGGATGTAATTGAGAAGAATTAGATTTTAGTTTTAGCCTCTGATAGCATGTGGAAGCTTAATTCTCAAAATAATTATAGTATAAACATTTTTGCAATAAATAAAAGATGTCTAAATAGCTTCATAAATATTTAAACAGTGAATCCACAAATCCCACCTGTGCTTTCCAGGCAGCATACTTTGAAAGCAACAATATTTTCTTAGTATCATGTACACCATTAAAGCACATTATTTGTACAAATGGAACCCTATTCTCAGGCCACCTAAGCCACTCCCTATTCAGAGGGAAGCCCAGTGGTCTTCAACAAATAAAACTGATTTCTTTCTGGATCTGCAGCTCAAATGACTAAAGAAATGAGGACAGAGCTGAAAAATTATACTTCTGTGGGGATAATATAAATGGTAAGTAGAAATATTTTCTTTTTATGATGAAGTCAGCCATTGAACAATCATGCTGTGGATTTAGGTATTAAGAAAATCACCTAGACTCAATGGTATCTCTCGTCTAGTTTGAAAAATCTATGGTTATAATAGTAATAGCTGATACATAAAACTGTAATTTTATAAAAACAACACATTTTCCTTTTCAGTTCTGTTGGGATTTTAAAAAGTGTTCTAATCACCATGTAGAAATGCATATTCCTTTCCTTCAAGTAGCTTAACATTTATAAGTGAATGTCTACATATGTGGAAAAATCATACAAGAAAAAAAAGTCATGGAGAAAATAATAGAATATAAAACTTTTTGATATTTCTCCTGTGAAGACTTGGTTTTGAAGGCTTGAATCTGAAGACATAAAGAGTTAATGCAATAGGTTCACTTAGGGGGAAAAAAAGTATCGAAAAAGGGAAATAACAAAGATTGAGTGTCTGGAGGCTCTGAAGAAGGAGCAAACAATGTAAAGATTTAGGAAGCATATTAGTATGATTTTAGGGACGAGTAGGAATTAAAGAGTAATAAGAAATGAGAAAACTCTGCTTATACACTTTTTATTCAGAGATGAACAAGGCAAATTCAGAAAAATTAGACAAGTGTTGAAGCATAAAGTACACTTCGATAAATTTATGAAAGTAGAATTCATACAGATAGTATTCCCTGATCATGGTGAAGAAAAACTATGAGTGCATAATGAAATTAGTGTAAAAGATTTTTTTTTACTTGGGAATTTAAATAATCTCTCTTAAAACCCTTAGTTTAAAGAGGAAAGACCAGAACTGAAAAATATATACAGAAAAAATAAAAATAAATGTGATACCTATCAGAACCCAAGGGACACTATGTTCAAAGGGAAACTCATAACCTTGAAACATATATTGATTTTTTTAAAGATTTTGTATATTCATTTATTTGAGAGCGAGAGGGAAAGAGAATGAGAGAGAGAGAGGATGAGAGGGGAGAGGTCGGAGGGAGAAGCAGACTCCCCACTGAGCAGGGAGCCTGATGTAGGACTCGATCCTGGGACTTTGGGATCATGACCTGAACTGAAGGCAGTCGCTTAACCAACTGAGCCACCCAGGTGCCCCATATGATTTTTTAAAGAAGAAAAATGAGAACAAAAAAATTAAACATCGGATTCAAAAAAGGTTAGAAAAATAACATAAAATGAAGGAAAATATTACTAAGAAATGCATAATATAGGTAAGTTAAAGAATATATTACTATAGAAACTTAAAAAATAATATGTAAATTTTTAAAAATTGGGAGGGAAACAAGTAAATAAACTATAAATAGTCTGATCAAGAAAAAGAGGAGCGACAATCCTTTAGAGCTAGAGACACTGAACCCCAACCAGCCAGTCCTACATACTCAGAGGTGAAGATCTTTCCCTACCAAAGCCAGTTCATAAAGTTTGAAAGAGGTAACTGCCCTTCAAATGCACAGACATCAACACAAAAATACAAGGAACATGAAAAATCAGGGAAACATTACATATCCAAAAGAATACAATAATTTCCCAGTAACGAATCCCAAAGAAATGGCTATCCATGAATTGCCTGAAACATAATTCAAAATAATTGCTTTAAAGCTCAACAAGTACTTGAGAACACAGAAAACTCAGCGAAATCAGAAAGAAAAAAAATACAAGAACAAAAGAGTTCAGCAAAGAGATGTAAATCATAAAAAAGGACCATACAGAAATTCTAAAGTAGAATACAATGAATCAAATGTAAAATGCAATAGAGAGCTTCTACATCAGACTTGATGAAGCAAAAGAAGCAATCTGTGGACTCAGAGATACATCATTATAAATTATCCAGTCAGAGAAAAAAAAAAAAAGATTGAAAAATAGTAATGAAAACCTATGGGCTTTATGAGATATCATAAACTGATTCAATATATGCATTACAGGAGTCTCAGAAAGAGGAGCAGAAAGGGGCAGAAAACTTATTTAAAGAAATAATGGCTGAAAACTTCCCAAATCTTGATAGGGAAATGAACACCCAAATTCATAAAGCTAAAAGATTCCCAAACAGTATCAACCTGAAGTAGACTACATTCAAACATATTATAATCAAATTATCAAAAATCAAAGAAAAAAGGTAATTTTTCAAGCAGCAAGAGAAAAATAACTCATTAAATACAAGGAATGCCCAAACACCATCAATGAATTTCTCAGCAGAAAAGTTGCAGGCCAGAAGAGAGTGGGATGATATATTCAAAGTACTAAAATAAAAAGAAAATTAAAAAAACTACCAGCTAAAATAAATGTACCTGGCAAAATTATCTTTAAAAAATGAGAAATGAAGCTGTTTCCAGATCAACAAAAACTAAGGGAGTTCTTCATTGCTAGATTTGTCTTATAAGAAATGGGGACACCTGGGTGGCTCAGTGGATTAAGCTTCTGCCTTAGGCCCAGGTCATGATCTCAGGGTCCTGGGATCAAGCTTGACATTGGGTTCTTTGCTCAGCAGGGAGCCTACTTCCCCCCTCTCTCTGCCTACTGTGATCTCTCTCTCTCTCTGTCAAATAAATAAAATAAAATCTTTAAAAAAAAAAAAAAAAGAAATACTTAATGGAGTTCTTTAAATCAAAATGAAAACATACAAAAACACTGAAAAGCATATGGAAATAGAAATGTCACTAAGAAAGGTAAATATAGACAGAGATTAGTGTAATACTGTAAAGATGGTGTGTAAATTACTTTTAACCTTTATTTTTTAAATTTATTATTATTACCGTTATTTTTTTTTATTATTACTATTATTTTTAAGTAATCTTTACACTGAATGTGGGACTCTAACTCACAACCCTGAGATTAAGAGTCACATGCTCTTGTAACTGAGCCAGCCAGGGGCCCCTACTTCTAGCCTTTAATATAAAAGTTAAAAGATAAAGATTTACTAATGAATACACAGTGGAAAAGGAAGCAAACAATTACAAGAACACAAAGTGTGTGCATAGCAGAAGTGGGTAAAAATGTAGAGATTTTATATGCAATTAAAGTAGAGCTGTTATCGATATAAAATATATGGTTATAACTACAAAATATTTTACAAAAGCCTCGAGCTAACCACAAAGAAAAAATCTGAAAAAGACACAAGAGATAGAGAAAATAATGAAAGCAAATCACTACAAAGATCCATTAAATAACAAAGGAAGAGAGCAAGAAGAGAGGAACAAAGCAACTGACAGAAAACAATTAAGAAAATGATAATAGTAAGTGTTCATTTATCAAGAATTACTTTATTTTTTAAAAATTTTTAAAAGATTTATTCATTTGAGAGAGAGTGAGCAAGGAAGAGGGCACGAGCAGGTGCAGAGGAAGAGGGAGAAGCAGACTCACAGCTGAGCAGGGAGCCCAAGACAGGGCTTGATCACAGGACCCTGGGATCATGACCTGAGCCAAAGGTTTATGGTTAACCGACTGAGCCACCCAGGTGCCCCAGGAATTACTTTAAATGTAAACGAATTAAGCTCATCAATCAAAAGGTGGAGAGTGGGGGAAAAAAAAAGGTGGAGAGTGGATGAATGGATTAAAAAAAAAAACAAAAAAACAAGAAACAAGATCCAATGTTATGCTATCTCCAAGAGACTCACTTGAGATTTAAAGATGCACACAGGTTGAAGTGAAGAGATGGGAAAAGATATTTCATGTAAATGGTAACCAAAAGAATGCAGAGGTGGCTATACTTATGTCAGGCGAATTAGACTTTAAGTCTAAAACTGTCTCTAGAGACAAAGGAAGACATTATATAATGATGAAAAGTTTAATTCAACAGGAAGTAAACAATTATAAATATATATGCACCAAGAATCGCAGCACCTAAATATATAAAGCAAATATTGACAGAGCTGAAGGCAGAAACTGATGGCAATAAAGTAATAGTAGAGAACTTCAATATCCCACTTACATTAATGGATATAACCTCTAGAAAGAAAATCAATAAAGAAAGAGCCAACTTGAACAATACCATAAACCAAATCCACTTGCCACCCAACAGCAGAATAATACACATTCTTTTTAAGCACACAGGGAAATTTCTCCAGAATACATTACATGTTGTTGAAATGAGGCTCAACAAATTTAAAAGACTGAAATCATTGTTGTAGTAGCACAGTAACGCTGTGTAGGTACATTTAGTGAAGACATTTCTTCCTGTATAATCCTTGAAAGAGCTGCGACAACTTGCTACATGTCCAGAGTTGCTAGATTTAGTAAATATACAGTATTCCAGTTCAATTTGATATAGATCATCAATGAATAATTTTTAATATAATTAATGTCCCATGCAATATTTGGGACATATAGCAAAAACGGTCTTAATTGTGCCTCAGGTACAGTAAACTTTAGACAATTTTCTTCCTGACTCAGACCCTTGCCTCTCCTTTCTTAGAACATTTACTTCAGAAAACTAGCAATTGTAAATTCTCTCTCTGTCCTTTCGAGGTATAAATCTTGTACAACCCAGGAATGTCTTTCTCAAGGACCTGGGTTCCCTTGGAAATATAATCGTCAAAAAAGATAGGGGCCTTATCTCTTAGTCTCAATGGGAAGATAGGAGCATAACTTTCACAAGCACCAATTAGTAAACACAGATGCATAGCCTAATCATATTGACCAACCTCCTCTCAATGTCCTGTGATGTTTTTTCACTAGCTCATTTTGCACTTAAAAACTTTCCTGCCTTTTGTTTCAGTGTAGTTGAGTCTAATCTCTCTCCTGTATCGCAATGTCCATTTCTCCCTTGAAATAGTCTTGAATAAAATTTTTCTTGACTGTTTAACTGGTCTAGTGCAATACTCTTTAACCCATATTTATACTAAAAAGTTGTACTAAAAAATTAGTCATTTATCTGAAATTTCAATTTAACTGGGTGTCTTAAACTTTGTCTAACAACCCTATAGTTTTGTAAGACAGAGTAATGGAAAGCAAACTGAACAGGAAAAAGAAAAAAGGATAATAAAAAATGAGAACAGTTTAAGGTAACTCAACAATACATCAGGCATAGTAATATTTGCATTATAAGGATCCCAGAAGGAGAAAAGAGAGAAAAGGGGGGAAAAAATTTATTTAATGAAGTAATAGCTGAAAACTTTCCTAATCTAGGGAAGGAAATGGAAATCCAGATCCTGGAGGCACAAAGAGCCCCCAACAAAACCAACAAAGAGGGTCCACATGAAGACACGAAATAATTAAAATATCAAAAGTAGTGATAAAGAATTTTAAAAGCAGTAAGAGAAAACAGTTACATACAAGGGAAACCCAAAAATCTATCAGCTGATTTTTCAGCAGAAACTTTGTAGGCCAGAAGAAAGTGGCATGATACATTCAAAGAGCTGAGAGCAAAAAAACCTAAAACCAAGAATACTCTATGCAGCAAGGCTATCACTGAGACTAGAAGGAGAGACAAAGACTTTCCCGGAGAAACAAAAGTTAAAGGAATTCACCACCATTAAACCAGTCTTACAATAAATGTCAAAGGGAATTATTTGAGTGGAAAGGAAAGACCATAAGCAGGAGTAAGAAACTTAGGTAAGGAAAAGATTTCACAGGTATATATAAACATAATAATAGTAGTAGATTAATCACTTATAAAACTAGTACAAAAACAGTAAAACCAATTATATTTATAAATGGTTTTCTTCATTGATCATCCCTTCATAAATTGACCTTGAAATTACTCATTTATGATATCTATAATTTGTCTAATAAAGCTCTTAAGTAAGTACAAAATAGGAAGATCTTTTATCATTGCAATACTCACTTTCCAAAGTAACCAGAGACCCAAAATCTCAGTTGGCTGTAAAGAAAGCAGGTGGGAGTCCCTGAGCCACACAAGGATCAGGATAGAAATGGTGAGAAGGCCACTGGATATAAAGAGGCCTGAAATTTAGACCACAAATGCAGAGGGCATAGGTTTTGCTGATGGGAAGCAGAAAAGACAGGAGCTGGCATCCTAAGACTATGCATGAACAGATACCTCAACAGAGGCAATAAGGATCAAAGGAAGCATGCAACAGAAGCTAGGATGATGCAATATCACCTGTCCCACACTTCGGACTCAGGCTACATGGCAGAGTGGGAGGGAGGAGGGGAAGGGAGTGACTCTTATATTTAACTGAATACTTTTCCAAAAGTGATTGAGTTTTAAATAAGAAGTGACCTATATCCTTTGAATTAATGTGTAATTATTTTGAGTATTCCATTAAGATGGGAACTCATGAACTCTGTTGAGTTCAGTTACTGAAAAATAAAATTACATCTTTTCTGACCAAATTGTTTTTATACATTTCAATATCACTACACGTGGATTTGACTGAGCAAATCTCCATCTAGGAATATACCCAAGAAAAATATATGCTAACACAAATAAGCAAATATTTGCATATAAGAAAGCTAATTATAGCTTTTTATTTTATAGTAAAAAGCTTAAAGAATTCTAAATGGCCAGGAACAGAGATTTATGAAAATTAATTTTGGTATATTCAAACAATGGAATAATATTTGGCTGTCAAAAATAGATGCTCAGGAATTTGCATTTTAAAAAATTTAAGATGATTTGGCAGGTTGCAATGAGAATGAGGAAGTTTGGTGACAGTTTCTTATAGTATTTAATTTCTCCTTGGTATTCATTATAAGGTGAATTGTTGACTATCATATAATGGAATAGAGTATTCATACATAAACCTTTTCTTATTTTAAGATGTTTCACTTAAATAAGGCTTCTTTCAAATATGTACTGCTTTTAAAATATACCAACACATTTGAAATACCTACTTCAGCTTGAGAATTTTGTGAGCCAAGAAGATACAACCTGAGCTAGTCATTGCTCCATTGTTTTGAATGATCGAAAGAATAATACTGAGGTGTTCTTAATTCAAAGGGTTGTTGTGACGTATCAGTAGGCTTTATATCACCCAGTAACAAATCCCCTGATGCTTGTGGAATAAGAGGCTCAATTTAATTAAATATCCTATTTTACTCAGAGTTATCACATAAACTAGAGATGGTTTCAACTTTAAAATATTGGAAAAGTTAAAAAATGAAATGCTATAAAAACAAACACTGGGATAGAATATACTTTAATTTTGATTTATTTTTAGAATCTTACAGTGTTTCAGAGTCATGAAGGAAAAAAACTGCTAGATGCCAACTGGAAAAGTATGGTGCATAAATGGAAAACTTCTTAGCTTCCTTGAATTTACATACTGTATTAGTCTGCTATGTACTATATTAGCTGCTATAACAGAATACCATAGGCTTCAGCAGCAGGAATTTATTTCTCACAGTTTCAGAGCCTAGTATGTTTAAGATTAAGGTGTTAGCCTTGCTTCAGTTCCTCAGTGAGAGCCCTTTTCCTTGCAGATGACTATCTTCTCACTGTGTCTTCACAGGACAAAGAGAAAGCAAAAGGAAGAAATGGGAACTGAGAGAGAGACAGACAGACAGACAGAGAAGGAGGGAGACAGAGGAAGACAGTAGGACTGGGAACACGTTCTGGTTTCTCTTCCTCTTCTCTTCTCTTCCTCTTATAAGGACACCAACCTCAAAATGGGAGTCCCACGCTTATATAAATTTAATTCCCTTTCAAAATTTCCACTTCCAAATACCATCACATTGGGGGTTAGGACTTTAATCTATGAATTTTGGGCAAGGGGAGGGGGACAAAATTCAGTCCATAGGACCCATAACTTTACAAAGGGGAAAACTTTAGCTCAGAGAAGGAACAAATTTACTAGCCTAGAATGACATATAATTATTAGCAGAACTCAGTTGGGCACCAGAGCTCTTAATTCTTGGTCAGTAAACTCTGAGAGTACTTTATCAGACTGTCTCAGAGCACACATTTCCCTTTCTTCCTTATTATTGTTGTTTTTCTGCAAAACATATATTTTCTCTACAAATCATATTGATCCTACCAGGTTGTAAGTTCCCTGAATAGAGAATCCATATCTGAAGCATCTGTTGACTTGTTGTCCATATATTAATTATTCTATGTTTCATAAAAATTAAGTTGTGGATTCAGGAGGGCTGTCAAGTTTCTGAATTTTCTACTTGTTATGAATTCAAATATATAGGAATTTACTGCAGTATTTTAGTGATATATTTTATCCTTATTACTTTTGTCTTATTATTTTATATAGCCTTTATATTAACTAAATTTTGAGCAACCAGCATTTATTATACATTATAAATGTTTACTCTCCCATGTTACCAATCACTAGTGTTATAACTAGGAACTTAATCTTTTCTTATGTGGTTCTTGTTATATTATTTTTTCATTAAATTATAGCTCATATAGAAGGCATATGGAACATGACAGTGCCACAGACTATGTCTCTTTGGTTTACTCCTTGGACATATGCTTTACATACAAAAAGATATTTCAATTCACCATATGTGATCCATATTTAAATGTGGAAACAGAGCCTCACAGGAGATGTATCAAAATAGCACATGCAAACATTTACTATTTGTGCCAGTAAGTGGATCTTTAGCAGAAAACTCAACAACTACCATATGCAGCAGCTGTTATTCAGTGGACCAAAAATAACGGCCTGGAACAATGCAAGCAGCAGTTTCAGCATATTTGAACCCCATCCACCTAGCAAATACTTATTTCTCAAAATCTATTCAGATGCCTGAAAGGCTCTTCATTTGCAATTAACCACTATAATTGTTCTGACCGAGACAAGCTAGTTAGGGAGATGCACTCCAAGAAAAAGTTTCCTGAGAGATCAGGTAATTGCCAGTGGGGAAAAACAATAAACAGATTGTCTACTCCCATGGACAATTTTTGGACCCCAACACAAAATATTTTTAATAAGTTTTTCGATGGCAAATATGGTTGAAACAATAACTTGTAAAATTTAAGAATATTAACCAGATTACTATTAGATGCCTCTCCGAAATATCACAAAAGGGGTTTCCTATATCAAGTATTTATTTGATCAGATTTTTTGGTCAGCAGAGATAATCAACATGAGTGTTATTTTTTGTTGGAAGACAGTGAGAACCAGACATGCTGGGAGTGAATTTTTGATGCATTGTGTTAATGATGCATTCAAATCTGACTATTGTCAGTGTGGTGGTGGGGAACACAATGCTCAGGAAACAAAGTCACCGGCTTAGATCTCCAGCTCTATCACAGGCTTATAGGTAAGGCCCTGAGAAACTTCAATTTCATCTGGTATAAAGTGTGATGGTGATAATCACTGCTTCTGATTATTTCAAAGGGTCACTGTGAGGCCAATTGCACAACGACTATTACTTCTACCTGACATCACTTATTGAATTCATACCCTGTGTCATGTCATTTAATCTTCAAACCAATCTACAAGGTAGTTTATTTCTACCTTGAACCAACATAGAAACCTGTAAATCTCAGTGGCTCTCCACAAAAAATTTTGATGCAGAGTTAGGTGAATCTTCAGAGAAGCTCTCTGGCATGCTGTGACTCAGAGATTCATGTTGCTTTAATTTTGTGATGACACCATTTCAACACATGCCTCCCAAGTCCCCAAATCTGGAGAAGAGAGATTTGGAGAGTTGCCATCTGCTTTAAATGCTTTAGCCCAGAACTGACTTAGGAGATCCCATTGGCCATGACTACCACATGACCCTGCCTAAGTGCAGGGGGCAGAGATTATGGGGAAGCACCCAGATACTAAGTGAGCAATCAGCATATCTGTCATAGCCAGTGTGGTTTTTTCTGTTTGACAAATGAGGGGACTGAACAGAGGTATTACTTAAATTACCTAGGACACACAGTCCTTTAACAGGAGACTCCTTTTTCATCCCTAATTTGTTTGATTTAGGATTTTTAGTAATATTTTGATAATTTATTACCACGTATTAGTGAATCATAACAGGCCAACAAAAGGTATGTTTTTCTAATTCTTCCTTAATTAATGACTTTCTCATCTGGTAAGATAATTATTTCATTTAGGTTCTTTTTTCACATCGTGAAGCAAAAGTTTCTACTGTTTTATTTCATAAGTTTGGGAAATTCATATTCAAGTTATTCGGATACTATTTTTATAACAGAAATTGTTTGAAATAAGACAATGTAAATAAGCATTTCAATATAAACCTTGGATATCTTGCATAGACATATACATACTGTTTTACATGGGAGGAATAAGTGTCCATTTTGGAAGTGTGTTTAAAAATCTTGAAAAAAATCAAGAAACCCTAATTTGGGTACTTTTATATAGAGATTAGGAAAATTAGAAATTCAACAGTCTTGGTTAAAATAACTTCTTCACTGTGTTTCTGGAAAATGTGTACCAGAAAGTGAGTAAGAACATTTCATATTATTAAAATTTCAAATAAATCAACAATATATATTCTAATATAGCTAAAATTATAAAATGAAACAATAGATAAATCATCTGTAATATGGAATGTACTACTAGAACACAGCATATGGATTAATATTTGGGTGTTGCATAGGTAAATGTTTGCTTGTCATATTTGTACTCTTATTTATGGCTTTTTGAAGAACTATGAGAACAGTGGGATTAAACCAAATACTGTGATAGGAAAAGAACAGACTATTATTCTGTTAGATTTATAGATAGTCATGGTCAAATACAATTGTATGCCAGACCAAGAATGCTAATTTTATTATACTCATGGGTTATCTCCAGACATAGTATGAAATTCTAAAAAAAAAAAATATATATATATATATACACACACACACACACACATATATACATATATACACATATATATATATATATAAATATACATATATGTGTATATATATATATATCAAGCAATTTTGGGAAGTGCTTTTATTGTAACCATTGATAAAATTAGTTTATGTAACAGCACAATCTTCCTGTATCTTCTTCCATATACTGTCCTCAAGAATCACCATGTTTGTTTCTATTCCTAAGAATTTCAACACCTCAATTCCTTCTTTCAAAGTGATACTTTAGATAAAATTCACTCTATTTGTTTGTTTCTCTTACTGTACATTTAAAACCTATTGGGCATGGTTTGGAGATATACTATTTATATATAAAGATGGATAGAAACAGATACATGTGGTCGTTTATGGCTAGCTGACGGAAGGAATAGCATCAAAGGCAGTTAACATTTGTTTGGTAGGTATAATGTTCCAATCACTCTCCTAAGCTGTAAAATGTTTTGCACAGTAATAAATAACTAATAAAAAAATGATAGCTGATCTTTATCAGGGTTTTTTTTTTTTTACCAGGGTTGGTTTTTTACCAGGCTTTGTTCCCAGTGGTTTACATACAAGAAATTGTTTGGTCCCTGCAGCTTATGAGGAGGGTGCCATTACTGATAGTCTCAGTTTATACTTGAGAAACCCGGTGCTTAAAATAGTGAAGCAAGTTGCCCAAATCACATAAGTCCAATGGGACAGAGATCACTTTTGAACCCATGGCTCTGTGATTCCAAAGTATGACCTCTTTTCTTTACACTACAAAGCTCTCTCTGTCTACTTAGCCTCTCCAGCTGTGGCCTCTGGGCAACTGTCACTGTGTCTCCATACCCAGTGGCTTGAGTCAGGGTAGGAAGGAGCGTTTCTTCATGCTAACAAAGTTGGCAACGGCATGGTTGGAAACTGTTGATTTCAGGATGGTGCCTATGATAAATCTGACCAAATGAGGCTCAAAGAAATTCATTTGTTTTTTGCTTTCAAGTAGAAAGCATTAGAGCATTTCATTCTCTTTACAGAAGAGATTAGAGAAGAACAATTAAGGGGCAAGGCTATTCTCCAATGCCTATGAAGCCACTATAGAATGCTATACATCCTTCTTAAAATGGGGATTTGGGCTCCTGCTAATCAGGGAAAAACTATTCTCAAATTACTACTTAATGTCATGGGAAATATATGAAAAACACTATTAAATTGATTTTAAGACTCCTGTCAAAAGCATTGCATGCTATATCATTTAACAGTTCCTATTTAAGTTTCCATGTTAGAAAGAAAGTTCTTTTGTGGAAATTATTTTCAGGAAAGGCTTCTTCTCCCCTAAGGAACTGTATGGCTTGTCTTAGTAACATGTTTCATTTTTATCCTGGTGGTTGGGAAGCTCAACCCAATATGAATGCTCTTTCAAAGCAATCATTTAGCATCTGTGGCAGTCACTTTAACCTTTTCCTATTTTCCCTTCTTACTGAGAACACAACTAGACTATTTTCCAGCCTTCTCTGGTAGATAACTAATCTGAATCAATGAAACGTAGGTAAAAGTGATGTGTGTTATGTTCAGCCTGGCCACCCACTGCCGATTTTCTCTCCCTTCCCCAAATTGGTTGCTGATTCACAATGCCAAGGGTCATCTCTGAAGGTATGTATTGAAGACAGCAGAGCCTCTTTCAACCCCACACTCCCACCTCTCTGCCAAAAGTTATTCTTTATATGGCCAATAAATAAACTTCTAATGTTTGAAGCCACTGAAGCTTCGGAGGGTATCAATTACAGTGGCTACTATTTTATTAATTACTAAAGAAATAGGTAACAAAGTGGGTTTTTTTTCCTTTTTCTCCCCATTTTTTTTTAAGATTTTATTTATTTATATGACAGAGAGAGAGAAATCACAAGTAGGCAGAGAGGCAGGCAGAGAGAGAAAGGGGGAAGCGGGCTCTCTGCTGAGCAGAGAGCCCGATGTGGGGCTCCAACCCAGGACCCTGGGATCATGACCTGAGCCAAAGGCAGAGGCTCCCCCCCGCCATTTTTTAAGCTCTACTGAGGTAAGATGTGGGGTGCTTATGTAACAAAAATTATAGTAGAACGGGTTCTGCTTCACACAGATGTTCAGGATCCCGGAGGTTCTGCCATCTTTAAAACATCCCTTCCAAAGTTGTTCTTTGCTTAGCAGTTAACTATTGGTTAGCAAGAAAAAAACTGATGTCAGAGGCAAGAAAGCTATAAATGCAAGTTATTCGGTGGCTAAGAATTTGTGTGCCCGTGATTACCTGAAGACAGACAATATGTTTGCAAAGCCTTTCACTATAAAAGGGGATGAAAATGGTATCATTGGTAAGGACTGGTTTCCACTGGCTGAGAAAAACATGGTATTAGAGGAAATAAGGTTAAACAACAATTAGCTGTGTTTCAGAGAGAAATAAAAAAACAATAGAAACTGTCTAGAAATTTGAGATTCTGCAGGATTTGAAAAACTTGATTGGAAAAACAGAAGCCAGGGGAGCCTGGGTGGCTCAGTCGGTTAAGAGTTTGCTTTTGGTCCAGGTTATGATCTAAGGGTCTTGGGATTGAGCCCCTCATCGGGCTCCCTGCTCAGCAGGAAGTCTGCTTCTCCTTCTCCCTCTGCACGCACACATGTTCTTTCTCTCTCTCCCTCTTTCTCTCTTTCTCTCTCCTCCCTCTCTCCAATAAATAAATAAAATCTTAAAAAAAAAGAAAAAGTAAAAGAAAAAGAAAAAGGAGAAGCCAAACAGAAAGTAAGATCAAAAGAGCTTCTGACAAAGCTTCATTTCTACCCAACTATGCAGCAAAATTCCATCTGATATGGAGCTTCCCACTTAAACCAGAAGGCCTCAATAGAGCCAATATTTATTTGCAAGAGAGGCATGAAGGCGAAGAAGAAGAAAAAAACATACATGGTAACTATGACCTAGAAAAAACTATTAGTCTATCAGAATATGGAATCTACTAGAGCCAGTTAAATCAGATGCCTAGTAAAATTCTGAAGGTATTGCATCTAAATAAAACGCCCAGAAACCTAGACTAAAAAAATAAGTTTGACTTCTTAAGGCTTAAAATGGGCAGAAAGCACATTGTGGAAGTTCAGCAGTCTTGAGAAGAGTGTCCACATTACTTACTTCAGATGAGGCCAGGCATAAGAGGAAACATGGAAAAGCCAAGTAGGGGCAGAGTCAGAGAATATACAAAACTATGACAATCCCCCTGGCTCCCAAGAGAGCAAAAATCAGAATCTACTTAAGAAACTGACTCGCTGCTAGGACAGAGGTGTCTAGCATCATAGACATACACAATTCCATATGACCTATACATAAACAGGGCAGACCAGTGACTATCATGTGTTTTTCTGTTATCTAAAAAGGCTTTACTGAGATGATTCTGTTGCTACTTCTCCACTAAATTGTGTGTGTTTGCATGTGTGTATGTGCATGTGTGTGTGTTGAGGTGGTAGATGACACTCTGCACTTTTAATCTTAGGTGGATGATCCATGAGGAGCTATAATGGGTCCTTTTGGAGGTATGTGTGCTTCACCTAGAAACCTCAGAAACAGCTATCTGCAGAGACTGGTTGGGACTGGGAAGGAGATGGATGTGTTCTATGTATGGGTTGAAGAGTAAACCAGATATTGATCAGCAGTGTGAACTGTAGCAAAGACTATTTACCAAACCGACTCCATTTTCTTTACATCTAGGACATAGCGTTAGACTTTATTTTTCAGAATCGGTTACATTTAGTTGTGACCATATGACTGAGTTTATGCCAAAAGAATGCTAGCAGAAGTGATATCATTTCCACGTCTGGCCCATAAAAACTTCTTGTGCAATCTTATCTCTCTTCTCCCCTATCTGCTGATAAAAAGTTAACGTTCTGGGAGACCTTGCAAAAAATGTGTTGAAGATGGTAAAGTCTGTCACCTAGAGCCTTGAATAACTGCCTGGAATAAATGCCCACTCCCATTCCAAATGAACTTCATTTACTTGAGAGAGGAATAAAATTCTATTTTCTTAATCTGTCGAGATTTTAGTTTGTAATAGCAGCTGGCATTATCTCATTCCATTTCCTTATTTTGGGTTAATTCTAATTTTTAATGATATATTTAAAAATTTCTTTGGTGTAAGCTACTTTAAATTCATTCAATACAAAGGAGTCAGGCATAAATATAATAAAACATCCAAGTAAAGTGCTTGGCTGTGAATTCATGAAACTCAGGAGATAAATAGTCTAATTTACATCCCTGAAATCAGGAAATTCAGTTCATGTAATTCTGATGAGTTAAGAGAAGTAGAAAGAGTAACTATTACAAATGTACCTGTATGTTTTTGATAATCATCTATTTGCCTAAGGAGTATATTCCTGATACTACCAGATATACTATAGGAGCAATTGCTTTTATTACTTACTTACACAGTATCTGACAGGCTATTATTATTATTTATTTTTTAAGCTATGCATGACAAGGTAATCCTATAGAATAGTGCTGATGAGCTATCTCAACACAATACTTTCTATTTCTTTTAGTAGAGAAAATTTTGTTTTTGTTTTTGTTTTATTTTATTTTTTGGTTTCCTACACTTAAACCACATCAAACTACAAATAAACTTTTATCCAGTCAGGAATGATCTCCAGTCCTCCCATATTGGAGAGCAGGAGCAAAGCTCTTCAACAAATTTAGATGCTGCCTAAATTCCTTTTGACTACCACCATGCTCTCCTAAATCCCCATGCACTAATGATTAAGGTGCTTCTCATGATTACAATCTTGCCTCGCTCAGCTTGGCCTAGTCATTGGAATATGCCCTCTACTTTTGACTCTCTTATTTCAGTTAATGATGCCACTAGTCATATAATCACCCTGACTTGAAATCTTATAGTCAATGTAATACCTCCTTCTCCCTAACCCTGTACATCCCTCCAATCAATTTCCAAATTACATACATCTACCTCTACAAAGGCTTTCACATCTTTAACCTTCCTTCTATTCCTGCTGCCTACACCTCAGTTCAGATCCTCATTACTTTCCTACCTTCTGTGCTATAATAACTTAGTAATTGGCTTCTCTACTTCGGTGTCTCCCCATTCCAATTCATCTTAACACTGCTGCAAGATTAATCTTCCTAAACTGCATCTCTGATCACAGAATCACAGACTCTCAAGATAAAAAAGGCCCTTAAAGGTCAACTGATCCAACTTCTTTCTTTTCTTTTTATTTCTTAATAAATACCAGAATTGGATATATGTACTTTGTTTTATTATAGAAGCTCGCATGGTTAAAAAAATTAAACAGTACAAAACAAAAAACAAAAATCTTACTCCTCTCTTCCATCCCGTTATTTCCCAGAAGCAACTGCTATTTGCACTTTCAGTTTGAGTTTTTTATTCTCCTGGTGGTTACTATTATAATTAGATATAGTATAAACTTTCTTTTCTAGATGTAATAACATGTAATGCAATATATACTGACTTCCCATTGCAAAACATGAGTAAATTGGTGCACTTAACTCCTTTCACCTACCATTTAATTTTTATGGTTTTATTATTGTATGTTTTTTCATGTTTCCAGGGCCTATGTAATTTAAATTCTGTTTATTAGTCCTCAATGCTTTGCATATAGCTTAATTCTAAAAACTGGTAAAAACTCCAGCATTTAAAATGTTATTATTAAATTATATCAGTGTAGAATCAGCAGTGTAGTTTGAAATCTACAATGGAAGTTAAAAATAAGCAAACAGAGGTATAGTAAGAATGCAGCCACATACAGATTAGCAGGTTGTGTCCTGCACAAGAACATCTGGCCAAAGGGGTAAGTGTGGGCTAAAATCCCACGTACTAAGCTCAGTGCCTTAGCATGGCATAATCACCTTTTTCTAATTTCCAGAAAAGGCTAGCTGACATCCTAAGTGGAAGGAAAACAAGGTGAAGACAAAGTCACCAAAACCAGTGAAAATTCAAAAATAGAGGGAATGGTAAAGAGTGTCAAATATTATAAAACACAAAATAAGAAAAGGATTGTGATACTTCCCCCTGGTTACCAATATGTTTTTGATTCTTGCTGACCTTAGCAAAATCAGGTATATTGATCAGAGTGGAAGCCAGATTTTAGTGCCTTGATGAGGGTGTATTGGACAATAAGGCTTGAGAATATAGACAAATTTTTCGAAAAATTTGGATGTCTAAGGGGAAGAGAAATTGTCTGATTACAGGGTAGTCAAATCTATTTTTTCTTTGTAACTTCTTTTATTGCTTTTGTGTTTAGATATATCTTTAGCATATACCAGAAATATTCCTTTATGTTTTCTACAAATTCAAATATGATTTTGTATTTAGAATTTTATTTTTTTTAAAGATTTTATTTATTTATTTAAGAGAGGGCAAAAGTGAGAGAGAGCACAGAGGGAGAGGGAGAAGCAGACTCGCTGCTGAAAGGAGAGCCCAACGCGGGGCTTGATCCCAGGACCGAGATCATGACCTGAGCCGCAGGCAGATGCTTAACCGCCTGAGCTGCCCCAGTGCCCTGTATTTAGAATTTTAATTTAAAAATCCATCTGTTATATAATTTCATATGCAATGTCATATGAGGCTTTAACTGAAACTTTTTATAAATGGTCCATTGTGCCAAGAACCCATCTTGTCTCTGCTAAACTGGACCATCACCTTTATCACTTAATTAATTTTTTATTTTGGGGGATCATTTTTCAGTTTGCTCATCTATTCCCTTATTCTAACTTTAAATTACTGAGTCAGTATCAACTTAGTTTCATTAAAACACAATCTCTGGTGATAGTTTTAAATCAGAGAGCTCAAAAAGCAGCTCAGGAAAACTCTCTTTGCTTAGTTTGAATCTTGTTTCTGTTCCACTTGTATAGATTAGACAGACTCATTATCTGAAAGCTGAATCCCCATTTTCAGTCCTGGCTATTGACAATTTTCCTATTGTCATTTTCATTCCTTTGTCCTTTTTGTCTGTTTTGGGAAAGCTTCTCACAATCTTATTCCAACAATGACATTTTCTGCAATGCCAATTCAACTCTTTACTGCCAACAAGCTTGCTCTCTTGCACCTTTAGTTTCCTTGCAATTTTTCTCATATCACCAATCAATGTATATTTCTAACTTGTGATTTCACGTCATCTATATTCTCCTATTTTTGCTTTTTCAATCCTCCTTAAAGTCTATTCAGAATATAAAGCTGATTTTTTCCCATTTTCTTTTCCTCTGTGAAATGCTTTTATACTATATTTTCTCTAAATTATGAGTGCAAATGGACCTTCTTATGGCACACAATCTTTTCGGAGATCCTCTTTTTTTCTCTCTATACTTCCCTTTGTGTGAGAAACTGTTTCTCTCTCATCTGTTGTATGTAAAAATTGGGCGGTAGATTCTTTATTGCTTCACGCCATGTGGCTGCTACCAAGATCTTCAGATCAAACCCCTCATCTGTTTGTAGAACCTCTAGTCAAATAGCAGGTCTCAAGCCACTGTTGACCTAATCTGACTGTGCTGTTCTGAGGAGGAGATGGCTGATCTTATTTGGCCATGGACAATGTAGAAGTAATTTTATTCTTCATTAATTTGAAAAAGTGCTTAATTTTTCTTCTGTTAGAAGGGGGGAAAAACATGGAAACTCCCTCAGATTCATTCTTCTATGGTTATTTCCATCTTGGTCCCTTCCTACTACCAGCTCCTCATCCTAGAATGCAGTGCACACCACAACTACCCATCTTCCACTCCCTCTGCCCCTTTCCATTCTCAGCCATGGAAGAGATATAGAAAGAGGTACTAAGGTGAGGGACGGGGTAATAAAGTACCCATAACTGCTAAATAGTAATTCATGTAGGAAATTAGGAAAACAGAAGAAAGGAAGGTAATGGTGATGATCAGCTTCAGAGCAGGTGCAAGTTATTCATTTTTGAAGAAGAGGACTTTAGAAATCTTCCCCTAACTTTTTGTTACACTATATAGCCTTATTACCACTTCTGCTTTGTGTCAGATTTTAGTGCTCCTAAAACTTTTTATCTCTCTATTTGCAAATATTTAGGTCACCTGTTGGTGTGTCTCATTTGATATTCCATGCCTACCAATCCACTGCTTCAAAACTGTCAGTAAGTTACCCATCGCTTAGGGAACAGAAACTAGTCTGCCCTGAGCCATCTAGAGCATCACCCCACCTGACTTTATTTACGGTCTGATTGCTTTGAGACTCCCTTCAGGCGTCAGAGTCACCTACCAAATTGCTTTCCTCTCCTTATTTGCACCCTCTGTTTTCTTGCCTCCAGAACTTGGTTGCATCTCATTCTCTCACTTCTTGTAATTTCATCCATTTTTAAGGGAATTCTTTCATCCTTAGCCTTCCTCACATAGTTGGCAGATGACAACAGACATAAGTGTAAAGCCTTTATATACACTTTGATGTTTAACCATAGCATTTATACAGTATTAGATTGAGTTAATGAAATCTGTACAAATCTTGTATTTGTCCTGAGGCCACAAATATTTTTAACATTTAAAATGTGTGAAATAATAACAATAACAATTAACAACAAAAATTTTAATTAGTAGGAGACTTGTGTTTGTACTTGACCTTAATGCCCAAGGCTAGGACCACAATGGCCTTCTTTCTTCCTCCCCACCCCCCAACCTTTTCAAGCTTTTGCTTAAATTCCAGTTAGTTAACATGCAGTGTAATATTAGTTTCAGGTGCCCAAGAGCTTTCTTTAGCATCTTTTGCTGGTGCCATTTTTCCTACACTGATGTGTCAGTGACAGGATGGTTGCTTTCCAACAGCACCTTGCAGCAGATCCTCTGTAACTGCTGTTGCTTCTCCAGAAGCAGCAGATTGCACTGCAGCTGTCCTTTTGCTGTATAGGGAAGTACATGAGTTTCCCTCGTAGCCTCCCTCCCAAGCACACATGTGACTTTCCAGCAACTTCACTGGTTTCTTACAGTGGTCTTGTGGCCTTCTCTTCCTTTCAGCTAGTTCTGTTTCTCTCTCTCTGTGTGTGTGTGTGTGTGTGTGTGTGTGTGTGTGTATCCATTTGTCTCTGTTTACCTTACTATCAAAAACCTTTGCTATACAAATTGCCACTTAGGAGACACCCTCATCTCATTTCCCCCTTCTACTCCTTTGAGCAGTAATGCTCCAACTTGGTTTTAAACTTCAAGTTACTCTGAAAGTCAGCTAATCATCTAAATGACAGCAGTGACATTTGGGAGTGCAGAAATCTCTTCTACTGGCTTTATAAACCCATCTTACAATTTTCATTTATTGACACCTAACAGCTTGGCAATGAAGTGTTTCTTGAAGCCTTGATGAACCCAGAGTTCAGATACAAAATCAATTTAATTTCAAGAGTTTGAATGAAGAAGGTGCACTAACTCAGCAGACTGGAAATATGGGGAGTGAGGGCAGGATGGTACAGGAAACATTAGAACTGGGTCTAAGCATCACGGTTTGCAGTCTGATACAATAGTTCATATCTTGGCTTCTCTATGTACTAGGTATGTGATCTTTGGCAAGTTACTTAACCATCCTGAGCATTTTGTTCACTGTTAATGGAAGGTTGAAGTTTCATGAGTTAATGGAATAACAAGTTCCTAGAATAGTCGTTGAGTTAAAGTTGGTATTATTGCTATTCCTGGACCAGATACACCGCTATATTGCCACGGGACTCTGTATGTATTATCTGACTTTGCAGGGCCTTTGCTTGCCTTCCAACAATATTAAAGAAGTTGTCTGATGATTTCCAAGCCTGTTTATAGCTTTTAAACTTTATTTTTCCAACTGGTAGAACTGGAAGAATAGTATTTGGTTTGTTCTCATCTTGGTCTGTTTGTAAGTCTGACCAATAAATCTCAAATCTTCAGGGCCATATCTATAATAGTTCAATACCAGTTCTATGCCAGACAGCTCATTAGAATATGGCCTGACAAAATTTCACAACAAAGTGCCTTCTGGCCTGTTAGTCAATCAATGGCAAAGTGATCTTTTTCTTTAGATTTGGGAGAGCCTGACATTAATCATTAAGACAACCAGAGTTGGAGGCCACTGACCAATTATACTTATATGTTTCCAGACTTATCAATCATGGCCTGTTGTGCGTAAGTGTCATTTAGGAGCAGGGCCTTGAAGAAGGCATAGTTCTACCCATATCGAGTCTCTAGCCCACAGTTTAGATCTGATAGAACATTAAGGTGGAGCAAAGAGTTAAGTAGAATCATGGCAAGTTTCAGCATGGTTGTATTCTAACAAGAAAATTCAACAGCTTCTTCTTCTCTCTGGAGCACACTTAACGTAGTCTCTGACTCATCATTCCATGATGGATGGAATAAAGCTGCTATGATCTTTGAAATGATGAAACTCATCAAAATGCTGGAAGATACTTAGAATTGTGAGCAGGAAAACCGTGTGACTTTCAGAAAGTCACTAAACTAACATGGGTATGTTTCTTTATCTACTAAAACAAAGGGTTGATTCAGATTATCTATCTCTAAGGCAAATTTTCTGTTTCGCTGACATCTTCAAACTCAAGGTACCATTAGAATCATGTAATAAGTGTGTCAAAATGCAGATTTCCAGATCCCAAGTCCATTTTTGTTCTGATTAAGTTAATAAAGAGTGAGGGCTGAAGATATACATTTTTTTTAGCATGCATATATGGGATTTAAGACTCAAGCCTACAATGATGACAGTGATGTTGATGCTGATATAACAACCATCCTTAATGGATCACCTAAATGTACTAAGTAAGACATTATAAATCTTCACAGAGCAGCTCTGTGAGATAGGCACTCTTGCTAATTTTCCCTATGGAGAGGGGTCCTGAAAATTATGTAGTAAATAGTTATATACGTACAGTTAGCAGAAGAAAAGAACTAGAATTTGAGCACGGATTGGCTGAACCCAAATCCAGTGGTCTTAAACTACTATATTGCTTCTCAGGGCCAGGCTAAAGTTTGCCACAGCTGTCAGCAGGTCAATCTTCATCCCTCTATTTTTGATAGACTGTCAAAGTCGGATCTGGAATGTCGAAAATACCTAATTTAACCTCACTTGTTGAGGCCCTCCTGTTGTGTTTCTGAACTACCTGGAAGGGTACCATAATTGTTTATCTTAGAAATGGAGAGAATCAAAAAAGCAGATTTGGGCCCCTGGGTAGCTCAGTTAAGCAACTGCCTTCGGCTCAGGTCCTGATCTTGCAGTCCCAGGATCGAGTCCCGCAACGGCTCCCTGCTCACGGGGAGTCTGCTTCTCCCTCTACCCTTCACCCTGCTTGTGCTCTTTTTCACTCACTCTCTCTCTCAAATAAATAAATAAAATCTTAAAAAAAAAAAAAGGCAGCTTTCACTTCTTTTATTCAGAGCAACCAGGACACTGCAACGGCATTATGGTACGTTTGTGTGAGAAAAATACACTTCTTCTGGATTGTCCAAATAAAGACAACCATGAGTAGAACAAATTTGAAAACTTATTCATGCTTACTAATGCAGCACCAAGAGTCTGGGAGCTTAGAGAGCAGAACTCAAGTTGGATTTAAGTCCTGATTTATACCACCGCCTGATGGCTTGTTCGGAATACAACCTGTGCTACTGTACCCTGTGCCCCCATAGAGCTAGAGCATGTAGCATCTCTGCCCTTCAATTTTCCCTTCAAAGTCCTATACCTAACTTTTTTGGAAAAGTTGCACAAACAAAAAAGCAGGTAGAAAACATGGTATTGGAAACATAACAATGTGTTTAACTTAGATTCCTGTATGTGGAAGTCAACACATAAAGGGCAAGCATATGCAGAAAAACCGAAATCTATTCTGGGCATAATTTATCTTTGTCAGGTGTCAATGGACCTGGCCTTTATTTGAAAGCAATTTAATTAATGAGATTAGTGCCCCTGAAGTTCTTCACTGCCGAAATAAGCAAATCCATATATCCTAATATCTTCCAAGAATTTCTCCCTCACCCTGGACCCCAGTTTAATATACTTTTCAAATACCAATCATTGATCATTCACTCATCAGAATTTAAAAAAAAAAAAAAAAAAGCTTTGGATTTCAAGAGAGAGCAAACAAAATAAAACATTTGATGGTTGTTGAAAGTGAAACCATGTCGAGGTTTGTGTTCCAGATTTATTTGTCAAACAGGAAAAAAACAACAACAACAACAACCACCCTTATTTTGATGCTGTTCAAAAGCCTAAGAGGCAGTTTCTACCTCATTTGTATTTCTGGATTTTTTTCAGCCCCATCTGTTTATTTTCTATTGAGCAATCATAGCAAAACAGAAAGCCAGCTTCTGAGGATCTGAAAGCCGGTGGGATTTGGAGATAATTTGAAAGGCGTAATGATAAATTCTCAGAATAAAGGATCTCAGATTGGCCAATACCATTGTTATTTGGTATTTTATATTTCTTTTAAGTTTATGTACTATTTGTATGAAGGAGAATTTATTTGTAGTGAGACAATCTGAAATGATCAGAAATAATCTCAGTTGAGATCTTTAAATACATGTTACGTTTTTGTAACTGTGAGACATCATTTTGGATCTTTAAAACTGGGGAGATACTTTCTCACATTCTTCTAGTAAATTCCCAGGTTATAACATAAAACCCAGGAGATGTATTTTAAACTTTCTTCCTTAAATCTAAACATTTAATTCTGATGTAGTACATTTCAGGAAGTCAGACAGTACAGAAATTTATTCAGATAATAGCTTCACTGTAGATCATTGAAGGTGATAAGATCTAGAATACCATGTATTTAAAAGAAGACATATTTCTCCAAAAATGGGGGCAGGGGAAGGCGGCAAAATTACCTTGCCTTGTCTTTCATTTGATGTTTTTTCATGACAAAATTTTGACGTAAAGTCAACCTTGCCAAATATTCTGAACAAATGTCTTGGCTTTCCTGGACTTCTGCCAAAGAGCAGCAAAGGTTTTATGACTTGCCTCAACAGAGGGACAATGGTGACTACTATGGAAAATTTACACACCCCTTTCATTATGGGTGAGCAGAGAGACTTCTGTATGCCCACCCACATGCTAAAGGCTCCAGGTGACAATGAGCTCACTTCCTAATCAGACACGCATCATCATCTCCAATTTCTATGTATTGAGAACCCAGAGGCTGTTAGGAGGCCCTGGCTAATGGCTGGTTTTGAGCATCCTGCTAATGGCTAACACATAAAACAAATTCTGCGTTCCAAGGAAGAGTGTCTCTGAGGTGACAGAAAAGACACTCATCGATGGACAGATAACGGAGATTTTTAACCCATGAGCAATTAAATTTTAGTATTAGTCAAATTATGTTAGACTATGCATACCCCCAAATATCAGTCACTTAATATATTCGCATAAACTCTTATTCTAGTGCATATTGGGCAGCCCTTCTGCACCCTGTAGCCATGTCATATGAAAAACACAGCCTCTAAGGACACTGCAGGGAAAGAGGGGAATGGATGAACTCTCTTAGCCTAGACATAAAACATGCCATTTCCCATCAGCATCCACGGGCCAAACAAGATTCATGGGTCCAGCAAGGAAGCCTGGGAATACAGGGGAGCATATGGAATAATCGTTGAGCACTAAATATTCTGCAAAAACCACCCTGTAGTACAAGTCTGGGATTTTCATACTAAAATAGAAAAAAATTTTAAAAAGGAAAAAAACTGGTTTTGCATATCACCTGGGGTTAGCCTTGGAAGCTATTTTCTCCTGGTAAAATCTTAAAAAATGAAAGGATACATGGGATTTATTGAGTTTATTTCTGTATGTTGAGCAGAGCAATCAGCCATTAATTCACGTTAGCAGTCTAACTCAAATGAATCTATTTACTCATACTAATATGCAGAGTTTGAATGGAATAGTATTAAGAGCTTAAGCTGTAGAGACAAACTGCTTAGCTTCAAAACCTGTTTCTAGTACCTGCTAGGTGCTGCATGAACAAGTTGTGTAACCTCTCTGAGACCAAGTTTCCACACCTGAAATGGAAGTGATGATGTTAATAATAGGGCAGCTTCTTGGGCTACCATAAAGAAACGGAATGTTTATTCTTAAAAATATATACTGTTTTTAAGATATAAAACAGTATATATTTTTTATACTATTTTTATATATACTATATAAGTATAGTATATATATTTATCGGTAACATCTTCAGTACATCCTCGGTAACACATGGATATTTCCAATAAGAAGATCCAATACACTAGTTGATTCCATTTTCTAAGAATTCCCTGTGATCAGTGTCCCTTCACTAGTTATGAAAAATAGCTAACGATAACTGTTGATGGAGGACTACCTACAAGTTTGCATCCTATGCATTTGTAGCAAGAGACATACTACTAAAACAAATCAGAAATCAGAGAGGGGTTCCACAAAGGAACTCATAAATTCTCTGAAGATTCAAAGTTAAGGACTGTATCTCACTACCTCTTCATATCCTCAAAGCAGTTAACTCATGCCTGGCAAAAACCAAAACCCAAAAAACAACAAATACCCCCAAATTAATTATATTATTATTTTTTTAAAGAGTTTATTTATTTTATTTTAGAGAGAGAGCGGGAGAACATGATGGGGGGGCGTTGTGGGACAGAGGGCGAGGGAGAGAATCCCAAGCAAACTCCACACTGAGCACGGAGCCCTATGTGGGGCTTGATCTCATGACCCTGAGATCATGACCTGTGTTGAAACCAACAGCTGTGCTCAACAGACTGAGCCACACAGGGTCCCCTTAATTATATGATTGAATAAATGAATGAAATTTGGTAATAGCTTTGATAATGCCACTACTGTGTTTGAGAGACAGTCCACAAGACCTAAATAGGCAAATTTCCTTGTGCTATAGTCACATTGAATCCTGAGCCAAAATATATGCATGTTAATCCTTTAAACTTTCTTTTTTTTTTATTAGACAAAAATGAGACCTCATTTTTAAAAATTTTTTTTATTAACATATAATGTATTATTTGCCCCAGGGTACATGTCTGTGAATCATCAGGCTTACACATTTCACAGCACATACCCTCCCCAATGTCCATAACCCAGCCACCCCATCCCCATCCCCCTACCCCCCAGCCACCCTCAGTTTGTTTCATGAGTTTAGGAGTCTCTTGTGGTTTGTCTCCTTCCCGATCCCATCTTG
>CM052898.1:37570590-37591081 GCA_028534135.1 Potos flavus | reverse complement strand
AGGTATTCTAATATATTTATTTATTTTTTACTTTCGTTTCACCTCAGAAGCTTCCAGTGGGAGACAGAATACTAACTCCAAGCTGCTAATTCCAGTATGGTCCCAACTGCTTTAAACTGGTGAATTTACCTAGCTACCGAAATTTACCTGTGAATGGTTGAGACGTTTGGTTGGTAATAAGCTACCAAATTTCAGTATCCCCTTCCTGTATATCTTAATTATATCTAATGAGATGTTTTCTAAAGGAAACAAACTTCATACATTTTGTCTAAGCTTCTACATCAAAACCATGTTGTATCAGCTGAAATGGTTCTTCTCATTAAGTGGATGGATGTGAGTGCAGTAATAAAGTGACAAGGTCTAGGAAGGTTCCAGAAGTCAGCTTCTCTTGTGTCAATGGGGGCTAGCAATTTGAGTTTTATTTATTCATTTATTTATGTGAGAATAGCTGATACCAATTAAGCAAAAATGATTCCAAATGCTAAGAATAAATCCTCTAATGTAAAAGTACATTAGCATTCATATTCTTTGAAAACATTTAAAACTGAATGCATTCCACTTTTAACTAATGGCACTCATATTAGTATCTATAGGCTCTGGGATATCATTGTCCGTTAAGCAGATCTTTCTTTTAGAGCATGCATATGAAATGACACAAAGAAACTTCCTCTAAATTACCGAACATGTTAACATAGTCCAGATTTGAAAATAAATGGTGTAGAAGGGTAAAGTCTTAATTATATAAGAATTTTGCATGTTAGACAAACAGCTGTTGGATATTAATCTAGAAGAATACAGGAAACGAGAAATCATTCGGGATCAAATAAAGGGCAAAAACTTCAACACACATACTGTCAGAAGGCCTAGAATGAAACTGAAGCAAAAAGATGGCATCTGCCAAGGTATGAATCTTCATTAAAGTTGTCCAAATTATAAAGTTGTTACAGTCGTGAAAATCAGCTCCCAGCAGCAGACTGCTGGAAATGTTTAACAGGTGGGCTGGTTTGGATGCTATAACGCTCTTAACTATACTTAAGAGCAAAAAAGTGTTCAGTATTTTAATGATGGATTAACTTCATACATCCCTTGGAGACTGCTTCCAATATGTCTTGAAAATAAAAATATATATATTTTTCTCATTAAAGGTTTTGATATAAGTCACAGACACCTGGGAACCTACTGCAAGTGGAATTGCCTTTGGACTGTATAGTGATTGGACAGAAGACATCATATAGTGGATTTGGATGAGATTGAGCAGGAGTCCTGGTTTGGTGGGAGGGTTTGCTGTGGTCAGGGACTGACATGGGGCAGTAGACCAGAAGCCACATAAATAAATAAAAGATTAAGGAATACACAAGTACTATAATGCAGAGAAGTAAGTACTAAATACTCGCAAAAAGATAACCTTGAAACCAACACTCTGCGATGATCCAACCAAATGTTTCATATAGAAATGCATGAACTACCCTGAACAACATCAAGGAAAGAACAGATACACAATTGTACCTAAGGAGCAAAAGCAATTGGAAGTAGATGAACTAGACCCTGATTATAGGTTGAATTGCACAGTGCCCATGAATGTCAGTTTTCCCACCTGAGGGACGTAAAACTGTGGTTTATTCATTCCCATTGCCGCCTCTCAGCTTTAATGTGATATATTTTTATAATATCTCCATTTCTTTGATGTGAACTAGATGGCCAGATTTTACTCAAGAATTTAATTTAATTCAAGAAGAGAAATACGGCCAAACATTGTATTTCTTTTTGTCTGCTCACTGCTTTCCTGTCTCACCAAACAGCATTAGATATTGGTGGGGAAAAGAGCCCAACAGCTAGATGATCCTGAGTTTGAAACTTGTCATCATCATCTCCTTTTCTCAATGTGAGTAAAAAATCGGGATGAGTTACTTAACCTCCCTGAGCTTAAGTTCTTTTTACCTGAAATAGGAAATAAGAGATTATTGCCAGCATTATGAGTCACATGATGATGTAAAAAAAGTGCCTGGAAGAGAACCTAGAAATTAGGAAAAGCTTAAGGATGATTATTGTTTTCTTCCTTCTGACTCTTGCCTTAATCATGGCAAAGCAAAGGACACAAAATCATTGCCAGAGAACTAACAATTTCAGGGATGGGTACTGACTTCACTATTTAGACAGAGGGTCTGCTCTCCAGATTACTATGGTCACTATGCAATATTATTTATTCATTTACATTACATACCTGTTCCTTACAAGTATATGAATGGGTTACCCTTATGTAAAGTCATAAATAAGTGTTGGACGGTACCTTAGTATTTACAAAATTCAGGTGTAAATAAAATGAGATGACATGGCAAAATGCCTTCAACATAGTATTAACAACTAAATGATCCTAGTGTCTTTGTGCTAAAACCCAGCATCTAATAATAATTTTCAATCTGATATTGATCATTTTTCCTATGTCAACCTTATGATCTAGAATTTGGAGCAGGAGAAATGTGAATGACTGTCCAATGCATACTATTAATAGACAAATGAAAAAATGGAGGCCCACAGGAAAAAAAGATATTAGCATAGGTCACACAGTGGCAAAACCAGGAAGAAAACTTGGGTCACTTTATTGACTGTTTAAAGATTTTCAACTACATCTCTAATTTCTCTCTGAATGAGTTTACACACAAAACATTTACTATTGTGCCTGGCACAAACTCAATACTCAATGAAAGTTAGCTGTCAGAACTGCTATTTCCATCTCTTTCCTTTCCTCATACTGTTTCATGTACCTATGACATTAATCAAGGTCTGACTCGTACTGCAAACCTTACTTTGGACTTAGTTTCTGGTGACTACATATGCAAAACTAGCTCTTTCTCTTATGAAGTTCAACAAGACTTACTCTCCCTATTGCTTCTTACGACTTAATTGATTGTCTAATGTCACTGAGATTCCTTCTTATATGTGTATTGCTCATCTTCCCAACAAAATTTCAATTCTATCAGAGGGTGGGGAAAATCTTTGCATTCTGCTCAACTACCATAGTGCAGTATGCTCAGTATTTTGCTGATGGATTGAGACACGTGCACTTCACTTCTAGTGTCCTAAGTAACACATCTATAAAACTCACACCAGCTTAGAACATCTGTGTCCCGTGCCATCTACTGTTGAGAATACCCAAAGCACCACAGCAAAGTTACAGCAAACTGAAATTTAAGGTAGTTAGATAGGGAATGCCATTATCTTTTCTAGAACTGCTAAGCTTGAAGTTTACAAAGTATAGTGCCTCTACAACCCCTTAGTAAAGAGAACATAAATCTCTTGCTTCAGTTACAACATTGTAAAGGCTAGAAGATTCATTAGAATTTCAGGCGCGATCATACTGTCTATAGGCTACATGCCTGTCAGTGCTTAGTAAATGGGTCATCTTATGAATGTAGGTGAATGAGAGAAACAGAAGTAGAATCTGTTTTGGAATAATTTAGAAATAAGTATTTGTTTATTTGGTAGTGCATGCATGAATTGATTTCCCTGTTTTTACCTAAAAAATGAGGGCTGGTACCCAAAAGGACTTTGCACATTTAGAGTGAAGACATACACTTCAATTAAACGGCACACAAATAAGTGAATCATGAATAAGACGTCCTTGAGATTCAGCCATAGTTTCGTAACACAACTCAAAGTTCCTTTCTTTGTTGCTTTTTTCTTTCAAGCAGAAGCCAACATAAATTTTAATAGAGCAGGCATCTGGAGCATAATGGAGCATTATCAGTGTAGTACCCACAAATAAAGAAACCAGAGGTTGCTATGAATGTTCAGCCCAATGAGACCGTTTATTTTGGTAGAAAGGAACGTGACTGTGTTACAAGGACTTCAATAATCCACAGAAAGTACACCGTGTCTTAAAAGTTGGTTCAGTGTGGAACTGTTTGATTCCTTCCTCCTCCATTCTTGATCCATTTGGGTTATGAATCTAAGCAATATCAAGTAACTTTGGACTGATGGAAAGTGTGGCCGCTCAAATTGCAGGGTACTTTTCTCTGAGTGTTCAAACTTATGGTGCGTCTTAAGTAGAAAGCAAGATCAGGCTCCTAAGTATAACTGATAAACTTGTACAGTAAATCAGTGAGTAAGAGAGAACGAACGATACAGCAGGTATATCTTATGTAATAAGTCACATCTCTGACATGAACAAAATTACTTTAAGCCCTGCAGTATACTCCAATTCTTACTGATGTTGGTTACCCAAGAGATTCGGAATGAAGTGTCATTTTTAAAGTACAGTAGTTGCTAGGGAGAATATTTCCCCTTCTCATTTAATCCTGTATCATTTTCTTCATAGGATTTCCCAAAATGCTACCTTAATCTTAGCAGAATGCTGGGGGTGGAAGGATAGTACATGGTTTGCTTTATCTTTTCTTATAAATTGCTTCGTAGGTAAACAAACATCACTGCACCAGTCACACACCTGTGTCTGATGAACATATTGCCATATTGATACAGCATCAGGTGAGTGGAAGAACAAGAATTAGCACTGGAATTGGGATGCCTATATAGATATCTAACCCCCATGCATTGAGAACCAACCCTGTATGATATGCTACAGAAAGTCTTTATTCACTTTATTCCTTTAGCAATTCTTTACTGACAGTCTACCATATTAAGCATAAAAGCATATTAAGAAATGATCCTTGCACTCCACGTGTCATGATCTTAAGACAAGGAAACAGGTAATAGAGATTATAAAACTCCCCTAATAGATACGGTTTTACAATGCTGTTGTTATTGTTTAAAAAGTAGACAGGTTGGGACAGAATATTCATTATACTTGGGTGATTTGTTATCACTGAAAATTTCTGAGATTATAACCTCTTTAGAAGGGTAGAACCAGAAAGGGGATTGGAAAGTAGATATGAAGAGAGAATGGATGGAAAGGAAACAAGGGCACCAAGTACAGTGGTAAAGAGACCAGGACTAAGCATGGCTATGCCACTCTTAGACATCTGACTTCAAATTTCTGAGCATCAATTTCTGTGGAGATTTAAAATAGAGCCTATCTCTTAAAGATGTTGTGAGAATTAAATAAGATACTGAGATAATTCTCATAAAGAATTTAGCATTGTGCCCAGCATCTGAGTTACCGTTAATATTAGTTGCTGTTGTTGTAATTGTTACATTACATTATTACAGAGAGGAAGGCATTATTCTTAGTTTATTTGTAATCAGTGTTAACCACAGCCTAAATAGACTGGAAAGGCCCAGAAGTCAGACTGTAAGGTAAAATTTAAAAATGAATGAGGTTAGATGTAGCAGAGACACTGACAGCAGACTGTCTCTGAAGAATTTTGATGGCAGGAGAGTAAGAGAAAATGGTTGAGTTTATGAAGAAATGGGGCTGCATTGGAGTCCATTTACAAAAGCAAAGACTTAGGAATATCTCTGAAATTGTAGAACAGAAAGCCCCAGTAGAGACAGAGCTTAGAGATAAATGAAAGGGGAGGGGAAGAGAGGAGGAAAAGCATATAAATGCAAAGCAATTTCCACACATAAGAGGTGTCAGAGGGAAATGTTTACACATGCAAAGACTCTATGTGCACATACATTCATTTTGGGAAGAGCACCGAGGAAGCAAAAGATGGAAAACAAATTAGGCCAAGTGCAAAGTTCAATAAATTCACTGAGCTCTTTGAAGCGGTACCATATATACTCACTGTCCTTAATGGGCACTCTGAGAAGAATTGAAATGCATCATATATATGATCTATATGCATATAGAGATGTAGAGTACAGAAAGACAGAGAAAGAAAGGCTATTTCACTTGAGTTATTTGCTCTGTTTAGTCAATAGAGCAGGGTAACTAAGGTTTCAAAAGATATAATTCATACAGTTGATATGAAAATGTAATAGAAAGGAAAGTGAATTTCTGAAAATTTGAAATGTGAAAAGTTTCTGTAGATGATTGATGATGTATCCTTTTATCCTATGATCTCCATTTGGTATTTTAGCATGAAAACCTTTGTAAAACAAGAATATCCATCTACGGTATATTTTATTTCATGTGATGTATGGTGCACATTTATTGTTTTACCTGATCAGCCTCCATCTCTCCCTTCTGGTGACAGCTCCTTGGTTTCTGCCTTTACTCTCAGTCCTGCAGTTCAGATGGGGCTGATCAAAATCCACCACTTCTAGGATACCCAGGAAACCCAATTTAGCTATTCATAGTCCTAATTTGGGTGTCCCAAGTTTGGGAATAAGATTTAATCCTGTATAACTCTTGCTGGAATTTTTGGGAACGAGGTTTCTTTTTACTGGGTTTGTTAGGCTGGTTGAATATAGACCTTGAATTGTAGGGTCTACCATAGGGGAAAAGCCCTGCTGAGAACAAAACAAGCACATAATTCAAGATAACATTGTTTATCTGGATCCAACCATGACTGAAGACTGTCCCTAGACTCAGTGACATGGCCAAGTCAGTTTGAATTAATTTCTCTTATTTGCAAACAAAGAGTTTTGACTAATAAGTGACAGTATAGATTCTGTTTCCAAACCATACGAATTCATTGTATTCTTCCTATTGACCACTGAAAGTCATTTCAATTATGATCTCATCAACCTACAACAACCTACAGTGTCTTCCTTATTTGACTTTTGACCAAAACAATTCTTTAACATTGTCAATCCTGTATGTGTGACACGGAATATTTACAAAGATCAGAATAATATATATTTTTAATTCTATATGTTTTAGAAATATAACTTTTTGGGATATTTCTTCAGTATAAAGGTGAATTATTTTTAATTATCTTTTATGTGTAGGATTATATTTTGGATAAAACTATATTTGAGGCAGCATAATGAGGCTTTCCTATAGGTTATACTTGTAAACAAATGTATACAATAGAATGATTGCATTATTATGATATAAAAAGAAAACAAGATACAATGTGAAAACAAAATAAGGGGTAGTCAATAGTTCAGTGGAAAATGTACCAGGGGAAGTTCAATGGGGAAAGTGAATTTTTAGCAGAGCCTTAAAAGATGAGTTATATTTCCTAAATATCAGGTTTATTGATGTGGATGGGTTGGGGCTAGGGAGGTAGAGAAGGTAGAAAAGGATGCTAGAAGAAAGGCTTTCAGGATGATCAGGCTTGCAGAGTATCAATTTCAAAAGCATTTAATAAATTGAGTTAAATTAAATAGAGTAACTATAAAACTTTTACTTGTTTTGGAAAATTTTGTGTCTAAGTGGCTTTAAGAAAAATTTAAACACCCGAATTACTTTAAAAAGAAAGGGACTTTGTCTTACTCCTTTACTCCTTTTATTAAACCAAATAAACAATAGGTATTTTTGCACACCCATTATGTATGTCTTATGCAATGTGGTAGAGTAGCCGGATTATGAAAGCTATGCAAGACAAAAGAGCTAACCTTTTGTTGAATATTGGTAATAGTTTCAGAAGCAATGCACTTGCTTCTATTATTGTAGCTCACATTCCTGTTGTGTAAAAAAAAAAAGTATGAAGTATCGAGAGTATAAAGAACATTTTCCCGGGGCTCCTGGGTGGTTCAGTCGGTTAAGCGTCCGACTCTTGGTTTCAGCTCAGGTCATGATCTCGCAGTCATGAAATGCACCCGTGTCAGGCTCTGCCCTCAGCATGGAGTGTGCTTCAGATTTTCTCTCCCTCTCCATCTGCTTCTCCTCCCACCCCTGCTCACATGCTCTCTAAAATAAATAAATAAAATCTTAAAAAAAAAAATTTTTTCCCAACATAGGGAAAAACATATAATTGTACTTGTGAAATATATGTATTTATACACAAATGTGAGACTCTACTATTATACTTGTAGCACATAGCACTATGTCTGGCACAAGGGAGACTAAATATTTGTTGAATGAATAAATAAATAGAATAATGCTATTTTGTCATTCTTGGAGTTGTGCCACAGAACAAGTACATATGCAAATGTGTCTTCAATGAAATATTTTAGTTGCTTCTATAATGAAAGCATGTTGGATGCACTTTATGGAGGTACTTAATGTTGAATTTTGCTTCATGATGAACTGTGTTTAACAAGGTAGCAATATACTTGAAAACTGTACCTACGGGACACTAAATTTCCTAGATAAAATCTAAAAAGTTCTATAAAAATATAGATGTTTAGTTTATTAAAGCCAGATGTAAGTCTATTTGTTTCACATGGAAAACTGATTGCCTTTAAAAAATTTTTTTTGTCTAGATGTTTTGCTCAGTAGTAGGAGAACTAATTAGTGCTTTATCTTTAAAAAGAAAAAGAATAGATTTAGGGTGCTAACATGGGCCAGTGATCAAATACATAGACTTGAGGAATTCAGTATATAATAGATCTAAGTATGCTTTTCAAGAATGGCAGAGTTAGTAATGATTGTGATGCTGCTGATGATAATGGTAATGGTGATAATGAGCATGATATCACACTAGAGAATCAACTGCAATCCACCTTCCTTACTCTGAGCTTCCATCTTGCAGAGTCAGGTAATGGCACAGACATTAAAATCAATTTTCTTGTTGACTAGATCCTAGGAAAAAGAGCTCCAGATGAATTTTAACTGTCTAATGACAGATTTTATGACTAAGACATTTTAAAAACTATTATCAAGGTACAGGACCAATAAGAGAATGTGTGGTATAGAAAGCCAAACAGCTTCATGCGAAATCTGTTTTAAGTATCTGGAAGATTCAGCTTCTGCTTTAGTGTGGTATCCTGGGGTGCGTGAGAATTCCAGGCCTTCTGACTTCAATTAACCTCTTTTACAGATGAAGCCAAAAAGAAAGAAACATGCATAATAACTGTTGCAAAGACATATTTCAAAGTCATTAAATGCACATTAATAATCTTGGGAATATATAATTTTGTAGGTGACAGATACTATTTTTACAGCTGTTCTTTAGAGAAAGAATAAGTTTCTCTTCATTAAAGACTAATGAGTGACATTACATTTAAGTGTTCACATTAGATATGCTTCTTTGAATTTAATGATGGGGCAATGAGGCCTTTAATTAAATACTCAAAAATCTCCACTGGGAGAAACAAAACAAATTTATCTGCAATTTTAAAAAATAATGGGATCCATCTGTTATATAATAAAATTTTAAAATTTTGGATGTTTAGATATATTACCATTGTATCAAGAACCAAAGATTGGTTCTTGATATTGTAATTTACTGACATAACAAAGTAAGTAATATGGTACTTTGTTTTATTATATTTTTTGTTTTGCCTCCATACCTTTAATATTCACTATGGAGTAATGAGGAATTCTCTATAACCCTTGGGTTGTTTTCTGAATTACTATTATGGTCTCAATATCCCACAATAGGAGCAAATCTTTAAGCAATAATTGAAAGAAAAATAATTATAAGATTAAAGATTGCTATCTAGAAATTGGATTATAACCAGTTTCCTAAATTATGTGATCTTCCTAAATTAGTTTTAGCCCATTTTAGACCACAGTATGTCCATTTACCCTATGCTAGAATTCATTACATATTTATTAGAAATATAAAACGTAATTAAAGTTATTAAAATTTAAAAAATGTTAAAAAGGAAGCATAACAACATTACTGGATTTTCACAGTAGGTCACATTTAGATTAAATAACTTCTCCCATAGGCACTATTATTTTAAAGGTTTTATAATTTCTGGACAAAAGGAAGAGAAAAGCAGGAGTTACGTGCAAAATAATTAAGAAAAAAGTGAATCAATATATCACTTGGGATATTTACTGAGCACTTAATTTTGTTCTTAGCTCCTGCTATTTTCTAGTTTGCCTAATGGTCATCATTTTGACAAATATCAAAGAAGAATAAAGCAAAATGTCATTTCTTAAAAAGGAAAAGGACTAAAATGACTTGAAGGGATGAGAAAGAAAAAATAACTCTCTGATAGTCCATTTTGATGGGCTTATGATAACATCTTTCATTAGGCAAAGGCTTGGGAAGCCTACTGATGTGGGATTAGATACAATTAGATGAGACTCAAAGCAGATGCTACAAAGCTTATGTGAGGTTGCTAATTATTGGTGGTTGATCTATATGTTTTTCATGGATCTCAAGTCTAATCTACAGTCTGCCTTAACTTGATAGTTTTACTGAAAATTCCTATTAACAAAGAGCAGATACTGAAGGCTTTTTTCAGCAGACCAATGAAAGAGTTTGGAGGGGAACAAACTTTCCCTTGAATTAAGTTGGGAAAAGTAATTCTGAAGATGCCATAATTTGAGGACCATTTGGGATAAATAAGAAAGAAAATTCCAGCTTCATGCCTTTGTAAATTGGAAAGAATTACCTTGAAATATTTTGATGATATACTGCAGGATATAAAAAGAAAATAATAATTACTTAAGGGTAAGGTTTTGGTTTTTCATTCATTCTTTTGGCATTTATTCACTAAGTACCTACACTGTTCCAGGCATTGTTCTAGTTTCTGAAGATTAAGGAGTGAACAAAAGTGATCAAGTTCTTAACTTAGTGGTTTCAAACAACATAACTAAAACTTAATATTTGAGTATGCACTTCTTCAATGTTTGCAATATTTATTTTTTTATTTGTTAAGAGTCAAGAGGTCACACTGTGAGAATAAGAATGGCATACACAGTACACATATATAGCACTAGCTCACTTCCTTTCAAACAATATTCCCAGTCCAACTTCGATACTGGATTCAAAATCAAGTCTCTTTCTACATACTTTTAACTGATATTATATGAAAAAACCTACTTTAGTATACTGTAGTAAAGGGAAGATGAACATTAAATGTGTAATCTATATTATATTTAGAATATACTTGTTAAATTGCAAAGTGAGTCTGTAATGCAGATGGATAGTGGGTCAATGGGATGTTAAATGCTGGCTCTATTATCAACATGTAATTCAAAGTTATATACTCATGCATCACAGGATAGTTATCTGATTTCCTTGGATTCTTAGTTATGGCACATAATTTCTCAGGGCAGATCACTGTATAAAAATAAGAGCAAAAACTGTATTCATTCACTCCACTAATACTTATTGTCAATTACATGCCACTGGATGCTAGTTTTGGGATTTGGTGATGACCATAAACTGGTATGGTTATTGCCTTTATGGATCTTGTATTCTTGTGAAAGAGGACAAATATACATTACATGATCACAAATATACTTCAAAACTTGCAAGTGTGACAAGTGTTACAAGTGAAATACCCGAGGTCACTAACATGAGAATTACTAATCACTAATTTCAGTTAGTCTTATGGTTATAAAACCCCTCAAGGCATATAGGAAAGAAAATAAATGAATCCTGATTGAGATAAGAAGAAAAAGAGGTAATGAGGGAAGCAATCTTATTCCAGGTGCAGAAAACAGCAGAAGCAGAAGTCCAGGAGCAGGAACGAGGTTTGTAGATTCTGAGTGCTAGCTGGATCATCTAGTGGGGAAGGATGGGGACCTTGCTGCAAGAGCAGGCCAGAAGATGCAGAGCCTTTGGTCAAACTGAGAACTTTTTTTTTTCTCATTCGAAGAGCCCTGAGAAGCCATGGAATAGTTAATTAATAAATGACAGGTTTTTTTTCTTTCTTTCTTTCTATTTTTTTATTGTGGTAAAATATATACAACATAAAATTTGCCATTTTAACCATTTGTAAGTGTACAATTCAGTTGCATTAATTACATTCACAATGTTGTGCAACCATCACCACTAGTTATTTATTTATTTATTTGAGAGAGAGAGAGAGACAGAGATAGAGCGTGGGAGAAGAGGGACAAGCAGGCTAGACCAATGCAGGGCTCAATCCCAGGACTCTGGGATCATGACCTGAGCCACCTAGGTACTTCAATTTCCAAAATTTTTATTACCCCTAACAAAAACTCTGTAGCCACTAAGCAATAGTTCTCTATTCTCCCCTTGTCCTAGTTCCTGGTAAGCTCAGTTTACCTTCTGTCTTTATTAATTTCTCTATTCTAGGTATTTCATGTAAGTAGAAACATACAATATCTGTCCTTTTGTGTTTGGCTTATGTCATTTAACATGATGTTTTCAAAATTCATTCATATTATATCATGTTTCAGAACCCCATTCTGAATAATGTTCTTTTGTATGTATATATACCACAAGTCCTATCCCTCCATTTGTTGACACTTGCATAATTTTTACCTCTTGTTACTGTGAACTATGCTGCTACGAACATTGGTGTACCAGTATCTGTTGAGTCCTTGTTTTCGATTCTTTTGCGTATGTACCTGGGAGTGGAATCATGGGTCATAGGGTAATTCTATGTTTAATATTTTAAGGAATCCCAAAACTTTTTCCACAGCATCATTTAACATTCATACCAGAAATGTATAGGAACTCCAATTTCTTACATCTTCACTTGCTAATATTTGTTTGCTCTTTTTTTGGCGGGGAGAGGGTAATAGCCATTCTAGTAGGTATGAAGCAGTATGAAGTGGTATTTTATTGTGGTTCTGATTTTCAATTCCTTAATTACTAATGATGTTGAGCATCTTTTCATTTGTTTACTGGCCATTTGGATATCTACATTGGAAATTGCCTATTCAGGTCCTCTCCACATTTTAAAATTGAGTTATTTGGTTTTTGTTGTTCTTTTTGAGTTGTGGTAGAGTTCATTATATATTTTAGATATTAATCCCTTCTCAGATAATACGATTTTTAAATGTTTATCCTATTTTGTGGATTCTCTTCTCCTCTCCTTGATAGTGTCCTTTGATACACTTTTAAAATTATAATGAAGTCTAATTTATCTAATTTTTCTTTTCTTGCTTGTGCCTTTAGCGTCATATTTAAGAAATTACTGCCAAATCCAATGTTATGCATATCTGTCCCTTTATTTTCTTCTAAGAGTTCTATAGTTTTAGTTCTTAAATTGAGATCTTTAATCTATTTTGAGTTAATTTTTATAGAGTGCAAGGTAAGGCTCCAACTTCACTTGCACATAAATACCCAGTTTCCTCATCACCATTTATTGAAAGATGTTCTTTCCCTAGGAAGTGGTCTTGGCACCCTTTCAAAAATGAACTCTCAAATTAATAAATGAATTAATTCTATGGATAAATATCACATTATTTTGAATTCTGTAGCTTTTGAGTAAGTCTTAAAATGTGTTAGTCCTTTAGCATTGTTCTTCTTTTTAAAGAATGTTTTGACTATTCTGGTTCTCTTGAAGTTCCATATACCTTTTAAGATAAAATTTCCCATTCTGGAAAAAAAAAAGCCACTGGGATTTTGGTAGGGATTGCATCAAATCTCTAAATTGCTTTAAGATCAATTATTTTTTATGAAAAAAAATGTATTTTGAGATAATTGTAGGTTCACATGTAGTCATTAAGAAATAATTAATAGATCCTGTGTACCATTCACTCAGTTTCCACCAATGGCAACATTTTACAAAAAGACAGTGTAGTATCCTTACCAGGTTACTGACATTGGTACAGTACCGGTACATTTCCAACCACAAGGATCACCACTGTCACCTTTTTGTAGTAACATCTACCTACATCATCTTTTCCTCTAACCCCACACATGACATCTGGAAACCACTAATTTTTTTCTTCATTCCTATAATTTTGTCATCTTTTGGTTGTATAAATGGAATCATGAAGTGTATGACCTTTTGGGGCTTGCCCTTTTTTTTCCTCAGCTCTGTTTACTTTTTTCAGTCTATATTTTCTGTTTTTAGATGGCCTAATACTTATTGTTCCATCTTTCAGTTTACTATTTTCTCTGTTCTTTCCATTTTACTATTGAAACTATTTGCTGAATTTTTATTTCAGATATTATATTTTCCACTTCAGAAATTTCCATTTGATTCTTTATCTCTTCTCTTTCCTTACTGGAGGTTTCTATTTCTTTGTTGAGACTTTGTATTTTTTTTTTTCATTTAAGTGAGATTTTAATTACTCAATAGGCCATTTTTATTATTTAAATGTTTAAATATTAAATTGTTTAAATATTTAAATTTAAATATTATTTAAATTTTATTTACTATTTAAATTTTTGTCAGGTAATTCTCACAATCTGTTACATAAGTACTGGTACCTGCTGATTGCCTTTCTTCATTCAGTTTGAGATCTTTCTGGTTTGGTGTGTTGGGTGATATTCAACTGAAACCTTGACATATTTTTATTAGGTTATGGGACAGGATCTTATTTAAATCTTCTATTTCAGCTGGTTTCCTCTGACACTATAGTGTCAGGAAAGCAGGAGAAGGGTTATACTCTCTTATTTCAGTCAAGAGAAATATTAAGTCTATGTTCCCCCTTGGTTTCTGTTGATATCCATGGGAATGGCAGCATCCTTACTGTTGGGGTGGAGGTGAGAGTACCCTTTCCCCTCTAGGTGATCACTGATATCTCCCTAGCTGGGAAGGATGGGAGTCTCATGTTACTACTCCCCACGGAGTCTCCACTAAAACCACAGGGAGATGGCCTCTTCATACCGACTCTGTAATAGGACTCTTCTGATGTCACTCAAGCCCAGTGAGGAGAGGTGCCTCATTATTTCTGTCTCGGGGTGAAATGCTATGCTCCCCACATGGTCTCTTGACACTCAGTGGTTGGGAAGCAGTGAACCTCCTTATCACCTGATGGAGCTGAAATTCCAGGCTCCTTAATCAGTCTTTTCTGACACTACCCTGGTGGTGTTGAGAGAGGGGTGCCAGGGTGCCTTGTTACAGCTCAGTGAGCATGGAACATCCACTCCGTCTCTGCTGGGGTAGGTGTGTGTAGAATCACAGTTGTTTTCTATGGTGTTTGGGTGGAGTAGAGCAGTTATTGTCTAAAGGTTTTCTGTTTTGCCAGGCTCTCCCCTTCCTGGTCCTTCAGCTTTTGAGTAGGTTTTATTTTTTGTTTGTACTTCTTGTCATGTCCAGGTGCTAACTTCTATAGTCTGAAATAATCTGAGCTGTATGACATGAAAAGAACGCCTGGAAAATGCACTATCATACTGCCCTTCAGTCCTGAGGTCCTTTGCCAGTCTGTCTTTCTTTCTACTCTTGAAAGTTTCTTTTTATATACTCTACATATAATTAGTGGGATATTAATTATACATAGTGGGAGGAAGACAGAAAAGTATATCTATTTCTTCTTCTTGGATATCAGGGTATTTTTTAAGATTTTATTTAATCATTTGAGATATATATATATATATAGAGAGAGAGAGAGAGCACGAGCAGGAGGAGGGGCAGAGGGAGAGGAAGAAGCAGACGCCCTGCCGAGCCAGGAGCCCAACTTGGGGCTCAATCCCAGGACTTGGAGATCATCACCTGAGCTGAAGGCAGATGCAACCATCTGAGCCACCCTGAAGGCATATGCCCAACCATCTGAGCACCCTGGAAATCAGTTTGTTTAAAAAAAAAAAAAAAAAAAAAAAATCTGATTTTACTCTAGTAATCTAGTTGCAGGAGACAAAATAGGGTACCAATGTATTTAGCCTTTTCTTACATATATATTTGAAATTATGTCTTCAAATCATCAATTTTTATTTTTAATTTTTAACTGTATTATCCTACAGAGATGTATTAAGCCTCTCTATAACTTCAAACTACAGTTGTGAGACTGTGTGTGTGTGTGTGTGTGTGTGTGTGTGTATCTTGTATATACAGGCACATACATTTTTATTTTGGGGGCTATCTCCTGTTATTATTACTTTTCCTCTACATTACTGTTCATAAATATTTGTGTGAATGTCTTGATACTTCCAAAAACAGGCACTTTAGTTTTGTTACATGGATCATGAATTCCTTTACAGTTTCTCTTATCAGATTGATTTTCTATGTAATTTCCCTTTTGCCACATATAAGGCATATTCCTTAATCAAAAAATTACTGTTTAGATTATCTTGTTAGTCTTTATGTGGTTTGTAGTTATTTCCTAATTAAATCTGTATTTTTCCTATCACATTCTTTGCATCTAATATTTTTTTTTTCTGTCTAAAATCAAAGCATTTTTCTGACCTACCAGAAATATGGGAAGTAAAAAATACATGCAAATGTCACCTACATGTAGTAAAAAGATTTAAAATAGCTCAGGGTCTGTCCCATAGCAAACCCTGATGCTCTCATATGTTTAGTGTCTCTGGATTGATGCTGTCTTTGTTAATAGTTTCTTTAGAATGTAGCTATACTCAATATTTGTATATGATCTACAGCTATTTTCATGCTACAATAGCAAAATTGAATAGTTTCAACAGAGGCCTATGAAACCCAACACCTAACATACTATCTTCTCCTTTAGAGAGAAAGTTTCAAGATCATTGCTTTAAAAGATTGTAATTATTAAACCTCCACAAAAATAAAGTGAATATATGCAGCGCTCAATAATTCTGAAGAATCCCTGATGTCCACATACAGTAATATATTTAAGAATGTGTGTTCCTTTTAATATTTAATGCCAAGAGAAGAATGTCAGACTAATATGATGTGCTACGTAGAGATGGTCTTAAACGCTGCAAATACAGGAAAAGGAAAAAGAGTATCTTCTCTCAGTATTTTGCTTTGGCTTTTAGGGAGATATATCCCCTTTCTTTATTTTCTTCCACTCTGGCAAAGTTTCCATGCTTCTTTTGTAGGTCTATCAGTCATTGTATGTAGTTCCAAAAAGTCCTGGACTCTAACTTAGTCCTTTTCCTAGGCAGCCAGGCCTACACAAACAAATTCATTTAAGATGTACTCATGTAAGAACTAAATATCTCTATCCCAGACCTCTCTTTTCAGATCCATACTTGCATACTTGCAATTGTCTACTAGGTTTCACCAAGTAAGTGGCTTTAAGGCATATAAAATTGAATGAGTGCAAGACTGACTTTACCAGCCTTAATCTCTACTTCCATTGCTCTCGGTGTCAGTGAATGGCCCCGTAGTCTGTTGTATTGGGCAAGCCAAACACCAAGTAATCATCTTTTGTCTGTAGTGTTCTTCACATTCACTCTCATATTTTGGTTATGTGACTGATTTTTATTTTTTTAATTGGCTTTGATGTTCCTTTTTAAATTAAATACTTATTCTGTGGACTTTCTAGAAAATTCACAGCAATTATCTCTACAAGTATTTTCTTCATTCTCTCCTTGTTTTCTATTTGGGATTCCTACTTATTCTATTTTCCTTGCCTGTCACATTTTATATTTTATATTCTATCTTTCATCTACATGGACCTTCTGATCTATCTTGTAGAGTTCAAAATCCTTTCTTCTACAATATCTGCTGTTTAAAGATTTTTGAGTTTTAAATTAATGCCCTTTCTTTTTAGAAGTTACATTCTATTCTTTTGCAAGTACATGTGTTATTTTTCCATTGTGTTCTATTCTCTTGTCATGATTTCTACTCCATCTATAATTTTTAATTTTCTTTAAAGATTTTATTTATGTGTTTGAGAGACAGAGAATGAGCACGAACAGCAGAGGGGGTGGGGCAGAGGGAAAGGGAGAAGCAGGCTCCCCACTGAGCAGGGAGCCCAACGTGAGGTCCATGCCAGGACTCCAGGATCATGACCTGAGCGAAGGCAGATGCTTAACTGACTGAGCCACCCAGGTGCCCTTAAAATTTTTAATCTTAAATGTTCTCATTTTGTTATCTTTTCCAAATAAGTCTACTATTTAAGTTCTCATCATCCAGTTTGTTGCATTGGTCCCTCAGCAGAGGTTATTTGCGTCTTTTTTTTTTTTTTTTTTTTTTTTTTTTTAATTAAGCTCCTCTTAAGTTGGGACTGTATCTTTTATGATGGAAGTCCTGCACATCATGGCGTTTATTATGTTTGGTCAGTAGTTTTACATTAATTTTTTATGTAGCTTCTTTAGCCAAGAATTAGAATTTTTCTAGGCTCTTTTACAGGGAAGGCAGGGCTTTTAATACCCCTGCTTTTTACAAATATACAAATTCCAGCTCCTTGACTCACATAGCTTTAAAGACAATCTTCTGTTTCTTCAATACCCTCTTTAAAAACCACAGTTCTTTGATCTTCTTTTCTAGGCTACTATTCCTCTTATGATTTCATGACGAAATCTTTCTTCTTTACTGGCTCTTGGAGATAGTCTTCATTTTCTTTTTTAGAAGTTTGTAGTATATTTACCCAACATTTTTATATGTCTGTAGTAGCAGATGTATTGGCTTAGCTTAATTTATGTTTTGAAATTAGCCAAGTAATCTTTTCATAAGCAATTATGGTAACATTGCCCATCTTTTAAAATACTCTACTAAATTTGCTATACTCTTAGGATATTGGCTCTAAGTTTTACTCTAACTTGAAATGTCTTGCTATTTCAATTTTTCAAACCTTACCTCATAAAATTCTTCCCCTTGCTTTGTCTGCTTCAACCACTCTGGCCTTCCTTAATTTCTCTAAATGCACCATATATTCTTGCATTATATTCTTCATATATGCTGTGCCTTCTGTGTCTAGAACATTTTTCTATACCCTCTTCAATAACCAAGTTTATTGATACTAATCCAAAACTCAGCTTAGATACTCCTTCCAGGAAGAGAATTCTCTGACTCTGTTTAGGCTTATTTAGTAATACATTCATATAATTATATTTCTTTTCTTCAGATCCTTTGTTACAATTTATAATTATATGATCAGTAATGTGATAATTAGTTTAACACACAGCCTTCACTCCCTTGCTAGTAGGCTGTATGCCCCTCTCTTCTCTGAGAGCAGAGAACAGCATTGTGAATTTTGATTCATGATTTATCCCTAAAGTCTGGCACTCCTTAAGTGCTTACCAGTATTTATTAGGAAGTTGTTTGATTGTATCATACTGATTGAGAGAAGATTCCACTTGTATTGATTTAATATTACTGGGTGTGTATAACTTTAAATATATGAATCTAAATGTATCCAATCTAAAGCTATCATATTTGATTTTGAGTTTGGCCAAGATTATAATTTGAAAAATTTATGTTTATTTCACATTAACTTTGATATAAATTGAAGAAAAAAAGAAAATGAGAAACTAAAAATGCTGTTTAATGAGAAAATTTAGAAAAGAAGAGTCACCCCATTAGACAAAACCAAAATATATTACCACACAGATATAGCATCAACAAATTCAGAGACCATCTGTTCTGCTATCTAAAGCTAATTAAATAAAAAAAAAAATTCTGAGCAATTAAGAAACAACCATCAGCCTGAAGTCTGAATCAAGAATGATTTGATAATAAAAACTATAGCTATTGCAAGTATACTTAATTAGGAAGTACCTGAGTGAAAGTCTACAAGTCATTAAAGTAGTTGAAAGAGTGAAGTATGGTGCATGGATATTAATGGAACAAAATTACCAACGGGTAACTGTTACCTGTCGCATTCTATTAGACTAATGAACTTAGCCTATCTAGGAAAGAACAGCATGCAATTTTAATACTTTTAGAAAAACTCATAATATATATTTGGACTTTTATATACCAGTATATTAATTGAAAAGTAGAAAAGCAAACAAGACATTTTCTTATTATATGCTAGATACCTAGTTTTTTATTCCTGCTATAATCCTCAGTACAACCATGTTGATTATTTAGTTTTCAATAAAATTAGAGAATTGCTGAAACTTCTGTTGATGCTATATAGATATGGTAATAAAATACTTTTCATTAACACAGTATTCTTTGTGTGTTCAGTATTTAGAGTTCACAAAGTACTTTGTATATTCATATATGTGTGTTATTTGACCTTTCTAAAACCTGTTGTGTGAATAAAACAGAAGGCATTAGCCCTATTTGGCAGATGAAGAAATAGAGTTAAAATGGGTTCATGGTCACATAGATGGATTTTAATTTAGTTCTTCTGACTCTTATGTCCACTAAACTTCCAACTACATTATGCTTTTTCTGTTTATCAGATAATTAGTATCTTTATAGGCAGTTAATAATACTCATTTGAGAAATATTATGAAAAGAAAACTTTTTTCTGTAAGAACAAACTATCAAATCCTCTAGGCAATCAGGAGATATCTGAGTGTATGCTTACAAATTCTTAAAGTAGTAATCATATTATTTTTACATACAAAATCTAGCCTTATGGTAGTTAGTCTTCACTGGAGGAAATTGTCTAGTTATGTGTTTGTGAGGCTAAAGTATACCAAGGAAAATAAGAAAAAGCATCATACCTTAATACCTTTCCTGATCCTCATTCACAGCCATCAAAGTATAAGTGGACCAAACATTCCTACCATTTGAGGGTGCTCATTACAAATGAAGACTGTGAGGTCTTACACAATCTGGATCATAGAGGTAATGCCTAGAAATCTGAATGTTTTTATGAGAGCCTCCTCTGAAAATTATGTACAATGTAGTTATAGAACCACTACCTTGGGTGAATGTTTAAACATATGGAAGGTGATCAGGGTGATGCTGGCTTCATAGAAAGAGTCTGGAAGTTTTCCTTCTGTTTCTATTTTTTGAAACAGTTTCAGGAGAATAGGTAATATTTCTTTCTTGAATGTTTAGTAGAATTCCCCAGGGAATCCGTCAGGTCCTGGACTCTTGTTTTTTG
>CM052898.1:37553848-37570090 GCA_028534135.1 Potos flavus | reverse complement strand
GAGGAAATCGGAGGGGTGAAGAACCATGAGAGACTGTGAACTCAGAACAAGGGACTGAGAGTTTTGGAGGGGAGGGGGTGGGGGGATGGGCGAGCCTGGTGGTGGGTATTGAGGAGGGCACGTATTGCATGGAGCACTGGGTGTGGTACATAAACAATGAATCTTGTAACACTGAAAAAATAAAATAGAAGTATTTGGGGAAAAAAAAATAAACATATGGAAGGTGATTTAAAATTAGAATGAAATCAAGAGTTTTGACATCTTACAGAGATAAGGAAGAAATTTAAAATATAATAGTCATATAAACTTTAAGCATCATAATTAAGTACACAAAAATATCAAGTTAAAAGTCAGTATTAGGCAAGGCTTATAACATATAAAATAAACTTAAAATAACATAAACTTGATTTTTAGGTATTTATCAAGGAGTTAGCATAATTACTTTTGTTCAACATTTGGCCCTGAAAACACACAACACTGTCTGACTCATATCACCAGAGAATGGGAAAAATGAACAAGGATGGAATATTTCAGCATGGGCAATTGTCTTTTCTGTATTTATAGGCTTCCATTTAAAATGGCATCTGGCTAGTCTTCCCAGCGGCAGTGTCTCTCAACTTCTCTCTAAAATACCTATTAAGACACAGGAAAACTCACAACATCACAACAAATTAAGACTGACAGACAACCTATTGCTAGAAAATGGGAGGAATTTCCACTAACTATAAAGTCGATAGAATTGCATTGAGAAAAACAATGGTGGCTTCATGACAGAGAATACCCTCACACTACTGAAAAAGATCAAAAGATACTTTATTTTCCTTACATATCCTCCTCTCTTTCTGTCCTCCTTTTCTTTCTATCTTTCCTACACAATCTGCTTTCCATATCTAATTTCTAGGACTTCAGATATCCATTCTCCCTTCTTCTATGTCGTCGTTGCTTTTACAGGTAATCTCAATAATGTTTGTGTCTTCTTTCCTATAGCAAGAACACAATGGAGTATAAAGTGGGAGTATGGGAGCCCTTAAACAGGGACGCACTACATACTGAGAAGTGTAGCTCTCAGAAAGAAAATGGGGTAGTGTGAGGCAGAGGATGGAAAAGATGTGTGAGAAATATATGCAGTAGATTTTAATGTACAGGTACACCTTTAATTTAATAAGAACTCCTGTGTGTGGGATGAAAGACACCCCTCTTAATTTCAACAGAAAAGATCCTGGGAACTGGGCCAAGAACTGTGCACATCAATTTACTTTTCATATATAGATCTGAAAAGATGATTAAATTTATAATCAAATGGACAGTAGCTGGGGCCAAGGGCATCCTACTAATTGGTAAACACTGTAAATAGAGTAGATCTCCATTCATACAAGAAGGAAAACAAAACAACATGTGTTCTATTAAAATCTAATTGCCACATAGGGAAGGAGAAAACATAATATCATTGTGAAGGCTCTTTGGAAGAACATTTTTAAAAATTATTTATCAAAGAAAACAGAAGAAAATGTTAAAATATTTCAGCTTGAACTAGATCCCAATATGCAAGAAATAATGGTGTCTATGCATACATGAGCAGGAAGTATTGAGAGCAAATGCAGCAAGATATGAAAGAAAAAGAGGATGGTCTGAAAATAAAACAAGATGAAACACACAGACCAAAGGCTGAGAAGTTACAAAGCTGATCTAAGTAAGGTATCATAAATTAAATTAGGAAAGCATAATTAACATTTGCATCAGAGGCAGTAAAGATAAGAGCTACTATTGCAACAAATAAAACCATTCATGTGAAGCACACAGTTGAGATTCATTCCTGGAAACAAAGGAGAAAAATCAAGGAACTAAAAAAACTATTAAAGAAAAAATGAAGCAGGTGGAAGCTAGAGAATCAAAATCTAAAATGAGTATTTGAGGCAAAAAAGAAACCAGAGCAATTAGAATGGAATTAATCATTAAAGGAAAAAAATGAAGAAAAATTTCCAGAACTGATAAAATTATGAATCTTCCAATAAAAATGCTTAATAATATTCCAGGAAAGGGAAATAAAAAGAACCCATACCAAACCAAAAATTCTAATTAGAATAATTAAGGTAAAAATTCATACAAGTATCCAGACAATGAAGTAGGTTATCCACAGAGAAACAATCTGAATTGGTCTTAGACTTCTCCACTGCAGGAGTTATTTCATAAAGGCAATATTTATTGCATAAGGGCCTCGGAATTTTGATGTGGTAAATTTGAGACCTAAAAATGCAAAACAAATATTCCTCCATATGTTAAGGCAACAAGAGGACCTTCTCAGATATGGAAGTGCTTAAAAATGTATACACACACACACACACATTTCTTTAAAATAGATTTAAGTACATACTACAGCTTATTAAGAAAGGATTAAAATTTTAAAACTCAAAAATGAAGAAAATTATAAGCTAGAAGATTTGATAAACTTTGAAAACATTTAAATATAGGGGGCCCCTGACTTATAATGATTAGACTAAACAATTTTTCAACTTTATAATCCTGTGGAAGAAATATGCATTTGGTAGGAACTGTACTTTGAATTTTGATCTTTCCTTGGCTAGCGATATAAAGTAGGATAAATATGATACTCTGATGATGCTGGGCAGTAGCAATAAGTTGCAGCTCTCCACTAGCCCCCCATCCCGAGGGTACACAACCTATACATTTACAACCCTTCAGTACCTTACGATCATTCTGTTTTTCACTCTCAATATAATATTCAATAAATTACAGGAGCTATGCAACACTTTATTATAAAACAGGCTTTGTGTCGGATGATTCTGCCCAATTGCAGGCTAACGGAAGCACTGTGAGCTTGTTCAATGCACATTAAATGCACTGTCAACTTATGATATTTTCAACTTACAATGGGTTTATTGTGACATAACCCCATCATAAGTAAAGGAAGATCTGTAATTATATCAAATGTTGTGAGGTTAAAAATTTTTGATGAAGGGAGATATTCAAAATAATAATAACTTAGTATCATAATTTGGGTCCAAAACCAAATTTTATCAAATGAACAGGAGTAAATTTTAAAAAGGCAGAGAAGTACAAGCTTGTCAAAATTCTCATCTTTTGTGAATAGATAATAAGTTAGAGGGAATAATGTCATGAAACTACAGAGGCTGATTAATGGAGGTTATCATGAAAATAAAAAGCGACTTTTTAAGGAATTTAAAACTGGAGGAATTACTTCAGAATCCCTGAAGATCATGAACAAAAAATACTTTCGTAGAGAAAAAGGTAGAAAACAGGCAAATTCCAGAAACCATAAAACAAGACTTACTTATGAAAATAAGTATGAAAGAATTAAACTCTTCTATTAGAAAATAAAGACAATTGGATTGGCTGACAATTCAATATATAGCTATTTGAGCCACACACAAGAGAAAATAATAAAGATAAAATTACACTAAAATATTAAAAAATAAAAATAATTTATCCAGTAAACACACACTAAAATAAAGCAAACTATTTCAGTAAAGTGGAAAGCAAAAAAGCAAAAACATTACACAAGATTAGAAAGATCTTTTCACAGTAATATAAACTTCAAGTGAATCTACAACATAGGAAAATGAATAAAAATAGGAATGAACACAAATACAATTTGACAAGAAGTAATGAAAAAACTCTTGTCCAGCCATATATGAAAATATTCTGTATTACAACAAATATAAAAATCATTGACTGTAACATACACCATTGTTTTATTTACCACTAAAAAGAAAAACAAAGTGATTTTCTATGTCATCCTGTAAGAATTATCTCCATTTCAGAAATGTTTACATATGAAAAATGGTGCTAATTAGAACTGGAGAATTGCGCTGCTATAAAGCTTTCATAATTGAAATAGCAGTATAGCAGACACAAAATATGGAAACAGAAATGTGACAGCCCGTAGAGCCTTGAAATAAATGTTTGTATGAATAATACCTTAATAATCTATATAAAAACTTTAGTTCACATGATATCCCAAAGAAGCCTAATAAACTGGCTAGAAAGATACAGAATATTTAGGGGCACCTGGGTGGATCAGTAGGTTAAGTGTCTGCTTTTGACTCTGGTCAGGATCCCAGGGTCCTGGGATCGAGTCCTGCATTGGGCTCCCTGTTAGGTGGGGAGTCTGCTTCTCCCTCTCCCTCTGCTTCTCCCCCTGCTCGTGCTCTCGCTCATTCTCTCTCTCTCAAATAAATAAAATCTTAAAAAAAAGAAAGACATAGAATATTCAATAAAGGCATGAAGAAAAAAATACATCTTTGCTAAAAATGTCGTTACTGTTCACTGAATGGATATATTCGCTTAGGTATGAAAATGATGTAATAAAAGACCAAAAAAAATAAAAGTGAATATTCAAATGACCTTGGATAGTTAGGACTAATAAACTACTGTTTTAATAAACAATGGGGAAAAGTCACAAAAGGAACTTTTAACTGTGTGAGAAGTTAAGAAGATTTCTAAACATCCGGGGGTGCCTGGGTGGCTCAGTCGGTTAAACATCTGCCTTCAGCTTCGGTCATGATCTCAGGGTCCTAGAATGGAGCCCCATGTCTGGCTACCTGCTCAGCTGGGAGTCTTTTTGTCCCTCTCCCTTGGCCCTCCCCCTCCCTTGTGCTCTCTCTCCCTTTCTCTCTTTTTCTCAAATAAATAAATAAAATCTTTAAAAAAAAAAAAGATTTCTCAACATCAGAAACATAAAAACAGAAAGCTAAAAATTAGGTTGAATCATATGGTATCACTACTTTTGTAGGTTAACATGGCTAAGTATTGGCAATCTCTAAATAAATTGGGAGTAAGTTTAAACAACATGAAAATTAAAGGTTTAATATCCTTGACTGATTAAAGACATTTACACATTGTGATAAATATAGTAACACACCAGTAGAAAAACAGGTGAATGACAATAGGAGTTAATCTCTAGAAGAAACAGAAATGGCCAATAAATACAGAAACGTTTCACCTTAACATATATTTTAGATAAAAAAACCACTAAAAGGGAATATACCAAAGTGTTACTTACAGTTCTCTCTGCATGTTGACATTATGGATGATTTTAATTTGTGAGATTTCTGATATTGTTTTATTTTGCTTATACTTTTACGTATTTTGAAAATATTCTCCAATGAGCATGAGTTGTTCATTAACATCGGGAACATATATAGTGACTGGGATAGAGCATATGGTACCCAGCAGAGAGAACAGAGCAAATGAAAATAGGAGGCTGAATGTAGAATGTTTCTCTTGGCTGAGGTTGGAGTGGAGGGACAGTCACTTGCCTGAGTGCTACACTTTGACAGCAAAGCGGGTATTTTAGAAACAAGTATGCCTGAGAGGGACTCAAGAGCACCTTCAACTTAGTAACACTGAAGACCTCAGCAGTCCATAAACTGAGGATATCTAAGGAGGGCAATGAGCAAGACTGTATACCTAAAGTGAGAACTCTGACCCCTTAGTGTCATAGGCCATCTCAATTTTTTTTTAATCTTTCACACTACTTCTTACGTGGTTGATTTAAAGCAAGTAACACATATTTTGATAATTAGCTTTTTACATGGGGGGAATGAAACTTTATATTAAAGGATATGCTAAAATTGCTGATACATCACAATTCCTAATGATTTTTGTACCCAAAATTGCATATATTGGTATGACCCTAGAAAGAGAAAAGTTAGCTAGATCAGTAGTTCTTAAAATGTGATCCCCAGACCAGCAATAGCACTGCATGAGAATTTGTTAGAAGTACAAATTGAGACCTCACTAATACCTACTGCATCAGAAACTCTGGGAGTGGGGTTCAGCAATCAGTGTTTTAAAAAGCCCTTCTGGCAAAAGAAAAAACAACCCAATTAAAAATGGGTGGAGCTGAATACCCATGTTCCCAAAGAAGACATACAAATGGCCAACAGGTGCATGAAACAGTGCTTAGCATCACTATTCAGCAGGGAAGTACATATCAAAACCACAACAAAGAAATTCACCACAGACATGTTAGAATGGCTATCATCGAAAAACAAAAAACAACAAATGTTGGAGAGGATGGAACCCACGTACACTGTCAGTAGGAATGCAAACTGGTACGGTTGCTATGGAAAACATTACAGAGATTCCTCCAAAAATTAGAGAACCGTCACGTGATTCAGCAATCCCATTTCTGGATATATGCCCAGTGGACATGAAAAAAAGGATCTTGAAAAGATCCCTGCACTTCCACCTTCAGTGCAGCATTACTCCCAATAGCCAAGATATGGAGACAACCTAAGTATCTGTCAGTGGATGAATGGATAGGGAAGATGTAGGGTGTGTGTGTGTGTGATAATATGGAATACTATTCAGCCAGAGAAAGAAGGAAATACTGCCATTTGCAACAACCTGGATAGATCTTAGGGCATTATGGTAACTGAAATACATCAGACACAGACAGATACTATATGATATTACTTGTGTGTGGAATCGAAGAAAGCCAAACTCATAGAATCAGAGAGCAGAATGATGGTTACCAAGGGTCGGGGGTGAGGGAAGTGGGGAGATCCTGGTGAAAGGTTATAGACTTTCAATTATATGATGAGTAAGTTTTGGGTCTAATGTATGTCATGGTGATTATAGTTAGTAATACCGTAGTATATATTTGAAAGTTACCATGAGAGTAGATCTTAAATGTTCTTACCACAAAGAAGAAGTAGAAATTATGGGATGTGATGTAGGTGTTAGCTAAAGCTGTGGTGATCATCATTTTGCATTATATAAGTGTATCAAATCAACACATGTATACTTTAAACTTACACAGTGTTATATGTCAATTATATCTCAATAAATCTGGCGTGGATAGGGAGGGAAAATATTTTTAAGGTTTAATAGAAAATTGTAACATGCCAAATATCTTATGATAAGTAACATTTATTGCTGCTTTTTCCCCATGTTTTCAAAATAATCATTAATTTCATTAGCAAAATTCTCATGGGATATGAAAATATTGGTTATTCACGTTGAGTAATCCTTTCAAAAATATACAGCAAAAAAAAGAAAAGAAATACGGGATGTGTACTTATTTTAATTTTGTTGTACTTTGGGAGTAGTTGAGGTCTAAACAAGTCTTAAAATTTCTTTCCTGGGGGGTGCCTGGGTGGCTCAGTCGTTAAGTGTCTGACTTCAGCTTGGATCGTGATCCCAGGGTCCTGGGATCGAGCCCCACATCCGACTCCCTATTCAACAGGAAGCCTGATCCTCCCTCTTCCATTCCCCCTGCTTGTATTCCCTCTCTTGCTATTTCTCTGTCAAATAAATAAATAAAATCTTTTAAAAAAAATTTCTTTGTTGTGAACTTTAAGCTTGTTTCTGTGTTATGAGAGTTTTGTACTTCTAGTCATTCTACTTGGCCTGCTATCCCCTTTATCTTTCCATAGTTGGTTCCTTCCCATTACTCAGGATCTATCTCAGAGTATTTATATGAGTACCCAAATTAAATTAGTTTTTTAATCCCCAACTGTCTCTATATCAACTATGTTCACTTTGCTGTTTTGGTAGGACTTAGAGCTACTGGAATTAATTTTGCACAATTTGTCAGTGATGCTGTTTATCTACATATTTATACCATTATTTCACTATACTGGAGGTACCATAAAAGGTAGACTCTTTGGTTTGATTACCACTATGTTACTACCACATAGAAGAATGCGTGGCACATGTCAGGCACTCAATAAATAGCTGTTGATGAAAAGCAGAGAATCTGATGTTTTATACCAGTGTTTTGAAAACTTTTTCTGTAAAGGACTGGATAGCGAATATTTTAGGTTTTGTATACCCTGTGGTCTCTCTCATAACTATTCACCTCTGCCAGTAGTAGCACAAAACAGCCAGAGATATTGTGTAAACTTATGAACCTGGCCATGTTACAATAAAACTTTATTGAAAGAAGAGATGGGCTGAATTTGGCCTGTAGGTCTTAGTTCAACAAACCTATTCTGTAGCTTTGTCGAACAAAACAACTTATACTGGAATGGAAACTATCTCCCTTCATCAAGAAAGTGGGCCAGTTGCAACTTGTAGACTTGCACTGTGAACGCTGAGAGGTTTTGGATACATACTCCTACCAATGACTTTTTTAAGTACTTTTTTATTTTAGAAAAGTTTAGACTGACATAGAATTGAAGAAACATACAGAAAATTTTAATGTATCCTACACTCAATTTTCCCTATTATTAACATCTTATAATGGTTCATTTATTATAATTAATGAACCAATATTAATATATCATTATTAACTGAAGTCCATATTTTTTTCAGATTCCCTTAGTTTTTATCTATTGCCCTTTCTCTGTTTCAGGGTCCCATTATATCACGTTGCATTTTATAGTCGGTCTCCTTATGCTAATTATTTTTAAGAACATAAACTGTTACATCTTATCTCTCATTTTTGCCCATTTCCTCTCTTCCTTCTTTTTCCCATGTCTGGGCCAAAATCTGGTGGTAGCAACTGGTGCAGGTTATAAAATGCTTAGGAAAGTGCATAGCATAGCAGAAGTAACACTTGAGTTCTGCTCATATCCCTGAGTTTTCTGAACAGATAACTTATTTCTGCACACATCAGTTTCCAGGTTTTTAAGTTAAGAGTGCTAAAATTCCTATCTCTTTCATGAGCCTGTTTCAGAAGGAGGCAGACTACTTTATGTGAAAACACTGCTTGAAAGCATTTTGCAAACTCTAAAGAGCAATTCCAGTACAAGGATTGTCATTAATGTCAAAGGTCAGAATTGTGAGGGCAAAGTGCCCAATCTTTCTTCCTGACTTCAAGGCTGGAAACTACTGTTATTAATTAGATCCACAGTAAAGAGCAATAGGCAGGGTTAAGATTGAATTCCTAAGCACTTATGCAGAACTCCTAATGATATTTTATACTTCAGACCAAATTGAATAATCATTAGACATTTTACTGCCAAAATAAAATCTAAGCAGACAAAAATGTACCTTCTGTTTAAAATTCATCATGGTGAACTGTGGAATTATATCAACAGGGACATTTTCCATGGATAGACTCGGTCTTGAGCCAACATGATCTTCTTCCACATATATCAGCATTTGAAAGTGTTAGCTGTTTTCCAAGTGTAATGTAAGTAACATAAATATTGATTGGAAAAGCCCCTGTTGTGACTCTGAAAGTTGAAAACACTTCAAAGATGCTTGTAAATAAATTAGAAAATCAGGTGAGCCTACATCAGAATTAGTTTAGTGTTTGCCTTCTTTTTCCCCCTTAGAGCCTGCAGTTCCTTTCTCCCTCCCTTCCTCTCTCCCTCCCTCCTTCACTCCTTCCCTCTCTCCTTTCCTTCCTGCCCTTCTTCTAGGAGATATTTCTCATATCACACGTTATAGACCCTTCATTGCACAGGGAACGATTGGATTTGACTAAATTCTCTAAAGAGTTTGGGCTATTATTTTTTTTATCATCATGCAAGCCCAGCTCGCATTTTGTGAAAACACTTCTATATGGTACTTCTGACTGTGTACCTTAGTCTGCTAACTATATAAGTATTTCTCAGATGCTCCAGGGCAGCGCCATCCAACAGACCTTTCCCTGATGGTGGGTATGTCCATCTGAACTATCCAATATGGTAGCCACTAGCCACTTGTAGCTCTTGAGCACTTGAAATGTGGCCAGTGCAACTGAAGAACTTTTAAAACTTTTAAAACTTTAACTGATTTAAGGTATAAAATAAGTAAGTGCATGTGACTAGTGACTACTATAATGGATGGCACAGATCTAGACAATTCTTTTATCATGTGCTTTTAAAGATGAAAGGCAATGTAGACAATCCACATTTTCATTTCATTGAAGTCTAGTTAACGTATCTTAGAACCCATGTATGACAACCATATTTGAATTCTTGAATTTCTGAAAAATTGTCATAGAAAAAAATGTGTAGAAAGTTTGGGGACAAGTTACCTGATTTTTAAAATTGGAAAAACAGTTACCTTGGAAGTTCTGATATCTCTCCTCTTCTGTCCTCAAGTTGGTTTTATCTGACATTTGCTGTCCTTTCATAATCTAGGAACTGTCTGGCAGTCTAAAGCAGCCCGACATAAATCAGACAGAGTTGCATAACACATACAGATAACAGTGCAGTAGAATAGGTAAGAGACCTTTATTTGTAGTCAAACTAGAGTTACTGGAATCCCTGGGCCATTCTTCTCAGTTCTTGAGACTTCCTTTTTCTTTTCAACCTGTAAGTGAATTTGATGACTGAAAGTCTCAAGGCTTTCTCTTCTCTAAGTACAGTGGCCTGATTGGCATAGTCCACTAATTGTGAATCATTAGTCCTCACTGAGATTCAGCACAGCATAAATCATCCTTGACATAACTGTGGAACCAAATGTTGATAACTCACTGTGTTCCAGAGCCTCTTTTAAGTGTTTTTCTTGTATCACTTCTTTTCTTTTTCCTTTTTAAAAAAAAATAATTTATTTTTATTAGCGGGGAGGAGCACAAGTAGGGGGAGCAGCAGGCAGAGGGAGAGGGAGAAGCGGACTCCCTGGCGAGTAGGGAGCCTGATGTGGGACTTGATCCCAGGATCCTGGGATCATGATCTGAGCTGAAGGCAGATGCCTAACTAATTGAGCCACCTAGCACTCCACTTTTTTTTCCTTAAGATTTATTTATTTATTTGAGGCAGAGAAAGAGAGTGGGGAAGGGCAGTGGGAGAGGTACAGACAGTCTCAAGCAGACTTCCTGCTGAGTGCAGAGCCCAATGTGGGGCTCAATCCCACAACCCTGAGATCACAACCTGAGCCTAAACCAAGATTTGGATGCCTAACCAACTGAGCCACCCAGATGCCCCCTGCATCACCTCTTTATAATAATCCTGAAGATAGGTAACTGCTGTCATTATCTCTATTTTTCAGATGAAGAAACATGAAGTGGCTCAGTTAGAAAGTAGTAAAACCAAAGTTTGAACCCACGCAGCAGAATTCCAAAACTTCTACCCTCAACTCAATTGTTATGCCAAACTGTTTTGCCAAAAGCCAGATAGAGGAATTAATGCTACTCTAGCTGTTGAAGTACTTTCCACCTTGCAATGGACTTGACCCATTAAATCAATGGTAAATTTAATGTGTTAGAACAAAATTCTTCTTAATATTTGAATAAACAGGTTAAAAAGAATATAAGCAATGTGAAACAAATAAATTTCCAAAGAATGCTTCCTTCCATAGCAGCAGCGCCCTAGAGGTAGCAGGCTTTTTGAAAATGAGTTTCCAGTGAAGGTGTTGACATACCTTCAGAGGTCTAATTTATTCTGAATTGTTCTCATTTGCTTTCTATTTGAGAAGATGGCAGCACTCCCAATGGTGCCAAAATAGTCATATCATGAATGGTTTAGAAAATAACATTGATTAGATACAGAGAATTCAGCAGTGGCAAAGTGACAATGGTAATAATACTAGCTATCATTGATTAAAACACTTACAATGTGCCAGATATTTGTTCTAAGAACTTTATATGGCTAATTTAATGTTATTCTAGAAACATCTCTTTAAAAAATATTTTATTTATTTATTTTAGAGAGAGAGCAAGCATAAGCACAAGGAGGGACGGGGGAGGGGCAGAAGGAGAGAATCTGAAGCACTGAAGCACCCCCCCCCACTGAGCATGGACCCCCCCCCCCCAGTGCGGGGCTCCATCCCGCCACCCTGAGATTATGACCTCAGCCAAAACCAAGAGTCAGATGCTTAAATGACTGAACTACCCAGGCACCCCTAGAAACACTTTTATGAAGCAAATATTATTATTGCACCTTTGTTCTAGATAAGAAAATAGAAGCACAGAAAGTTTAAAATAATTGATCCAGGGTCACTCAAATGGTAAATAGTGGGACGGGAATTGAAACCCAGGCAGTCCACATCCATTAGGCTGGACTTTCTCTGTGTCAGCAATCCTCAACTTAGGTGAAGATGCCTGTGTAGGGACACAGAAGGCTGCTCTCCTATGGCTTTGATTAGCAACTGTATTCCTTTTTCTCCCCATAAGAGCTTGCCCAAGAGAAAAGGGAGAAAAAAATCCAATTATAAAGATGAATGAGATTCAGATCCAACTAACATGAGGAAAAGGAAACTTGGTTCTGATAGATGAAGTAATTTGCCATGTATAACAGAATGCTTCAAGTTACCAGAAGACTGAATATTAACTGTCTTTTAAAAATTTTTAAATAAAACACATTCTTATTTCTTAATGGAAGGCAGTCAGAAAATGTGGGAAAAGGATAAACTGAGAAATTACTCAGGTTCCTACTACAGTTTTGCAACAACAAAAAAGTTTTGATTGAACAGTGGCATTCAGGGACGCTTGTTCTGTGTAATCAACCTTTTAAGAGACTTCATAATCATATGGATAGGGTTAAGAACCTCTGGGAATGAAATACTAGATATAATAATTTCTTAAAAGAAGAAAAACATTTGATACATTAAAATGAAGACTTCCATGAGCTATGAATGGAATTGGCACACTTAATAGTGTTTTAGGCATTTCATTATCTTATTCTTCATGACCTTAGCAAAAAAGCTGCACACCAGGAGACATACAGAATACCCTAATTAAAAACAAACAGTTCCAGGTTTAACAAAGTCTCATCTGACAGGTAAAGCCATCCAAACAGTGATGTATGTTTTATCAGTAGTATTCATTTTCCTGCAGCCGAACAACCATACAGTGATCAAATGAAAGTTGCTAGGACAAGCTGCACATAAAAGAACAAATATGATTTTGACCGTACAGATGGTTTGACCTACTGTGTTTTATGTGGTCATTTCAAAATAGTTAACTCTACCATGTAGACACAGTTTACACAGAGGTAATGTTAATAAACCAGAGAATCTTCAAATCCACCCAGAATAGAATCCTGAATTGAAATAAGGCATGATAATTTATTTCTTGAATGAATATATAAGTATAAAGCGAGAAATATGGCTAGCTCAATAGCAACAGAAGCATAAAGATCCTAAAGATATTTCGACACCAGTTCATGCCTATTGGATCACGATCCCAGAGGAAGATTCAGAAAATCCAAACTCTCTGAGACCTAGTTCTAGCATGCAAATAAGTCACACAGTGACTTAGTTTCCCCTTCTAGAAATTAGATAGAAATAACCTTTTGACTGTCCTCATTACAAGACCATGAAAAACAAGTAGTACCGTACATAAAAGCTATTTTACAAATTATAAAACAGATATATCATTTATTGTATAGATACAAAAAGAACAGCACCAGTATCTATAGCTTCTCACAAAGTCTACCTAGACCTGGTGTGGCGAGGGTCTTATTTCTTGTATTCAGTTTATTTCTTTCAGGAGCATCTACCCCAGAATGATCCCTGTAATGCCTAATCACCTTGACCTAGACCTGTTTATCTATATCTAATGTCTCTCTCAATCTTTATCTCCCCTCTTCTCCCTCCCTTCTCTAACCACTCCCCCATCTCTCTCTGTCCAACCAAATAATTGTATACATGGTTGAAGAACCAGCAGTTAAGATCCTTTGGAAACATGGAGGTCTTATTGAGAAACAAAGCTAATGTTGAAGCACTTCATCTTTTAGAAAGTAAAACTCTTAGAATTTAAAATAAAATCAGTAGTAGATTAAAACTCAAAGATGTTGTTAGCATATTAAGTATATCCAGTTTGGATTACACATGATAAAAACAAACTTTTCTTCTCACCAAATTAAAATCTCACATTTGACTTAGAGTTCTCAATACTAAAACTGCCTGTCAGATTGACAGTTCCATTTAATAAGTAAGCAGTTATGAAAAAAATCAGATTTTTTAAATTCCTCCAAGAACCTAAATCTCAGATAGTTGCACACTGTAATGTACAACAGACTGTTGCTAACTGACCTAATCAAGTATGGCAATTCATAAATACTAGGTTCTGACTGGTAAAAATCCGTGTTTCCCAACTGCGAGAGGGGCAAGAGCTAAAAAGGTCCCACCCACCTCAACTTGCTTCCCATGTCTCAGAGTGAACGTGTTCAAATGTTTATAGCAAACCAGCACAAAAATAGCCATCCCACCTTTCCAGTAAGGTCAATAAAATCCTAGCTCTCTGTCCATTGAGATATTCCAACCACGCCTTGCATGACATCATGTTCACAATGATCTTCTAATGGAAGGAGAAATCTAAACATCTGGTCAGAGCAAGGTAACAAAAACTGTCATAATCAGCAGCTATGCATCAAGTTTACGACACTGTTCAGAAGACCAATCCGTCCAGGTTCTTACATCATGTTTGCACAAGGATGGGAACATCTCTGCAATTTTTCAGACAGGCCACTTTTGTTGAACTCTACCAATCCAACCAGTAAAAGGCCACCATTTACACTCTTACTGCTAATTACACAATAATGGACAATATCTTATTGTAGCTACTTCTGGGATGTGGATTTTCACTGGAGGGAGCCTTCTAAATGTGAACTAGCACCCTGAAGACTGTTATCTCTCATTTAGGTATCTGTAGCTAGATAGACACACACACACACACACACACAGTCCATACTAAAGTATGTTAAAGTAAATTACAGGTGACAAAGAATGAACCAATCAGAAGCCAAGGTGATCCATGTAAGGCTGCATTATCCATTATTACAAATAGCCTGAAATCTAGTAAATATCTTAGTCACCGTCATAGCTCTCTCTTAATCTTGCTTTTTGGAAAGCACCTGGATTGTTGACAGCAAGCAATTATTTATGTTAAAGGGTAATATTTCTATTTTAAAATTATCTCCCTGTTTTTTTAAGATTTTATTTGTTCATAAGAGATAGAAAGAGAGGCAGAGGAAGAAGCAGGCTCCCCACTGAGCAGAGAGCCTGATGCGGAACTCGATCCCAGGACCCTGGGATCATGACCTGAGCCAAAGCCAGACACTTAACCATCTGAGCCACCCAGGCACCCAATCTCCTGTTTTTAAATAGGATTATTTATAAAATGGTAAAGAAACTCCTATAATTTATCTAATGAATTTTCAGCTAAACTCTGATCAGTTTAATAGGGTAGAATATAACACAATTTAATTAAAAATAAGCAAATGTGAAAATTTCCTCAGAAAATATTTAGATCATTTAGTTTGACTTCAGTGTTTAAAGGAAAGAGTTCCACTGTAAAGAAATGTTTGGAGTGGGAAAGTAGCAAAAGTGAAGTTTCTCACTCAGTTATATTAATTTTGACCCCACAAAATAAACATATTAAAGGATTAATAGTTTCTTCATTTTAACAACATATTTGCCAAGCTTTTATGAAAAAACCATTGAATTTAGTGTTAATAACTTTGTATTTGATGTGAAGAAAGCCTTTAAAATTTTTATTCTGTTTTCAAAATTGAAATATACCTCAGTTAACTTTCAGTCATCTTGCTATTTATTCAGCTTTGTGCCCTCAGGGATTTCCTCAGGATTACATAACTTCTAAGAGATTCTGATAAATATCAGTAGCAGTTTATATTTACTGACTGCTTACTCAAGGTACTTGCACTAATTTTATTATTTAATTTCTTTAATAATAATTCTATGAGATTGTAACCCGTATTTTACAGATTAGGGAATTGAGATACATATGAGTGTGCTAAGCCAAAGAGCTGTATTTGAATCCATGCAATATTTCTAAAATCTACGCTCTTAAAAGTTACTTTATTTTATTTTATTTTTTTAAAGATTTATTTATTTGACAGAGAGAGAGATCACAAGTAGGCAGAGAGGCAGGCAGAGACAGAGGAGGAAGCAAGCTCCCTGCTGAGCACAGAGCCCGATGCGGGGCTCGATCCCAGGGCTGGGATCATGACCTGAGCCCAAGGCAGAGGCTTTAACCCACTGAGCCACCCAGGCGCCCCCTTAAAAGTTATTTTAAATTGCCTTTGTTATATGTTGAATCAGATTTTTAGTTGGAAGAATCTTGTTTTTACTGAATTCCATTAATTAGCTGAAGTAGACAGGTTTGGAGGATTTTTGAGATTAAATGGGTTTAAATTTGAATAGAATATTATTAATTCTCACCTGGATGAGAAGATGAGGTGATTTTACAGTTTCCAATAAAAAATAAACAGGAGTTATTCCGGTTTGGATGTTTTCTCCTACCTTCCTTCTGCAGATTCAGGAGAGGATGGTCATAATTTTCATCTCTATTCTGGCCTGGGATTCAACAGATGGGGCATCCCAATATTCCTGGGAAATGATAACACATAATTACTTCAC
>CM052898.1:37075983-37553348 GCA_028534135.1 Potos flavus | reverse complement strand
AGGAAATTGTCTGATCTCTCCCCTTGAATGAACATGAAGATACTTAGTTTAATTCACTACTAGTTCATGAGAAATTTCTGACAAAAACAATCTGTTCTATGATTTGCAACAAATATTTATTACTGCTCTCATTAACCTAGTGAAATCAAGAAGATGTCATGGGTTTCATTTTATGCATCACTTTGTTCATTAGTGGGCATACTGTCCTATATAAATGCAAGGGTAAAGTGCTTTCAAGTTCTACTTTACATTAAGAAAATAATATCATCACTGCAGTTGAAATATTTTAATAGTTGAAGAGGAAACTATTTCTTAGTATTCTGATTTTTTAAACAAATGAAATTTCCTTAGAAAGGTAGATATTTAATGAGATTTACTATCATTTTTTTCACCAGTAGTGAAATGATTTTGAAATGGTCTTGATGTGCTCTACTGTGGCTTTCCAGTCTATTCTGATCATGGACCCATGCATCTGCACTTTCCATAATAACAAAGTACATAATAGATCTTCCAATTCTCTTATCTCATCCAGTTATGTTGGTTGTTGAGTCAAACTGCTAGTGCTGATAATGAGAACAAAAAAATATTAGGAAATGGTTGCATATTCAATAACCCATTGCTGGTAAAGAATTACCTTGTATTCTGCAAACAGTGCTGTACAGTGAGAGGAGCAGATGAGAAAACAATGTTTTCAAATTTGGTATTCCTTTCATGAAGCATCAGTTTTGATGATATATTGAATGAGCATTTAAAATGCCATTTATTGTCATTTTTCCAACATCCCCAAATGCCTTTCAAATGTTTTCTTTTCAGTTTTCCAATTGTCCATATACTGTATGTGGGATACTATTGTAAAATCAATTTTTAAAAATGATATTAATTTTATCCCACAATATAAAAGCACCTCTTCAAAAATGATCAAAATTGAAAATGTGTTTATTATAATGGTTTAAGTGAGGAGATAAACATAAATTCTTGACCTCTGTAAAGGCAAATTTGCCAGGTGGCTAAATGGTAACTTTAAGTTTTTGGAAAGAGTTCAGGTACCTTTATTTTGACACAAGACAACTTGAAACATGTATTCTGGATACTTACATAAGGCCTTTCCCATACACAGAGTAACAGTGAATTGCAGCTTGACTCATTGAGTAGATCATATGGCCTCTGTGTCCTGGGTCAGCCTCATAAACTATATCACTTTCTACCAGGGCTGTTCAATTCTCCCACAAACAAAGCACTTTGGAATGAGCCCTGCGACAGAACTTCCTGACTATGGAGAGACTATTTCACTCTGCACACCATGGCAGCAAGTTCTATATATAGACCACAGGCTTGCTAAAAAGAATTCTGCATTAATCAGGTACATAAGAAGCTTATCACTACCATCTGATCTTCCACCTTCTGCTTTTCTTCAATAATGCCAAAATAAAAGGTCAAAATGGAACATCATAAAGCCAGAAATAGGGGTTTTTCCGCTCTAACACTGACATGAAGGTGTTTTCACACAGGGCATGGCCTAGCAATATCATCTGGGTGATTGACATGCTTTTTCACTTTTGAACTTTCTTTTGTACTGGGCCATTTATTAATTGTACCTGCACACTTCCACCCTACTGCCAAGCCCTACAAGAGACTTTCATAAACCCAACAGAATCAGAATTGATGTACTTTCCAGACACAACCTGTCTTCTCATTTTTTTTGTCTTCTACTTCCTCTTCTTTGTTTTTTGAAGAGTAGGTAAATGTGACTTGGCAGATTCAACATTCATAGTTGAAACTATTCTTCAGAGAACCCTGATATGTAGTAATCTGTCATTTTGTTGAAGTACAAATCAAAATCATTCTAATAATTTCTTATAAGGCTGATCGTCAAAGCCGGGCATTCATCCAGTAGCAAAACTGGTCAACGGCCTAATAGCAATGTCTCAGTTCGGCAATGTTAGTTACCTTTCCTTCTCTCAAGAAGACAGTCTTTCTTTCTTTTTCAGGTCTATCAAGTGAGATATAGAACACTGAAAACTGAAATGGCAGCAAAATAGGGACATGATGTTACACACTGTGGATAACACATGTGACTCTCTACGATCCATGATTCATGATTCGGGAGAAACTACCCTCTGTTGGCAAATTTCAGGATTATGGGAAGTCTCAGGGCATATTCCTTGTAAATTTTGACAAGCTGCTAGCTCTCATTTTCATCTTCAAGTCTTGTTCAAATTATTCCCTATGTGCAAAATGCTTCCTCTCTGCTTATTTCTTTTACTTCTCCCTTTACTGTTTTATTTTCAAGCACAGTAAGGCATGAATGCAGTCTTGCTTTAAAATATTTAAATAATACATCATTATAAAAACAATGTCAAAGTTCCCATCACCACCTCCTCACTCCTACTTTGTTCTTCAGAAGTAACCACTTACCAGTGCCCTTCCAGAACACTTACTACTCAGTTACATAAATAGATTTACTCATATGTGCATAGATCTTTTCACTTATTTTTATTTTTTTACATAAATTGGATTATAGTAGAATGTAAGTTCCATGGGAACAGGGACTTTGTCAGCTTTTTGATATATCCAGAAGTCAGACAAGTGCTTGCTATATAAAAACCACTTAAATATTTGTTGGGTGAATATAACTTGCCTTTTCAGCTTAATATGTTTTGGTGACCATCCCATGTCAGCACCTGGATTTGGGTCCACCTCATTTTTTTCATACACACGCATACGATTCTACAATGTGGGTATAAGGTAAATTTCTAAACCACTCTAAATCCTAGTTTTTGCTTAGAAGTTGAAGTATCTCCTTTACACAAATCCTTCTCTACGCACAATGACTTTTTATGGGATCTGACAAGACAGTCATTTTGCCCCTCATTCACATTCTCCCTTTTGGTATTATTAGATCCTTGAAGGTGTCTGCCAGAGATTCACTTCTTTGACAGAAAGGCTACAAAAGTGTTTCAAACAAACGTTGACTTTAAACTATTAAACATATTGACACATACCTACATAGTTGGTGATTAATGTCTGGAGGAAAAGTTGTACCTAAGATACATTTGGTGGGGAAGATTACAAACTATGATTTAGAATTATAATTGTTAATCAAATGGCTTAGAATGAAGTCGGCTATAGCCATCGAATGTATCTGCAGGCCTAGAAAAAGGTGGGCAGAGAACTGGAATCGCCTCTATAAAACGCTATTTTCTTTAAATATTAATTAACGCTGTCCACATCCCACTTTTCTCACTTAGGAATGTTGACAAGAAGATATGAAGTTTCTCAGATGATAAAACTTGGCCTTGTATTTATAAATTGCTTACTGGACATTAAGACATCCCAAATAATGCTCAACCATACCTGTTAAAATTTGTGAAAATCAGCATTTTATCTCAAATTGCATTCAAATTAAATAGAGGAATAGGATGATGAAACCTGGGGGAAAGTTTCAGTCTCTCCTATAATGACATAACAATTGTGAAGCTAAGCAACTATTTTTTATTCTTGGATGAGCTTAAATAATGATATATCCACACCAAAAACAGTATTTTTATCCCCAGGTAAGTGATTGTTTCTGTGTAATAATATCAAAATATTGCCTTGGCTGTGATTGTTTTCTTGACATAAAAATGATTGAGAATAAGCCAATAAAATTTGTTGCTGAAAAAGGAAAACATTAAATTAGGCCCCAACTTTCAGTAAAACAGAACCATATGGTACATTTAATTACAAGTTGAGGAGATATTTGAAGTTTTAATTTAAATGTTTTACTTACAACATTAGCTCAACTCTTCTGGCCAGATAACTAACATCAAGCCAAAGCACCTCAAACAGAAAAACAAGAACTCAAAAGATAAAATGAAAAACCAACAAGTTATGTACCTGTTCCGCACATCAAAAAGATGTCAAAGTCAAAAAGTTCAGCAAATGGGGTCAACTCATAATGAATTCTATTTCTCTTTTTCTCTCACAATGGATGTTGATTATATAGTTTGTGTTGTTTCTTTGCTTTATTTTGTCAGTCACAGCGATTTATCACGGAATCAGAGCCTTGGGTACAAATGCTTATTCTGCCAATTCATTTGTTCATTTATTCATCAATTCATTAATCATTCGACCAATACTGAACGCCTAGCATGTGCCAGGTACCAAGCTAGACACTATGAAGACAAAACGGTGAGCAAAAACTGGCAAGAAGCCTATTCGCCTACACATTAGAGTTCAGTTACTAGGAATTGATTCGCCTTTGTCAAATTATTTATCATCTCTAAGCCTCAGTTTCCTTGTAAACTGAAAAAATGGTATCTACTTCAAAGAATTATTGCAAGGCTTAATAGGATAATGATATATGTAAAGAGAGAGCTTAGTGCCTGTCTCGAAAGAGATACTGAAAACTGCCAACTACGTTCCCTAACGCTTCCTCACCCCATTCCTTGAAGGAATAGAGATCTTTAATCACACGAAGCTAGCACCCTCAGAAAGCAGGGCTGCACTGAACAGCTTCAGGGCGGCATGTGCTCTGCAGACATTACCCTCTTGCCAGGACGATGAAGACTGATGAGCAGAGGAGGGGGGAGGCCTGAATGCGGGGCTCCATCAGGACTTGATGGATCCAGGGATTCTTGCACCTCTCATTTTGCTTGGTTTGAGGCAAGAGGAACGGGGCCAGGAACAGCTGAGCAAACAAAGTAATCCAGCTCATACTTGTGGTAATGGTGACAAACTCTAAGAAATAACATCAATCATTTCAGGCAATGATTGTCTTCTAAGATTGTGTTCACATGAACTAGAGGAGGGAAAAAATAAGTCTGCCGTTCAATACTCTAGAGTAAAAGCTCTTTTCAACAGGGATGGCTTTGTTGTTCTCTTATTACTCACTGTATTATATCCCCCAATACTCACTCTTCTTGTTCTACCTGCACTCTCAGCATCATAAAGATGACAGAGGAGACTGTGAAACCTATTCATCGTGTGACCTGTCCAATGAATTACATTTATTCCCAAACTCTGAAAGGGCTTGTGAACAAATACAGGAGGAGCCAACATTTCCCTCATTATATTACCAAATGGTGAAAACCTTGGGTTTCATTTGAAGAAAGTTCACTTCCAAAACTTGAGGGAGCATCTCACCTCCAAAGAATTAAGGCAAGGACACTGCCCCCAACGGAGATGAATTATTACTCTGTTTCCCAACTTGCTTTGTCCTCATGCCTTGCGGAAAATTTTCACCTTCTCCCTCTAGCCAGTTGATACGCACTCTGGTGTCAGAGCTATTGCTGCTGTTGCCGCCTACTGCTTTTTTTCGTGGTTTAACAACACTAGTACTTTATTATTCACAGCATCATTAATTAATTAATAAGACAGTTGGTGATGATATTAAGGAAGCTGGATCCATTTCAGTTTAGATCGACGCTACTCAAGACATTGGCACAATTGATGTTTGTTCAGAAATAGTAGAAGATGGCAGGGAATCTGGGAGAGAATAATGGATGGCTAATTTGGACCCAACTAATTAGAAAATCATCATAATTTGGATAGGGAGTAAGCTAGTATTCATCTTTTTACAAGTATAAAAATGATTTCTGAAGCAGTGCCATAAGGCAGTGATTCTCAGTGGGGATAGGGAGCTATAGCAGAATCTGTTACCAAGAAGCATGCCAGGTTTGAAAAAGTATATTCACTATACCTATTTCTTACATAAGCCTAAAAAGAGAGCTGGATAAAACTTCTTGACTGGGAGAGAGGGAATATATAGAATATGGAGTGAGAAATCAATGTAGGAGGCACATAGAGTGGGAACAAAAAGCCAAGAAATACTTTAAAAATATAAATTAAGTATTTGGAAGAGTATTTAACTTATTCATGAGAACAAACAATTTTCAAGAACTTCAACAGCATATAGTATATATTTTTAAAAGTTCTGTTACCATGGATTTTAATAACTGGTATAGCAAAATTTCCTTTTTTATTTTTTATTACTTTTAAGCCTAATTGGAGAAAGTACATTGGTGCAGCGGACAGGGTGCTACCAAGATATACTGGCTTTGTTGCTATGCTGCAGTTAAATTCAGTGAACATTTTCAGAACGCACTGAGTATGTGCTCTAGGAACTGAGAGCCCACTTCTTCCTTGAACCTGTTTCCTCACTGCAGGTTTCAGTTACTGATGCTGTGCATCAAGTCACCCCAAAATTTAGTGGCATAAAATATCTGGTGTCCTGCTCATAGGACAGGACAGGTAGGACTTTGAACAGGACATAGCCCATATTGCTTGTCTCTGTACAGCAATGATTGGGGCCTTGGCTGGGTAGCTGAAATGCTGGGATGGCTTGAACACTCAGGACAGGAATCATCTGGAGGTGTCTTCATTCATGTGTCTGGTTGCTGATTGGGCTGTTGGCCAGAACACCACACTCTATGTGATCTCTTTGTGTGGGCTAGTTTCGATTTCTTCACAGAATCACAACTGAGTTCCAAGAGCAAGTGTCCCAAAAGAGCTAGGTGGAAGCCTTGGAAGACTTTCGGCATTACCTTCAGCAAAGTCACACAAGCCTGCTGGGATTTAAGAGGTGGGAAGATGAACTCCATCTCTTGATAGAAGGATGTCAGAGTTGCATTATAATAGCAGCTTCTGGGACGGTAGATGTTGTTAGCAGTATCACTGGAAAACGCAGTCCTCCATACTTCACTTCAGTTCAACAGATGGCTGCTGAAGACTTGAAGAAAAGTTCTGACTTTCAAACATGAAGGTCAGAGGATCTAGTGGTTTTCAAACAGCTGTAACATCATGGGGAATATTGTATTTTGTTCAAAAGACATTATGAGTCCTTTCCTCCCCAACCCCCAGGAGGTGACTGATTTGGTTTGATAGTACTTTGAGCATCTTCTTGAGTTGGTAGAGTGTAAGGCCTCCAAAACCTCTTGATTGGTAACAATAATCTCTTGGTAATGGTCTTTCTTAGGCAGAAGTCTCCCTGATATTTGCTAGGATTTGTATCCTCCCTCTACCACTTATTACTTGAATGTCCTTGGACAGAGTACTTAATCTTTCTTTGCCTCAGTTTCCCTATCTATAAGACAGGATATAATAGTAACCTTTTACTAGAGTTGTTTTGAAAATAAAAACGGGTAATTAGCACCATGATTAGAATATACCAAGCACTCAACAAAAGATTGCTGTTATTATTATTTATTATTTACACTGAAAGTATTTATTTCACTAAATTGTTAATAATAATAGTTGTTATTCAGTGCAATAGGAGAAATGAGAAGTGGTATGTTGGGAATCCTGAAAGGGGTTTATGGCAGAAAGAAATTCTGGAGGAAAATGCTTAAAGAGCATTTTTAAAAAAAGATTTATTTATTTATCTCATATGTATGTGTGTGTGTGTGTGTAGAGAGAGAGAGATAGAGAGAGAGAGAGAGAGAGAGAGCAGGTGCATGGGTGCAGGAGCGCAGGGAGGGCCAGAGCGAGAGGGAGATAAGCAGACTCCCTGCTGAGCTCAAGGTGATGCCGGGCTCAATCTCAGGACCCTGAGATCACAGCCTGACACCAGAGTCAAAATCAAGAGGCGGACGCTCAACTGACTGAGCCACCCAGGTGCCCCTCAAGAATATTTTATTTTTCATTTATTTTTTAAAATTTATTTTTACTTAAAATAATTAACATACAGTGTATTACTAGTTTCAGAGGTAGAGTTCAGTGATTCATCAGTTATAGTATTCATATAACACCCAGTGCTCACTACATCACATGCCCTCCTTAAGTCTATCATCCAATTACCTCATGCCTCCACTCCTCTCGCCTCCAGCAACCCTAAGTTTGTTTCCTATGATTAAGAGTCTCTTATGGTCTGTCTCTCTCTCTGATTTTGTCTTATTTTATTTTCTCCCTTTTCCCCTTATGATCCTCTGTTTTGTTTCTCAAATTCCACATATGAGTGAGATCATATAATAATTGTCTTTCTCTGACCTATTTTGTTTAGCATAATATTCTCTAGTTCCATCCATGTCATTGCAAATAGCAAGATTTTGTTTTTTGATGGCTGAGTAATATCCTATTGTGTGTGTGTGTGTGTGTGTGTGTGTGTGTGTGTGTGTGTGTGTGTGTATCACCTCTTCTTTATCTATTCATCTGTAGATGGACATCTGGGCTCTTTCCACAGTTTGGCTATTATGGATAGTGCTGCTATAAACATTGGAATGCAGATACTCCTTTGGATCACCATGTTTTTATTTTGGGGGGAAATATTTTGTAGTGTAATTACTGGGTTGTAGAATAGCTCTATTTTCAACTTTTAAAGGAATCTCCATACTGTTTTCTAGAGTGGCTGCACCAGCTTGCATTCCCACCAGCACTCTAAGAGGGTTCCCCTTTCTCCACATCCTCACCAACATCTGTCATTTCTTGACTTGAAAATTTTAGCCATTCTGACTGGTGTGAGGTGGTATCTCATCGTGGTTTTGATTTGTATTTCCCTGACGCCAACTGATTTGGAGCATTTTTTTCTTATGTCTGTTGGCCATTTGGATGTCTTCTTTGGAAAAATGTCTGTTCATGTCTTCTGCCCATTTCTTAACTGGATTATTTGATTTTTGGGTCCTAAGTTTGTTAACTTCTTTATAAATTTTGAATACTAGCCCTTTATCTGTTAAGATATTTGCAAATATTTTCTTCCATTCTGTAGGTTGTCTTTTGGTTTTGTCGACTTGTTTCCTTTGCTGTGCAAATGGTTTTTATCTTGATGAAGTCCCAATAATTCATTTTTGCTTTTGTTTCCCTTGTCTTTGGAGTCTAGCAAGAAGTTGCTGTGGCCAAGGTCAAACAGGTTGCTGCCTGAGTTCTCCTCTAGGATTTTGATGGATTCCTGTTTCATATTTAGGCTCTTCATCTATTTTGAGTCTATTTTTGTTTATGGTGTAAGAATATGGTGCAGTTTCATTCTTCTGCATGTGGCTGTCCAATTTCCTAACATCATTTGTTGAAGAGACTGTCTTTTTTCCTTTGGATATTCTTCCCTGCTTTGTTGAAGATTAGTTGACCACAGAGCTGAGAATCCATTTCTTGGGTGTCTATTGTGTTCCACTGATCTATGTGTCTGTTTTTGTGCCAAAACCATGCTGCCTTGGTGATCACGGCTTTGTAATATAGTTTGAAGTCAGGCAGTGTGAAGCCTCTAGCTTTGGTTTTCTTTTTTCAACGTTCCCCTGGCGATTCAGAGTCTTTTCTGATTCCATACAAGTTTTAGGATTGTTTGTTCCAGCTCTGTGAAAAATGTCAATGGTATTTTGATAGGGATTGTACTGAATATATAGACTGCTCTGGGTAGCATAGATATTTTAACAATATTTGTTCTTCCAATCCATGAGCATGGAATGTTTTCATTGTGTCTTCTCAATTTCTTTCATAAGTTTCATAGTTTTCAGAGTATAGATCCTTTAGCTCTTTGGTTAGGTTTATTCCTAGGTATCTTATGTTTTCTGGTGCAACTGCAAATGGGACCGATTCCTGAATTTCTCTTTCTTCTGTCTCACTGTTAATGTACAGAAATGCAACTGATTTCTGTGCATTGATTTTATATCCTGCCACTTTGCCAAATTCCTGTATGAGTTCTAGCAATTTTGGGGTGGAGTCTTTTGGGTTTTCTACATGTAGTATCATGTCATCTGTAAAGAGTGGGTTTGAGTTCTTCTTTACTGATTCGAATGCCTTTATTTCTTTTTGTTATCTGTTTGCTAAGGCTAAGACTTCTAGTAATATGTTGAACAACAGTGGTGAGAGTGGACATCCCTGTTGTGTTCCTGACCTTAGGGGAAGAGCTCTTAGTTTTTCCCCTGATGAGAATGATATTTGCTGTGGGCTTTTTGTATATGGCTTTTATGATATTGAGGTATGCTCCTTCTGTCCCTATACTGTGCAGAGTTTTAATCAAGAAAGGATGCTGTACTTTGTCAAATGATTTTTCTGCATCAATTGAGAGGATCATATGGTTCTTGTCCTTTCTTTTATTAATGTAGTATATCACATTGATTGATTTGTGGATGTTAAACCACTCTTGCAGCCCAGGAATAAATCCCACTTGGTCATGAGTGAATAATCCTTTTAATGTACTGTTGGATCCTATTGGCTAGTATCTTGGTGAGAATTTTTGCAACCATGTTCATAAGCGATATTGGTCTGTAATTCTCCTTTTTGGTGGGGTCTTTGGTTTTGGGATCAAGGTAATGCTGGCCTCACAGAAAGAGTTTGGAAGTTTTCCTTCCATTTCGATTTTCTGAAACAGCTTCAGAAGAATAGGTATTAATTCTTTAAATGTTTGGTAGAATTCCCTTGGGAAGCCATCTGGCCCTGGACTCTTGTTTGTTGGGAGATTGTTGATTACTGCTTCAATTTTAAGGAGTATTTTAATGCAGTATTGCCATTTGGTGTTAAGGGCTAAGGATCTTCTCCATCTCCATTTAAAATTTTCATTTAAACCACCATTTCCCATTTATGTGCTGTGTGGTTACATGTATCTTGAGGCTGCAATTGAAGTGCACAGTTTTGCTTCAAACAGAGAAAGCATGAGACAGAAGCAGCCTTGAGAGATCACATATTTAAACTGTTGATTCCCTAACAGCCCTTTCAGGGGCTACAGAGGGGAAAGGACAGGTGCCACTCAATTTCCTACCTTTGCCTCAATCAAAGCTATTGTTGGACTTTTTCTCTCTTTATTTTTAGGTTCTGCGTAAAGAAGCCCTTTCATCTATGATGAAAATATTATTTGAAAACCACTGGGTCTATAGATTCCTCCAGCTCTGAGACTTTTTGAGACCTAATTCTGTGTGTTCTTGAATATCATGCAATTGTGATCATGCACATAGTCTTCCATAATTTACATTTTAAGTTTTAACTTTAATACCTTGAAGCTACATGAAACTCAAAGTAAAGTTGGTAGAAAAGTAATTTTTTAGATTATTAATAGTACAATAAATACATTATCAAAATAAAAGCTTATATGAATATGAAAGCTTATTGTCTAAAAACATGAGAGAACAAAGAGCATGTAAAAATCAGATGCCTTTATATAAGAACAAGCTCCCTGGAACACACACATTCACATACAACCACCATCACCACAACCACAAAGTTTAGCCATATCACTAAAAGTGATTTCCATACCAGGTTGTTTTTTTTTAACCTGTAGCTAAACTGTAGCTACATTTCCCAAATTCCCTTCGTTGTCTGGTTCCAAATTAAAAGAAGAAATTTTTTTGGAGATTTAGGATGTGAAGTGGAGCAGCAATCAGTTTTTACATTCAAGGTCAAATGTAGGGTGCTAGCCACTAGGGCAGTTCATGGATATTGTTGCTGACTTAGCAACTCACTTTGTTGGTGTGGGGCAGCACCCAGACCCACAGGCGCAGATCCTGCCACCTCTTCTCCTTTGGTTTTTCTGAGCTCCAGGCCAGATATAAATGCACTCACTTAACACATTACCTACATCATCAAAAGTGGAGACAGTGAAAGACCAGTGCAAGAGATCCCAGTTTGTCCTTGCCCCTCTTCACATTAAGCTCAATGCCAGATACATAGGCAACAACCTTGCATTAACCAGTTTCCATAATTGCCTAAAGTCTAATCTCAATGGTAACTCCCTTACTCCACAGCATCATAATAGGGTTACTTCCTTTACTGAAGACCAACTGATAACACCTACCATCATATTTCTTAATTGTTTAAAATCCATACATCTACAATCTTTTCTTACTTTATCTTCTGTAAATCCCCAACAGCTTTTATACAGCTTATTTCCAGTGCATTATATAAAATTAAGAGGCACTATCACAAGTTTCCAGGTTCATGCTCACACTCTAAATCATGTTAGAGTTTTGACTTTGGAAATTAAATTCAGTAAAAAGAATATACATTTCCTCTTCCCCCAAAAGAACTGTGTTTGGTTATAGATTTCTTTTGGAGGAGATGATGGTTAAAAAATAAAATCCTAACCAATCTTAAGAGCTATCAAACTGCATATATGTATGTCTTGGTTATAATATACAACCTAGTCCAAGACAGCCTGATAAAATGGAAGCAGTGACCACTGCACATGAGAAAATATTAGCAAACCTTAATTTCTTATTTCTTTCCTGAATATTATTTATAAACATATGCTTTTTTGGAGTCACTGAGTCTAGCTGGAAATATAAAAAATGTAACTTATCCCCCTGGATTCACGTAGAAACAGAAATGGTACTGTCTGATCAACCATGCTATTTCTGATGTTCTCTAGAGTCACGTATCTAGAACTGAGCCAATAAAAATGGAAAAAAAAAAAAATCTCACATACGCCTACCTAGATATTTTCATTCTCTTTTTTTAAAGTTTTCATATCTATTTCTATTGACTATCTGCAAAGAAGCTAACTGCAGTTGGCCACTTGTTTCAAAACAGAAGGAAGAAAAGAGCTGGCTTTGCCACAGTTGTTCTAGCAGAGTCAGTGATGCTCAAAGCATCTTGGCTTTGGAGGTTGTCCTTGTGCATTAACTGGCCCGTTCCTGCAACACTCAAATCATAACATGTTAACGGAAACCTCTTGCTTTTTTTTAATTCCATTTTGTGACAAAATAGAACCCCCTCATTGGTTTGACGAAAAAAAGTAAAAATCAGAGGTAAAATATATGTTGCAACTATCACTTAGAAACTTTCACTGACTCCTACACTACATTTCCCTCCATTAAATATCTCATCATTAGTTCAACTTCTCCTTAATATCTTAGAGCACACTGTTATAAAAAATTTAAGTAAGATTTTAAAAAAATCTCTCTTCCATCCCTTCCATATGAAAATAAAAATTATTATGGGGATTCTAGCAAGGAAGAGAAAATATGTTTTCTCTTATTTACTGCTGTGAAACCACAGCTTTGTACAGTGTCTGGCATATAACAAGCATTCAATAAATGTTTGTCAAATGAAAGAACAATGCATGTCCTTAACAAAATAGTACCAGCATGGCTCATTTTTACCTATGTTTTCCCTTTTCTACCTTCATTTCTATGTGAAAAGAGAAATGAAAAATCAGGCACTTGCAAAGTCTTGAGATTATCCTCACAGAAGTTATGAGACCCTGTGCTAACACATAACATCACTGCAGAGATGTAGATATAATGGTGATAACATTGTGATTTTCAACCCGAGAAAACTGTACATATTAAATGCTTGATAATATGCTGAGTCTACAAAGCGGCCATGTATTAACCTTCTTCTTAACACTAAGATCACAGAGGTCTACTTCCTCATATGGCTCTTCCTCCACTGAAGGTGAAAAAACGCATCAATTTTTCAATAAAACTTCTAGTATCACTGAAATTATGTTGAATGTTTTCTCTGACCTCTTTTTTAAACTTTCAGCCTTGAAAATAAGTAGGATATCTGGTAGACCTAGTCAGAAAGAGAGGTAAAGAAGTGGGACAAGTCAGGATATGGTAATTAATCATACCAGTAATTAATCATACCACCTAGGGCACTGCTTCCAAATTTGGCTAAAGATAAGAATCACCTGGAGCATTTGATGGAGAAAAAAAAGAAAGATTACTGGCTGCATCTGAGACCTCCTGAATATGAATTCAAGAGGTAAGTTACATATTTAATATGCACTCCTTAAAGATTCTTATCACCAGCCAACCTAGGATGGATTACTCAAGGTAATCTAGGCTTAGGGGTAAACCCAAATAAAAAAAAATAATGAAAAATATCTAATGAAAATATCTAAACCCAGGTATAGATGATAGGAAGTTGTCCGATAAAAAATGAAGGGCATAGGGGCACCTGCATGGCACAGTCGGTTGAGTGTCTAACTCTTGGTTTTAGCTTGGGTCATCTCAAGGTCTAGGATCAACTCTGTGCTGAATGTGGAGTCAGCTTGGGATTCTCATCCTCTGCCCCCTCCCCACTCATGTACACATCCTCTCTCTCTCTCTCTCTTTCTAATGGGTGGATAAATCTTTAAAAAAAATAATGAAGGGCATAGCACACAGAGCACAGGCAAATAGGTCTGCAATACCAGGAAGCCAACAGAACAAAACAGGTTTTGCAAATTACCATAATATAACCATAGTAATTGTGGTATAACGAAATATGAGTTCTAGTCAGATAAACTAGTTTATTTATTTATTCTTTTCTTAAGTGGAGCCTAACCCGGGGCTCGAACTCACAACCCTGAGATCAAGACCTGAGCTGAGATCAAGAGTCAGACAGTTAACCAACTGAGCCACGCAGGTGCTCCAGTTCTTTTATTTTTTTTAAACAAGAATTTATAACTGCATTGCTTGCTTTTGTGATGCCTACAAATTCTATCCATAGATAGAATAGCCATTCTATTCATGGAATAGCCATTCTATCCATGCTTCCAGTTTTTAGTTTTGCTTACAATGGAGTGATAGTTTGAATCAGCTATTCTGTCAAAGCCAGACAGAAAGTTTACAAGCCAGATCTTGGCCTCTAAGATGTTCACCAGCAGGTCACAGGACTGGGGTTGAATGAAGATCTCTATTCCTATGGCTAAACTATTAAATAAAAAGACTGGACACAGTCTCAGAAAAACAAATAAACATATTTACTTCTACTCAGGTTAGCAAAACCATGACCTACAAATGGGAGAAACATAAGAAATGACCAAATTTTTGGAACTCTGTTAGGGGGCAGGGCTTCGGTCTCAGTAATAAGACCAAAACCCAACTATCAGAATGCGAACATGCTGTGTTATCAACATGTTAAAATTGACTGTGGGTCAATCATGTATTTAGATAATGGCTCTTAAATTCCCTGTAGGCACAACAATGATCCTAAGACCTAGCATGACATTGTTTCCACAGGTAAGGATCAAGTGGCATCAGTTCTGAATGATCAAGAAGGCACGACCATGGAATAGTGGAGATTTGTTTTTAGTTGATGACAGCAGGTAGTCTGGCTTTTTATTAAAAGAGAGAGATTTGAATAATAAGCTGATCATGTAGTGACAGACAACCGTTTTGCTTAACTAAAATTTACAATAAAAATTGTCAAGAAGAACTCCCCTGATCCTCCACATCAAAGATTCACCCAAGTAAAGAAAGGAACCTCTAAGATTGAAGTGCCCTAATTAACATACTGCTTATTAATTATAGGCTTCAAAAAGCTTTTATTTTCAAAGTTTAGAAGCACTGCTGATGACCTTAATATGTCTTATTATGCATATCTTTACCTCACCTTGCCACTGGGGAAGAACAAATTTTAACTCTGATCTGCTAGCTCAAGGTATTAAATAAACGAGTATTTTAAATTGATGTTCCCTAGGTCACTTTTTTTTTCCTTGAGTGTGTGAAAGAAACAACAACAACAAAAAAAAAACCCAGAGAATTTTCAAAAACTCCTTTGCTCTTCCTAGAAAAGAATTACTTATAAGATTCTCTGTACTGTATCCTATCCATTCTAGGCCTTATTGTGCACACTGGTTAAGAATGAGGGGTGAATAAGGGAAACAGATCAGGGTGGGATCTACATTTAAAATAGCAGCAGATTACTTGTGGCAGAAAATTGAGGGTAAGGGAAAAGAGGAAGAAGAGAGGGTATATTATTAAAAACAACTACTATTAAAAAAAATAAAATAAAATAAAAACAACTACTATTTGTGGGCACTGGTAAATATTATACAGGTATTACATTAGTTCATTTATCTTCATGACAATCCTGGAGGTAGTGTAGGAGACATTATTAGTTATGTATTCAATATCCCATTCCCCACTTCTTTCTCATTAAGAACACTTCACTTTTGTCTGGAGGCAAAATGTTCCAAAAAATGTTCCAAAGGAAATCATTGGCCTTACAAGCTTCCCATGCAGCAGTTCTGGACAATGAGGTGTAAGCGGGCCTCAGCTGGGGATTTGGGGGAAAGTTTTACATTAGATACCAGTGCAATTCTTCTCTTTTTCTTCCCTTCCCTTGCCTGAAAGATGGGCATGGTGGCTGAAGAGGCAGCAACCATCCCATAACAATGAGAGAAGAGCCCAGAAAATTACAGAGCAGAGGCCCAGATATTGAGTTCCCAAACCGAGGCCAACCACCACTTCCTACCAGATAGACTTCCTGTTGTGGACAAAGTAGATAATCAGATTGTATGAGCAATGAATTACCTTTTCTTACATCAGACTTCATGCCTCATTACTACCAGTCGGCATCCTCATTACATAAATGAGAAAATTGTGTCATGATGAGTTTAAATAACTTGTCCAACATCACACAGGTAGAAAGTGGAGAGAAGAGTGATGAGAGCCTTGCTTGGGCTGACTTGGAGAGATGAATTTTAGAGCTTGCACTGGGGGAGGAAAGTGCTTAGAGAACATCTCTAGGGATTGTGAGATACTGAGATTGATACTGTGGGAAAAAAAATTTTAAGATGTTTTGCTTTCTATTGTAAATGTGCTTCCCCTTTGGTATTTCTTTTAGAGAGACCATGGTTAAGGACTTAGATTTTATTTCCTTAATGGTTATTGAGCTATGGTTCATATATAAATGATATAATACATGAAAAGCACTCAATACACGTCTGGCACATTTAAAGCATTCAAAGAATATTAGTTGTTGTATTAATATAATAATGAAATCATGAAAATACTGTGCAGTCTTCAGGAAAACCAACCTGACTGTGGGTTAAGCAAAGTCCTCTGCTAGAGTTCATTTGTGAGAAAATCTTTCACTGACTTGTAAGAGACTTACTTCTAGGGTATGTCTATTTAATGCCAAGGTTCAGGAAGAAAACAACAACCCTCAGTATGCACATGCATGCACACCCACACACGCGCGCACACACACACACACACACACACCAAATCTGTTATTTACTCTCAGTAACTGACCAGATTTATCCAAATTTAAGTGAATTAATTTTAAATTACCTGCATTTCAAATTTTACTTACTCTTGGAAACACAAGAGAGTTACAATTATAATGCCATATCTGAAGATGCCTATTATTACTATGGTAGAATCTAAGGCATTAATGATTCAACAAATGTTCCTAAGTGCCTATGTGTGTGAAATCTTGTGAATAACAGGTAGGTTATTTTATTTCATCATATATTTTATTTTTATATAACATTAGATTCTAATTTGATTTTAATATCAGAGAGATTTAAAGAGAGATAAATAAAATAAATAAAGATGCATTATGGAATGTAGAAAAGTGAGTAATCAACTATGCTCCGTGGTAGGAAAAGTTCTTACGGAGGCATCACTTTTTGAGCTGGAGGTGGAAGGATGCATTATGCACAAAGAGCTGTTACAGTAGAAATAAGAATGAAATGCATTCTAGGTTGAACAAACGAGTTATGGGAGAATGCTCAGCAAATGTTAGTTGTTGTTGATGCTGAATTGCAGAATATTTGGAAAGAAGTACTAGTGATTCTCTAGGAAAGTTAAGAAGTATGGTCTTACTTTAGCATAAAATTAGTATTTTTTTCTGGTAGTGTGGAAAATAACCATATTATTCTTTTAGAAAATACTACCCGTGGTAGCAAATGTGAGGGATTTAGCAACTGGGAGATGAGTTGTGAGAACAATCACCTCCCTACTTGTTTAGGCAAATAGTTTTCTCATAGCTGGTAATATATACTCCCAAGTAATATAGAGAGCTACTATAAAGTCCATTTTTATTGATGAGAAAATTGTGGCTCAGAGAATTTGAATAACTTGCCCTAAATCTCATAGGTAATAAATAGAAATAAGATGGAAGAGATAAGACATTAAGTATCTTTGAGATGACCAGTGTTATAATTAGTATGTTGTCAGTAGAAACAGTCTAAAAAAGCTAAAGAAAGTTTTAGAAAATTTTAAAGGAATTGATAGGACATGCAAAGGAAATCCAACCTGACCTGGAAGTTTACGTGCTTGGTGAATCAGGAGATGTATTTTTCTGGAGAAGGATTCCATTGGGTATATTTGGGCTAGGGTGAGATTTCACCACAATGCAGAAATAACCAGTGTGCAGGTTGAAAGCCAGAGAATAGGTGTGAACTTGTGTGGAACAAGAGATACAAAATGGAGGAAAGAATCAAGAAGTAGAGAGAACCTGGGATCCTTGGGAATGCCTACATATAAAGGGATAGGTGAAAGGAGATCTTTGAAAATGTCAGTGGGTGATTTATTGCTTTCCTTCTGCTATGACATATTATGCAGGATGATAAGCACCATGCATTATCAAGTTTCTTGATTTCTGTATTTTTGTAATTAAATCTGCATACATGTATACTTTAAATTAGCTTTCAAAGTATCTTATCTTAAAATGATCCAATTTTCCAATGAAAACTTTGGTCTGATTTCCAGGGGACTTTGGTTAAACATGAGGAAATATTCCCATAGTAAAAAGAAGATATATTTGCAGTAAACCTCATATGCTCAAGAAAATAAAGAAAACAAAACAAACAAAAAGAAGTCACGTTTGCTCTAGACATTCCTCAGGATATGCCATGATGGGAATATCTAGAGAATGCAGATGTTTTGTCCTAACACACATAATAGTCTGTCAGGGAAACTGTGATCGAAAACCATACTAAAGAGCTCTACCCTAGCCCCAACACTCCCACCCCCATCTCCTCTGCTCCCCACTTCAAAATAATTCTTAGAAATTGTTCCCGGAACTAGAACTTCCTCTTCCATTTCAATAAGAGGAAAAAAGAATTTCTCCTGGTCTGGCTTTGAATACTTAATTTCTGGACACATCTGTTTCTCTTTAGGAGTTAACTTTTAAAAGTAACCTTTAAGAAGATGAAAGGGAGGCATGAAACATTTTTATTTTCCTGAAGACTCTCATTTCTCTTCTCTCAGGAGACAATTGCACCTGGGTAGCCTTTTGGTTCACTTTAAGCAAAAGCTACTTGTTTCATTTAAAAAAATAAGAAAGAGGGAAAACAAAGTGGTTTGTAAATGGACACACAACTTAAGCAGGTTTTCTTTTAATTCGTGCCAATTAGTTGACCATTGGTGTCTAACGTTCTTGTTTGGTTCAAAAAATTCTCTACCTAAGTCCCCAAACATGAATCTCAAACTCAGTGTCCAAGCCTAACTTTGTTTACCACTTTGCTTTCCAACATTTGTATGTTCTCACTTAAAATTAAAGAATAAAGGGAATAATTGCAAATATAATTATGTAGTCAAGCAGCCATTTATGTGGTGTGTGGTTAATTACACCTGCCCAACTACACTTTTAAAGCCAACTCCTTGTACTGTCATTTAAAGACATTGCTGAAAACTATACAACAAATTGATTGTCATGTAATTAGTAGATTCAAACCAGATGACTTATGAGATTGTAATGAATTTGATTTACAATTTACCCTCCCATACCATTTGTGCTTTCAAGCATTTTGGGGACTGCTGAGACAATGCTATGCTTTGTTTTTATATTAGTCATCCCACATAAAGCTCTTTACAGAGCCTACAAGGCAAAGAAGAGATTACTAACTTCTAATCTTTTACTAGAATAACAGCTGTGATGGGCCAGATTAGCAGTCATAAAAGTTTTACCCTTTAGGCTCTTTTGTTTGTATGCATAAATGGAAAGAAGAGTGTTAATTTATTTTTATAAACAATAATATTGTTCTGTTGCTCTCTCCTCCCTCCTTCTTCTCTTCTGGAAGGCAGCCGCATTTGAGCCTAGGTGAGGTGAGTATCTAATAGGGGTAGCAGCCATCTCATGTCAAGGCTCAGGTAAAGAGGGTGTCTCAGCTATGCAACATCCAAGGGGGTCAGAGAGTTGACTGTGTGAAAACTAATAAAGGGAAACCTCAATAAAGTAGATTTGGGATGCTAGCAGGGGAGCCTGAAAGAGGGAGCCATACTCTTCGATGTGAATTACAAGAAGAACTGTCAATTACAGATCTCTAGAGAATAATCCTCAACAGGAAAGAATGGTCAGTTACAGGTCCCAAGAGGGAAAGATGTACATTGCAATTCCTACAAGAAATCAACAATTTCTGCAATTCAGCCAATGAGAAACCATTATTACCCCGAATTCTTCCTTTTCTCCAATATACTTTCATTCAAAACAATCCCTCCGAACTTTCTGCTTCTCCATAAAATAATGTTCTTCTTCTTTGTTGGACTTGCCTATGGTTTTGCTATAGCTTACTTTTCCCAGATTTCAATTTTATGCTATTCCCAAATAGAGCCACTTTTGCTGGTTAAATATCTGGTAGTTTTATTTTTAAGATTAACAACTGTAGGCAGGAGATGGAACAAATACATACATATATTGAAAGATAATGGGGGGGCAGTTTTCTCACTATTGGAGAAGGGAGATACAAATATGGAAATGGAACAAGTTAAAATGAACACTCTTTGTTGGAATGAAGAATATTGGTGTGAATTCCTGATTTCAGTACATATAAAAGAAATCTAGATATCAATGTGTGCATCCACTGGGATGGCCTGGGTACAGCAATGCCTCACTAGCAATGAGCATACTTAACACCTATATCCCAGCTTCTAAACAAACAAACAAACAGACAAAAATTATCCATTAAAAGGATCAGAAATTCTTGGAAAATGGCTGATTATGGGCTGCAGCAGAAAAATAAAATGACCCGAAGCATTTTGTTGTGCCAGAAAGTAGGGACATGGCCAAAGATAATGGAGACATGTCAAAAGGACATAAAAACCATACTGAAAGCTCTGCTGCTAGCTAAATCTGGGACAACAGACCAACAACAACAATAAAAATAACTACAGCAATGCATTATAATCAATCGAATAAGTGATTCTACAAAATATAAGGAAAGAAAGGAAGGAAGGAAGAAAGAAAGGAAGGAAGGGAGTACTGTATATTGACTAATTGAACATAATAATAAAAAAATAAAAAATAATTTGCACACAATCTAAATACACATTTAAAATAAATTGATTAAAGAAACAAAGGGAGTAGAGAGAAAGTTTTTCCTTTGAGTAGAATCCCAAGTTAATGAATGTAGAAGACATGACATAATTAGAAAGTCACCATGTGACAGCTATCATAATAAAAATTAACTCGGGAAAGAACTGTCACTAGATGCTATAATTCATAGGTAAAAGTGGTATAAGGAATGGGATTTTACATAATCTCAAAGTTTCTACCCACAAAAATACTTATTCTCTACAGCGAGAGTGTAATATTACGGTGAGGAAGCCTGAAAACACGATCTTCATCAGCTTATTCAAGTTAACACTGGCACTAATGGGACAGATCAGTATCTTTGCGCCACCCAAGGTTCACTGAGAAGTTGGCGGTGCTTGTGTGATATTCCAGCCAATATGCGTAGCATGGGTCTAATGATGCTGAATCACTGGACAAACCCAAACTGAGAGATATTCTCCAAAATGACTTGCCTTCAATCTTCAGAAATGCCATAGTCAAAATCTGTCAAAAACTGAGGAATATTCTATTGAAAGATGCTATGAAGACATGATAAATGGGTGCAACCTGTGATCTGGGATGGGGCTCTTAAGATAAAGGGCAGCACCAGGATAACTGATAAAACATAAATGAGTTCGGTGAGGGAAAGTTATGTGGAAGTTATTCGTATGATTCTTGGAAATTTGTTAGTTTGGTATTTTTTTCAAAATGAAGGTAAAAAAAGTATTAGCATAGTACCAACATTATGACTCTGTCTTTTATATATAAAAGGCCTACTAAAAATCGGTTCAGATCAATACCACCATACTGTCTAGTAGAGCATAAATTCTGTGGAGACAGAAGCCCTGTATATCCTGTACACTTCTAGCTGAGCTCAATAAATATCTGTCAAACTTAATAGATCTGTAAATAGCTAGATAAACAGTACTTCTTCATGAAATGCTCAATGAACAAGTGACTTGGCAGTATGTAGAATCTGTACTTAGAATGTTTTTGTTCTCATCCTGGGAGTCAAAAGCAATCCCCATTCTATGGCTGCCCTCATGGAAGGAAAAATACTGAATTCTAGTTTGCGTGGTGTTAGGACACAGATTCAGAATGGAGGCTGCCTGGGGCAGAATCCCGGTTGTGAATTTCAATGATGTGAAAGCATGGGCAAGACAATTTTATTTCAAGCCTTGGTATCCTTATACCTGAAATGGGATGATAAGAGTACTAACCTCTTAGTATTCTGAGTGGTTGTAAGGGAGATAAACACGATAAATATGAAGGAGTAAGAAGAATATAGAATTCACTTCTGCTGGTTTTAAGATGCATTTATCTCTCTCTCTCTCTCGGTCTCCTTTTCTCTCTCACACACACACACACACAGGACACACAGGTTGTCTAAATTCTTGTGGTCTAGTAACTTGCAATGAAGTAATCACAAATAAAACAGGAAGGGAAATACTAATACTAATGCATGTTCATTAATTCATGTCTTTATTTTTTATCCATTATTTGAGTGACTACTATGTACCAAGTACTGTTCTAGGTATGGGAGATATGTCAGTAAAGTTCAGCTGACCTTAAAACTACAGTGTGCATGGAAACCATGATCTCAAACTATAGTGCACGTAGAAATCACTCAAAGGGGTCTTAATCTTTTGTCTGGATGGGGTTCAGGAAGATACACATCTAATAAGCCCTTAAAGAAGTTCAGCACTATTAGCACTTCTAATAATCACTATTAGATGTTACCAGTAATATTGAAAATGTATTTACCATTATGTCATTTAATCCTTACAACAATCATATGAATTAGGTACCGATATTATGTTTTATGGGTGAGCAATCTGAGACAGAAATGTGTGTCTTGCTCTTGGTCATACAGCTAGCATGAGGCCAATTCAGGACTTGACCCCAGTTTTGTCCAAGGCTAAAGCCAGCTCTAGGCTAGCCTGCTGCCTTAACAATTTCAGGAGGCAGACCCATGGACTTTGGCATGCCTTGTAGCAGGTAATGCAGTGGGATGGCTCAGTGGACAGCCGCAGAGTGGCTGAGACTCGGTGCCTATCTTTAGTCCCAGGGTATAGTCATGTGCTGACTCCTAGTGAGTGAGCATGCTCAGCTGAGGTTCATGAACACATTAAAGTTACTGATAAAAGCCCAAAAATAAATGTACCAAAAAAAGATTATTAAATGACGAATGTTGCCTGCAATAAAACAAAAAGTAAGGAAAGGAAAAAAAAAATTTCTGAATACTACATGTGACCCATGTGTTTTAATCCTATACATGTAAACACTCATAAAATGTTCATTTTCAGTACCGGTGTGGGGTAAAGAGAAAGACTGCAAGAAACTGAGGGTCCACTAGCCCTAGTCACAATCTACACAAAGTAAAATTGCAATCTTGACTGCTTTATGCCATGGTAAAACCTAATTGTATTCATGCCAAGTCGCTTTCTATTTGCAGTTCTGTCCCATTTCAGGCATTCCTGTCACCAGTAAACAAAGTACAGCCCAAAGCTGGATGGGTGAAGAACACTTGATGCTGAAATTCATTATTTTTGGTCTCTTTCTCTGCCTTATTACACAAAACTCCACATGAATATATGTCCCTCCTGGCCTCTCTCCCAGTCCCCTTTTGTCAAAGAGCCATCATTTTTAGCTTCTAATGAATCAGAGGTCTTGTCTTCAGAGAAATCCAAGAAGCTTTTAAGTTGCTCGGTTTTGTACTTCAGTCATGATAGCCACAAGCTAAAAATGTGTACGAACTGCAGAAACTAGATGAAGTTTCTGGAGTTAATAGTGAGGATGCCATTCACACTCAAACCTAGTTGCCAAGCCCTTTTTCTAAAATACGTCCTGATGGTAAGGAGTTTGCTCTGAAAGTCTTAAGAAGGATGTAGAAAGGGAAGTTTGGCGTTTACTCTGAGACATGGTTTCTTAAACACCAGAATCACCTGTAGTATGTGTTAAAAGTGAAGATTCTTAAGCTCCTTCACACAAACGAATCACAATTTCTAGGAATTTTTGCATATTTAATGTATACTTAAATTGGAGCCCCCAGCACTAATAGTTGACGCATATTATTAGGACTGCTTTTTGTGAGCAGCTGAAGGCAGTACTCAGGATGTTATGCCTCTCTGCTTTAAGACTCTATAACAACAATAACAAAAAAGACAAGTTCCTACATGTTTGCATACGATAGTCCAGATGCATTAAGTGCTAGGTGCTACATACTTCACCGAATTCTTAAAATACTAGGGCCCGTGTGCTAATTTTTTTTCCCATTTATAGATGGGAAAACTGACACTGAAAAAATTATGTAAACTGTTGAGTGTGTCAGAGCCAATCTCTAGGACAGCTCACTCTGGAACGGCATGACTCCTAAGACCATACATACTCTCAAATGCTATATTCTACATAAACAATTCATAGTTAAAAATACTTGGCAATTTACTACTTGCAAAGCATTCTGCAAATAAAAAGAAATACACACACATACACACACACCCCTAGTTCTAGCTAATATTTAGTTTTTGATCCCAGTTTCAGATACAGAGCTCCCAAACTGGTGTTAGTTCCTGGGGGTTAGGAGTGTCTAACACACAGCTCTTAGATCCCTAGGAATTTCCTGGGTGATAGGAACGTTTTTTGTTCTAATGAGGGGATTCTTGATGGGCTCTTGGATGGGGGCCACACATCAAAAAGACCAAGGTGTAATTAGAAGCTAGCAACTTTTATCAGCACTGCTCCCTTTTCTTCTCCAGAGAGGAGAGAGGGGCTGGAATATGACAATAATGGATCATGCCTACATGATAAAGCCTTCATAAAATTCTTAAAGCACATGATCTGGAGAGTGGCCAGGCTGGGGAAACATCTATAGGCCAGAGGGTGGCGCACCCCAATCCATGGGGCCAGAAGCTCTTGTGCTAGTGACCCTTCCAGGCCTCACCTTTACCTTTATCCATCTGGCTCTTCATTTATTAATCCTTTATTATATACTAAACTGGTAAATGTTCATAACTGGGTCCGAGTTCTGTGAGCTATTCTCACAAATGAATGAAACTGGAGGGAGTTGTGAGGACCCCTGATTTGTAACCAAATCATACAGAAGTGAGGGTAACCTAAAGACCCACTATTTACAACTGGTGTCTGTAGGGGGGGGAGGGGCAGTCTGGTGGAAATGAGCCCTTCGCCTGTGGTGTCTCCCCTAACTCCAGGCAGTTATTTTCATAATTGCTTGCTGTGGAAAACCCATTCATCTGAGGTCAGAAGTGTTGCCAGTGTAGTAGTTAGCAGTGTGAGAGTTTAAAAGAAACAGTGAGTTTTTCCTTAGATGTGCTTTTACATACATTACTTCTTTTGATTTTCATCAGAACTGAATGCACTAGGAAGGTAGTACTAATTCCATCTTACAGAGAGCTTTAGAGTGCTTCCACGTCCAGGAATTGGTTTTGCTAAGACCAGGTCTCCAGATTTCTACCGTCCCAATCTCTGGCAGCTTATTTGTTTCATTACCCTATCTATCAGGCAAAGAGCTTTCAGTTCCTGCCTTCAAACCAGGCACTATTACACTTTACCTTTAGCAGCTAGCTGGCTACTGAGCTGTTAGTAATGGACTTATCTGAGAGCATTTGGTGAGGACACCTTGACCATGCTGTTTGACAGGTGAGAAGAATGGCTGAAGACAGTAAGAGCAGCCAGCAAAACCCCAATAAGGAATTGTTCAGGTTTGGAATGGCAACATCTTCTTGTTCTCTTATCCCCAGATAAATGATTCCCATTTCATTTCTGAAACTGGAGCTAGTAACAGTGATTTTGAAAATAAACTTCAGGGATAATCTGAGCCCTTGGACCTCCAATGCCATTTTCAAAGCTAATGTTGCTTTCTTCTTATCTGGCTGACACCAGGTGTTTCGTAGGGAATGTGTAACATCTATTCTTCCATTTGTGATAATTTAGCATTACCTGAAATATTTGAAAAGGGCTTTATGATCATTTTAGCTCATTACTTCTCACTAGCCCTGAGGTAATTCGGCACTGAAGTCATCAGATAGATATTATTAGAGCTATTAATACTAATAATAGCAATAAGTTTAGTTCTATTGTCATTTTGGCAAATGGCCTGAACCCCGAGGACCTGAAAGTGATGACTGTCGATCTATAGGTTTAAAAAAATGGTTTAAATCATATTCAGACTATAGCGTCTAAAGATGCTGGGGGAAAAAGAAAAAGGAAAAAAAAAAAAAAAAGATGCTGGGGGAATTTTCTGCAGGAGATTCAGCTTTACATGTGAAAAATGATTCCCAGCTTGCTCAGATGGTTCATTACAACATAGGTCACAACTCGGAAACAACAAAAAAATAATACTATACCAGAAAATCATTGGAACAGGGTCACTATCACATGTAGATATACAACAGATCTATAATGGATACCACTTAATACAACTCTTTTCATCCCAAGGGAAAATATTTACCTCAGAAGCAAACACATACATGATCCTACTTCAAATATAATTTAAACTTCTAGCCCTGGCTTCTAAGTTAGTATGACCTGTCTTCTCCTATTAGTTTATCCACTGAGTACCTGATTCCGCCACGACAGCCTCCTCTCGCATTCTTTAACTCCAAGACTTGTGCTTGATTTAGGACTTTTGAATATGTTTTTCATATTCGCTACATTACTTCTCCACCAGATTGTTGCATGACTGGCTCCTTCTGGTCAAGCAGAATTCAAGTCAAGTGCCACCTCCTCAGAAGCCTTTGCTGACCATCCTAGCTAGAAAGGGCCTTTATGACTATTGTGTGATTGTTGTAGTTCTCCTTCACAGCACTTATTGCCATCTGAAATTATCTTATTTACATACTTAGTTTTTATGTATCCTTCCACCTTGGCCACTGGACTGTAAGCTGTCTAAGGGCAGAGAGTTTGTCTGTTTTGCTCACCTTGTGGAAGAGAGCTCCTGGCAAAAATTAGGTGCTTGATAATTATAAAAACTAATACTGACTGGATGTATAAGCCAGTTACACACACTCTCCTTAGGGACTCATAGGTATTAATGTATTTATTCCTCACAAAAACCCTGTGAGTTAGATATTGCTATGGACTGAATGTTTGTGTCACCCTCAAATTCGTATGTTGAAATCCTAACCCTCAAGGTGTTGATATTAGGAGGTAGGCTCTCTGGTAGATGATTAGGTCATGAGGGTGGAGTTTAATGAATGGGATTAGTGCCTTTATAAAGGAGACCCCAGAGAGCTAGCTTGCCCTCTCTGCCACATACGGACACATTGAGAAGACAGCCATCTATGAAGAAATGAGCCCTGACCAGATACTAAATACGCTTGGCACCAAGATCTTGGACCTTCCATTCTCCAGAATTGTGAGGAATAAATGTTTGTTATTTATAAACCACCCAGTCTATGGTAGCTTGTTCAACAGCACAAATGAAACCACTTAAAATCATTAAGTGGAATAATAATCAAAATGGCTACACTAATGCTTCAGCAAACCTTGATATTTAAACTAAGTAAACTTTTTCCCTCTCTTTCACAAACCTACCTCCCTCCCTTTTTAGCCTTTTGTTTCAGGAAATTGCTACCTAAAAACAAAACGAAGGAGGCTGGCAGCTTGTACACAATTCCTGTCAAAACTGGCTAGATCCTGTATTCCCTATAAAGCCCCCCACCCCCTTTCTCCAAGGGGCTTGTAGTTTTTTTTGAAGGCCTTAGCCTGTTGCAGCCTCTTTTGTCTGGCAAAGCAATAAAGCTATTGCTCCTCTTTGTCCCAAACTCTGTCTTTGTCTTATATTTTGGCTCCAAAGCATGGAGACTGGTTTTCGACAACACAGATGGACTAAAACAGGTACTATTATTGTCCCCATTTTGCAGATGAGAAAACTGGGTAACAGAGAGGTTAACCTTTTGCCTTAAGTTACACAACTAGTAACTGAACAAGGATTTGAACCCATACGGTCTCGGTATAACCATACCAGCACAATAAATGTGGGCTGAATACAATAGTGAAATAATGTATGGACACACAGGACCACATACATATGTACAACATGTTAATACATTTATATGAACATATACACGCTCATGTATTTACCTAAGTGCCCTGCATTTCTAGAAGTATAAAGAGATTTGAGCTAATGCACCCATCTGGGACCTGTCTTTTCAGATCATCTGATTAGAGTAATGCACGTTCACTAAGAGTATGGGAGGAACCCAAGAAAGAAAGGTCTACCAAGATACCAGTATTAACCACATGGTCAAGAAGTTCTAATATACTTGAAAGATACCTAAATGCCCCATAGGTGTCATAGTGAGGTGGAATCATTTTTAAAGCACAAAATGATGGCTCCAAATAAGTTTAAAGTTACATACCATAGTTAATCTATTTAAAGATTAATTTCTAAGAATAGCAAGCTTTATAATAATATAAATGTTACAGAATTAGATAATCTAAATTTTATTTTATCATTTTTTAAAGATTTTATTTATTTACTTGTCAGAGAGAGAGCGTGCACAAGCAGGGGTAGCAGCAAGCAGAGGGAGAAGCAGGGTCCCCACTGAGCAAGGACCCAGATGTGGGACTTGATCCCAGGATCCTGGCATCATGACCTGAGTCAAAGGCAGATGCTTAACCCAGACACTTAACCGACTGAGCCACCCAGGCATCCTTAGAGAATCTAAATTTTAAAGGACCTTAAAGATGATATCATTCAATGATCCAAAAGTTGCATGGTTTGTTTTATTATTCAGAACATTTTCATATATGTACATACACACACAAACGCAAGTGTAAATGCATATATTTTTTCTCATTTGACCCTTATATCACACAGAAAGACATGTAAAATTATCCTCATCTTACCAACAAACAAATTGAGACCAAAAAGAAACTTTGAGTAGTTTATATGTGGATTACTCACAAGTACAACTGGAGAAGGAACTTCGAAGAGAAAAGGATTACAATTTTTTGAGTGACTGCTATGTATAAGCACTATGTCAGATGGTCTGCATATGCTATTTTACTTAATTCTCACAGCAATGGTTAAGGTAGATCTTAGCAGCTGTCCTGCTCACAGGATATGGATCCAGCTTTTTTTTTTTTTTTTGGATCCAGCTTTAAGTATAGAACCACTTGCCAATAGTAACACAGCTATTTAATAGGGAGTGAGTGAGAAAGCCAACCCAACATTTCTAACAATACACTGAACAGTTGAAATAACGACTCCATATTCATATGTATATTTTGTACTCTGTCCTTACACTGTGAAAAATTTACATTCACAGTGGCAAGTCCTAGTGAGAGAGGTGTGAAACACTGTCTTTGGGAAGAGGACTGTGTTATAAGTGGTTTTGGTCAGTAAAAACTATGTACAGTCAATGTTTTTGAGAATCACTTGCAAGTCTTAATTCTAAACAGTTAGCAGGAAATATTTATTTGTCATCCAATCAGTTCTGATTTGTAAAATCTGGCAGCAAAAGAAAAGATAAAGAAAAATAATAATAAGCACCCATTTGGTGGGAATAGATTTTTAGAATAATTTCTTCATATGTAAATAATTTACAAGGTAGTTGAATAATTTTGGCTATTATATCTGAATGTTTGATGAGAAAAATCTTGCTAATTTAAAAGCTGAACTCATGCAGTTCTCACTTTTTAATACAAAATCAAAAAGCATCGTGGATAATTTGCATTTGAATTTCTGCTGTAAAGCTTCAGTTATTTACTTAGAGAGCTCGGCAAAGCACAGTGTGAAATAATTTATTTTCAAATTTAGCTATATCAACCATTTACAAATAATCATATAATTTCCCTATATCTTCTTCCTAGCATTAATCCACTATTCTAATGACTGAGCTTGAAATATTTTTCTCCATTTGATTAAGATACTGAAGATAATATTATCACTTCTTTTATTAAAATTTGTCTTCTTAGAAATCTAACATAGATTTCATGTATTTATATGGTTATAAAAATCTAGCTAGAACTATCCCTATCTATCTACGTACCTACTTAACTAAAATCTTGTCCATTAGGTAATTTTTTCTTGCAAGATATGAAAATCAACTTGCAATCAATCGATTGATCTATCCTTGTTATCATAGTGGTTTAGCATTCCAAAAGAAGTATACCAGTAAAAATGAAATTCTTGCACTAAGGAGGAAAAAAGGATGTAACTTCTTGGGGCATTATTTTGTTTTGATTTGAATATGTGTACAATTCAAACTTTAAGCTGTCACTACTTTAAAAAGTAAGTGGTGAAAACATGGTAATTACATAATTAAGTAATATCCCTGTTCTGTTTAAAGTAAAATAGTATCATGAAAAGTCAGCATTATCTTCCTGGAAGGTAGAGGCAAGGATATAGACAGTATCTTTTTTATTTTATAAACATATGCACATTTGTATTGTTAAATACTTCTATGAAAAATTTTACCTAAAATACGAACTAGTTCTTAGACTTCGGAGAAAATCTGACAACCTCTTGCTCATTAGTTCACAGAAATTTAAAAAATATATATCTTGCCTGACACATACATGATAGTTCCATTTGGATTAAAAATCTTTCTTCCTCCATGAAACACACCTTTCCCTACTATGGGCTGTTGCATGGTTTCAATGTATACATAGCTCATATTCTATCAACATTTTTTTGGAGTAAATTGTTGGCATATTTTCTTGTGATACGATTATCTCTGTTAATCAAAGACAAAAAGGTCAGACCATATCAGAAAATAAAACAGAGAAAATGCACATGAGCTAAAAGATTTCCTTTTAACAAGAGATGCTGAATGCTGGAATAGGTTACTTTGGTGGAGAGGTTGGAATCATTTTCTCTGAAAATGATTAGAAATATGTGTGAATCTCTCTGTGAGTCATCTGTGTCATTCTATTTCAAAGCAGGGCAGTGACCTTTATTTTTTTAAACAGAAATACTTCTAAAATTTTTGATTGTAGAAATAAAGTATGTTTATCCTAAAAGTACAAAAGTATTTAAAATAAGTGCTTTTCATTCGTGCCAATAAATACAAGTATATTAACTAATTAACCAATTTCATTCATTCATGTATATACAGATTTATTCCTTCAGCAAATACTGATAATGCAATTTCTGAGTATAAGTCATTATTCTAGTCACTGAAGATAGTGAACAAAACTGAAAAGTCCATGGACCTGTAGGATTTATATTCTAGAGTGAGGAGACAGAAAAGAAAAAAAATCAACAAGCAAATTCATGGTTTGACTGATGCTGGTAAGAGCCTTGGAGAAAAAGCAGGGTTAGGCAAGTGATGAGTTTTGCTAGTTTACATAAGGGTGGTCAGGAAAGGCCTCTGTAATCAGAGGATTGTGTATAAAGGCCTGCAGGCACTGACCCTCCCACTCCCAAAGACTTGATAATTCAGAGAGAGTAAACCAGCAACAAAAACCTAGGTGATAGCCTGGTGTGTTAGGAATCCTAGGGAGATAGGGTTCGATGGAAAACAGCTCAGGAAATCTGGACTTGAATTTCTATTATTCTTTTCTATGGAAGACTTTAAGCTTCTTTAAACCTGTCTCTTTGATACCACCCCAATATCCTTCCTATCATAGTATTCTGCACAGAGCAGGTTTATCATCTAACATCAGAGATTTTACCCTCTCAGATTGAGTGCTGCTCTGAAGAATGAATTTTCTAGGCAACTGTGGCCTAACGCATCTACTATTTATGCACGGCTTCCCAAGTCTCCCATAGTGTATATGTGTTATCATTTGTTGGTTTGTACAAAGGATGAAAGCTGTTTTCCCTAACTGATCTTAGAGAATATACATAATTATGGTCTTTTAACTTCTTCGAGAGACGTTCATTGATTGTCTGAGAATGAAGCAACTTTAACTTTTGTGTTATTACCAGAAACACCTGGCCTTCCCAGGACATAAGATTTGTCATACTGCATTGCTCTTTCTTCACCAAGATGATACAAAAGGGGCAAGGGAGACAATGATGGCTTTACATAGGCAAAGTTCGGATGACTCTGTTAATCCATTGAGTAGTCAATCTATTAAATATATAAGCCTGTCCATACCTATTATCAATCTTTTTACAATATCAGTACTTTCACTGAATTATTCCACATGTATAATTTAAAATAAAAAATGTTAGTTTCTAATTCTTCATCATAGCAATGGAAAGATATTAGTTCCAAATAATTTTAAATGCAAGAATCATATCAAATAAACATCTCCCTTCCTATAAAGAAAAGCAACACTGAGATAACAAGATCTCACTGGGATCTTCATCTATTTCAGTTACCTGCTTTTCAAGATCGTTATATTCATGTAATATTTTGGGAGGGTGATTCTGTCATTTGGCTTAGAACTCTTACCTTAGCTAAATACTTCTAGATACTTCTTAAAAATAAAGTCCTTCCTTCAGTCTGATCTAAAAACTCTTGTGATACATAAGTCTAACATATCACACTCCAAATGAGGAATTCATATGACGGAAGGGGCTCTTAAGATGAAATTGCCCCCCACTCACCGTTCATTAAGTGAATAAAGTAATTGAGTCCAAGAAAGATTAAGTGACTCAACTGGGCCCTATAAGTATTCTTTACAGGCAGGAGTAGAATGTGTGTTTGTTCCTTATTTCATAGTGCAGGTCTAAGCCATGTTGAAGTTTAGCTAATCTGAAATTATGGGCAGAAAATTGAGTACGGATAGTATTTGCAAAGGAAGATTCCATGAAAATGGGAAAACAACTGTTAACACGCAAATCCTGCAGCCGTCAGTTCTAATTTGTCCTTTAAACTCAGGCGATGGCCCTACTCCATGCCTTATTATCTGGGAGTCTGGATATGACTGAAAAATCAATGTGGAACCTCATCATCTTCCACCAGTAATTGAGCATCCACTGTACATATGCTGCTGAAGTCAGCACTCTGCACTGTGGCCTTTTTCTCCACCTGGTCCCCAGGGCCAGGGCAGCAATTTCTGCCTGCAATGCTTGCCTCAGACTAGCTTAGGGAGTGTGTCCCAACCAAAGAACACCCTGTTTCCTGACCAAAGAACATCCTGTTTCCCAGCGAAAATTCTCATCAAAATTCTTTTTAAATTTAGTGATTCCTTATCATCAAACACCATGTTCCCAAGTCTTTTAATATTCATGTTTTTCCAACACTACTGGCTGCTTATTTCGGATCTGTCCCTGCTCAAAAGATTTTCTTAGTCAAGAGACTTTCTATGATTTCACACAGTATATACTCTAAAAAATTGGTACCTAAATAAGATTTCCACTACTTAGAAAAAATTTTTTAATCATTATTCACTGTAAATGTTTAATTGCACATCACCCGGCTAAGGTGTACTCAGGGAGTTGAACCCAACTACAGCATAAGCAGAAGAAAACATAAAGCAAATAGATATTGCAGAAATTACATAATGTCTCCACTAATCAAATATAAATTAATTTTACATTGGCTCATGTTTTGGATTATCCATGCCCCATTTGCTCCTGATGTTACTTTTTACTATCCATAGATGGCAGATTAATGTGGATTGTTTTGTTAACATTCGACAAATGTCAAAATATAGCTTCTCATATCCCACCAGTGACCTCTCTCTGATTTTCAGCCAATACACTCTCATCTCTCTGTGAGTTTTTCAGAGCTGATCTCTGTGGGAGTCAAATGCATTCACCAGGGTTTTGCAAAATAATGAAATGTAACACCATAATGAAAGTGCATGTCCCTGGTGTCAGGTTACTTTATGAATTCCAAAATCATTTAGGTTCAGTGAATGAGACTTGTAAGTGCCTCAAATATGATCAAATGGGGATCAGCACGCTCACAGATACAGACTCCTTTCTAAATGACCTCTTTCTAAAACGTCCCCCTTTATCATGAAAATTTTTTTTCCAATTTTACTGAGAAATAATCGACATACCACTGTATAAGTTTAAGGCATAAGGGGCGCCAGGGTGGCTCAGTGGGTTAAGCCTCTGCCTTCGGCCCAGGTCATGATCTCAGGGTCCTGGGATCTAGCCTTGCATTGGGCTCTCTGCTCAGCGGGGAGCCTGCTTCCTCCTCTCTCTCTGCCTCTCTGCCTACTTGTGAGCTCTCTCTCTCTCTGTGTCAAATAAATAAATAAATTAAAAAAAAAAAGTTTAAGGCATAAAGCGTGATAGCTTGACTTAAATAGACTGAGAAATGATTAGTACAATACGTACAGCTAACATCTATCTTCTCCTATGAATAAATTAAAAAGAGAGAAAAAAGGAAACAAAAAATATTTTCCTCCTTGTGAGGAGACTATAGTATCTATTCTCTAAACAACGTAGCTTGTCTATCACACAACAGTGTTAGCTAGAGACCCTGTGCTGTACATTACATCCTAGAATTTGTTTATCTTATAACTGTAAGTTTGTACCTTTTGACCACCTTCCTCCAATTCCCCTTGCTCCATCCTCTGTCTCTGGTAAATACAGGTCTGATCTCTTTTTTCTATTAGTTTGTGTTTGTTTTTTTTTTAGTTTCCACATAAAAGTGAGATCATACAGTATTTTTCTCTGACTTATTTCACTTAGCATAGTGCCTTCAAGGTCCATCCATATTGTCACAAGTGGTAGGATTTCCTCATTTTTATGGCTGAATAATGGTCTATTGTGTATGTGCATATGTATGTATGTGTGATACGTATTTTGAGGATGATCAACTTCTCTATCCATTTTTTCATTATTCACTGATGGACCTTCAGATTGTTTCTATGTCTTGGCTATTACAAACATAGGAGAAGAGATATCTTTTTGAGTTAGTATTTTGTTTCCTTTGGATACGTTCCCAGAAGTGGAATTACTGGATCATATGGTAGTTCTGTTTTTAATATGTTAAGGATCCTCCATACTGTTTTTTATCATGGCCATATCAACATACAATCCAACCAACAATGCTCAAGGGTTCCCTTTTCTCCACATCCATGCCAGCATTTATCTTTTGTCTTTTTGATGATGGCTATTCTAACGGGCAGGAGGTGGTATCTCACTGTGGTTTTAATTTGAATTTCTTTAATAACTAGTGATGTTGAGCATCCTTTTATGTACCTGTTGTATACCTGATGTTGAACATCCTTTTATGTACCTTTTGTATACCTTCTTCAGAGAGAAATGTGTATTTTCAGATCCTTTGCCAATTTTTAAAATTGGAGTATTAGTTTTTTTGTTACTGAAGAGCATGAGTTCTTTATATATTTTTGGATATTAACCCCTTATCAACTATATGGTTTGCAAATATTTTTTCCTATTCCATAGGTTGTCTTTTCACTTTGTTCATTTTTTTTTTCTTTGCAGAAGCTTTTTAGTTTGATGTAGTTCCACTTATTTATTTTTTATTATGTTGCTTGTTCTTTGGGTGTCATATCCAAGATATCATTACAAAGACCAATGCCAAGGAGCTTTATTCTTATCATTTTCTTTCAGGAGTTCCATGCATTTTAGTCTTCAATGCATTTCAAGTTAATTTTTATGAGTGGTGAACAATATGGGTCCAGTGTTTCACATGTGGATATCCAACTATCTAAGCACCATTTACTGGAGACTGTCTTTTCTCCGTTGAGTATTCTTGGCTCCCTTGTCAAATATTATTTGATCATATATACTTGGGTTTATTTCTGGGCTCTCAATTCTGTTACACTGATGTATTTGTTTTTATGCCACTACCATACTATTTTGAGGATTTTAGCTTATGATGCCTCCTGTTTTTTCATTCTCAGGACTTCTTTGCCTATTTGACATCTTTCGTGGTCCCATATAAATTTTAGTAATGTTTTTTCTACTTCTGTAGAAAATGCCACTGGAATCTTGATAGGGGTTATCAAGCTATAGATGGCTTTTCATACTATTGACATTTTAACAATATTAACTTTTCCAGTCAATGAACACAGGATACCTTTCCATTTATTTCTATCTTTTTTCAATTTCTTTCATCAATTTCTTATAGTTTTCAGAGTAGAAATCTTTCACCTCAAATTTATTTGTATTTTCCTGTTTTAATGTTATCAATAGTATTAATCTTTTAAATTTTTTTCAGAACTTTCATTGTTAGTGTATAGAAATGCTACTGATTGTTTATGTTAATTCTGTATCCTGCAACTTTTGAATTCATTGATCAGATCTAACAGCTTTTTGATTGAGTCTTTAGGATTTTCTATATATAAAATCATGTCATCTGCACATAGAGATAATTTTTCTTCTTCCTTTCCAATTCTGATACCTCATATTTCTTTTTCTTGCCTGATTGCTCTAGCTAGGATTTCTGGTACTACACTGAATAGGAATGAGAGTGCACCCTTGTCTTATTCCTGATCTTAGAGGAAAAGCTCTCAATCTTTTACCAATGAGTATGATGCTAGCTTGGGCTTGTCATATCTGGCTTTTGTTATGTTGAGATATGTTCCTTCCTAATTTTTTAGGAGTTGTTATCATGAAAGAATTTTAATTTTGTCAAATGCTTTTTCTTTTATTTTTTTATGTTCAATTAGCCAGCATATAGACAAATGCTTTTTCTGCATCTATTGATGATTAGATGATTCTTTTGTTCATTCTACCAATGTGTGTATCACATTCATTGATTTGTGTATGTTTAACCATTCTTGTATCTCTGAATGAAATCTCACTTGATCATGGTGAATGATCCTTTTAATGTGCTGCTGAATTTGTTTTGCTAGTATTTTATTGAGAATTTCTGCATGTATATTCATCAGGAATATTGGCCTGTAGTTTTCTTTTCTAGTACTGCTCTTTTCTGGTTTTTGTATCAAGATAATGCTGGCCTTGGCACACGTGGGTGGCTCAGTTGGTTAAGCATCTGCCTTCAGTGCAGGTCACGATCCTGGGTTTCTGGGATTGGGCTCGTGTCAGGCTCCCTGCTCAGTGGGGAGTCTGCCTCTCCCTCTCTCTGTGCCCCACTCCACTTATGCTCTCTCTCTCTCAAATAAATAAAATATATATATATTTTAAAGATAATGCTCACATCATAAAATGATTTGGGAAGTATTCCTCTTCAATTTTTTGAGAAGGATTGATATTAATTTTTCTTTAAATGTTCGGTAAGATTCATCAGCAAAGCCATCTGATCCTGGGCCTTTCTTTCTTGAGTGATTTTTGATTACTGATTCAATCTCCTTATTAATAATTGGTATATTCAGGGGCACTTGGGTGGCTCAGTCATTAAGCATCTGCCTTCAATCCCAGGTCCTGGGATCTAGCCCTGCATTGGGCTCCCTGCTCAGTGGGAGGCCTGCTTCTCCCTCTCCAACTCCCCCTGCTTGTGTTCCCTCTCACCCTGTCTCTGTCAGATAAATAAATAAAATCTTTACAAAAAAAAAAATTGTATATTCAGATTTTCTGTTTCTTCCTATCTCAGTTTTAGTAAGTTGTATGTTTCTAAGAATTTCTCTAGTTTTAGTGTCCATTTGTTTTATAATTGCTTATGATTCTTCAAATTTTTGTGTTAGCGACTGTAACGTCTTTTTCATTTATAATTTTGTTGATTTGGGTCCTTTTTCTTTCATCCTTGGTAGTCCAACTAAAGGTTTGACAATTTGGCTTATCTTTTCAAAGAACCAACTCTTAATTCAATTAATATTTTCTATTGTTTTTTTGTTCTCCATTTCATTGATTTCTTTTTTTAAGATTTTATTTTTTTATTTGACAGAGAGATAAAGAACAAGTGGCAGGCAGAGGGAGAGGGAGGAGCAGGCTCCCTGCTAAGCAGAGTGCCCCATGTGGAGCTCTATCCCGGGAACCTGGGATCGTGACCTGAGCCAAAGATAGTTCCCAACTGACTGAGTCACCCAGGTGCCCCACTATTTCACTGATTTCTAATCCAATCTTTATTGTTTCCCTTCTTCTGCAAATTTTGGACTCAGTCTGTTCTTCTTTTTCTAAATTCCTTAATGTGTAGAGTTAGCTTATTTATTAGAGATCTTTCTTGCTTCTTAATGTAGGTGCTTATTACTATGAACTTCCTTCTTAGAAATTCTTTTGCTGCATCCTCCTAGTATCTGCTATGTTGTCTGGTATCCTCAAGAGGATTATTCTGAATTCTTTGACAACTCATAAGATCTCCATTTCCTTAAGGTCAGTTATTAGAAGTTTGTAAGTTTCCTTTAGTGGTGTCATATTTACCTGATTATTCCTTACATTGGTATCTGCACATTTGAGTAATCAGGCTCCTCTTCCAGACTTTAAAGATTTGCTTTGGCAGAGATATTTCTTTACCAGGTCACTCAGTTTGAGTTTCTGGTTATGCCTGCTAGTAATGCCCTTGGGCAGGTGGGACCTACTATTATAATCTATTCTTGGGCAAGGCAAGAGTGTGAGCTCTGAGGGTAGGAATGGAAAGGGGTGTGCCACTGACTGAGAACAGTTGCTGGGTTGGTGCCCCATCCAAATGAGGATGGGTTCCATGGTTGCCTGCATTCTCTGGTCAGGCTTACCAAATGGTAGAGACTAGTTACTATATTCAGTAATAGATGGGGCTACGAATTAGCTTCCCTGTGCAGCTCCTTGTTTGGGTACCCAAATCAGGTCAAAGTGTGCACTGAATTTTTCACTAGGCAAGTTCTCTAGTTTTGCTGTGCTATTGGGGGAAACCACAAGCTGTGTTCTCTGTTCAAGTGCTACTGTGTATTGACCACTCTACAGCTTACCATGTGCTCTGGTTAGGTTCCCTGGTCTGAAGGGCTAAAATGAAGGTTGTATTCAGCAATGAGTGGTGCTATGCAATAGAGTCCCTGAGCAGGCACAGCAAGAGAAGCAGCTCTAAAGAAGGTAAAGCTCCTTGTTTGTTATCTTAATTCAAGCCAACACACAGCCCATTTTCCTCACTGAATAGGGCCACTGGCTTTGCTGTGCAAACTACTGGCTCTGCTCACCTGCCTCTTGGCTTGAGTGCTGCTGGGCTGTACAGCTTCCATGAGTTGTCTCCAGCCCTTCTCGTTAGATGGGGCCAGAAGACACACTCCAAAGTAGGATCAGCTGTTTCTCATTTGTCTTGCATGGATGGGAGTAGGGGGGACCATTCCAGGCTGCCCTCAGTTTCCCAAACAGGTTCTCCAGTCCAGGGCTGGGAGCAACCTTCAGCTTTGCCTATGAATTAATCCCCCTGCTTCCGTATAGTACAAAAACACCCTATACCCAGTACTGGCTGTACCCTGGCGGCGGCGGGGGGTGGTGGGGGCAGCGGGGCATCAGCTCTGCTCCCTCACCTCTCAGCTTGAACACAGATGGGCAGCTCTACTTCCAGGAACTGTCACAAGCCCTTCTGGTCAGCTGGAGCCAGAAGACACTCTCAACAGTAGGTGAGACTATGATTCAGTTCTTTACCTGGGCATATGCAAACCAGGTTCTAGGGCTGGCAAAACTCTATTTGAGGATCCAAATCAGGCAGTTCCCTCCTCCTCTCCCCAGAGTGCACCCCAGTGCACCTGTAGATGAGCAATACTGCTGGGTGGGATGACTTCTTGGACTGCAGATATGAACTTGATCTCCCAAGATCCATGTGCTGGTTGTTGCAAGCCCCTCACCCTTCTCAGTCACAGTTTGATTTCCAGTGGTTGAGTTCTGTAGATTCTCTTGCAATCAGCATGGAACCAGATCATAGCAGGGGTTCCCACAAAGATACCCACAATGTTAGTGGGGGCTGGGAGAACCCTCCCTGGGTTCTCTTTTCTGGAGAAACTAGAGGTTCAGGGAGGACCTCTCCATGTGGTACTGCACTGGCCTGGGGGGAAAGGAGCAATGGTCAATATATAGTTGCTTCTCCTACTTTTGTAATGCAGTCTGTTTGGGTCTCTGCAGTGTAGGGAGGGGTGTGAGTCTCACCCGCCATGTTCTAGAACTCCCTCAGTGGAGTCTTGTTCTTGAAATTTTCTTAGTTCTTCTTGTGAGGGGGTAAGGAGCAACCTATATCACCGTTTTTGTGAGGATATATCTTCTCTCTCTTTTTAAATGTGAATTATCATTTTAAAGGCACACCTGAGTTCTCAGAAACGTCCTTTAACAATCTCCTATGCTACCTACACCTGTTCATTTCTGTTTTCTTTCTTTGTACAACTCTGACTGCTTATCTGAAAGGCTGTGGGCAGATTGAAGGAGGCCAAAACAGTAATGTTGGTAGTTAAAGAACATTATATAGCGTCTGGCAGGAACATATGGGCAGGTTCTGGGCCAGCAAGTTGTGCTGCCTGAGAAACTGTAAACCAGGCTTTGAATAATCTGATTAAATTAGTAATAGGTTAAGCATCTCCCTGTTATGAATGTGTAATTTTACCAGATTTATATGATGGTAGATAATGGAGATGTTACATTTTAGCTCACTAAGTCTGAACTAATATTTTGGGGAAATTCACTGTCTTGGGAATCTTGGTAAGGCCAGAGATCACTTGGTCTCTTTGCTGCAAGGACCTGAGTGCGTTACATAGTCCAGCCTGGCTAGTATACCTCCTAGAACTGGACTCTCCAGCTTTTGAACTGAAGAAGCAGAGGCGCTAGAGAATCCAGTATGGTGGCCAGTGACAGCCTTACTGGCCATCATGCCACATTCTCTGGGTGGTTCTTTACGGACATCCAGTGTAAGCTGGGAAGTCCAGTGTCTGGTGCTCTTCTAGAATGGTTCCATGGCATTGAGGACGGTAGGTGCTATGGTAAGTGCTGTGAAATGTGTAAGCCTGAGGATCCACAGACATGTACCCTAGGGCAAATAATACATTATGTGTTAATTAAAAAATAAAAAAAATAATAAAAAATTAGAATGGTTCCATGGTGTGATGTTGGTATTAGCCCTAACCAACATACTTTGTTTATGCTCAGCTTTTGAAGTTGATTCACTGGACAATTTTGTAAGTTGGCTAATATCCTTCCAATACCTTTGTCGTCTACTTAAATTATCCAGAGTTGGCTTCTATTGCTTGCAATTTACAGCTCTGACTATTGCTACACTGTGCAATGCATATTAGTGCATAATTATACATTTTACACCTTGTTGATAATTTAGCTCCCTACAGGGAGTTTATCAATTCCTACATTCAAAAGAATCTTCAGTGAATAAAAACAAAAATTATAACAGTTGTCTTTCTTTATGAAATCCTATGATTATATTTTCATTTAGATTCCATTGCAAAGATACCAGCCTTTAGATTTAGTGGTGCACTGTGGGTTCATCTTGCATCAAGGAAGATATAGTTTTAAAGATTTATAGTTTGGTCCTATCTTGTTCATGTCTTTGTTTACTGAACTAAACAGTCAAAGGAGATATCAAATTTGTGCCACAGTATCTGCAACTACCAAGATAAAACCACCTCAAATCTTGGTCTATAATAAAAATATCTCCCTGGAGAAACTTTATGTGTAACCCAAAGGGAAACAGTAGACCTGAGGCAAAGATTTAGCCTTCAGGGTTATATAACTTTATTCCGTGTTTAATGTGGAGTTTAAAGCTCACGCTGTCGGACAAGAGGTTTCAGACTTCTGAGCAGGAATATGCTGTACTTTTGAAATAAAGAGCAGGGAGAATACCATTCCCTCTCCCTTCACATTAGCAGCAAGACTTGCTCTTCAAGTGCTTCCTGCTGGTTCCCACCGAGCACAGGAAGCAATGTTCTGGTGATTAAGCAGCAATATCATTATAAAAGCCAAATGAATAATCATTGTGTTAATGAACTTTATCTCAGAAAAGATTAGTTTTTTAATGTTAAGCCTCTTCCAATATGAGAGAGAAAATGTATTTCAATTCCATTTAATCAACCAGAGATGTTCATAATCTATACAATTTCATATCCTGTCTGCACATATCTCTGTAGATCAGCACACACAGTGACTTCAATGGATTATGTCTGAAGATTCTCTTAGATCTCTCTCTCTCTCCCTCCTTTCCCCCCCAACTATCTTTCTCTTTCTCCCTCTGTCTCTGTCTCTCTCTCACAGTGACTTCAACGAATACTGTCTGATAATTCTATTCGATATTTCTCTCTGTCCCCTCCCCCATCTCTTTGTCTCTGTCTGTCTGCCTGTCTCTGTCACTGTCTCTCTCACACACATATACATGCACACATGTATACACAGACACACATGCACACCCCTCCAGGAATAGAGCCATAATATCGCTCATGAATTAAATCTGATTTCTTGGTAACAAGCAACATGTGGGGGCGCCTGGGTGGCTCAGTGGGTTAAAGCCTCTGCCTTCGGCTCAGGTCATGATCCCAGGGTCCTGGGATCGAGCCCCGCATCGGGCTCTCTGCTCAGCAGGGAGCCTGCTTCCTCTCTCTCTCTCCCTGCCTCTCTGCCTACTTGTGATCTCTCTCTCTCTGTCAAATAAATAAACAAAATCTTTAAAAAAAAAAAAAAAACAAGTAACGTGGTTCACAAATTAGTAATGACAATTAAATCACTGAGAAACAAATTTTGCCACTTAAAAGAAATTTGGAGTGCTTCTTTAGAAAAAAAATGAGATACTAATTCTCTTTTGAAAAGTGGCTTTATGAGCTCTGGGTCCTGAGCTGTATTATGAAGATCAATACCTTTTTAAATGTAAAACTCTCCTTCCAAAAAATAAAGACCTTTGCTATATGACAGCAGAAGAAAAGTTTTGTCCTTTGACTATAAACCCAAATTATTTGCATTCTCTGTCTTTCTGTGTCTTATACATTCTTTTTTTTTTTTTAAATATTTTATTTGAGAGAGACACAATTGGGGTGAGAGACAGAGAGAGAGAGAGAGAGCGCGCGCGCGCGCACAATTGGGGTGAGGGGGCAGAGGGAGAAGCAAACTCCCTGCTGAGCAGAGCCAATGCAGGGCTTGATCCTGGGGCTTTGGGATCATGACCTGAGCCATAAGGCAGATGCTTAACCAATAGAGGAGCCCAGATGCCCCTGTACCTTATATATTTATAAGGAAATTCCATAGACATATAATGAGTGCCAATAATTGCTATTATCACCCCATTTATCTCTCCCTTTTGATGCTATTGCCCTGGATGCTAATATGGAAGTGCTAGATACGGTTCCTGGGGAGTAGGAGTTCATAACTCAAGACGGACATTTTCAATCTAGATGAAATCATCCAACAAGAAATGCAGAATTCTCAAACACTCCAAGAGAAGCATTTGGTAAAAAATTTTACCTTTTCTACCTTAAGAATTCTCACCTGTGGTGTCATGAGCCAGTAACAGAGAAAACATGCATGCTTCCTATCTGTACTGTAGCCCAGGGTTTTGGAAAGCTTGATACCATTTTAGATGATACATGAGCAAGCATTTAAAAATTATGTATTGCTATCATATTACAATGTGATTTCATGCATAATTTTACCACAGTAAAGACTAAATTAAAAAGTGAATCAATTTTAAACTGACTTAGAACAGCTATTGAGTAAATCATAGTCCAGATGCTAATGCTGCTATGGCAAAACTATGATGCTTTTATGTGAATAAATGAAGCCAGAAAAGCACTATTTTAACCTTAGTGAATTACCATTTCTGATGGAATTCCACAAATAGTGGGAACCATTATCCAAGTTTGAGTTCTGATGAAATCAAACCCTTAGATGAGGATGTGGAAAATGGTGGTCCATTTGGAGGTGATTCCAGGGTGTGCAGGAAGGGAGTGGGGAAGAGAGACATGGAAGGGAGGAAAGGCAAGTCAGGGCCATTGAGCTCATAACGCCAGGTCAATCATAGTGGGGATGCTCTGATAGATGGTGCAGAACATAGCACAGAATTGTCCCACTAACGGGCAAGGAAGCTGCAGACTTATCCTCAACTTCCCATCTATCACAGGCTGATGGTCACTCCTGGGGAAATTAGTCTTCTGGCACTTTTGTCCTGCCCTGAGGGGACCAAGTGAGCTCAAGCAAACAGAATGGTATTTGGTCTTGATCTTGGCACTGACCTCTAGGATAGGCAAAGAGATGAGAGATGCCCTGATATTATCTGCTACAAACATTGCTCTAAATGCTATAGAATTGATTTTAAATGATTTTTAAATGGCCAGTGATATATGATTTATTTTCCAGAGTTTTTTTTTTTAATTATTATTGCATTCTAATTCAGGCAAAAATATTCTTCCTGATACAGTAAAAATGAAGTAAATTTATTAACCAAACCATCTATTCTACAACTAGATTGTATCAACAAGAATCCAATTTTATTCATTTCCCATTTTGTTTGAGGGACTACCTTAATTAATGGTGTCTGAAGAATTGGTAGTTAATGAGTTAATATTCATATATTCAATATGACTAGGAATACTTCCACATCATAGGCTAAAATTTAATTCTGAAAATTAGGAACAAGAAATAAAGTAGATATTTGGAAAGAAAAAGAGAATAAAGATCAACAGATGATTCATAACTCTATTAGGATCTAAAAGGGTTTTAGTTCATCCCTTTTTCAGTTACCCTCTTACTACTACTAAATATTTATTTTTTCCCAATCCTTGTTCAAGTGCATTAGTATTTACTTGCCTAGGCTGAATCCCAATTCATTTTATATCAGCCATCTCTGAGCAGCTAAAATGCACCCATTCTTTTCTCTCTTTTTTTTTTTTTTAGCTCTGCACTTGCTAGAATCTGCACCATCAACCCATTTTCATCATCTAGAAGGGCTATCTACCTCTATATTTACCCTTCAGGCCAGCTGCCAATAAATACAAGCTATGCCTTGAAGCTTTAGTTTTTGAGAAATCTAAGTATTAATTGGGATATAAGTGCCTATCTCAGATACTCCATTAGAAAGTTAAAAGAATAGTACTATTTGGAATTTTAAAACAGATCTGACTTTCATTGGGATGGGAGCTTGCAGCTGGAGTAAAGGAGGTCCACAGAAGACTGGCCTGTTACCTGCATGTCTCTGGCCCTAGACTCTCACTAAGAGCAGTAACTGGAGAGAGGAACATATATTTAAAAACAGTAACTTGACTCCTTAGCCATGCTCTGGCAGGGCTCTTCACTGTTTTTTTTTAAAGATTTTTTATTTATTGAGATGGGGAGAGAGAGAGAATAAGAGAGAGCATGAGGAGAGGGAGAGGACCAGAGGAAGAGGGAGAAGCAGACTCCCCACTGAGCAGGGAGCCTGATGTGGGACTTGACCCAGAACCCTGAGATCATGACCTGAGCCAAGGCACATGCTTAACCGGCTGAGCCACCCAGGTGCCCCAGGGCTCTTCACTATTGATGAGAAATGGAACTGTAGTCTTTCTTCTCAGACTGCAAGTTTATTTTTACTCCTGCGCAGTCCTATAGCAAACTGCAATTTAGAACTACAGTCCTACTCTGCTCTGTCCTCTGAGGCACTGGTGCTGATTCTCTCTGGGAACATATTTTGCTCTACTTTCCATAATACCATCCTTTTTGCAAAAGGTAAAATTGGAGTTAATTAATTAAACGTGCTAGAAAGTGGCTGCATGCAGACAGACTCAAAAGGACTTGCAGCCATTCTTAACTGAAAGCACACGGTCATTCAAACAGGCAATGCCGATTTGGTGAAAACTAAAATCTAGACCTGAGGAAAAATGCTAACTTTTCTATGGCCGTTCCTCCTTAATCTTTACATCTTTCCATAATGACTGGACAAGGCTTAGTTATGATTTTAATCAACAATCATAAATGTTCACTGCATGTGTACTCTGTGATGGAATGTGTTTTAGGCTGGGCACAGGGAGATGAAGAAGGGTTATTTCCTGCAAGTTGTTCGCAGTGTCCTCACTTGCAGAGGAAAACACGAAGGGGTTTATTCAGTGAATGAGAGAAGAGTGAGAGGCTTGAAAGGAGCATGGAGTAGAGACAGACTGTCCATCAGTTTGGTGAGCATGCATGGAGGACCGGTCCTCCGCCTCTTCAGCCCACAGAACAGAGTAAAAGAGGTGAATGTGTGGATACAGAAAAGTGAAAGACAAAAGGCGATCATTCTGGAAAGAATTATATTCCAAACACAAACCAGAGCAGTGGAGGGTATCTTTGTTCTGCAAATATTTGTTAATCCTTACTACGGGCCAGGCCTGTGCTTCATTAAGTAGCAACAATGAGGATCTTTGGCAAGGAAGCGAAATGAGTTGAAGTAACTTATAGGTTAAAAGAAACAGCAGAGGGGCGCCTGGGTGGCTCAGTGGGTTAAGCCTCTGCCTTTGGCTCAGGTCATGATCTCAGGGTCCTGGGATCGAGCCCTGCATCGGGCTCTCTGCTCAGCAGGGTGCCTGCTTCTCCCTCTCTCTCTGCCTGCCTCTCTGCCTACTTGTGATCTCTCTCTGTCAAATAAATAAATAAAATATTAAAAAAAAAAAAAAGATACAGCAGAGATAGATCAACCAATCTTAATTTGGATCCTAATTCAAGCACATTTATAAAAAATCATTAGACATTTGGGAACATTTGAACACTGACTGGCTATTTGAAGTTATTGATGAAATACCGTCATAATGGGACGCATGGGTGGCTCAGTTGGTTAAGCGTCTGCCTTCGGCTCAGGTCGTGATCCCGGGGTCCTGGGATGGAGCCCTGAGTCCGGCTCCCTACTCAGAAGGGAGCCTGCTTCTCCCTCTGCCTGCACGCCCCCCTCCTCCGGCTCGTGCATTCTCTCTCCCTCTCTCTCTGACAAATAAATAAATAAAGTCTTTAAAAAAAATACATTTAGGTTTATTAATAATATTAAGGCTCAGTTTTTTAAGGGTCTTAATCTTTTAGAGATATATCCTGAGATATGTATAAATAGAATGAGAACCAAAAATAAAATTTAAAAGTAAGAATTTGGCTCATGGTCAGGCAACTTTCAAATAATCTAGTTATTACTGTAAGGCTGGTGTTGGTTTGAGAGCTGTAAACAATTAAGCACCATTTATATTGGACTGTTATAAACATTTATGATACTATGTGACTGGAGTAAACACATAACATAATCCTCCTCACCATCCCTTGCTTGGCCTGCTCCCAGCTCCTTGTTCTCCATCTCTTTTTCTTTGAGTTGGGGTCAGATCATGTCATTTCCCACTTTCAGACCCCCCACCCTTACTCTTTGAGTTTTAATGCAACGGCCATTCTGACAGGCACCCTTTGACTGGTCACCTGTACCAGTGGAAGAAATATAATGTAACACATAAACGACAAATTACCGCATTTCAAAACAAATTCTCTAGGGGACCTTTTGCAATGAACCAAGCTATAATTTAAAACTATTTCTCTGCTTTCATAACATTAAAAAGGAACTGCTGTCTTACTTAGGTGCCTAAGGGAGGTGAAAGTGTTTCACCCACCAGAGGGATGGATCTTAAAAGATGGAAACCTCTTTGAAAGCCATTAGAACAGAATATAGGAATTCTATTTCTCAGCATTTCCCCCTTTATGAATGCAGGAAAATGGATTCAAAAAATAAACCTAAGCAAGCTTTTGTCACTGATAAACCTTCCACTAGTTTGACAAAAAAAGTGGCCATTGTCTTGCAGCCCAAACGATTTTTCTTGGATGAACTAGAATTCGTTTGCTTTATCTATACAGCCTAATCGCCACTGCTCCTTCTTGGCTGGGATTATACTTTAGTTCTGTCTGATTATACTGTCACTAAGATCTGCATTGAGAGCAGCAGAAAGAATAAGCAAAGTATTAAACAGAGTTAGTTCTAAAGAACTATTTCCTAGCTTCTCTATCAGGAGATGAACAGAAACATTACCCATACAATTATGAGCAAACCCTATTTATACCACAAGTTCTTCCTCAAAGTGCCCCCCCTTTTTTTTTCCTACTGAAATCACGCCAAATGGCTTAGTGTTGCTTGAGTAAATATCATGTACTTACCGGGTTGGCTCGAAAATAGTTTGGGAATTAGCTCTTGATCCATCAATGGGCAACAAGAAAACTACAGCCACTGAAAGGTCTGTTAACATTCTCCCCTGCTAGCAGTCCCTGAAGTCAGAGTCATTTTCTACTGTAAGAGTTGATTAATGGGAAAAGAACTCTTGTACTAAAATAAAATGTCAATAGTTCAGGCACAGAACAGTGTAAAGCAGTTCTAAAAGGGTGGCTCTGTATACATTACTGAGTGAGACATTCATTCATTCATTTATTCACTCATTCATTTTTCTTCTTCATATTATTCCCTGTGGGCTCCAGGACAAAAATGGGGAATACAAAATGTGTATGCTACACTCTTTATCCTTGAGAAGTTTATAATGTAGACGGAGAGATAATACTCTCTGAGGCGTATTGAACATACTTAGGAATACACTGAATGCTATTTAAAGCATTTTTGATAGATTGTTTTATTTCATCCTTATAACACTTCTATCAGGTATATACCATTCTAACCTTCAGTTTCAGATAAAGAAACTGATGCTTAGAGTGTGGTACTGACCCCTAAAAGCTAGAGCACAGCAGGTCAAATGCTCTGGGAATACAGAAATTTGAGAAGTGTGTCTGAGGTTTGGACTGCATACCTCAAATAATGTGGTAGTATTTAGATTTTATTTTGAAAGACAAATTGATATATGATGCCTACTTCCATAGAGATTCAAACACACTTCTATTATAGTACTTAGGACCATATTTTATATAATTGTATATGTTTGTTCATTCTCCATGGAGTTACACATGAGCAGGTACCATTTTATTTTATTTTATTTTATTTTATTTTATTTTTTAGAGAGGGAGAAAGAGAGAGAGGGGAGGGGCAAAAGGAGAGGGAGAGGCTCCGCAGGCTCCGTGCCCAATGCAGAGACCCAGATTGGGCTCAATCTCACAACTCTGAGATTATGACCTGAGTCGAAATCAAGAGTCAGATGCTTAACCAACTGAGCCACCCAGGCGCCCCGAGTAGATACCATTTTAAATGCCCAGTGCCTTGAACTGTGTTCAACATACAGAAAATTTTCAATAAAATGGTTTTGAACGTATACATGAACACCATTCATTAAATGTAGTAAAGTGAACTTTCCAGAGAAACAGAACAGCATGAGATATACACAGAGGTATGAATGTGAATGTGTTGAGGATAAATGAGCATTCCCACAGTTAAATACAGGGTGTAAAGATTAGAACTGGAGGAGAGGTCAGAAAAAGAGAGAGATAAGAGTGGAAAGTCAAGTTGGGAGTCCAATTCTAAGTGATTTGGACTTGACTTTGATTCAAAGTCAGTGGGGGGATAAAATGAACATTAAGACATGAGTTATGTTGGTAGAAAGATACTTATCACGCCAAAGATTATTTAGGAACTGAGATAGTCCCAGGGTGAGATAAAGTATGCTAGCATAAAGCCAAAGGCTGGGATGAAGTGACTGAATGGAAGGAAATTTAGAAAGTGAAATCAAGAGTATTAGGGACTGACAGGATCAAGGAGATGCTTCAGAGAGAGATATAGACCTGAAGTGTGACCTTGAACTTTGAAGGGTGTCTGGGAAGAAAGTCTAGCTGTTAATGCAGTAAGTATTTCAAGGTGAGAAGAAGAAAACTTGGGTTTTAAATTCTCTAAAGTCCCCCAGAATAGAGTAAGAAAAAAAAGTTTGTTCCTAACTTTCTTAGATATTCTAATACCTGTCTAAAACTTTTCCTGAGCCACTGAGTCTGAAATTCTAGAGCAGTCTTCTTTACCCAGATGGGATATCTGGCATTGGCTATCCTAAACCTTCAAATGTAGTCAATTTGGTTTTTTCAAGGTATATTCTGTAAGAAAGACCTTCAGAATTCAAGTGAATGCCAAAAGAACCCCTCAAATCCACTATAGGCTCTAAATCCACAGAGATGGGAGGACAGAGCAATTCTTATGTCCTTGCTGTGATACCTGTAGGGTGATTTTTTTAAAAAGATTTTATTTATTTGACAGAGAGAGAGAAAGAGCAGAAGCAGGGGGAATGGGAGAGGGAAAAGCAGGCTCCCTGATGAGCAGGGAGCTACATGCAGGCTCGATCCAGGACCTTGGGATCACGACCTGAGCCAAAGGCAGATGTTTAACTGACTGAGCCACCCAGGTCCCCACCTGTAGAGCAATTTAACATGCCAACGTGCTGACCCATCTAGTCCTGATTTCATAGACGTCCATGTAGTAGGTTACAGCTGTGTCAGCCAGAAGAAAGTAACAGAAATCCCATCTCTTAATGACTTAAAATAAGAACATTTATGGCTTCCCATCACTGGGAATCCAGAAGTAGGGTGCATATCAGGAATGACAAAATTCACTTGGTCAGGTGTCCTTTCTCTAGAGTTCTTCGGACACTACTTTCATCTGTGTGTAGACTTTATCCTCAGGAGGGTGATGAAATGACTACAGGAATGGAACACATGACAGTAGTTAGAGAACGAACCAGAGAAAGAAGCTACAGGCAAGAAACTGTTCCAAAAAATAGAATAAAAGTTATTCCAAGCTTCATCAGCAAATATGTCCTGTATTCTCATTGGTATTAATTATACAAGAGGCCATGCTTGAGCCTATCACTGGCAGTGGAGTGCGATTACTCTTTGAATTGATTAGTACCCTGGATGGAAAAAAGAAATACAGGTCATTTTGCAATGAAACTGTTACAAGGACAGAATGAGTAGTGGGGTCAGGGAAGTGACCCGGGGCCAGTAACTGCAAGAAGCCGCTATTGCCCCCATACTTGGGAGAACCAAAAGGGGAAGGTCAGTGTAACACAGTACTGCTCTTGACAAAATGGCCACTCTGTCACTGGGTAAAAACAACTGAGGAGATCTCTGTCCCACTTACCCTGATAAAGTACTTAGTCCCCTGGAGGTTCCCTTTGTCAGAACCAGAGCACTCCTTACTTCCCACCTACTGGCTCTCACTGGCAATACTCACCCAACATCGCAGTCTCAGAAATGCCATTTACAGGCTCCCTGCTGGAGCATATGAAAGAATGACTGTGGGGTTAGGTGTGTAAGACAAATGATGAGCATGCTCTCAGACCAAACAGGACTGCACATGGAGCTGAGGAGGTGGTGAGTGAGGAGAGAACTACAGCAGGTATCAGTCGCCCTAAAGCACGTAAGTTAAGTGCATAAGAAATAAATAGCTCAATAAGAGTAGGCTTTGTTTGCACGGAGGAAAGGAGAATGGATACCTGGCAGACTAACAACAGTGTACACAACAGCTGCTGACAAGTAAGCCTAAAATTCATCTTCAGTGACTAATCCGAATTTGTGAAGCAACTTGGAAAATACCACTTGAATTAAAATCACTTTAAAAGTGTGTCTCTTGATAGACTGAGAAGATGGCTTTGATTATTTTTACTTTTATTGCAGAAACACTCGACGTGGACCAAGAAGAAGCGTTTCTCTGGGGGATATTGTTATCATTACAACACAAGACCTAAAAGGAGTAATTAATGCATTAACTAAGATCACCTCATTAAGAAGGAATGTGTTAGACATACTCACACACATTATCTGTAAGTCTGACTGCTTTATCACTTAATTGATGCTAACAGATTTCCTTTTCAGAGTTTTCACTTCACGTTGGCTCAGTGGGAGTCCAAGCATCACCACTGCATGGCTGGGAATAAGGATTTTGTCAACTCTTTTCCTTGATGAACATGTCATTTAGGAGGAATTCCAGCAGGCAAGATAATCTAGGTTTCCAGTGTGACTGGGATCCCATGCCACAGTCCCACTGGACCCATTTCAAGTTGCTTGGCAAAATATAAAAGATTGCTCTATTAGCCTCCTTCCACCCGACTTACCCTCTAGAAATTTCTAAACTCCATTTCTTGTCAGACGTTCTGTTTGAAGACTCTTCTTCCTTTTTGATCATGAATATGACTCAAAAGACAAGTAAACTTTATATGAAATGTGGAGCTATCCATATTTCACACCCATTTATGATGTCATGGGATCATCTATCTTTTTTTTTTTTTTTTTAACTAGTCTCAAAATTCCATACTGTCTTTTAGACAACAGGGTCTGGTCATGCCTTTCTTCTTTCTGGTTTCCTTTGTAAGAATGTTTTTCTTATCATTGTTTTAATGCTCACTCAATAATCATAAATGTAATTACATTATTTTTTTGCTGTTTTTTTTTTTAACTCCCAAGAAATGTAAACTACATATAACAATTCAAAAGATATAGAGACATAGAAAATAAAAATGCTAATCTCTCCTTCCCATCCTCAAATTCCTTCCCATTTTTGGAAATAATGCTAGGTATATCCTTCAAGATTGGAAAAAGATAACAAAAAATTTTAAATAGGGAAAATTTTAAACATAAGAAAAAAATAATGATCATTCATTGAGTTAATCAGTAACTGGCATATCGTTAACTGCTATTAATTTTTTGTTAAAATGAAAATATAAGTCAATTTATCCATTGTCCAGGTTTGACATGTATATTTTTTCTATTTTTGCATCAGAATTGCTTTGTGCTTGTAGAGAAATGAAACATTGTAGGTTCACTACTATTTGAGGCCCAGAGCTTTTCCCCCATCTCTTCCTACCCTCCCCCATCACCATTGCTCCCCACTCCCCCTCTGCAAAGTCTCTCCTGGTGGACCTTACAGAACAGACCTGTTTATGAAGAATGAGGATAGGCAGAAATCTTAGAATCAGATGCTTGGTGTATAGTACCCTCATATAAATTTTGGTAATTTACTTGATATGTACATATCCATAATCAATACATGCTATTTTTCTGTATATTTTCTGAATACACAAAACTGGCATCACACTGAACACTATTTTGCAACTTTCATTATGCTTCTTAGATCTATCCATTCTAATTCATGTCATTCTTGCTCATTCATTTTAATTTATGTATGTTTTTCAATAGTATGACTAAATGGTATTTTATTTACTCGTCTTTTATTGAAAGATTCTCAGGCTGTGTAAATTACTCTGCTGTTAAAAAGGAGGCTAAAATGAACATTTGTACTTGTTGCCTTAAGCTCTTATGAAAGAGTTGCTTTAGGTTAAAGATCTAAGCATACACTATCTCAGTTGTAGCAGAAATGTATTTTCACATTTACTAGGTATAATCAAATTATTTTATAAACTAGCCATATCCATTGACACTCTCACTGACAAAGCTTGAGAGGTTCTCTCTTTCCTGCATACTAAACTGGCACATACAGAAATTTGAATTTTTGCCAATCTGGGCATGAAATGGTATCTCATTATAATTTTAGTTTCCATGAACATTTAGCTTCCATGAACATTATTGAGGATATGTATCTTTTTAAATGCGGATGCGTGATTTCGCTTTATTTTTTCATGAAACAGCCTTTGCTTATTTTTCTGTTGGGTCATTAGTTTTTTTTACTGTTTTGTTCACTATTCTCGATATAAGTTATTTCTTGGTTGTTTACATTATAAATATCTCATCCAGTATGTAGCTTATCTTCTTACTCTGTTTATGGTATCTTTAATTTTAATGTAGTCAAATTTCTCATCTTCATGTTTTCTCTTATTTTGTCTGTTGTAAATATGTTTTTTATGTTCTCTTAGGAAAGCTTTAAAACTTTACTTTTTGGCTTTCAGGGCTTTAATCTGTCCAGAATTTATATCTGCGTATTATGTAACAGAAGGATACCATTTTCTCCTTTTTTTCATATGAATAGCCAATTGTCCCAGGATCATTTATTCTTTCACAGTTTTTTTTTTTTTTTAATGTCAGATTTGTGCTATCCCAAATTCCCATATGTTCAGCACATTTTTCTTGGCTCCCTATTGGATTCATCTGGTCTGTTTTTCTCTCCCTCCTTTCTATTTTCTCTCCACTATCGCCATAATCTTTTAATTACTACATGTTATTTTAAGAATTATTAGCTAGATTGCATGATAACAAACCTTTCTTATTAAAATATGCCTTTGTTTTTTGTTTCTAGCATGTCTACTAGTGAGACCAAATTTAGACAGAATCACGCTTATTTTTCTCTATGTTTATCAAATACTACGTGTTGGGGAAAAAAATGTTCTTATATAACCCTAAGAATTTTTCGCCCACTTGTTCTTCACTATCAAGGTAGCTGATATGTTTCGCATTTGTTGCCTGAGAGAAGGGATGACCAAGCAGATTCTGCAAAGAGCCCAAAGATTTAGTCTAGACTCAGAGGGAGGAGAAAGCATAAGAAAAAAGTTTGAAAATAAATTGTCAGTAGGAACCTCTCATTTCCTCCACATCCTCTCCTGGCCACGCCACTACATTATGTATATTCCAGGAGTTGGAATGGGAAAATGAGATATGAAGTGAAGGTTGTTTAGTGAGGGGTCTCCAAAGAAAGGTGCACCCCAACTGCTCTTAGAACTCCAACTTCTCTTAGCCCTCTTCTTTGGGAAGTAGTGACATAAGAGATAAAAAAAAACAAAAAAACAAAAAAAACCTCTGATAAATTTTGAGACTGCAAAGGAAACCCAAGCAGACGCTGTGGTAGCATGATATCCCAAATTTCCTTCACTCTCCAGGGTGTCATTGGAGCAGCAGAGAAGAAATGACTGTGCTCTGTCTCTAGGAAAATGGGCCCTGAACTCTTCACAGCTTCCCAAGTCCCCAGAATCGAGTGGGAACAGGAGTCCAGAAAAAGCCTGGAAATACTGAAGGACTTCGAAACCCTAACTGATTTTCACACAGCCTCTTTGCAGCACTGGAACTGCGGGATTCTTTTCCCTTGGTAGCTACAAACACCTTCAACAACAACCTGCATAGGCTTTTGCTCAACAAAACAAAACCAAAAACAAAAAGAAGGTTTTGGGGGTTTTAAACCACCCAGTGCTCACCTCTATCACTCTAAACAAGAGAATTCTACATATAACATGCACAGGGGTTGCCTAGAGGTCCCAACAAGGCGTCGTGGTTATTTTTTGTCGTTTAATGACTGCGTGAGGGAGCTGAATTCAGAAACTAACTTCAGGCTGCCACTGACCTTGAATCTTCTGCTACTTTCCTTCTCATGAATTTAATTAAATTATTTTATGTGCGAATATATATATTTTTAATGACTCACTCCCTAAATAAAAGATTGAAAGCACTTCAAGAAAAAAGAATTATGGCTGCCAGTTCACCACTCTACCCTAAGCCAAGCATAGTGTCTGGCACATGGTCAACAATCAATAAAAAATTGTTGAGTGAATGAATAAATAAATCATATATACACACAAATATAAGGGTCATATCTAGTTATAGTAGGAAGAGCCCTAGTGTGGGAATTAGGGATTCTGGGAAGAATCCTGATCTATTTACTAATCATGGGTGAAGCTGACAAGCGATAACCTTTTCAGGGACTTAGGTTCTTATTTTGCAAAATGGAAAGATTAGATTAAATCAGTGATTTATAAACTAGGATTGTTCTGGGGATATTTTTGAGAACTAGACAGGATTGGAGAAAGTGTGCAGTGGGTAGGCTTAGTGCCTCTCGTTTCTAAACCAACAAGAACAAGATTAATTTAAATATTAGGCTAAACATCTGAAGAGTGTCTCTGTGGCTTATACACACACACACACACACACACACACACACACACAAAGTGTATCTGTGGCTTGCACATACATACATACATACACACACAAAATCAGGAAGAGTATCTCCAAGCTTCCTTACATCTTCTTGGGATAGACATGCCAGTCTATAACCAGAAAAGATAATACAGTGTTTCTCTTCATCTTAACTTTGTAGTAAGTGGTTAAAAGCCTGTAAGTACTTTTAAGAATCCTTTAAGAATTGTTTAGCCAAGAACTGGCAGGAAAAGAGTTATATCTGAGGAACTGCAACAGTAAAACTGGTCCTCTACTGTTTAATATCTAGAAACTTCATGTATATATTCTACTAATCAGAAAATATATATACATAGTATCATAAGAATTTGGTGTATGTGTGATGTTGCCATTTTGCAAGTACTTAACATGTACCAGGTTTTTATTGAGAAGTTAAAAAAAAAAACAATAAAATACAGCATTATGAAGTTAATAACGTCACTTGTTTTATATTTCTTCAAAGTATTTATTGAGCAACTGTTCTTTCCTTATAATATTCAATGGAATGAGCAGTGGATATCAAAGCGAAGATATATAAGTTCCCCACTTTCATGATACTAACATGAGAAGTGAGTGGTGGGGACAGAAAATAAACATAAATTGATAACATACTTTGAGATAGTAATGTGTCTCATCACTCTTACAAAAGATTTTCAGATATGTCTAAAGAAAATTAAAAAGGGAAAATGGAATAGACATGAAGTGGGTAGAATGGGTGAGAAAAGAAGCTACATTTGAGGGAATTCTTGGGGAAGATCTCTCTAAGTAGAGAACACTTGAGCTGAGATCTGCATAATGAGAGGGATCCATTCTGGAGAGAAAAACTGAAAGTCCCTGGGGCATGAAGGAATATGGCATTTCAGCAGAAGAGAAAGAATGAAGAAACTGAGGCACAGATGGTTTAACTAATTCTTCTCACACCACAAAGGCAGTATATGTTACCTGGGTTTGCCTAATAGCAAAGTTCTCTTAAACACTAAGCAATATGGCTTCTCTAGAAATGGACTTGGCAGCTATATAGCTAATATCCATAAAACAGACCAGAGAGCTTCTCAGGATAAATAGCTGTATGGTTTTGATTATGAAGACATTTAATGACTTGAACTGCTGTACATTTGGGAACATCACAACAGTAGCAATGATTCGCCCTTTCATATTTATATTAAGAAAAATCCTGTAAAATCCCCTTTTCCTGCCAACTGCATAGCTGGCACTAAGCTGAGATACCTTAAGGCAAGAACATAGCCAGGTAATTGGAACTTCAAATTGGTAACAATTAGATCTTTTGTACTTGCATAGCAGCAAGCAGTAACTGTAATTGACAGTGGAGTAGGCTGTAATTGATGTCCATGATTCCGAGGGAGAAGAGAGTAGAAGACAGGAAAAAGGCTTAGACCGTGTTTGTGAACATAATCAAAATTAGTAACAATATGTTAACATAGAAAATAAGGTTAGGGGCATGTGGGTGGCTCAGTTGGTTAAGCGTCTGACTCTTGTTTTCGGCTCAGATCATGGTCTCAGGATGATGAGATGGAGCCCTGAATCAGGCTCCACACTCAGCGTGGAGTCTGTGTGATTCTGTCTCTCTCCCTCTTCCTCTGCCCCTCCCCCCAACTCAGGTGCCCGCAGGCGCGCACGAGTTCTCTCTCTCTCTCTCAAATAAATAAATCTTAAAGAAGAAAAAGAAAATAGTGTTAGAAAACTCGGCATAAGCCACAAATCTTTTTAAGTATAATCCTTAGTATCTAAGATTATAAACTCCCAAGGATGAGGAGTATGTTGGCAGATGATCTTTGTGGGGCAATACAAACTTACCCTTACTTTGGAGAGGTTTTAGAAAAAATTTTAAGCAGGAAATTTCTACAACACTGGGACTTAGGCTACAGGTTTGCTGCATTTATTCACACAGTCCTTTTCCATTTTCAGGCTCTAAGGGTTTCATGGGTCCTGGGCTCATTAATTTTTATAATGTGGCTCTGTTGTACATATCAAACTTTATTATTACCCAAACATGAGAAATGGTACACAGAGTGGTTGTGGAATTCACTCTTTATCACAAAGCAACTGAAAATTCAGAGAATGCTTCAGTCCCTAGCTCTCACTGATTATTTCATCCAAAACTGAGTCATGTGTGTACTATGTCCTTGGGCTAGAAAGGAAGAAAACAGCACCTAAGGAAGAATGATATAATCTGTATGAAATAAAAGGCTTAAAGAAATATATGCATACTATCTATCCTCTGTAACTTTCCACCGATAACATTTCCTTAGTTATTCAAATGTATTTTTTCTTTCAGTATGCACGCATATTTCGGAAGTTTTACATTGGAATATTTACATCCAATATTTTTTCTGTGATTATTATTTGTTCTGGGGTTAAGATTTTATTGTATACACTCTTCTGTTTCCTGCTTTATAGCTCAATATAACATAACAAGTATTTTACCATACCACCACAATCTTCATAAGTAAAATTTCAGTGACTGACTGTACATCCTTTCTCCTAATGCTGGATTCATTTTTCTCAATTTTTATGATAAACATTGTATCCTTATGCATAATTTTTACATTTCAGATGATTTTCAGTTGACTTCTAAACTGGGTAAATAAGTGGTAATATTTTAAAAATGACATTCATACCCTAAAATTTAAAATATCATGCGGCTAGAGTAGCGATCATCAAATTTAAAGTGTGTGTGAAGTATTTAGAGGTATTTTTAAAATTAAATTCTGATTCACTAGGTCTGAGATAGGGCCTGAGATTCTGCATTCTAACGACCTTGCCAGTGCTATTAATGCAGCTGAGAGTTGCCCACACTTTGGTAGCAAGATGCTAGTGATTTTTTTCTAAATGTGTCAGTGGTAGATATATTTCAAAGTCCATGTATATCAAAGAACACTCAATAATCCTGCCATCCGGGAAAGACATTAAAACTGGATATGCATATTTAGGTGTATGTGATATTCACTGAAAATTCTGAGTAAAATCCATTCTTTTGTGGCATTTCTGTTTTGTAGAAGAAAAGCCTAAGGACACTTGTCTTTGCTTTCATCTGTAATTACATACTCTCTTATATTTCCCCTGTGTGTTTATAGGGTCATAATTCAAAATTGAACTTGAAATGGCCGGACCAAGTAGGTTATGTAGAACTAATGCTCTTGCAGACACTGACCATGAACTCTAGACAAAATACAAACAATGACATGAAGACACTGAGCAGTGAAGAAAAGCTATGAAATTCTAGAGGGAAACTGATGTTTGGAAAAAAAATAAGAGCACAAAGTGAGTTTCTGGAGGTTAAGTCATTGTCAGTGTCACACAGGCAGTTAAAACTCCAAAAGAGGGGTGCCTGGTGGCTCAGAAGTTTAAGTGTCTGACTTAAGCTGAGGTCATAATCTCAGGATCCTGTTACTGAGCCCTGCGTCAGGTTCTCTGCTCAGAATCTGCTTGTCCTTCTCCCTCTGCCCTTTCCCCCACTCACATGCTCTCTCTCTAATAAATAAATACAATCCTAAAAAACAAACAAACAAACAAAAAACCCTCCATAAGAAAACCCACAGTTTCTGCCAAGAAGCATTGGTAGTTAAAGAGTCAGAGTTTGGGGCAACCACTTCTTCCAAGGTCAGAAGATAGTCCTAACAAAGGAGATATGCAGAAAGGGGAGCCCCTGAGTCTGTGTATTAGCTCTACTGATATCCCAGGCTGAACCCCAAAAATGTTCATGTTTAGAGCAAGCACACTGCCAGCAGCCTGGCTAAGGATGAAGGAAACTTTAGATGCCATCCGTAGGAGACCAAGTTTAAAACACATGTAGTGCCTGGCTTAGTCGTCTTCTAAAAGGAATTGAGAAAACCTAAAAAAATGGAGAAATAGAACCATGGCAATGGTTTAAAAGGCCAAATGTTTTTAAGATATCAATTTTACCTCAAATTGATCTATATATTCCAGGTACTCCCTATCACAATCCAAAAAAAAAAAAACCTTATTTAAAAATTCATATGGATACATGTTAATTAAAAAAATTTTTAAAAAATTAAAAAAAAATTCATATGGAAATGTTAAGGACCTGCATTAGCCAAACAATCTTGAGAAAGATGAACAAAGCTTGAAGACTTACACTATATAACTTTAAGATTAACTACAGCTTATGATGATCTGATAATTATTTTACTAGTACAGGGATCGATAAATGGATTAAATTAATAGAGAGCTAAGAAATGGATATATAAGTATTGATATTTTTGACAAAGATAGGAAAACAATCCAGTGGGAGAAAGAATAGTCTTAATAAATGGGGCCAGAAAATCTGGATACCCTCAGGAAAGCAATATACCTAGAACCTTAACACAAATACACTAGACACACTAAACACAAATACAGACTTGAATGTAAAAACTAAAACTATAAAGCTTTTAGAGATAAATGTAGGAGAAAATCTTTGTAACTTGGGTGTTGGCAAGGGTTTCTTAGGACACAAAAATCAAAACCATAAAAAAAATTATAAATTAGATTTCCTCAAAACTATGAAGTTGTCATAAAAAAATCCCACAACTTTGGCATGTGCACATAGATAAAATTCATAAAGTATAAGTAGATAAATGGTAAACTAGCAAAGAGGTAGCTGACTGGGATCCCACTGGCCCAATCTGGGACAATGAAAACCACAAAATGAATAAGAGTAATGAAGCAAAATCCTTTAAATAAAAATGATCCATGAAACTACTGATAAATTAAAAAATAAATAGATAAAGTAAATAGGGGTGACAAGCTGTTTCTTTAGTAGGATGACAATCAAAAAACGAGGATATTTATACAGTCTCAAATATCTACGCCCCGTTTACTTACAAATTACAAAGGGACAATAGTAACTTTAAAGTGAAGGAATCTGGCAGACTCCACCTTTAACCAAGACATCAAAGTCAACATCACTAATAATAAGAAAAACTGATAACACTCACTTCTTCATGTGATTCACTGAGAAGGATAGGGCATTTCTTACATAGTACTCCCTCAGAAAAACCCTAAGTGAGGAATAATCTACAAAACACATGAACTATGCTCTTCAAATCTCGGTGTCATGAAATACAAAAAAGAATGAGAAACGTTTCCATGTTAAAGGCTAAAGAACTATGATACCTAAATGCCATATATGATCCTAGATTAGTTCATAAATGTGTTGGGATTAAGGTAGAGCATGGGATCAGACAAAACACCTGGCTTGCTAAAATGTAACACGGAGGCCCCTGAGGGCAGGAAAGGTTTCAGAGAAGGGTGTAGGCCTTTGGAATGCCTGGGCCTGCATGACCCGGACCACTCTGCCATTGGAATGCCCCGGGGAGTTGCCTTCCCCAAGCCTTCTTAGCCCAAACAGCCGCCCTTCGATCTAAGAGAACATGCATTGTCCCTTATGCTATGTTTAGCAGACCTCTTAGAACACACAGATTAGCCTATTCTTTCCCATAACAGATCCTCCTAGTTCCAGTAAGACCCCTTGTCACACATCAGGTGCTTGAGAAACAGTGATAAAGATAAAGATTTGTGATTATCCTGAAAGACCAATAAAAGAGGGTGCAAAGAAGAGCAAAGGATCTCAGTCTCAGAGAGTTGACCCCCTTGCCTTCTCCTCTCTTTCACAGTAAAGTGTGGAGTAATCTTTCATCCATTGGTACAGGGATTGCTAGCCATTCCTGGCATAAATGGATGAAAAAGTCCTATAAAGGATAATTTGTGAAATTTAAAAAAACTTTATTAGTAGTATTATTACTATTGAATTTCCGAATTTGATCATTTATTTCACTTCGCTTATGTAAGGGAAGGTATGACCCATTTTGTAGACACAGAGAAAGAGACCGAGAGAGACTGAGAGAGACAGAGAGAATAGCCTGCAGCAAATGTAGTAAAACAATTGCCAAAGGGTGTATGGGTATTATATTATTTTCCAACCTTTAAGGTTTACATGTTTTTTACAAAATAAAAAGATAAAAAACAACATCAAAAATAATCTAATTCAAAAATTTTTTCTGCCCTACATAGGATTTTCTTTATAAATGGATTCATCTGAATATGTGATTCATGGTTTTCCCCAACACATGTAGGTTTTCTTTAATAATAACATTTATTAATGTTTCTTTTCTTATTCTCTTTTCTACTTTAGAAACAAGAATATTTCTTAGATTTTTAATATCATTATCCGTATTACATAATATCTTTCTATCTTATTCATTCATTCATTCACTTTTCCATCCATTCATTTATGGAGCTGGGTTCAAAAGCCCAGATCTACCCCTTATAAGGTAGTGATTTAGATTCCTTGAGCCTCATTGTTTTCACCTATATAGTGTACTGTAGATTCCATGCTGCATAGAACTATTTGTTAGTGAACTTTGTTATTTTTAGTGAATATTTATTTTAAATTTCTTTGTCCTAACCCTGCATTCTGGTGGCTCTTTTGAAGATGGTTCTCCAAGTCAATGATTTTATTTCCACACTGTGAATTTTATTTTGTTTAGCCCCAGTTCAAATTCTTTTATTGCAGAGATTCACTCCCTGAAAACTTTCCCCTATCACTTTCCATTTCAGCTCAACCTATAGTCTGAAAACCCTTGTCGCTACTCTTAGAGTGTTTCTACCTGCAGCCAAGAGGATGCCAGTTTTATCTAACACTACTTAGAAAATCATTCTGAGGGGTCTTCCTTTGAGTTTTCAGATAATGCTTCCTTTCTTGTGTACTGTTGTATTTTGTTTTCACAGACACCATGTTGGCCTTTTTTTACAGCTGACTCATCCAAAAAGGATGGGAGAGCAAGCAGTCTGTCATTTGCTAATAGAAGACTTGTCTATGTGAGGTGTTGTCAATCATTCCAATGCTTCTATGTTAGACTGAGATGAGATCTTCATCTTGCTCCCCATTCTGTCTCCCCGACACACTTTTTAAATATGGAAAACTTTCTAACTTTCCCTGCAGGCTACCCAGCACTGTACTCATAAGATTGTACTTCCCAGGGTCCAAAATGGCTTCATAGATGCCCTCACCTTGCACAGTTATTTATTTTTAGTGTTTAGTCATTGAATGCTTGTAGATGATCCAGATCATTGTGTATGCATTAGAAACACAACTGAGTCCTGTTTGTTGGTACAATTTTTTTTTTTTTTAATTAAGGGCTCCAGGTAATAAAGAAAGGTAAAAGGGACTTCATTACTCTTAGATCATCATATAGAATCAGTGGGTCATAAATGATTAAAATTTTATCCCCCATCCTAGGCTTATCAAACTTCTGGAACTAGAATTTGGATCTAAACGAAACTTTCAGTTATTGGCACTAAAATGACTTCCTGTCTCAGAATTTTAAAACTTGAATATTAATTATTTTCAATATCTTCAAAGTATTTTAGTCAAAAATTGGTAGAAAATTCACCAGAATCAGGTAGTCTAATCAGTTTAAGTAGTTTCCCTCATTATTTTTATCTGGCAAAATAAATTTGCATTACCAGTGGAATGAACTTTTGGACAAAGCAAAGAGTTAACTTAGAGAAAGTAAGAGATATCATTTTAAAGCCAATGATGAATGCCTGTTTTTCCTTTTGAACTGAGTCCTTTTCTTAGGTTTATTTTCAAAATTCATATTTTGTGTTGTACAGTAACTGCAATATACAGGAACAGGAGCATGTTCTTTATTTTGAAAATTGCTTTGAAGGTATATATCTTAAAATAAATCAAGTTAAGATATAACTTTTGTTATTAGTTTGTAGTTGTATAGTAGTAAATTGCAGTGAATGTGGCTGGATTTATTTCCACTTTTAGGGATTTATTGGTGTTTTCTTTACGGCTTGATATATGAGCAATCATTTTAAATGTTCCATTGGCTCTTGAAAAGAAGGAGCAGTACTTATAGAGGATTTAAGATATGAAATACTGTTACACATAAAATACATCCTGTTAATATATTACTCAGACCAGTGTTTTGTTTACTTGCTCTATCAAAAACTACAGAAAATTTTTTCAACTGAATTTGTGTTTCTGGCTGTTTCTAAGTGTATGTTTTAAATATCTAAATCCTAGGTTAAATGCTTAAAGGTTTACTACTATTTCTACTTTCTGTATATTGTGGCTTGTGTTTTTAGTATACATGTAGGCACAGACTAATTGTACCCCTTTTTGTTTATTTCATCAAAAGTTGACAGGTTATACTGAAAAATTCTATGACTACGTTTCTATTTCTCCTTATATGTTGAAGCACTTATTTTATATATTTAGATGACAGTTATTCCTAAATTCTCATCAAAGTTTTATACTTGTGGATTATATGTTTCTAACCAAGAATATCTTTACCTATTTAAAAGCTTACCTAGAATTCTACTTCCTCCACTTTCATATTGTTATTGAAATCCCTGCTTTGGTTTTATTACATTTGTATTATATCCATTTGCCCACCATTTTCCTTCTTATCTTTCTAGTTTACTTTGTTTTGTCCATGTACATTGCTGAAAGTACATAGTTTGTTTATGTGTATGTGTTTGTATGCCTACTTAAACTATATCCAAGAATAAATTTTAAAATTAAGCACTTGCATTGAAGTATAATTTTCATACAGTGCAACAAGCGTTTCTTAAATATATAATTTGGTGAGTTAAATGTGTAATGAACAACATTCAAGAAAAAACTTTTTCATTAACACAGAAACTTCCCCCTCACATGCTTTTCCATTCCAACTCACTATCCAGAAGAACCACTATTTTGATGTAATCACATACTAATTTTTCCTGCCATCAAGATGTATATAAATTTAACCATACCCAATATATACATATGTAGTGTGGTTTATTCACTTCAAATACTGTTTTCAAGATTCATCTATTTTGGTGCTTGTATCAGTAAATCATTTTAGTCATTTTTGAGGAGTAGTGCATTGTGTAGGTACACCATTATTTTTAAACCAATTTTCCTTTCCTTTTCCTTTCTTTTTTCCTTTCCTTTTCCTTTTCCATTTAGGTTATTTCCAGAGTTTAGTTATTAAGAATAAGAGGCTACTACAAATATTCCTGAACAAGTCTTTTGTTGACATATGCACTCATCTCTCTTGGGTATATTACATAGAGTAGCATTGCTCAGTAATAGGGTGTGTATATATTTAAGGCTTATGGAACTACCACATAATTTCCCAAAGTGGTTATACCATTTTTAATCCCACGTATAAGGGAACCAGTTGCTGTGCATCAGCAGTTATTGGAGTATTTGTACTCCTGAGGGTTCCGTGAGAACCTTTTATAAGGTCTGAAAGGTCAAAAATACTTTCATAATAATACTAGGATGTGATTTGTCTTTCCCACCATAGTGATATTTGCACTTTTGGAAGGAAAGCTATGGGAGGGTGGTACAGGAAAGAAATCCGTTGTTCATTTAAGTATAATAGAGCAGTGGCACCCAACTGTACAGGCAGTCACTGTTTCCTTCATTGCCATATATTTACAGGAAGACAAAATAAAAACAAACAATAGCATAAATTTGTTAGTATCACATAATGATGTCCTTGATGAAGCAGTAAGATTCTCTAATTTTCCTGAACAGTGACTCTCTAGTACACTTCGTTTTAATATTCTTTGTGACAAAATAGGAAGAACACACAAATCACAAATGTTGCCTTTTGGAAGTACAAGAGCTATTCTGACAAAAAATACTTTAATTGTGAGGGAAGCTGGCCACTTTTTCATGGAATACCATTTTTACTTAAAAAAAATGACTGACATTCTATTATTATTTAACTTGGATATTCGTTAGACAGTTTTCAAAAATTAACTAAGTGTGTCTGTCACTTCAAGGGAAACAACTGACTGTATGTGTTACTGGAGATGAAAGTTAAGCTTTTAAGCAAAAATTTGATTTTTAAAAAATGTGTGTGCACCAGCTTCCTAATATTTAAATATGTATCTGATAAGACTGATGGTGATGTTAATGTACATGGCTTTCTGTATTACATAATGAAATGTGTCGACGTTTGGAAGATCTTTATAACTTAGCAAACCAATATTTTCTAAATAATATATGACATTACTAAATCATGCTTGAATGGAAGATCCACTCAAAAACTCGAGACAGATGATGGATTTTAATGTGACAGAATGTGAAAAATTTATGATATGCATTTCAGTTTCCTAGGGCTGCTGTGAAGAATTACCAAAAACTTTGTGTATTCTCTCACAGTTCTAGAAATCAGAACTCCAAAACCAAGGTGTTGGCAGGGCCAAGCTCCCTCTGAAGATTTTATGGGAGAATCCATTCCTTGACTTTTTCAGCTTTTGGTACCTCCAGGTGTTCTCTGGCTAGTGGCCGAGTCTCTCCTACCTCTACATTTATAGTCCCATCAACACATCATCTGTCTCATACCTCCCTCTGCCACTCTCTTATACAAGTGATTGCATTTAGGGTCCACCCAGACAATCCAAGATTATCCAAGGATCTCATGATCCTTAATTTAATCACATATTTTGCCATAGAAAGTAACAGTTACAGGCTCCAGGGATTAGGACATAAATATATCTTTTCGAGGGCCATCATTCAGCCAACACTGTATGGTTTCATACTCCATAGTATAACTAACATTGAAGATATTACTACTTTTCAAATTTTGGTATAGTATAAAAGAATATCCGATTAGCTTAAAAGACATTTAAAAATACTCTTTCCTTTTCCAACTACATTTCTTTTCTGTTTATTTTTTTAATAAATTTGTGGGTTTTTTAAAGTTTTTATTTATTTATTTATTAGTAGTAATGTCTACACCTGACTTGGGGCTTGAACTTATGACCCTGAGATCAAAAGTCTCATGCTCTTTGTACCGACCCAGCCAGGTACCCCTCCAACTACATTTCTGTTGGAGGCTGGATTTTCCTTCCTTACATGAGACAACAACACTTGTCCTAAAAGACTGACTGAAGAAAGAGATATGAGAATGCAGCTTCTATTAAGCCATATGTTAAAAGATTTACAAAAATATAAAAGTACATCACGTTTGCCACCAAATGTTTTTATTTTGGAAAACACAGTAATTTTTCATAGATGTGTTATTTAACATTTACTGGGCTCATTACTGTAATTTGAAATGCATTAATAAGTAGTTTTTTAAATTTCTGTTTTAGTTTCTAATCTGGTAAATAGTGATAGATAAATACACATTATGGAAACCTCTGGGGTTTTCACTATTTTTAAGAGTGTAAAGTAATTCTTACAAGTGTGTGCAACACTACCTTATATTGTTAACATTCATTTTTATCAATCTTTTTAATTTTGCTATTGTAGTAGCTGAGGAAACTGTTTTAATTTGCCTTATCTTGATGACAAGTAATGTCAAATATCTTACTGGTTAATCTGTATTTTTTTTTTTTAAAAGGTATTTCTTTCTACTTCCTTGCGATATTTGCTTTGATCTGACATTTAAAAATATATTGTTTAATTTTCAAATATTTGGGGATTAAACACACATATATATACCTGTTATTACTGATTTTTAATTTATTATGTCATCAGAGAACATACACTACATGATTTCATCCTGTGAAATTTATTGAGACAGTTTATGGCATGGCTGTGGTCAACTAAGGTGACTGTTTCATGCTCACTTTAAAGGTATGTGTATTGTAAAGGGTACTTCTTTGGTCCCAGCTTTCTTCCCTTCCATTATTCCTCCATATTTTCCTAAAAAGGTCTGATCATGACTCATCCTTCTTTACAAATTGCCCATGTTTCTCTAATGCCAGATTCTACAGACATCCTCACCTACTTTTCCATATTTATCTCTACTTTAAACTGTGCAGTTGAGGTATTCCTTGAACATGCCATTTCATGCCCACTTTTGTACCCTTCCAACACAGCTCCATGCGCTTCTGAGTACCCTTTCTCAGACACCTTGTAAGTCTCACATCCAAGACCTTAAAATGTTACATCTCATCTATGACTTACATAACTATTAATTAGGTTATTTTGGTGATGTTGTTTCTTAAATCTTCGGTGTACCTTCTAATTTAATTTTTTTTTCTTGTTTTGTGAGTAATGAAGAGAAGTGTGAAAACCTCCGTATGCAATTGTGGATTTGTTTATGTCTCCCCCTAGTTCTGTCACGTTGTTTCATATATTTAGAATTTCTGTTCTGAATTGCACACAAATTTAGAATTGTAATGCATTCTTGATGAATTGATCCTATTTATCATTATGAAAAGTCTCTTAATTTCACATTTCTTATACTGAAGTGGACTTTTGCCTGCTACAAATAAAAATGCACCAGCTTTCTTAATGTTTTCATGGTATATACTTTTTCATTCTTCCAACTTTTTTTGTGTTTATATATTTAACTCATGCATCTTGTAGATAGCTTAGAAGTGGTTTCTGACATTCTGCTGAGTTTGAGAATCACTGTTTTTGAAGAGGATGTTTTGTCTACTTACATTAAACGCAGTTATGAAGAGTAGTTTTTCTCTTTGTCCCCTTTGTTTTTGTTGTTGTTGTTATTCCTCATTTCTTGCCTGTTTTGGATGGAGTATTTCTTTATGATCACGTTTTATTTCTTCAAATAACTTTTTAACTATCCTTTGTGTCTTAGGAGATATGGTTTAAATTATACTTATCACAGACTACCATGAATTCAGGTTGCACTACTTCACATGTAATTGGGCTGTTATTCCATTTGTTCCCCCTTTTTTACCTTTGTGCTAGTGTTGTCATATATTTTATTTCTATATGTTACAAAGTCACCCCAAAATTATTATACATACTTTTTTCAAAATAACAAAGAAAATAATTAGTCACTTAAATTTGTGTATGTGGCTATTTCTGGCACTATTCATTTCTTACAAATATGATTTTTCAACTGGTATCAATTTTTCAGCTTGAAAAATTATTTAGCATTTATTTTAGCACATTTCTTTTATGTTGGTGGAATATTTCCCAGCTTCATCTTACAATACATTAATTTCACCTCTTCTTGAAAGTTATTTTTGCTGCATATAGAATTCTATGTTGATAGATTTCCTTTTTTTTCCTTTCTGTCAGCACTTTAAGGATGTTATTGTACTGTCTTTTGGACTCTTGTGTTTCTAATGAGAAGTCAACTATTATCTGTACCCTCTCCCATTATGAACAAAAGAAATATGTTTCTTTCATTGCTGGTTGCTTTTAACATTTTCTCTTTATCTTTGCTTTTTGGCATTTTTGTTTTTGATGTGCTTTTGTTTGTATTTCTACTACTTGGAATTTTCTGAACTTCTTTCTGAATTTCTGAAATTCATATTTCTAAGTAAGTTTGGAAAACATTCATTGTGTCTTCAAATATTTTTTCTGCCCATTTTTTCTATCCTTTTGTGACTTAAATTACACATAAGTTAGATTGCGTGATATTGTCCCACATGTCCCCAAGGTTCTGGTTTTTTTCTTTCAATCTTTATTTTCTCTGTTTAATTTCTAATGACTTTTCCATAAGTTCGATGATCCTTTTTTCTGATGTGTACAGTTTATGGTTAAGTACATCCAATAAGTTTTTTTCAAATACTGTATTTTTTAAATTCTGAAATATTCATTTGACTTTTCAATAGCATAATTTTTCTAATGTGGTTTCTCATTATTTTATTAATTCTGCTTCTCTTAAACATTTTTAAATATATTTACAATAGCTACTAAATTCTACATCTGGGAATCTGTTGATCTGCTTCTATTGACTGCTTTTTTTCTCCAGATCATTTGCCATTATTTTTCTCATACTTCGTATGTACAGTAATGTTTTATTGTATAATTGGCATTGTAAATGATACATTGTAGAACCTCTGTATCTTACCTACTTCTAAAGAATAAAGAGTTTCATGTTTGCAGGCAGTTAAATTATTGGTAGATCATCTTGATCCCGTAGGGGTTTGGTATTAGATTTAATTATAATGGGTACGTTTTTGTTTTATTCTTACTTGTAAGGTATATAGTTCCTAGTCTTGGTCTAACTTGTAAGACATAACCTGACCAAGGTGTTAAGGGAAAACCACAAGTGCTCATCACTAACTTGAAGGAACCGGATTTGGAAATTCTGTCTTCCTAGAACAAGTGCTGAAATCTCTGTCTCCTGTGTACTGCTTTCTTCGCACTTGAATCCTTCCTCTCTATACACATGTTTAAATATCGCCCAAGAATCTGAAGGAGTTATGTGCAGAGTTTGGGTTTTCCCCTCTGTGGCTTCCTCCTTTCCAGGAATTTCCTTCAATTTCTAGCTATTCTGGTAATACCAAGCTCTGTCTCTTCAGCCCATTTCTGTCTGAATTCTAAGCTCATTTCGTGGTAGAAAAGCAGGAAATGCTTTTAAGAAGAAAGCTCAGATGTAGCATTCTTTCTTTCACAAAGATTGTGTCCTCTAAGTTTCTACCTGTTTTTGTTTGGTTATTGGTAGCTTTATTTCACTTTATTATAGCTGAATATGTTTGCTTATTGGCAATTTATTTTAATTGTGCAGAATTTATACATGTTAATGATCACAGGATTAATAAAACATAAACTTATCTGTCATTTCCAGAATTGGAGCTTCCTTATCAGACTAATTTTTCTGTTAATAAGAATATTTATGGGGGTGCCTCGGTGACTCAGTGGGTTAAGCCTCTGCCTTTGGCTCAGGTCATGATCTCAGGGTCCTGGGATCGAGCCCCACATCAGGCTCTCTGCTCAGCGGGGAACCTGCTTCCCCCCTCTCTCTGCCTGCCTCTCTGTCTACTTGTGATCTCTTTCTATCAAATAAATAAATAAAATTTAAAAATAAATAAATAAGAATATTTATCTCATTACGAAAGAAAGTAAGACAAATATATGTCCTGTCATCTTATTTCATGTTTTCTGTTTTATATACTTTCTTGATATGTTTGAGATTTTCAATCTAATTTTCTTTCCTTCTAAGAATGTGGTAGATAGCGGCGCCTGGGTGGCTCAGTGGTTTAAGCCTCTGTCTTTGGCTTAGGTCATGATCTCAGGGTCCTGGGATCGAGCCCCGCATCAGGCTCTCTGCTCAGCGGGGAGCCTGCTTCCCCCTCTCCCTCTGCCTGCCTCTCTGCCTACTTGTGATCTCTCTCTCTCTCTCTCTGTCAAATAAATAAATAAAATCTTAAAAAAAAAAAAAAAGAATGTGGTAGATATTCAGAATAAGAAATTCCCACAAACTTACGAAAAGATGGATTGTTGGTACTCATAGTACAAGTAGTATAATCATCAGTTTTAATGCTGTTCAATCAATAACATATTACAAGCTGAAATATCAAAGTCAGCCTCTTGCTACCAAAGTCAGCCAGTCAGAAACAGATTCACTCCAATATACATGCCACTGACTGCCAAGCAATCAAAAGCAATCTCATCCAAGTAACCATGTGTTTAATGATGATGTCAACCCATATATATCTCTGAAAATCCACCAGTCTCGGAACTCCATGCCTTATAAGAACCTCAATGTATGGTCAGTAGTCCACTCTGGAAATACTGTGGCTAGGCATCGACATTCTTCTCGACTACAACAAGCAATAAATTCAGCTTTAAAAAATGTTTAACTGTTCAGTGGTGGTCATGCCATCCTTTAGCACAAGACTGTTCTTAATTCTACTAATTGTTACAATTATATATCTCTATCATTGTCAGAATGAATTCCTCCTTCTTCCCCATCTCCACTCTAGTATTGTTGAACTACTAGGTTTTGTTTTGGGGTTTGGTTTTTTTTTTTTTTCCTGGTATGATTTAGAGTTTATTTTATATACTTATTTGATTATCTGATCATATTCAGATATTATGTTTTCCTTATTTCATTAAGACAAGATCTATTTTATATCCATACCAGCAGAAATTGTTTGCACTCATTTTGAATTTAGTTGCTTTAATGCTCCTCTTTGGTCTTCTCCACTTTACTATTACTTCTTTATTTGTGTGTTCTTTATTTTGATTCATTTTTGGATTACTTGAAACATGCCCTTGGGTAAAGTTTTTCAGGACCGCACATAGTTTATTTCCTGCATTTTATATATCCAAGATTTTTCATTTTATTTTGCCTTCAGGCTTTAGTGATGATGTGTTTGAGTATTTGTAGATCACAACCTTTCAACACTTAACCATCTACAGACCTTGCCTCTTGTTTTGTAACATTACTATTGCAGAAAGGTAGGATCATGATAACCCATTCTTTTTTCTTTTGTTAGTAAACAACATTTTTTATTCTGCTTGATGCCTTTAGAACACTTCTTAAATCCTTGAAATAAAATAATTTTATGAAGGTTGTTTCTGATTTCCGTGTCCATTCATTTATATACAAGTTAGTCCTTTTAATCGGAACTCAAGTTTTTTTCTTCTTTACATAATGTTACTTCTGTGTTTGAATACTCATTTATTCTCCATTTAATTTATTCCCTTATTACTCTAGATAAAAGCCAAAACTGTACATAATGGAATATAAGGTCTTTCACCATTTGGTCACTATCTATGTCTTACATTTATCTTTCACTGATTCCTTTCCTCTTCGTATCTAATGCTTTAGACACACAGATCTGCTTTCTTTTTTTTTTTGCTTTCTGAATTCTTAAGCAGCATTCATAATCAAGAGTCTTATCTTGTAAAACCTTCTACAATTCCTAGATAGAATTGTTCATTGTCTCCATTATACTACCACTAGTACCAAGATGTGTTTTATTAGAGCATGTATACTAATAGTCCATAGTATTCACATGTTGTATCCCATCAGATACTAGACATTTAGAAAGTAAACCATCTGATTTGTTCTATCACCTGCATTTAGCATAGTGCTTGGCATACAGTAAGTGCTGTATGTATTTTTTTTTTAAAGAAGATTTTATTTATTTATTTGTCAGAGAGAGAGAGCATGAGCGGGGGGAATGGCAGGCAGAGGGAGAAGCAGGCTCCCCGCTAAGCAAGGAGCCCAATGCAGGACTCAATCTCAGGACTGTGGGATCATGACCTGAGCCAAAGCCAGACGCTTAACCAACTGAGCCACCCAGGCATCCCAGCAAGTGCTGTATTTAATAAAAATATGTATAATGAATGAATGGACTTACAATTGACATTTGTTGGAAGAACAATGATCGGAAAGTCATAAAACTGAAATCTGATAATGCTTGGAAACTAACTATGACTTTGTATCTCTGGGCCCCTGTGTCCTCATTTGTACCTTGATGGGGTTTGGTTAAGTCACTAAGTTTTATTCCAGCTCAGAAATGTCATGACTTTTTAAATTCATTTCTCTAATCACCAATATTTCTCAAGGATAATAAGGCAGGTCCGTACAGAAATTCAACAAAATTTAAGCCATTTAGGGAAATAAAACTGTAACACAGCTTTTACTATATGCAAGACACATAATTTATCTCATTTTTTTCTCATAACAACCCACCAATGAAGATAACATTATCTTCATTTTATAGATAAGCAAACTGAGGGACACAGATGTTAAGTAATATGCTCAAATTCACACACCATCTGTAAATGATGAAACCAATACTGGAAAGCCTGTAGACTGACTCAAGTTCTGTGCTCTTAACCATGCCATACTATTTCTCATTGTTCTAGACAGCTAGAATTCCATTTAAATATGTATCTTCCTTTTCAATAAAGGTCGTTATTGTATGCTTATAGTAGGTGCTCACTATATATATTTGTTGAATGAATACATAAACCTTCATTATTTACCTGACCAAGGTGTTGATAGAGTATGCACACTGTAGCTGCAAGCAGTCTATAAATCTAACAGAGACTGTCTAATTGGCTTTCTTGAACTTTCCCATGTTTGTGTGTAGCGAAGGCTAAAATAAAATGTTACTGAGATATTTATAAGGCACCAAAGGCAGCATTTTCTTAGAAGGACAAAAATTAAAAAACGAAAATATTTTCCAAGTTCTTACATTTCAGCTCAACATTGCCACAAATAAGAGTATTACTTATAAAATATGGTAGCAATAATGCTTCCCGCAGATTAGCATGGAGAATGTTTATCAGCAATAAAATTGTAAATGTACTAGGCAGGTGTAATTCCTTAACTATGTTCAATGTGAGCAGGATATAGTGGCATTCAAATCTGAACAGAAATTTAGATGTTAGAATAGTCTTTATGATAAAGCCTTTGTATTTTTAAAAATAGAATTTAAAAAATCCTATAATGGTAGGTACGTCTCTTTTGAAGTGTTGGTATATATAGTTTAAGATTAAAAATACCATATATTCACTACATAAGATATAGAAAATACTGGCAAGCAAAAGAATGGAAACCTGTAATCCCCACCATGCAAAAACAAAACAAAACACTGAAAACTTTGGGTATATCTCCTTCCTGTCTTGTGTAAGGGTGTGTGTGTGTGTGTGTGTGTGTGTGTGTGTGTGTGTGTGTGTGACTGAGAGACAGAATTTGAGTATATTCCAATATGTAGATGAGGATATGTTGGCAATGATAGTAATAATCCACATTCAAATGCAATGTCTCCTACTCCCTCATGTTCTTTGAGGATATTGCACCTGTTTTGGAGTCCCCCCGTGGTTTTTTGAAACTTAGTATTTACTTTGATTCATCTACTGTTTCAGCTTCCCATGTTTAAATACTCTTTGTTCAAAGCCGCTTGGTGTTGCTGCTACTACTGTTAAATCTCTACATGAGACTATCCATGTCTGTGCTGAGAGCTCTCGCCTGACATTGGTTCCATATAGAATTAGAAAGAATACTCCTCCCCCCCTATTCTGCAGCCACGTTGTACCTGGAACTGATAATCTGGACTCTATTCCCCTCTATGAGTCACATAGTCATTCATGGAGACACATTCTTAATGTTCTGTCTCTAACTACGAAAACAAAATGATGTCATTTGAGAGGGCAGGTACTAATAAATCCACTTTATTTTCTTGACATTTTTCTGTCTGAAACCTTGTATTTCGATGCACCACACGAAATCATCAATATCTAGCCATTTTTTTAAGTTTTTAAGTTTTTATTTAAATTCCCATCAGTTAATACCCAATGCTCATTACAGCTGCACTCCTTAATCCCCATCACTTGTTTAGCCATCTCCCACTCTCTGGTAACCACTGTTTATTCTCTATAGTTAAGAGTCTGTGTTTTATAAGAGCACTGGGTGTTGTATGAAGTGTTGAATCAGTATATTGTACCCCTGAAACTAATATTACATTGTATGTTAACTGACTGGTTTAAATAAAAACTTAAAAAAAATGGCTAGGTATTGATGATTTCATGTGGTACACCGAAGTACAAGGTTTTTACAGTGGAATATTATGCCGCCATCAAAAAAAAATCTTGCTATCTGCAACGATGTGGATGTGGATCCTCTAGTTAGAGGATATTATGCTAAGCAAAATAGATCAATGAGAGAAAGACAATTATCATACGATCTCACTCATATTTGAAATTTAAGAAACAAAGCAGAGGACCATAGGGGAAGAGAGGAAAAAATGAAACAAGACGAATCCAGAGAGGGAGACAAACCATAAGAGACTTTTAATCATAGGAAACAAACTGAGAGTTGCAGGAGGGGAGAAGGGTGGAGGGATGGGGTAACTGGGTGATGGACATCAGAGAGGGTATGTGATGTCATGATCACTGAGTATTATATAAGACTGATGAATCACAGACCTGTACCCCTGAAACTAATAATACATTATATGTTAATCAAATTTAAGTAAAAAATGTTTAAAAAAAAGTCTGTGTCTTGGTTTGCCTCTCTTTTTTCCTTTGTTATTTTTTCTTAAATTCCACATATGAGTGAAATCATATGGTATGTCTTTCTCTGACTGACTTAATTTGCTTAGCATTATACTCTTTAGTTCCATCCATGTCATTGCAAATGGCAAGACTTCATTTATTTTCATGGATGAATAATATTCTATTTTATGTCTATACCACCATTTCTTTATCCATTCATCAGTCGAGGGACACTTGGTTGTTTCCATAATTTGGTTATTGTAGACAATGCTGCTATAAACATTGGGGTGCATGTATCCCTTTGACTTACTATTTTTGTATTCTTAAATACCTAGTAGTGCAATTGCTGGACCATAGGGTAGCTTCATTTTTAACTTTATAAGGAACCTTCATACTGTTCTCCACAGTGGCTACACCAGTTTGCATTCCCAACAACAGTGCAAGAGGATTCCCCTTTCTCCACATCCTCACCCGGGCACTTGCTTCCCTTGTTGTTGATTTTAGCTATTCTGACAGGTGTGAGGTGATACCTCATTGTAATTTTGATTTGTCTTCCCCTGACGATCAGTGATTTGGGGCATCTTTTCATGTGTCTGTTGGCCATGTGTATGTCTTCTTTGGAAAAACATCAGTTCATGTTTTCTGCTCATTTTTAATTGGATTATTAATTTTGGGGGTGTTGAATTTTATATATTCTTATACATTTTGGATACTAACCCTTTATAAAATATGTCATTTGCAAATATCTTCTCCCATTGCCATACATTGCCTTTTAGTTTTGTTGACTGTTTCCTTCACTGTGCAGACGCTTTTCATTTTGATGTTTATTTTTGCTTTTGTTTCCCTTGCCTCAGGAGACATACCTAGAAAGAAGTTCCTACAGCTGATGTCAAAGAGGTTACTGCCTGTGTTCTCCTCTAGGATTTTTATGGTTTCAGGTCTCACATTTGGGTCTTTAATCCATTTTGAATTTACTTTTGTGTATGGTGTAAGAAAAGTGGTCCAGTTTCACTCTCTTGCATGTTGCTGTCTAGTCTTCCCAGCACCACTTGTTGAAAGACTTTTTCCCACTTGATATTCTTTCCAACTTTGTCAAAGTTATTAATTGACTACATAGTTGTGGGTTCATTTCTGGGTTTTCTATTCTGTTCTGTTGATCTATATGTCTATTTTTGTTCTAGTACCATACTCCATACTGTGTAGATTACCACAGGTTTGTAATATAACTTGAAGTCTGGAATTGTAATGCCTCTGATTTCCTTTTCTTTTTGAAGATTACTTTGGCTATTTGGGGTATTTTGTGGTTCCATACAAATTTTAGGACTGTTTGTTCTAGCTCTGCGAAAAATGCTGTTCATATTTTGATGTGGATGCCATTAAATGCATAGACTGCTTTTTTTTAAGATTTTATATATTTGTCAGAGAGAGAGTGCACGCAGAGCAGGGGGAGCGGCAGGCAGAGGGAGAGGGAGAAGCAGGCTCCCCACTGAGCAAGGGGTAAGATGCGGTACTCTAAAATCCCAGGACTCCTGGATCATGACCTGAGCAGATGCTTAACTGACTGACCCACCCAGGCCTCCTGCGTAGACTGCTTTTTAACAATATTTGCTCTTGGGGTGCCTGGGTGGCTCAGTGGGTTAAAGCCTCTGCCTTTGGCTCGGGTCATGATCTCAGGGTCCTGGGATCGAGCCCTGCATCGGGCTCTCTGCTCAGCAGGGAGCCTACTTCCCCTTCTCTCTCTGCCTGCCTCTCTGCCTGCTTGTGATCTCTTTCTCTCTGTCAAATAAATAAATAAAATCTTAAAAAAACAAAACAATATTTGCTCTTTGAATCCATGAGCACGCAATATCTTTCCATTTCTTTGTGTCCTCCTTAATTTCCTTCATCAGTGTTTTATACTTTTTGGAATACAGGTCTTTCACTTCTTTGGTTAGGTTTATTCCTAGGTATCTTATTTTTGGTGCAACTGTTAAATGGAATTTGTTCCTTAATTTCTCTGTTTCTTCATTATTGGTGTACAGAAATGCAACAGATTTCTGTATGTTGATTTTGTATTGTGTCTTTACTGAATTCGTGTATCAGTTCTAGCAGTTTTTTGGTGGAGTCTTCTGGGTTTTCTACATAGAGTATTATGTCATCGGCAAATAGTGAGTTTCGCTTCTTCCTTGCTGATTGGGATGCCTTTTTTTTTTGGTCTGACTGCTGTCACTGTGATTCTCCTACTATGAGGAATAAAAGTGGTGAGGGTGGACATCTCTGCCTTGTTCCTGACCATGTGGAAAAGCTCTCAGTTTTTCCCCATCTAGGATGATATTAACTGTGGGTTTTTCATAAACGGTCTTTGTTATGTTGAAGTATGTTCCCTCTAAACCTATTTTGTTGAGGGTTTTTATCATGAAAGGATGTTGTACTTCATCAAATGTTTTTTCTGCATCTATTAAAAGGACCATAGGGTTCTCATCCTTTCTTTTATTAATGTGGGGTAATACACTGATTTGTCAATATTAAACCACCTCTGCAACCCAGGAATAAATCCCACTTGATCATGGTGAATGATTTTTGTTATGTATTGTTGAATTCAGTTTGCTAGTATTTAATTGAGAATTTTTGCATCCATGTTCATCAGGGATATTGACTTGTAGTTCTCCTTTTTAGTGGGGTCTTTATCCAGTTTTGGTATCAGGGTAATGCTCGCCTCATAGAACGGATTTAGAAGTCTTCCTTCCTTTTTTATTTTATGGGCTATTTGAGAAGAATAGGTATTAACTCTTCTTCAAATATTTCATAGAACTTGCCTGTGCAGCCATCTGGCCCTAGTCTTTTGTTTGTTGGGAGTTTTTGATTACTGATTCAATTTCTTTGCTAGTTATCTGTCTTTTCAAAATTTCTATTTCTGTTTCAGTTTTGGTAGTTTGTATGTTTCTAGGAATTTATCCATTCCTTCCAGGTTGTCCAATTTGTTGGCATATAGTTTTTCATAATACTCTCTTATGACTGATTATATTTCTGTGGTATTTGTTGTTATTTCTCCTCTCTCATTTATGATTTTTTTTTTTTTTAATTTGGGTCCTCCTTTCTTTTTGATGACTCTGGCTACAGGTTTATTAATTTTATTGATTTTTTTCAAAGAACTATCTCCTGGTTTCATTGATCTGTTTATTGGTTTTTTTGTTTGTTTGTTTTTAGTTTCTGTATCATTTCTGCTCTAATCTTTATTATTTCCTTCCTTCTACTGGCTGTAGGCTTCATGTTTTTCTTTTTCTAGCTCCTTTAGATGTAAGGTTAGGTTGTTTATTGGAGATTTTTCCTGCTTTTGAGGTAGGCTTATGTTGCTATATACTTCCCTCTTACGACCACTTTGGCTGCATTCCAAAGGTTTTGGAGCATTGTGCTTTCATTTTCATTTATTTCCATGTATTTTTTTAATTTTTTCTTTGATTTCCTGCTTGTCCCCCTCATTGCTTAGTAGCAAATTATTTAATTAATCTCCCTGTATTTATGGTCTTTCCAAAATTTTTTTCCTGTGGTTGACTTTGTTATGGCCGGAGAAGGTGCATGGTATGATTTCATTCTTTACTCTGTATTTGTTGAGACCTGATTTGTGACCGAATATGTGATCTAGTCTGGAGATTGTCCCATGGGCACTTGAAAAGAATGTCTATTCTGCTTTTTTAGGATGGAATGTTCTAAATACATCTGTTAAGTTCATCTCGTCTGGTGCGTTATTCAAAGCCATTGTTTCCTGGTTGATTTTCTGTTTAGATGATCTGTCCATTGATGTAAGTGGGGTGTTAAAGTCATACACTATTATTGTACTATTATAAATTAGTTCCTTCATGTTTGTTATTGTTTTACATATTTGGGTGCTCACATGTTGGTTGCATAAATATTTACAGTTGTTAGACCTTCTTGTTGGATTGTCCCCTTTATTATGATTTAGTGCCCTTCTTTGTCTCTTGTTACATTCTTTGTTTGAAAGTCTAGTTTGTCCAATATAACTATTGTTACTCCAGCTTTATTTTGACGTCCATTTGTGTGATTAATGTTTTTCATCCCCTCACTTTCAATCTGCAGGTGTCTTAAGGTCTAAAATGAACCTTGTTTAGGCAGCATATAGATGAGTCTTGTTGTTTTTTTAATTCATTCTGACACCTTATGTCTTTTGATTGGAGCATTTATTCTATTTACTTTCAAAGTAATTATTGATAGGTATGTATTTATTGCCATTTTATTATTTGTTTTGTCATTCTGAAGATTTTCTCTGATCCTTTTTTGTCTTATTGCCTTTGTTCTCTCCTGAATATATCATGTCGCTCCCCTCTGGCTTGCTGAGTTTCTGCTGAGCAATCTAGCTACCCTTATGGGTCTTCTCTTTTAAGTTAAGGAGTTCTTTGGTTTTGCCGCTTTTAAGATTTTTACTTTTTCACCACTACCTTTTGCAAATTTAATTATAATATGTATTGGTATTGGCCTGCTTTTGTTGATTTTGACAGCCGTTCTCCGTGCCTCCTCAATCCACATGTCTGTTTCCTTCCCCAAACTAGGGGAAGTTATCATTTCTTCAAATAAATTTTCTGGGGCGCCTGGGTGGCTTAGTGGGTTAAAGCCTCTGCCTTTGGCTCGGGTCATGATCTCAGGGTCCTGGAATCGAGCCCCACATCGGGCTCTCTGCTCAGTGGGGAGCCTGCTTCCCCCTCTCTCTTTGCCTGCTTCTGCCTACTTGTGATCTCTCTGTCAAATAAATAAATAAAATCTTAAAAAAAAATTTTTTTTCTGCCCCCTTTTCTCTCTCTTCTTCTATGCTTGCATTATTCTTTCTCTCTTTTGTTCAGCATCATTATTTCCCATTATTTTGTCTTCTAGGCCACTAATTTGTTTTTCTGCTTCTTCCAGCCTGCTGCTCATTGAATCAAGCCTTTTTCCAATCTTGTTTATTCTATTCCTCATCTCTGATTTTTTTAAACTCTTTTATCTCTGCAGTAAGGGTTTTATAGGTCTTCTTTTCTTTCTCAAGTCCAGTGAATAGCCTCATTATTGTTGCTTTAAGTTCTCCAACACGCATGTTACTTATATCTTTTTCACTTAGATTTCTGGCCATGGACTTATCTTGTTCTTTCAGCTGGGATAAATTCCTCTGTCTTGGCATTTTGTCTAAGTCTCGCCTTCTTCTCTGTGTTAGAAAATCCAGTTATGTCTCATGTTCCTGAAAGTAATGGCCTTATGAAGAAGAGGTCTGAGTGCCCAGGGCCTGGCACTTCAGGGACTGTCTCTGGTGTGTGCTGCATGCACTCTGCATGTGTTTTGGTTGTTCTATCTTTCAGGCTAGTCATCTGCAGAGACTCTCCTTGCCTGCTGTGGGCAGGGTTTGCCCCCGGGCTTGAATGTGGAGAGTTTTAACTAGGGGTGCTCTGGTCTGCTTGCAGAATGAGACCTGACACCACTTCCACCAGAACCAAGGCCCACAGAGCTCTCTGGTCAGGAGACCGTAGTATGGGCATGGGTAGAGGCTGTTTTTCCGGGGGAGGGGCCTACCCTATTGGGACTAAGGCAAGCTTGACTGAAAAGAGCAGTCCCACCAGCAAGCGGGAGGGAGGGGGGCTTGGAGTAAGTAGCAAGTTAGACAGTTTGGGTACTGTGCTGCTTCCTGCAAGGTAGCTCTGTGTTTATGTTGAGGGATGAGGAGGGAAATGGTGCTGGCCAGCTCCTTTGTTCCTGGAGAGTTATCTCTGTGCATAGTGCCTCTCTGAAATGTTCTCTGAGAAGAGTGAATAATCTCCTCCCTATGTGCTCCAAATGTTCTTCAGATCGCTAGTTCCACGCTGTCTGCCCCTTGGTTGTTTGCCTGCCTTCTCTGTAGGAGCAGCACAGTGCTCTCTGGGGTCTATGCCGGCTAAGCCCACTGCCCTTTAAAACTTCAGGCTTTAAGACCTACTGACTGTGAGAACTCACAAAACGCAGCCCCTTTTATTTTTCAAGCAAACTGCTTTAAGGAAACATTCTCTTTGTGCATTCCCCTGTGTGCTCCTCTCTTTCTCGCCTTTCTCCATGGCCATGGCTCCCTCCCCTCTGCAGCACCTGTGATCTGTTGCTCCCCTACACCACATCTTCGCATTTCCTACCTTTGTCCATATGGCCTCTTCTTTAGTTGTGGAGTTTGTTCTGTCAGTCTTCAGGTTGCTTTCTGGGGTATTTAGGATGATTCGATAGTTATTTAGTTGTGTTCCTGGGACAAGAAGAGCCTCGGGCCCTCCTACTGTGCTGCCATCTTCCTCTCTTGAGCCTTTTTTTTTTTACATACAAAAGTCAGCAATTTCACATGCTTTAAACTAATGACACCTCCTTCCTCCAATTTGAGGCAGAATCCCAAAGGCCCTCTAGATGACTCCTAGCATCCTTCCTTTATCCAATCTCATTTTATTCTTCATTTCAGTAATAAAATTCCCTTTTAATTAGACATTCTACACAGCTACAGACCACCTTTCTTTCCACCTCCTCTAGCATGGCATCAAACACATCTACCGAATTAATATCCTTTGTGCTCTGCTCTATGGCTCATGAGATTATATATTTATTCTGCATCTAGAGTCAGAAGATGGGGGTGTGCTCTCTCGGTCTTCAATTCCAATTCAGATGGCATTGTGAATCTCACTTAGTTCTCTTGGCCTCTCGGTCCTCATCTTAAAGTGTTTTGACTAGACCAGATGTCTTACACTTTATTTTCATGCACTAGTTGGATTCTTGTATCTATTCCAGGTTTAAAATTGTGTGATTCTAATGAGCATACAGAGCCTCCATTTCAAGTTTTTCAAAGTTGCTTACCCATGTATGTAATTTCATTCCCCCACCCCGGATACTTTTGACAATTCTTGATTTAGTACCTATTGTGATTATAAAACTTTAGCTTATATTCCATACGCAGATGTGTGCCTCTCTTTTAAGATGTTCCTTAAGGGTAGAAACCCTGTCCTGTATTTTGTATTCCTCATAACATCCAGCAATAAGACTCATTATATAATTGTCAAACTACTTAACTCATGGTAAGAAAATAGACCCCAGTCTTCTTGATACATAGTAAAAGTTAGCACATGAAATGTGAGCTGTAAATTCAAAGACACATTGCTCTGAAGTTCTAAGCAACTGAAGTGTTATTTAGTAATAAACTGTTCACAATATACTGTCTAGCTAATACCTCCATGGCCTAAAAGGATTCATGTAGTTTCTTAATACTACACTTCTCTAGGTTTGCATCCTAAGTATTGGTGAATTGGAATGAAATCTCAGAAGGGTCCTATTCTACTTGTTTCTTCATACTTATGAGTTATCATTTTTCCATGTTACTAAACTGGCTTGTTTTCTTTCATTCTTTTTAACAAGATGCCAGGGCACTGCAGTATTAACTTTGAGGTGAAGTTCAAGTGTTACAGGGATTCCCTAAATAAAATTTCTCTGGTTGTTAATCAAGCAATGTGTTAAGGATTTACATAAAGGCTTCTACACAGATAAACAATGAAAATTCCCTAATTTCAGATCCTTGGAGAGGTAAAACATAATTGGTACGCTGTATTAAAATAGGTAATGATTAAATCTCTTGGTTGCTGATCAAGGACATGCATTTTGTTTATAAATAAAAGACTGTAGGATTTTTGATCCAAAGGGAGTAGAAGACAAATATGTACTGTCATTTCTCAATCATCTGGGTGCTATTTATTTCTTTTTCTCCCTTCTTCCTGGTGTGAAGCCCCAACGCACATTTGAGATCTTTAGTACTCTGAAAGTGAATGACTTGAGGAAAGGAAGGGTATAGCTCCAGTCACTTAAATTTTCAACTTGTTAGCAGCTCTTGAAGAGTGTGGATACATGAAAATTAATAAGAACCATGTGATTATGACCAGATTACACAGATCTCCTACATAAAGCCCTTTAGGTTAGTCATCAACAAAAACAAGATTACAGATTCTGTCCTTTACCAGATGGGTGAACTTAGATCACGTATATACCCTGCTGAACTCACAAGGAGTGTATGAACATCAAAAATTGTATTTGTATTTTATAAAATGGAGTGTCTTGTAAATTGCAAAGCACCTTGAAGGTAGCAATTTTTATTTCATTTGCTACAATTAATTGACCAGCTTCATTCAATTGTCAACATCACCTAGGGGCAATTAGAATTACTTTAGGGCAATGTTTCCCAAATGGTTTGTGATAAAAGACAGTCTAAAAAAATCCATTTTGAATTCATTTCATAAATATCAAGAAATTGACTAAAGAAATTGATAAACTATATAGTACAAAATGATACATAAAATATAAATTCCAGTGTGTCTCATCAAATTCAACAAACATAAAATTAATGTGTCAAATTATTATAAAAGTTTCTAAATCCCTTCTCCCCATTACTGTATTTATTTCATTGTAGATGAGTTAATCAACATTTCAGAAATGAACACTGTTACATACATCACACTTTGAATAGCACTGGACTAGGGAACCACACAACATGGTACTTAACAGAATTACAAACTTTCTAAGACATGGTCCTCTGCTTATGCTCAGTGCTGCCCTCCTTACTGTTTTTTGAAGATTTCACCCTTACTCCCCACATCAAGACCACCAAGACCTTGGCATGATACTCCCTCTGTCTTTCATGATCATGCCACTGCTCTCTGCCTTGATATCATCACTTTTTTTCTTTAAATTTCAGATTAAATTTTACTTCTTCAGGAAATCCTTTCTTGAACCCTAAGACTCAGTTATGTTACTTTGATACAGGTTCTCATCAAACCATAGGCTTTTTCTTCCTAACAATATCTGTACCTGTAGTTCCTATTTGTAATCACTTGTTGATATTACCAACCACATATTAAAACCTCCTCAAAGTCAAGAACTATGTAAATGTCTTTCAAGTTCTGAAGCCCAATACTAGCAACTGTTGGCCACATAGTAAAAGCTCAACAGAATTTCTGGAATAGGCAAGTTAAGAGTTGATTGCACAAAAAAATTCTTTTTAAGAAAAATGAATACCTGCCTCTTCTCCCATTGTGAATTCTTGGACACAAAGGTTTAAGCATGTTATTTTTAGCATGTCAATGACAAAAGAAAATTTGCTAAAGTTCATGCAGTGAATAATATAGGCACGGTTATTTTTAATATAAACGTGACAACTATTCATTGAAGTACAACTTTAAAAAAATCAATTTGTTAAGGATTTTATGTCATTTTCACCCAAGCCGTCAAAATTTTCTTGACAGAGCAATATACTGTAGCAATGATTTTTAGTGCTACTTGGTATCTATCTTAACACCAATTGTGGTGTTTATGCTAAGAATCCACAAGGCTCAATTCTGAGATAACACTGCTATTTTACATCATCTCAAGCAAACCTCAGAAACCTTATTTTATTTCTCTTACACATCTATTCCAAATACATTTATATATGCTAGTTCTATATCTACTCATTGAATTGGCAAAGATTTCTATTCATGACTGGAGATTTCTACATAAAACATACACTTGCCTTGGCATGGTCAATTTAGGATATTAATTCATCATTTAGTTTGTATCTATCATAACAATTTTAATTTAAACCTCTCGATTCACTTGATCATTTCCCCAAATTTTCACTTTTATTCTATTAGCTTTTCTAGTAATCAATTTTTCAATCATTTATCCATCTACCAATCTACATTTATATAAGCACGGGAAAATCTTTAAGAAATGTGCTAAGCATTCTGCATAATTCCCAATTTTTTTGTAGTTTAGTTTAGAGGTGGGATATGTGGTGGGTTGGGTATGAGTGAGTCATCATCTTCAAGTTCTTATTTATATGCTTTGAAACAAGCAGGGAGATAGATTTCTGCTCTTCTATAAAATGTATTAAGCAATAGCAAGTCAACATTACAGGCCACAGCTGTAATAACTAGACAAAAACTCAGATTACATTGAAATATATATATGTATTATTAAAGGTAGTAAGGAACTGAATAAATAAGGAAAACTAAACTTCTTTATTAATTTTTAGTAAAAAATTTTTAGTAAAAAATTTAGTAAATTTTATTAATTTACTATTGTTGTATAATAAATACAATCTTAAATTTAGTGGTTTGAAATAGCACCCACTTATGAGTTCATAGTTCTATACTTCAGAAGTCAGTGTCCAGAATGGCAAGGCTCTTTGCTTGGGATCTTATAAGACTGAAATCAGGTTGTCACTTGGGTGCTCAGAATACTTTCCCAACTTTACTGGTTGTTGAAAGAATTTATCTTATTGTGGTTGTACAAATGAAGTCCTAGTTTTGCTTTACCCCTTGGTTGGGGAATACTCTCAGTTCCCACAGGCAACCCCTCTCCATTGGTATTTCACAACAAGGATGCTTGCCTTCTTCAAGTCAACGCGGAGTGAATTCCCTTTCTGCAGCCAGCCAGAAAAATCTCTGTGCTTTTAAGTGGCTCCTACGATTAGATTAAGTTCACCTGAATAATTTCCCTTTCTCATAGTAAATCATGCCATATAACATGTGCTAGCTACAATAGTAAAATCCATCATATTCATGGGCCCAGAGCTATACCAAGCAGATATACTAAGGCTGGGTAATCTTGGAAGCCATCTTAATATTCTGCCTACCACAACTCTCAATGAGAGAAGACATTCAAACATAAATTGAGAATCACCAGCTACTTTTATCTGTGGGCATTTGCTGATTTTGAGCTTGCGCTAAGGATAAATCTTGGTCCATGAGAAAAGATCTACCATGGAAAGGAGAAACCAGAAATTCACTAGGTTGATATCCTAAAAACTAAAGGAACCTTAAACATCAGGCCAGTTATCTCCATTGGACATTTGCTAGGCTGTGGGAGGGTGGAGCTACAAAAAGAAAGGAAGAGTAGTATCTCCTGCTATGTCACGGTGCTTATGAGAAAAAGTTCCTATAGAAGGCAGAGAATTTCCACAAATGAAGTGCTTATATATTTTGATAGTGCATGGGTTAGGAGATAAAAAGCTAATCTACAATCTCTAAAGGCAATCTTGCTTTTTAGAGTTGATGAGACAGTGACAAGCAAGATTCTCCATCAGAAGCATGGCTATGTCTGAGGGACAGAGACATAACAGTGGTGAACTAGATCTTAATAAAATGCAACCCATCTCTGACCCAACTGGATCCTTGATTGGCTTAAAGTGACTATCCCCCTCTTACTGCTTAAGAGAGGAAACAGTTAATATTAGCTGGAGGAAGATAACATAAGAAGCTTCAATGATTCATTTATATGTAACATGTGGCATAGAATTTTTTAAAAAAAAATTGTTAGACATGAAAAGATTGAGGTAAATGTAACTGATAATCAAGAAATGACACAAATCACAAAAATATGCCAACAAATGAAACTGATATTGGAATCAGGGGTCAAGGAATTTAAATAACTATTTAAGTTAACACTAAAAGAATAGAAAAAAAAAGGACAAAATGAAAGGATGGGGAATTTAAACACAGAACTGTAATCTACAAAAATAATCAAAATATAATTCTAGAAGTTAGAAATATAGTGTATGAAAGTAAAGGCTCATTAATTGACCCAAATAGGATACTGGATATAATAAAAAAATAAAATGGACTAATGAACTGATACATGTTAGTAGAAATTATCCAAAGTACAGTACATGGAGAAAATAAAAAAAGTAAAGAGAGAGGTAGAAGACAAAAAGTCCAATATGTGTCATTGGAGATCCAAATGTAAGGAGAGAGACTAGAGCAGAAGAAGTATTTAAAGAAATAAGATCTAGAATTTTTAAAATCTCATAAATACACCAATCTAATCCATAGATCTAAGAGGCTCACTGAACCAGAAGCTGGAGTTTGACAAAGCTACATCTAACCATATCTTATGTTAAATCAGATGAAAAGGAAACAGTAAAAGCTTCCAGAGGAAAAAGAAACACTATCTTCAAAATCAAAACGATAATATTAATAGATGGCTTTTCAAGAGAAATTATAGAAGCCAGAAGACAACATGATGGTATGCTTATAGTGCTGACAGAGAAAAAAGGGGGGGAAGAGGGGAAGAGCCACCTAAATGTTCTATGCCTTCAAAGTAAGTATCAAAATGAGATGGAATAGATAAGATAAAAATGGAGACTCTGTTACCAACCATCACTATAAATAGTCAAAAATCAATTAATAGGGATATAAAACAGTTGACCAATATGTTTACTATATTAGCTTAATATAATACAAGATATGTTCTTTGACCTTGATGGAATTAAATTAGAAATTAATAACAGAAAGATAACTGGGAAAACTCCAATGTTTGGAAATTAAACAGCACAATTTAAAATAAACTATAGATCGGAGAATACATCTCAACAGAAATTTCAAAATATTTTTAGGTTAAGGAGTAATAAAAATGTAACAGAAAATTAAGGGATGCAGCCAAAGCATTGTTTAGAGTTTCCAACAAGTTGGGAACATAAGACTTAACCTTCCAAAATAAAAAGAAAGAAAAAATATATTAAACATACAGAGAATGGGGAAAAAAAACCCAGCAATAATAAATGCAGAAATCTATTAAATAGAATGTATATATAGAGTGAAGAAAACCAACAAAGCTATAAACTGGTTAAACTCTTAGGAAAATAAATTACAAACAAGAAAAATGAAAAGACAGCATCACTACAGATTCTACAGATAATAAAAAAATAGTAAGAGGACATTATAAATAGCTTTATATCAATTCATTTCATAATCAAATGAACAAGATAAATTCCTGAAAATCAAGACTGCAAAAACGTAAAGAAAAAGAAAACCTGGACAATTCTACATAATCTACCAAAATCCTATCAGAAACAAAATGTCAAAATCTTGTCTATTTCTTTCACATATTAGAGAGGAAATAATACTAATCTTAAATATATTTCTTAAAAAACTAGGAAAAGGGAAAACTTCCCAACTTATATTATGAAGCCAACATAATATAGAGATCTAAGAAATACTTTACAGAAGGAAAATTAAAAGCCACTAAATTGTACCCAATATTATATAACAAGTCTGTTGAAGTTTAAGAATATATAGCTGAATAATGCAAGAATGATTAAAAATCCACTAATGTTCTTCACCACATCAACATAAAAAAGGAAACAAAAAGATAAGGGAATATTTTTCTCTGCTAAGTAGAAGCTATAATAATGCTACATTTTACTTCACACATAACAGTGAAATAATGAATAATTACCCCCTGAGATTAAGGAGCAAGACAAGGTTGTTCATTTTCATCACTTTTATTCAACATTGCATTGAAATTTCCACATGTTGCAAAATACTGGGACAGAAGCAAAATTGTCATTTTTCTGAGATGACATAATTATATTTATTCCACAAACTATTAAAGTTAATGATAGAATTCTGCTGTTTTGTTTGATATAATGTCTATGAAATAATTGAAAAATCAATTGTTAATCTATATACCAACAGAAACAACTGAAAACTAACAAAAATGAACATTTAAATCTGACACCAAAAGGAAAAGCAAGAAAACCAAAAATAAACATATGAGATCACATCAAACTAAAAAGCTTTGGCACAGCAAAAGAGGCCATCAACATAATGAAAAGGAAACCTACTGAACGGGTGAAAATACTTTCAAATCAAAACTGATAAGGCGTTACTATCCAAAATATATAAAGAACTCATACAACTCAACAGCACCATATAACAAAACAAAACCATGAACAAACCAATTTAAAATCTAGCAGAATATCTGCAGAGACATTCTTCCAAAGAAGACATACAGGTGGCCAACAGACACATCAAAAAATGTTCAACATCACTAATCATCAGGGAAATGCAAGTCAAAAATGGTATTACTTCACATGTGTCAGAATGGCAGATATTAAAAAGACATAAAATAACAAGTGTTGGTAAGGATAAGGAAAAAAGGGAACCCTTGAACACTGTTGGTTGGAATACAAATTGGTACAGCCACTGTGGAACACACTATGGAGGTTCCTTAAACATTTTTAAATAGAACTACCATATATTCTAGCAGTCTACTTCTGGGTATTTATCCAAAGAAAATGAAAACACTAACTTGTAAAGGTATATGTACTTCCATATTCATTGCTGTATTATTTACAATACCCAAGATATGGAAAAAACCTAAGTGTCCATCAATGGATGAATGGATAAACAGATACAGAAAACGTGGTACACCCACACACATACATACACTGGAGTATGACTCAGCAATAAAAAAGAATGATATCTTGCCACTTGTGAAAACATAGATAAATGGATGTCAAAGGATTATGCTGAGAAAATAAGTCAGACAGAGAAAGACAAATACTGTATGCTCTCACTTATATGTGGGACCTAAAAAACAAAAAACAAAAGCAGAAATGAAAACAAACAAAAAAGCCAAACTCATACATTCAGAGAAGAGACTGGTAGTTGCCAGGAACAGATGATGGGACAAATGTATAAAATGGGTAATAAGGTACAAACTTCAGTTATAAATAAGTAAGTCACGTACATGTAATGTAGAACATGATGACTGTGGTTAATACTATTGTATTGCATACTTGAAAGTTGCTAAGAGAGATCTTTTTTTTTTTAATTTGTTTTTTTTGGGGGGGTTTTTTTTGAGAGTAGATCTTAAAAGTACTCATTATAAGAAAAAAAAATTGTAACTATGTAAGGTAATGGATGTTAACTAGAATTACTGTGGTGATCACTTTCTTAGCAATGTATATAAATATTGAATCATTATGTTGTACACCTGAAACTAATATGTTGTATGTCAAATATACTTCAATTTAAAAAAATTTAAAATATCATCCACAACAGCAACTAAAAGCATCATACCAAAGCAAAAAAAATACTGAAAAATATGTGTAAAACCTGTGTGTTGGAAAATATAGTAAATTATTGAGTGAAATTAAAGTACACAAGCTACACATAAGATTCAACACTATCCAAATGCATGACAAATGTGGTCTATAGCTTCAGTATAATTTCAATTAAAATCCTAGCAGCATTTTTGCTAATTATTCTACCCTTGTATGAAGATGGCACCAAAAGCTAAAGAAGTCCCTGCCCCTCCCAAAGCCGAAGCCAAAGCAAAGGCTTTGAAGGCCAAGAAAGCAGTGCTGAAAGGCGTCCACAGTCATAAAAAAAAGATCTGCATGTCACCTATGTTCCGACAACCCAAGACTCTGCCTCTCCGAAAGCAGCCCAAATATCCTCGAAAGAGCGCCCCCAGGAGAAACAAGCTTGATCACTATGCTATCATCCAGTTCCCCCTGACTACTGAGTCAGCCATGAAGAAAACAAAAGACAACAACATACTTGTGTTCATTGTGGATGGTCAAGGCCAACAAGCACCAGATTAAATAGGCTGTGAAGAAGCTGTAGGACATTGATGTGGCCAAGGTCAACACCTCGATCAGGCCTGATGGAGAGAAGAAGGCATATGTTCGACTGGCTCCCAACTATGATGCTCTGAATGTTGCCAACAAAATATGGATCATCTAAATTGAATCCAGCCAACTAAATCTAAATTTTTTCACCACAAAAACACAAAACAAAAAAAATACAATTCCATAACTTATATGGGAATGTAAATGATTTGCCATATCCAAGCCAGTTTTTATTAAGAACAAAGTAGGAAGGCTTAATCTACCAGATTTTTAAATATAGTATAAATTTACAGTAATCAAAACAATTGTTATTAGAGTATGGATAGACAAAAAGATCAGCAGAAGAGAGTCCAGAAACATACTCAAATGTGATTGCTTAATTAATGTCAGAGGTATTACTGCGATTCACTGAAGGAAACTATGGATTTTACAATAAATGGTACTGGCGTATTTGGATATCTGTATGAATACAAACATATCCTGAAACCTATCTCATACCATTTACAAAAATAAATTCTGAATGTAAATAGACCTAAATGTAAAATCTAAAATATCTTCTAGGATAGCATTGTTCAAAAGAAACACAGTATGAGCCACAAATGAGCCTTGTATGGAAGTTAAAATTTTCTAGTAGTACCCTTAAAAATAATAAAGGAAATAGGTAAAGTGTTTTAACAATATATAATAAAGTAACCAAACTATTTTAACATGTAAGAACTAATATAAAAATTATTTGAGATCTTTAACTGATTTTGAGATATTAACTTATTTTGTGCTACGTCCCCAATATCCAGTGTGTATTTTACACTTAGTACACGTCTCAGTTTGGACTAGCCGTATTTCAAGGTTTCAGTATCGCATGTGACTAGTGGACAGCACCATTCTGGAAAAATACACTGGTTAGAGTAGGGAAATATTTCTTAAACAGGGGGCCCAAACCATCCAAAACAACACTGATAAATTGGACTTAATCAAACTGAGAACTGTTCATTAAGCAAACCACTACATTAAGAGAGTAAAAGTGCAAACCACAGACTTGGAGACACTCCCAGTACAAAAGAATTGTACGTAGAATTTATCAAGGACTCTCACAGATTACTAAGAAACAAATTGATAGAAAAATAGGGAAATTGTGGACTCCTAGGTAATTTTTTCTTTTTTTGTATAAGTATTTTTTATATTAAATTATGATTTTAGCGTTCACTTCTCAAAAATAGCAAAATGTTTATACGAGCCATTCATTTATGATTACCTTTTCCTGGGAAATAGTTTTATGTTTAATTCTTATTTTTATATGTTCCTTAAGTTTGTTGATATATATTATACATATAATTTTCCATAAGAAATGGTTTCATATCTTATTCTTCTCTACTTATATATAATACATGGTATATACTTATTTACATAGTATTTATTTTTATCTATTTATATATTTCTGGTCATCCCAACATATATTTTTCATTATGAAATACCACATTAAAAAGTCATTGCCATATGTTTTGCATGATGATGTTTCAATCTAAGAGATTATCTGATATTACAGATTTTTGTATTTTAACAGAGAAAATGTTCATCCTTCCTGCTGGTTTATTCACTTTTAAGGTAAAAGCAACATTTATATCTTAAGGATAAAAGTTTGGAAGTTGTACATAAGCAAAGTACAAGTACTCAATTCAAACTAAGAAAATAACTACTTGAGGTATAGTCCAAAATGGAATTTGGCTATTTTATTTTAAAAAGCACATCTGCTAAAAACAATTTTCCTCTGAATAATATTTAAAATAACAAGATTTATATGATTCTGAGTGTGAGGTCAGTATCTTGGTAACATACTATAATGTAGACAATTTGAATTCAACCAGTAATACCATTTTTTCTTAGGATACAGAAGTAGACATGTTATAAAGCTCTATAAAATACTCAGAGGGGATATGAAATGCTATGAACTACAAACAGAGGGATAGATGCTAATTGCAAGATTAAATCGGCATCCAGTGTTTGAAATGAATTGTGAAAATTTGAAAGTCTTAAATAATGGCCATTTTCTAGATGACCTCATTAATATGATGCTTTGGTACCTGGCACAATGTACTCAGATGAAGGAAAATAGTCCTTTGCATGATCTAGCAGGTGAGATTTTCATGATAGGAAGAAAAGACCCTACAATCTCATGAAAAACAAGTCAGAATCCAGTTCTGTACCTACTCAGTTGTGTGAACTTGTTAATAAAAGTCAAAGACTTTCATTTATATGGCCAAACTCTGAAATCATATGCATAACGGATGATAAAAATTGTTCATTTCACTTCATCTGGAATTTTCACATGGAATATATCTTACTAACACAAATAATAGACTTGCCATTAAATCTCAAAATCTAGGACTTTTGCTCAATAGAGCCTAATGCTGGTGAAAATTTCTACATTTTACAAAATTCTTATATATCTTATCTCACTAGATTATCCTAACAAGTCAGGCACCTAGGAAGGCATAAGATAATTAGTAGTTTATGTTTTTATGGGCAACATGATCCACCCTACATTATAATCAGACCAAACCTGTGGTCAGAAGTATGACACTTTATTATAATAGAGTTTTGTTATTTTAGTTAGAATTTAATTTGATCAAACAATACAAAACAAAGAAAACCTATATTCGTATCATATAGCCTCATCTATATTCAAACTACCTTTTCCAGATCACAAATATCAGCAGGGATAAATATCTAAGAGTAGTTCCAGGAGTAATGGAATTATGCCTTGCTGTTTGACACTGTTGGAAACTCTATCAGAAGTACAGGCTCCAGGCAAGGAGGAAGAAAGCTTTTTCACACGGGGAGAATAATGATAATTGGTAAAGGAGGTTCTCATTACTTCCCACAGACACTGTGTGCCAGAGTTTCACTCCAAGTGAACAATGAACCTGTTTACATTCTTTATGGTATCTGAATCTCTTGACCCACTTATTAGGGAGCTAAAATCACGAAAAAACAAAACAAAACAAAAAAACCACACACACAAAAAAACTTCTGAAAGCCCTAGAAGGGTAGTGGAGGAAACTAATATTAGGCAGGTTTTGTTTTCAGCCATACCATTCATACCATGTGTCACCTGTTTCCTACTCTCAATGTATTGATTCATTAACCCAGCATTCAAGTCCTTGCTTCAGCCTTTAGGTCTGATCTGGTTTGGAATTCACTCTCACTGAGCAATTTCTTATTCTGCAACAGTTCTCTTCATGAAGCACATACATTACACTTACAAAAACATAGGGTCCAGAGTGTTTGTGTTCAGAATAGTGTCAATGAAGAAGAAACCAGGGACACCATAAGAAGGTAAGAACTCCAAGGAAAGCAGTAGATAGAGGTAGCTATGGGTCTGGAAGCAGCTATAAGGAAGGCAAGAGACATAGGAGTCAGTGCAAGAACTCTGGAGTTGAGCCCTGATAATTTATTTACTTTTCTCTTTTTTAAGAGTTGGGGGACAGGGAGTGAGGGAGGGAAAAGGGAGGGGGAGAGAGAGAATCTTAACCAGGCTCCATGCCCATTGTGGAGCCCGATGGGGGCTTGATCTCATGACCATGAGATCATGACCTGAGCCAAAATCAAGAGTCCAGTTGATGTTTAACCAACTTAGCTACCCAGGTGCCCCTGGAACAGAATTTTTAAATCAAAGCATGGGATCCTCCCATTACCTTGTTGGATTTAATTTTTGAAGATTGAGGCCATTAGTGTAATCTGCAAAGATCTTTTCTGATTTTGCATCTACTAACCTAGGGTTGGGTATCCTTCTGTGAAGATTTGACAACTCCCCCGTTACAGAGAATTAAGTTGTAGAAAAAAGTGCTGAAATAAGAGAGGGTTGAAGGAAAAAAAAAATACTAAAATTGTCACTTAAAACTTAAAAAGAAATTCTCTTGATGTCCTCCATTTAGGAGTCTTCTTCAACTTTAATAATCTTCTCCTGCCCTACTGTCATTTGTTAAACTTCTACCTCATTTTTCACGGCCCCATGTCAGTTAACTCTTTGAAAAGCCAAACCAGATTCTACAATGACATTTAATAGTTATACAACATTGTCAGCAGCTTTCTTGCAAAGCTTGTCTTCTGTCTTGTTTTAGATACATTCCCCTCTTTCTTTACCCATTTGTGCACTCCATAAGGTCTGGGATTATGTATTATCTACCATCTTACCCTGCATATACTCAGCAGAGATTTGGAAGGTTTTTTGTTACAATGCTGAGCATCTGGCAAATATCTCCTAATGAGGGCCTAATTGTCTAAGCACTCTGGGCAGGCCTATTAAAATCAAGAGGCAGGATTAAAAGATAAAAATATATTCTTTCCTTGGAATATACATTTCCTTTCATATATTTATGGAACATGGAGACTCTTCCAGCAAAACTAGCTTTTACATTCAAATTTTTCTCAGTTGAAATCAAAACCAAAAAAATTGATGCTGCCATCAACTTATTTCCTAATGTTATCTTCCTTAGTCTGATTTACTAGACTTTATGGAACTTCATGGTATATGAGCTGGCTTTTCCTTTTCTCAGCTTAAATCACTGAGCAATTCAAAATATGGGGGATCCATATTTATGAGTCCTTCACCCCAAGTAGAAGAGAATTAGAGGTGACTAAAATAAATCCTTAATGTACTTTTGGAGCTGAGTCCCTCATGAAAGGCCTTACCAGCTACTCCATAAAGATTACAGTTGCCAAAATACAATCAAGCAAATAAATAGGACAGAATTCCATCCAATGTAAGGGAGGTCTCGCATATTTTATTGCACAATGTGGTTATCTACGATTTATAACCTTCCATTTTTCATGCAGAGAAAGTTGCATGTATTCCAAGAGGTTATAAACCTTGATTTTTTTTTTTTTTTGATGCATAGTTCAATCAGCATTATTTACTACAGAAAACAACACTTGTGGGACACGTAAATTTTACTTTATCTTCACTGGCATGATAAATGATTTATCAAGCACACTACAGAGGGGAAAAACACTCTAGCTATATACAGTTGTTTGGATATTAATTTGTCCCCAAAATAAAGCTCTGGTCTGTGATAACCTGTATATAAGCCTGGGTTAGCCAATACATTTTACACCATGCTGATTCTATATGCAAGAATTGCCTGCCATGCTAAAAGTGATGTAAGCAAGTGAGCTGTCAACCACTGAATCATACCTTCAATTTTCTGATGGCTCTGGCTCCACCACTTGCATTTATTCAACACAATAGGTTTTGATAATCCTGGACCATTACTTTGGAAATATCAGCTGAAGCAATCAGAAACCCACCCAGCTTAACTCCTTCACTGTGTTCAAATTAGAAAGAAATATAACTTTGGGCTGAGGGTTGACTAAGTTACTCAAGTCAGAAATATTCTATAAGTAGGCATGGTATAGAACTTGAGTCACTGTCAAGACCCTCCATTCTGGGGGTGCCTGGGTGGCTCAGTCATTAAGCATCTGCCTTCGGCTCGGGTCATGATGCCCAGGTCCTAGGATCGAGTCCCTCATCAGGCTCCCTGCTCAGTGGGAAGCCTTCTTCTCCCTCTCCCAATCCCCCTCCTTGTGTTCCCCCTCTCTCTGTGTCTCTGTCAAATTAATAAATAAAATCTTGGAAAAAAAAAAAAAAAGACTCTCCATTCTGTTTTTTGGATCAGGGATGCCTAGAGACTACTTATCTTTATGTATTTGGCTAATAATTAAATTAACAGTAAGAGTTATTTGTTAAATACCTATTACTACGCCAGGTGTTTAAGATTTAGTGTCTTATTTCATTAGTTCTAAGACCCTTATGTGTTGGAAGTGGTTCATATTGGCTCTTGAGATTTTATTCTATTTCTCTCTTCCCAAGTCTCCATTCATTGTTGTTACAATGGTAGGTTGGTGTAATAGTCTCACCATGGAAAATGATAAATGCTACAAATTAGAGCTTTTCAAGTTTTTGGTTTAAAGGCACATCACTGTAATCTTTGCAAGTGGATATTATTATTTCTATTTTATCAGTGAAGTAATTAGTAAGGCTCAAAGAGGTGAAGTATCCTTCTTATAGTCAATATTGTCAATGTGTAAATTTCTGAGGGTTGAATTCCAGTCTATTATACACTAGAACCTAGGCTCTTCCCCATATGGGGAAATAATTGAAGCTGCTTACTCACTCAAGCAGAGTCAACCACTGTGAATAAACTGACCCTTCTTCAATAAATTCAACCCAGCATTTACTTTTCCTAACGCTTTGGTTATGTTGAATTTATTTAAAAAATGCTACAGAGGACAAACTGATGGCTGGCAGAGGGGAGGTAGCTGGGGAGTTGGGTTAAGTAAGTAATGGGTATTAAGGAGTGTATGATGAAGGCAAGTGTTGAATCACTATATTGTATCCCTGAAACTAACATTACACTGTATGTTAACTAACTGAAATTCAAATAAAAACGTAAAAAAATAAACAAAAAACCCCAGAAAACAAAACAAAATGCAAATCGCCAGTTACAACAGTTTTTGCATAATAAAACATGTTTTCAATACAGGGTTTTTTAAAATGTGAGTGATGACTGCAAGGATGAAGTATTGGCACCTTTTCTCCTCTTAGCGATATTGACACGTCAATCCTGATAATTTAACATTTCACATCCCAACTGACAACTTTAGCAGGAACCGTGCTTGGATGCAATGGCAGGAAGAAGGAAGGGATAGGTGGGGGGAAAAATTAAAATGTATCAAGATATGAGAAACAACATAACATTTTTTAAAGCATGGTAAGATTACATTTAGAAGTCTCAGTGGTTTTTCCTTCAACAGATTATCAAAACAGCAAAAAAGATCCACAGTTTTTCTCTCCAAAAGAAGGATACAATTCCGTGTCATTCTTCATAGTGATCTAGAACAGTTTCTAAATTCAAACCATTTTACTTGTTTGACTGCTTGTCTTGTTTCTGTAATCTGTTGTTATGGAAATGACTAAAATGTCAAAACATGTTCTGTATGATCCCACAGGGGAAGGAAGAGTTTTAGGAGGAAAACTCTGAAAGAGGTTTCGAGGCAAACTAAAAACAAATTTTGGACTTTGCACTTAAAAATCAAAACACATTTTTTGCTTGGTTGTGCTTTGATTTTCAAGTCCACACTTCTCCCATGTGGACACTTAATTCTCTGGTTTGTGAAAGGTTCATGAAGCCCGCTTTCAGTTACACTCGTGAACATGAATAAGTCAATGACACCATTTCTGCCTTGCATGTCAGGAATAGTTCAACCATTTTGATTGAATTGACCAGCCAAATATAAATGAAATAAATCAAACCAGTTATTTGGAATAATGGAATGGCTAAATAACTGCTTAAAATACATACAGTCTGTCAATATCTTTCCATTCTTTTATAAATGTAGATACGTGTTACAAAGGTCAACTCTTTATCAAGTACAAATCTTTTGTCCTGAAACGTTCACCTTAAAGATCAAATGAATTGCTAAATTTCAATATATGCTTTAAAATGAACAAAAAAAATGAGCTTCAAAACACAATTATAAAAAAATATGTTCTTATAATAAATGCATTTATTCTTTCTTATTTTAGGAGTTAAGGGGATGACTGCAGTAACTACATTCAACTGCACTGCTGTTTTCTGTAAAAACTGGCCAAGTGAGTCCTCTGTAAATAATAAACCTACACCACTGACCTCACTGCCTGGATGCCATGGGTAGAGGGAAGAAAGATAAAGTGGGGACAAAAGCATAAGACAGCATTTTCTGGAAAACAGTCATCAGTTTGCCAGTCACTCTTCAGAAAGGTAAATCCTGGCATGTCCAAGTCTTTAGAATGTGTACCTACCACTAACTCGGCAGGTAATATCTGCTAGGGTGGTCTGCAAAATAATAAAACTAAAGAAGCCTAGAGTTGAGTTTTCCTTGTCTGACAAACCACTAACCCTCTGTGTCATCTTCCTCTCAAACCCCAGGGGCCCATAAACTGTACAGTGGGGGGGGGACATATCAGGAGTATTTCGCAGTGCACACATAGCTCCTCACACACTGTACGGCACACAGTTTCCCAGTAAGTATTCGTGAATGACAGTTAGTGAATCTTAACTTTGCTCAGGCTCCATTTATTGATCTGTAAAATGGGAATGGGGCCAAATATGACTCAAAATGTGGCTGTTGAGAAGAAAGTAAAGTAATATATGTGGATGTGTTTTTAAAAATTAAGGCTACTCTTATATTTGTTACTTTATAAGTATTTTTACTTCTCCACTATTTATGGCAGCCATATATAAAACACAGACTTTCTGCACTTAGAGAGGATTAGTCACAGTAAAGTGGTAGGAAAAAATTAACTTTAAAACCAGGTGACTTTGTTTTACCTTGGATTTGCCCCGTGTAAATTTGATGTTTTCTTAAATTGAATTTGTTTTACCTTGGATTTGCCCCGTGTAAATTTGATATTTTTTTAAATTGAATTATTTCTGCCTTATTACGAACTTCTGACAGTATTACCTTAGGCAGTTTGAAATTATCCCTAGATAATTAAAGTATTCTATTATTTAACTATATTGTGTTACTGCTCCATTTACTTAAAGAATATTCTGTGGTCACATACCCTAAATTCTCTAGGTAATGCTTAAAATTGTCTTTGCATATTTTATGTTTTTCTCCAATTGAATTTTTCTTTGGAAGTATTTGGTCCCTATGTAATTTCTACTTACCTATCTTAGTTTCAGTCAACTACAAATAGGTCCCTGACTATTACTGCTCCAGTCCCCAGTAAGGGAACTGATCACAGGCTTAATGCTAATGGTCTAATCTGATAAATTGTAACATTAGTTATTCAATGAGCAGTCTATATTATACCACAGAAAAGTTCTCATAAGATAGGGACAGACTGCAATTGATCCCTGCAATTACTGCTGTTGTTGCCATATCCAAAAAGTCTCCAAAAGATATTTTTACCCTACTACATAATATTAAGTATTCTTGTTGAGAAAATGGATCTTCTTTAAAATAAAGAAGAAAAAACATTCCTTTAAAAAGGATGTCTTTTGAATTGTACTGTATTACACGTGGGAAGAAGGAAAAATAATTAATATTTGTTAACATCTATGATGTGCCAAGAAATGTGATAAGGAATTTATGTATATAATCCTTAACAGCATACCTGGATTATCATATTTTACAAAACAATAAAGTAATTATCAGGCAACTTAAGTAACATGATTGATTCCACATAGCAAATACGTATAAGCTTTCAATTTTAGAATGGTGTTAGATTTACAGAAAAGTTATGAAGACAGTACAGTTCCATATATCCCACATGCAGGTTCCCCTACTGTTCACATCTTAAGTTAGTGCAGTTCCTTTGTCACAACTTTTACTGTTTCAGAATCCCTTTGAAGATACCACATTACATGAAGTGTCATGTATCCTTAGGCTCCTCTTGACTGTGACAGGAAAAAACAGATTTTCCTTGTTTTTGAAGAGTATAGTATATTTCCTATTCCAGCCCTAGAATCAGAATTTTCTCCAAATAGTGCTAGTACTTTTTATTGGAAAATGGTATTGGAAACCGAGATCTGGACACCAGGTAGGTTCATTGTTGTTTCTTGAGTATGGTTTCTTCTAGGCCCTCTCAGCTGACAAGAGCAAGGAAATATATGTGCATATACTTATCTCTTTCTCTTTTTTTAAAAAAAATATTTAAGTACTCTCTAGAACCAATGTGAGAGTTGAACTCACAATGCCAAGATCAAGAGTTGTGCACTCTTCCAACTGAGCCAGCTAGGTGCCCCTTCTCTGTCTTTATGTATACATTATATGTGTGTGTGTGTATATATATATACATGTTATTGTTATATAACTTGTAAGTATTTCTATACATTTATATGTGTGTTTCTATATATATCTCTCTACATATGTACATATCTATAAATATTTCTATATATTTCCATAGGTACTTGCAGTAAGTTAATAAAACTTTATTCTGATGTTTCAAACTCTGGATGGTGGGAGATAGGTTTTTCATTGTTGCAGTGGGAGGTTACAGATAAGCAAGATGGAAGGGCTAGAATGATCCATGAATCCACTTTAGCAATGAAAAAACTGTTTCTCACCATCTACCATCAATTTACTTAATTTTTCAATTTCAGTATACATGTATAATGGCTTCAGAATTATCAACTCTTCCCCATGGAAAACAATTATACTAACTAAAATACAGTGTTTATATACTATCTTCATAACCTTTTTAGTCTTAGAGTTTCCACTTATCTATAACCTTACCTAGGTCAGCACCTTTTCTCCTACTCTCTTCAGTGAAGTTATTCCATACATTTTTTTAATACTGTTAGATTTTTTTGGGTCACTATCTGCATTCCATCCTGGAATCTTCTAATCTCTTAAATACATAGATTTTTAAATATTAATTCATCTTATTTAAGAAGCACCCTCACAGAAACATCCAGAAGAATGTTTGACCAAATATCTGGTCACCATGGCTCAGCCAAGTCGACACAAAAAATAACAATCACATCTTCTATTTCTAGTTTTCTTGGGTTTTTTGTTTTTTAGTGTTTTTGTCATGAATGAGTTTGAATTTTGTCAAGTTCTTCTAGTGCATATATCAGTATGATTATGTGTTTTTATTTCATGGTAGAGACTGTGTTTTTGCCACAAACATAGATGTCCTTAAACACTTCTGTTACTGACTTGATCTGCAAATCTGGTTGATTTATGTAACCTCTAGATCTACTTCTTCAACTGTAGAATTAAAGATTATGTTTAGATGTCTCTTTCAGACCCAGGAATAAGACCCCATTTCTATATATAATAACAAAACTCAAATGAAATACCTGCTTTATGTTTCATAAAGGTCGTGGTCCTTGTATTATTTTATCCTCCAAATCAATCCCTGTGATTGAGTAGAACAGGTAGTATTTTCACTACTGATAGGTGGGGTTACTGAAGTTCATAACAGTTATTTACATTTTCCAAGCTCACACAGTTTCTAAGTGGTGCTGGCAGGATTCAAACTCATAATCTTCAGGACAGCATGCCAAGTATTTTCCTGTTTATAAGAGCATTGGTTTGTTGCCTTAATAAATTACCTCTCCCAACTTATTCTTCCAAAGATCATTGCTACCCTTGCTTAAAACTTGTTCTATACATAGAAGTTAAATTGGAAGAAAAGTTCTCAGCAGCAGCTTGGTTTCACTAAAAAAAAAAAAAAAAAAATGGTGGGTGGGGCACTTGGGTGGCTCATCAGTTAAGCATCAGACTCTTGATTTCCACTCAGGTCATGATCTCATGGTCGTGAGATCCAGCTTCACATCTGGCTCTGCACTGAGCATGGAGTCTGGTTGAAATTTTCTTTCCCTTTCCCTCTGCCCCTCCCTTGCTCTCTCTCTAAAAACAAACAAACAAACAAAACAAAACAAAACAAAAAAACGGGGGGGGGGTGTTGCTCATAAGCCTACCTGTTCTTTCTTCCTTGTGCTGTGCTTACTTCTGTTCAGTTTTCTACTCTAGATGTAAATCATATTATATTTTTAATTTATTTTTTTAAACACAAGTTGGCCTAATCAGCAAAAGTGTAACTGTTTTGAAGTTGAAACTGCAAGATTGGTATTAGATCGATATAATTAAATAGCACGGGAGAGAAGGGAGAGCTTCCGGGCCCTGCCACAGGGAAAAGGAGAATGAGTTCCCAGTTCTCTCCATTTGCCATCACATTGATGTCTTTATCTCTAGTTAGCTACAAAGAACTTTGCTAATCATTGAGCTTCACAGTGATAACAGATTTATAATACATGGATCACATCCTGAGGCTGTCAAAAGAATCTGCTAATATGATTTTAAAACAGAAATCAGGTCTAGAGAGTCTTAACTCCTCACAGAAATGATGTTTCACTTTTCCACTATTACCCACACCCCATCCTGATCAAAGTAAGCATAGCTGTTCTGAGTCTGAGATTTGTCTGCCTTGAGAGGAACCAGGCATCTTGCCTACAGGTTTGCAGGATGTATTTTTGCTGTAATGTTGCAACAGCCATTATCATTGGTTGTGGTCTAGAGAACTGTAAAAAATAGAAGAAAGACATCAGAAGCTTTGTGTTAACAGAGGATTCTGGGTTTGCCTGTGTGGGTGTAGATTCACCAAGAAGTAGCAGTTTTTGGCCAAGTATTTAGCATAACAAGGATGAAGCATGGAATATTTTTCATAAAAAGGATCTGAAGGTATGTGATGGAAAAGAAGAATAATGAACATAAAATATATTATGAACAGATAAAGGGAATTATCTGGAGATCAGACAATATACAAGCACAGGGAGTCCTTGAGAAGGAGAAATGTGTTTATGGGTGGGAGATGACCATCCATGACTTGAATCATATGACAATAACCACCATCAAAAAACAGTTACCATCATTGAGTGCTGTGTGCAACAAATTCTAAAAAATATTAATGCATTAATTCTCACACGAACCCTGTGAAAGAACTATTAATATTATTCTCAGTTTACACGCGAGGAAACTAAAGTTTAGAGAATTTGAGTGACTGGCTAACTGACATACAGACACTCACTGGCAGAAGCAGGATTCCACATTAAAAAATTCCTGCTCTTAGAGCAAACATTGCATTGCTCTACTCTTTGAACAAATGTACAATATCTGAATCATCATGCATAATTTCTTAGAACTAATTCACACTTAATTTCATGTACCATGTTGGACATTGCATGATGAAACAGGGAAAACAAAACAAAAACAAAACAAAAGAAATAGACAAACATGGGCTTTAGAATCAGAAAACTGCAATCTTATCTCCTGTGAAGTGAAACTGACAAAAAAAGATACCCAAAAACCATGCTTTCAGGGTAGAATAAATAGAATTCTTCAAGCTGTCCACCCTTTGGTGTACATATTAATTTACCATTGCCCAGATACAAATTACAACACAGTTATGGCTGAAAAGAGCACAGGATGATCCCATAGTTCTCTACGTTAGATATCTGATACAGATATCAGCATGCTAAAATCAAGATATCACAGGATTGGTTCCTTTCGGGATCCTCTAGAAGAGAATCTACCTTTTGCACGTTCCTTGTCTTGTGATCCTAAGCTTCCATATTCAAAGCTAGCAGTGTTGCATGTTTCTGAACATTTTTTCCACAGTCACACCGCCTCTGTCCACAGCTGGGAAACGTTCTGTGCATTAAGCCCTAACAAATGATCCTGGTTGGTCTCTCCATGTCAAGTTCCTTAATTTATTCACACTTGCAAAGTCTTTTTTTGCCATGTAGCAGAACATATCCACACCTTCCAGCATTAGGATTATGGACATCTCTGGGGAGCCATTATTCTGCCTACCTCAGTGTATAAAGCTTAGAACCTGGTGAACACCGAGACTGAGATCAAGCACAAGACTAGATGATAGATACAGGAAGCACTGTGAAGGCCAACCTCAGAGTAAGATAATTTGCTAAACATTAAAGAGATGTGTTTTCAATTCTGTCCACCTCCCTCATCTTAAAACTATAAAAATACTACCTTTACCTAGAACTTGATCAAAACTTTTTCCCTATTATTCCCTGTGGGGTGCTAACAATGTCAGAAGCTGGAACAGAGAGGCACAAAGACACCATAGGTCCCATCATTCCAGACCCTGCACCATTCCTCCTTCAGGCTGTAAAGACAGGGTGTCCTGAGGGGGATAAATATCTGTGTCAACTGATCTTGCTTGGGAATAAAGGGCTTTTCAGAGTTTGGAGGGAGCAAGATTCTAAGGACAATTCTACCTGGTTTAAATCAATAAGAAGCATCATATTCTTCTTCAAAGAACACCTTTCCAGGATTCACCCCTGCATACCCATACCATATATATAAATTTAGCCTTAGAAAAAAAGGAGAGAGAGGGCTGTCACTGGTAATTGCTAATAGGGTCTACTCGAATCCTACTTCTTTTAAGCTATGTTTAAAAATAGCAACAAAAAGTACCCAAAGAGTTCACCCAGTAAACATGGATATATAGTTCAGAAAGTCCTCTGAGGGAATCGAAAATACCAGATGCCCTTAAAAACATGCAAACACATTCTCTCAGCCACCCTCTATTCAAAAAATGAATTGCTAACCTTTACATTTAGGAGATTTGTGTGTGAAATACGAATGAACCCATTCAATTTATCATCCTCGAATAAACCTGTCATAGTGTCACAGGAGCAGGGAATAGCCAATTGCTAATATCAAAAGCTGTAAAAATGGTCCAACTTAGAGTTCCTAGGGAGTGACCCATTTTTGCAGCAGAGTACAAGTAGGCAGCACAAATTATGTTAGAACAATATCCGAGAAATGCTGAATTCAAAAATCATACTCAAAGAATAAAAAAACCTCACGTTAATTGAAATATCTTAATATTGCCAGCATATTCACATGCCATAGGTTAGGACCCAGATATGTCCCCCACTCCCTCCAAATTAATTTTCTTCCAATTTAGGTGGGTTAACACAGTTGCTGAGGGCCTAAAAAAGAGATCAAGGATGAAAGAGTTTGCTTAATGTAAGAGGAAAATTATGTTCCATCAAGACAGACGATTCTTAAAATTCTTGAAAAGTTACTTTTCTGAAGTCTGTAAAGTATAGGTTTAGATAACAGAACACAGCATAGTAAAGGAAAGATAAGTACCACTATGTTTAGTCAGGAAAATCTAGGTTGCACTAGGGTAAGAAAAGCCAAAACCTCAGTGGTTTAACACAACCTAAATCTCTTTTGATGTCTGCTGCGGGTCTAGATGACTCTCCAGGACAATTCTCTTCCATGTAGTACTCATAATTCCAGGCTTACAACATCTCCATCCTGTATGAGACACTCACTCTTCCTGTGACAGAAAGAACTCTGGAGAGATACATATCGGCATATGCATGCCATTCCCAGACCATTTTCCTGAACTAGGTACTGCAAGGCAGCTGGGGGATATACTTTCAGTACAGTAGAGCTGAAAATATTGGTGAGAATTGGGATTCTGTCTACCATGCACAGTAAGGAAAGCACCTGGAGGTTATGAAGGTCACAGCATAGGTATCTATTAGTCTGTGAAGAACATTACATTAGGGTGTGGTGGGCATTCCATAGGCTAGGTACGAAGAGTTGAAACAGGATTCACCAACTTCCACTAGTGTACATGTTACTCCTTCATGCACAGTTTAAGCCTTTCCAATTCTGGTGAGATGAAGTAGGAGAAATGGAGTTGTAACAATTTCAGTCATCAGTACACTGGTGAGGAAACACTGAGCCACTTACTAATTGTAGGTAACGTGTTGATTATGATCACTTCTGCGAAAAGGATGTTAGATATATTGAGTTCCCATGGGGCACAAATCTGCACTTAATATATACCTTCTCCTCTTCCTTGTAACAATCTTGGTTTAATATCTTTTCTTGGTTAATGTACTTGCTAATGATAAATTCCTTCAGCCTTACAATATTTGAACTGTCTTCTTTCACGATTAGAGTTACATAGAGCTATAGCCTTTTATTTTCCAGGTATTTTATATGTGGGATTCATTTTTATAATATTTAAACATATCCAACTAGTCATCCTGGCTGTGAAGGAGAACATGGTATCACTCTTCTAAAGTCTAAGGAAATGAAAGTGCCCAAATCTTTGTGGGAACTTTTGCAGCTTTGATAGCAAGGTTCTCTGAGACACACACATGCCAAGAACACATCAAAAGAAGATGAGATTATCAGATGGGATCTTCAAAACAAACATCCCTGAACTCAAAGCCAGTTCACATTTGTATCCAGGCTCATTTTGCATCCCATGATCATGCCCTGACTGATGGCAGAAAAAGGAAGTGATGGGTTACGTGCAGAACACAAAAGGGATTGTGAAATATGACCAAAGCATGAGCTTCATCTCTCCAAAAATCTTTTTGTAACATTGGTCATTTGAATGGTTATTTTATTTGTTGTTCTTGAAAATGAGGTCAGTGAGCCTCATGATATTAATAAGTTTTCCTATAATTTTGCAAGCCAGTCTGGTCTCTGCAGATAGTCTCTGCATTAAATGTGAACAACTGAGAATGTCTACGATGTCTGTAACAGGGAGTTTGTGTGGGAAGCAGAAATTACATGTTCACCTTAGAGAGAAAGGCACTTTTACGTAATAAAACACTGTAACTACTTTCCTTCCTCATTCCTTTCTACCTTTCCTTTTTTCCCTTTCTGCAACAAATTATTATTTAAACATTTACCGTGTACAAATTACTATGCTAGGTACAGTGGAATTTAAGAAAGGCAGACTCAGTATCGTGTATGATGTAAAGGAACATATCAGATCTCGTTTCTCCAGGGACACTGTCCACCTTCTACTCGAAAGCCCTGTTGTGATGTCACAGATAGTCTTTGGAATTACCTAACATTGGTTCAAGGCCAGATTCTCTGGCAATAATAAAAGAACAAGTATGTTTCCATGTGGCTATTTTTGCTCTGGCAGTTCAAAACATAGGGTCTGCAAAAGTCTCTGGTTTCTAGACCTGTGTTTTTGCAAAAAATCCATGGTGCCTATATTCCCTGAACATTTTGAAATAACATGCTTAACTTTGCAAGGATAGAAATACCTTCATCTGCAGACCACATCTAGGTATTTTTTCTTTTTTTGCCCCCTGAATACTATAAGCAACTTTGGCTTTTAGTTCCTACACCACAGAAGAACTTACTCACTTGAAATAAAAAGTGATTAACAACATAAATGGTCAATAAACATCCTACAGTCATTCCGAGGCAAAGAACATGTTCAGCCCACTTTCCCTCCACTTTCCTCATTTGGAAAGATTGACGTACTGTGAAAGTCTAGTCAATAGTTGTTAGCATTTCTGAAAGCCAACCGAGTGAATTAGAGATACAAAGAATTCTTTGGCAGACTTTCAAAGTCCCCAATCCACTAAATAACAGAGTTTCCTATATCAAGACATTGTTTAAGAATCATCTCATTTTTCCCTTCTAGAAGACTTGCTTTCTTTAGCTATTCTTTTTTCTTTTTTTTTTTTTTTTTAGAACTTAAGAATTTATTAAAATTGAAACCAGTGTTATTGCACATGTTGGATTAGTCACACGAAGCATAGGATAGCTGTATGATGGAAAATGACAACTTCAAAAGCTTGACAAGAAATGCAAAATGAAAGATCCTTCTTTAACTATTTTTAGCAGAAAAAGAAAAAAGATATTTACAAACATTGAACAAGTGTGAATGTGTTTCCATCATTTTCTTGACACAGTGTCTTTAAACTTGAAAAGGTAACTAGAGTATGTGACTCATTGCTGGGTAGCGAGGTCTGGTTTGCATTCTGACCCTTTAATAAGAGGCACTGCTACCTATAGTTCATTAACAATTCACAAAATGTGGCACTTAGTACTGTCATAACATGGAAGCCACAGTAAGGTTTTCTTATGAAGCTGCAATCAGTGCTTTAGGATTATTGGTTTGTATGCCAAACCATAAGATGAATTCACTAAAGACTAATCAGTATTTTTCAGACTTTAATGTACACCTGGGGGTAGGCAGATTTGGTATCAGTATGTCTAAAATAGGATCTGGGAGCTTGTGTCCAAAACAAGCTCCTATGTAATGCTGATGCTGCTGACCTATACATCATCCTTGAGTAACAAGGGACTAGATCTTATCTGAGCAAAGCTATACAAAGAGAGAAAAAATCTGTGGAACAGTATGACTGGGCTATCTGGTAAGTCCATCAGAATGAGGCTTGATAGGTAAAGAAGCATAGATTTAAAACATCAAGTTATAGCAGCTAACATCACTAGTGCCCACTCGTGCCCTGTCTACTGCCCAGTGAACACTGTACCACAAACCACAAGTACTCGGGTCCCACTGCCGAGATTATATTGTGTAATGGATGCATCACAGAAACTCTGATGCAATTAAACATTTTACTTATTTACATCATCATCTTCCGATTCTCTGTTCACCAGGAACTTCTAAAACATAATTTACCTTCTCATGTAGAACTACTTAAAATGGGAGAATGAAGCTAATGGAGTGTGAGTGATTAGGATGAGAATTTCTCATTGAAAATAAATGATTTACGATAGCAAGAGAATCTAATGATCAAAGAATGCTGGTATTCCAATATTTCTAACTATTTTTATTGAGAATTAACAAAATGGAATTTTGGTCAGTATCATAGTCTTGGTTGATGTGTAATTGTGTGAAATGGATAAACTTTAAGGTACTAAATAAGCAGTTTTCAGTCTGAAATGCTCATGATTGATCCTAGACCAAAATGACTGCAAAGTGCATCTGGGAAAAATAATGTTAGGACAGACAAGGGTGAGGTGAAGAGATCTGCCCTATTAGATACTAAAATTTATTATTATAAGGATATAAGTAAATATTTCATTATCTATGTCACTATATGCAACATAGCTCAATGGCAAAAAAAATTGTAAAAAAAAAACCAAAATACGGCATTTTTAAACCAGATTAGGGAAGATTGAATGAATATAACAATGTGGGGCAACTGGAAAATCATTTGGAAAGAAACAAGTTTAAATCCTTATCTCACATTTTCTTTTAAAATGAATCTTCTGTGGGTTACACAAGAAAATCATAAAAGTAATAGAAAGAAGTACAGGTAAATACTTTAATTATACTGGTTACAAGGAAGGTCTTTCTAAAGATGGCATCAAAGGTAAAACCATTAAGAATGAGATTAAGAGAAATAACTCCTTTAAAATTAAAGGGCTTATGTGGTAACACTTTTACCCATGCCTCTGCTATAATCAAATTATGAGTGAAATGACATATATAAATGCATTAAAGTGAATTAGTAATAACTCTATAAAGAGCTTTTATAAATCAAGTAGAAAAAGAGAATCACCCAGTAGGAAGATGACCTAGGCACAAGAATAAGAAATTATCAAAGGAAAGGGGGAAAGAAAAAAACCCTGAGATGGTTAGTAAACACATTAAAATGCATTCATTATCAGACAACAAGATTACTGTTAGTTTTTTGTGAAGACATACCTATCAACTATCTTAAAAGTATGCATAAGTGATTATGCAGCAGCTCCACTTCTAGTTTGTGTTCAAGGATGTTTACTGAAATATCAGGAATGGATGAATTTGAAAAAAAAAATTAAAATAGAATAATAATATAATGCACAAGTAACTGAATTCTAGATTTTCATATATGATCAAGGTATCACTATAAGGGTATAGATTTACATATTTATATTGATAGAAGAATATGTTCCTCCTATATTTTAAGTGAAAAAGAGTCTATATAAACATGTATTGTTAGACCTCATACAATATTTATTTATTTATTTGGATGAAACTTTTTTATGTTTAATTGATTTTCTACACTCCACTATTATAGAAAATGTGAAATCAGGGGACATCTGACTGAAGGAAAGAATGAAAAGAAGAGAATATTTTTATTTCTTCACACTTAAATCATGACATCCTAGGCCCTTTCTGCTTTTTCCCTTATGTGTTGTTTCATGACTTTTCTTTAAAATGCAAGGCTGGACTTATAGGGTAGAAAATAATCTTTCCCTGTGTTCCACAAGATTTTTAGGCCATTATTTGCAGAAAATGCACTTCGTCTAAGAATAGTGCATTTCTAAATTATTTTACAAATGTCTACAGGTAATGCAAATGCATGGCGTATCATTCAAAACAGAAAAGGGACAAAAACAATTATCATGATACACATCAGCAAGATAAAGGAATCACAAAGTCAATGTTTTTCTCTAATGAATTTCTGGATGTCCTTTTCAATAAATGTGTTAATTAATATATATATAAATTATATATATATTAAAATATATATATTATATATAGAGAATTATTCTCCCAATAATTTACTTATAATTTGGATCATATACATTTACCACTTGAAAGTCTTATATAAATATATGTAAAACTTACATGTTATATATTTTTTTTCTAGGATATGGTACAAGAATCCTAGAAGAATGTATCAAATATTCACGGAAATTTCAGCAGTCTGTAGGATTAAAGATAATTTTTGCTTTCATATTTTAGGTATTTTCAGATTTATAATAAATAGGAAATAGCTTTATAATGTAAAACAGTAAGGCCATTTCCATATTTTTTTTTAAAAAAATAGGAAGTATTATCAACCTTCAATTGCTCCTTGGAGGGCCTTTCCCTCAGTAACACCTAGGTATCACTGACACGTGGCCTAAATTATATTTATTGAGAAACTCTAAAAGCAGGTCATGAGACCTGGTAATTTCAGCATAGGAAGTTTAACAGAAAACCCAAGTTTATTTGGCTCCAGATATATTGGGATGTCTCACCACTATTTCTGATACATGAGAATGGTGGCATCAGACCGGGCTGGTGAGTCAAAAGTAATAAATACCTGGTGTAATCTTAGCAACAGGGTTCTGATTCCTGGTACTCCTCTTTTATTCTTGCACCATTTTCTCACTTATTCTTCCAAATCCATTAGATGTATCATATTTTAAGTGTAGGCATATGTTTCTACTCCAGATAAGTAGACAAAGATTATCATAATTTTCTTTTTTTTTTTTTTTTTTAAAGATTTTATTTATTTATTTGACAGAGAGAGATCACAAGTAGTCAGAGAGGCAGGCAGAGAGAGAGGGGGAAGCAGGCTCTCTGCTGAGCAGAGAGCCCGATGCGGGGCTCGATCCCAGGACCCTGAGATCATGACCTGAGCCGAAGGCAGAGGCCTTAACCCACTGAGCCACCCAGGCGCCCCTATCATAATTTTCAATGTAAAGATTCCATTGGTGTTATTATTAGTATAAGGAGAAAGATATGACTTGTTAATGAGGGACACATTGAAAATCTTTGAAAATGATATGACTTGTTAATGAGGGAAGCAATGAAAATCTTTGTGGGAGAATATGATTTTATCTAGAAAATGGAGGATAATTTCAATAAAGACAATAGAAAAGATGGCATTCCTGCTGGGAACAAGAAGGTTATTAAAGGCAGGAGGGAGTATACATGGCTTCCTTATGGATTAGAGGAAAGTAGTCACATCACTAGACTGTGGGCTATGGAATTTGTGAGGAAAAACTAGGAGTCCATCATAGAAAGTCTTAATTGGAAGGTCATTTATTTGACAGGTTACAAGAAACAACTGAACTGTTGAGAAAGCCTCCATGAAGGATCACAGTTGTAATTTACTATGTAAAAGAACATGGATCAGACTGGAAAAATGAACATTTATAGACAGGACAGCCACTCAGGAAAATACTGCATTAATAAAGATGAAGCTGTGGCTAGAGATGAGACTAGATTCTAGAGTTAATGCAGATGTAGAACCAAAACGACGACAGATGATCAGAAATGGTAGAAAAGAGTTAGAGCCCTCTTAATAATGAGCATTGGGAAAAACAATGGAAATGGAAACTTTGGGGGAAGCTTACTTTAGGAAGAAAAGTTTAGGTTATATTTGTTGAGTTACAGAGGTGCTGATGTATCCCAGAAATGGCATCATTTTTAGAGGGGGGTGGGTAATGGAGAGATGGTGGGCAAATAGATACATTCTGGGTGTCTTCAGCAAACAGGCAATGTCAAGGCATGAGAAAATCAACAGATGTAGTAAAATTCATAGACAGCTCTGAGAAAAAAGTTCAAGGGTAGAATGTTGGAAGGTAAGTACATTAAACAGGTTTGAGCCAGCAAATAGTGACAGGAGAGATTTTGGCCTGTTTTGTTCACTGTTGGAGTCATAATACCTGAAATTGTGCCTAACATACAGGACACCTTGATAAATACTATTGAATGAATTAATGTATAAAAGAGCTAGTTTCATGAAAAAGATGTTTGAGAACAATGTGAAATACTGCCTAGAAGGGAAAGAAAATGAGGTCTTTTGTGTTTAGGAAGTCAACACTGCTCTGAAAGACCAGATTCAGAAGAAATGAGAACAGGCAGAAATCACATCCGTTGGTAAATCATCCTTTTGGTTTCACTCTCACATTCCGAGTAAAAGATATTCTATCTTTTCAAACCAGAATTTTTCTGTCTACAGCATCCAGGATCTGGGATACGCATGACAGTATGTATGTATGTATTATTTAATTAATTAATTTATTTATTTATTTGGAGGCTATTATCCTTGGAGCTTTACACTTTACTGAAAAACAAAAACAAACACACACACACAAAACCCAACTGTGAATTAATTAAATCCTAGAAACACAATGTCAGTTCAACATACAAGTGAAAATACTAATTCAGTCCTTGGATAAAGTAAGCTTTGTCTTAAATGCTTAAACACTGATTTTGCAAGAAACAATAAATGGCCACCATGAGTGATATAGAGAGTTAATTATTTTCAGTTAGTTTCCCAAGCATTAAATTTTAAGTCTCCTCCGTGTGTGTGTGTGTGTGTGTGTGTGTCCGCGCGCGCGCACGCGTGCATGCCTGGAAGGTGATGTTTGTATATGTCACAGCTTTTTGTCTATGTGCTAGATGACTTGCGGAATTTCAGACATCAGTGCAACTAATCTCTTGGAATAGAAGAGAAATTCATGTGGGAAATACTTAGATCTGGGGGGAAGGTAACTGCATTCTGAGAGATTTTGTGTGCACTGCTTAGGAATGTGCTTTGCTTTTGTTGTTTACTCACACATTTTGGTTAGCATCATTGCATTAAAGTGCAACCTTTGAGGTTCACCAGAGAGAAGTAACCAATGCTAAGCATTAAGAAAAACATCAATTTACTCTGCAGGTACCAGCAGTATATTTACTTCACATCCTAAAATGAATGGTTATGTGATACTTATTTTAAAGCATATTTTATTATAAGACCATAGGATAGATTTTGTTAGATTGGACACTTTGGCACTGCAAAAGATATGAAAAATACATGTAAATTTCACAGATATTCACTCACAGTTAGAGGATGTGTTTGGTAGATGACTTACTGCAATTATACAACTTTGAAAAGTAGCAGGAAACTGCAGCAGAGGGGAAAAAAAAGCTCTAAATTCAAACTTGTGATCACTTCACTTCTCTCTTACCCACTATGTGTCCACAGGCAAGCCACATAACCTGAGTTCAGTTGCTCATCTGCATAAAAAGCCAGTAAGACAGAATCATAGCAATAAGAGTCCTATCAAATACGGGTGTTTAGAAAGATAATGGATATAAAAATTTAGGAAGAAGTTTAGCTTATGGGGAAAAGCTGCTAAATTCAATAAAGATTTGTTGAGTCACACAGGTGCTGACTACAGAGGCATCGTATTGGGAGTGGAGACTATGGAGACTCTAAGGTTTAATATAACACTACAATAATAGATTATTCAGCGCACACTACAGTATATAAAAGTATTATGCTAGTATTTTCATTTACTTTACAATTACTGTATAAGTAAAGAATGATTATAATCCCAATTTTACTTGTGAGATGCCTTTCAGAAATCCTGACTTATTCAAGGTCATGCAGAGAAACTGAATTAGGGTTCAAACCAGGGTTGACTGAGGCAAGGCTACTAACCATTTCCCAAATGTAAAAGTACATGTGAGAGTGGTCTTTAAAGTAAAAGTACTACCAACATATAAAGTGATATACCTAATCAGAAGATACTGCACATGAAGACTGAGTTAGTACAACATTAATAAGCTCTAACATTTTATTGCATACTTCCTATGTGCCATGACTGCTCTCTATGCTTCTAATTATTCACTCATTGAATCCTCACAGGAACTTGATTACAGGCAATTTGGCTTTAGATTCAGAACTTCCAACCAGCCATCATGCTGCCTCACCTGTGTGTGAAGATGATGCCAATGACAGTGAGGGTTTTTGCAATGTCTGAGATGAACTGTTTTGAGAAATTTAATTTCCGGAATAGGTTTGTATCTTAATAAAAGGAAGGGCTGGAGTGTGTAATCACTTTTTCATGGAAGAGAATGTTCTTGTCATAACAAGTTAAGTTCTTAACATGATTTGGTTTGATCTTATTTTGATCTGACTAACTCTGACTACCAACCGGCAAGGGTTTCGTGAAGGGAAAGTGCTGCACATCTCAGAGGAAGCGAGCAGAAGCCTTGCCTACCATGTGGCCACCTTTCTGGGCATGGAAACTGAGGAGCTTAAAGTCAAACTGGTAGTTTCCTCATGTCTTAATGTCCACCTTCATGATCTCACTGTGCTCTTCACTCCTTTCCTCAACCCCTCTTTTCTCTTCTTAATGAATAAAACATAGACCTTCAACTACAAATACCACAATCCTCGGTTTGTGTACTGCTGAAAACTTCAGGAACAACCATATACATTAAAAAAATTATAGGGGCACCTGGGTGGCTCAGTCAGTCGAGCGTCGGACTCTTGATTTCAGCTCAGATCATGATCTCAGGGTTGTGAGATCAAGCCCTGCATCCAGCTCTGTGCTGAGCATACAGCCTACTTGGTATTCACTTTCCCCCTCCCCCTCCCCCCTTCCCCCACTTGTGTGCATGTGCCCACAAGCTCTCTCTCTTAAAAAAAAAAAAAAAATTAAAATCAGGTATTTCTTTTTTGATCTTAAGGCATAGAAATTACTGAGATTTATTTACTTATTTTTAATGTTTTTAAAAAAGATTTATTTATTTGAGAGAGAGAGACAGCATGAATGGGACGAGCAGAGGGAGAAGGGGAGAGAATCTCAAACAGATTCAACATGATGCGGGGCTGGATATCACAATCCTGAGGTCACGACCTGAGCTGAAATCAAGGGTCCAATGCTTAAAACTGACTGCTTCACCCAGGCTCCCCTTTAATCTGTTTTTATTCTTTTTCTTTTTTAAAGTAAACTCTGTGTTCAACATGGGGCTTGAACTCATGACCCCAAGACCAAGAGTTGCATGTTCTACCAACTGAGCCAGTCGGACACCCCTAACTTACAAAGATTCTAAAATATCTCTTTTGTTTGCATCACATTCACTCATTTATTCAATTATTCATTAATTCATGTGTTAACTGCATCTTTTCTATATGTCATGCACTAAGCTAGTCACTGGGAATATTAAAATGAATGAATCTCTTTTACAATTTTTTTTGGTACTTATTTCAAAATGGTTAGTTCTGATTCTGTTTTCTATTTATTACTTCATTTAAATGCTATTATCATTTAGTGACTGGCAATTAAATACATATTATATTATTACAGCATACATATTATTACATATATATGTATATATGTTACCTTTATATTCTCTTTTACATCTTTTAGCCACTTTTTGCACTAAGTAGGGAGTACCACTGGATTCTGTTTTGTTTTTCAGAGAAGTTCAGGTCTTTCCTTTCTAAATTTCAGCTGTTCTTAAACTGCTCTGCTTTATCTCACTCTTAATTCTTTTTAATTGTCTTCTTAACAGATTAAAATCCAATAGGTTTTTTAACTGGTCATTCCCTCCCTTCTGAGTACAAAGAAGAACTGTGCATTCCCAGCAGGCTTAATCCTCCTCAGTAGTAACAGACAATGAGCACATAACATTTATTAGACAGAAAAGAAATCAAACATCTGAAAGTATTTTACAACTCCCCAAAGTGGAATCTACCCTAAGCTGCCCTGATAAGGTTATAAGATTTTTGTTTGTTTTATTAAGCTCATTAGCACTGGAATTTTGAGCAGGTTGAATCAACAGTGGATCACTAATGGGAATTGGGAATTCCTTGTTCTTATTTCATGGGTAGGGAGATTATTTGGGGTTCTTACTCTTACAAATCATGTGCCAGCATAGGAGGCACTCAGTAGTGAGCTTCAAGAACTGTTTCCACTTGAATGCCCAGATATTGTAAAATCTATAACTTCCATGACAATTTTGAAGTGGCAGAACTAAGGAGCATGTGCAAAATTTACCATGATTTACAGGGCTTTTAAACCTAATGTTTCACAAACTAATCACTTCAGAGATGCACCTTTTCCTTTCCTGAATACAAACTAATCATGGAAGATTTTGCATTTCTAGTACTTCTTGTTCTCTTCTCCTTATCCAGCATGTGAAAGAAAAATTGCCTATGATGCACTAATGTACCTGGTGACCCAATTCTGTTCTTCAAGTAGAGATATTGGTGCTTTTTTTAGATGGTCTATAGATACAATGTTTGCCAAACTAATTTAGAAGTCAACTTGACCTTTAAGACAACTGTCTCCAATAGCAATGGGAAAAAAATGAAGAGAAAGCTATATGACTCCTTCAATGTTGGTTTACCTGTAACATTAAGAAAAGTCAATGGAACAATTAGAAGAGATATAGGGCATGATTGTTTTCTGAAAAAAGGTTGAATTAAAGGATGTGTTAGCAAAGGCTTAGATGGTACAGAAATAGCCTATAGACTTAAAAAGTTATTATACATCAATATGTGTGATGTTTTCATAAATCTCAATTGCCTTATAGAAAAAGAGAGTGTTAAGAGATGGAGAGAGCTTAGGGATGACTGAAAAATGGGAATGCAGCCTAAGTGTTGAAGGACCTGCTCTCCTCAGAAACCAAGCAGGAAGAACCCATGTCTCTGGATTATCAGGTCTGTTGTCTCTTTACTACCTAGATGTTTACAGTTCCATGGTTAAGAATCATATAATTGACTTCTAGTATGTCAAAATTAGCCAATTGGGGTTATTGACAAAGTGATAATAATAATGTTTACCTCTTAGATAGACAAATGCCTTTAAAGGGAAAGATACAAACATTGTTAACCTTAGGAATTAATAATAATGGGCTTTCTAGTCACATAGGTGTCCATTACACAGGCATTGGAACTACAGGTATATTAAGATAGCCTGGAAGTGGATAAGTGAAGGGTTCTGATATCTAGTGGCAACCTAGCACTTGCTGCTAATAAATGCAGACTGCCTGCCTCATCATATATTGCTTCCTTTCTGTAGCTCATCTGGGACTTATCTGGAGTTCACAGAATGGGTAAAGTGCCCCAGACTGCATTATATTATTTTCAGTGTTGCTGTTAACATGGGGAAAGATAGCCACAATTAAGTTAACCCAGCTCAGCCCAAGGTGGGGCAGAAATAATGAACTCTCTGACTTATCTTGAATTGCTAAATTCAGTAGCATGAGCTCTACATTGAAGAGAAAATGTATTTTTCCCCTGGACACGGAGAAATGAGTATTTCATTAATGAAAACCAGGGAAATTCTGGCCCTGATTTCAAATACAAATCACAGTGTTGGGTTATTGTGAAGTTTTGTGTGTAAGTTTTAACTCTCTTGTGAAATTCTAGGAAGGTGTACCACCATAATTTATTCTATTTGCCACAGTATATGAATAAAACACCCATTTTATGAAATAAGCGGGGTGAAAAATAAACCATCCCAAATGTCAAATAATCAAAATGAGTATACAATTTATGAGTTGATTTAGAAATGATTATGACAAATGGACCATATAAATAACACATAAGGAGGAAGTAAGGCTTAAGCCATAATAAGAGGAATTATTATAATAATAAGAGGTATCCAATACAGACTATAACAAAACAAATAAAACGACTATGCAAGTCAATCCAGCTTATGCAAAATTAATGTGAAACCCATAAAATTAGTCCCATTTGACTTACTTTCTGAAAACCTAAAGTCTGTTCAAAGCTTTCTCAGTGTGGCTTATTCTTCGCCAGTCTAAATGACTACACTGTGTTCTAATCTAGGCAGATTAAGCATGTTGAAATAAATATAACTTGAGTAAAATATATATTAACTGGAGAGAACTGCAATTTATGACCATCTATTTTTAAATTCTCCATATTATAAATGATATTCTTTAAGCTTTTTGTCCTCTATGAGAATATACATTTCCAGATAGATAAGGCCTTAAAAAAATCTTATCTATAAATTTGCTAACAAAATTGGGCTGTATTGGTCAACATATCTCTTAAAGCATGTTTATGCTTTTGGAACTTCATGTGTAATTAAGACATAAGACATTATTGACAAATTTCAAGCTTTGATATTTTTCTGACAAGTTGATCTTTTAATTAATATTGCTATGTGAATATTTAAACTCCACTGAAGTAGGGACTCCTTAAGACAAAATTATACTTAAAAGAAATACTTAGATCTAAGTACCATAAGACATTTCTAAGTACCACAGTATATGTCATACCACTGACATTTTCTAAGACATAAATTAAGATCTTACCATGTTTCTCTGGTACATTTGAATTTTTCACAAAAAATTTGTGTGTGCCTACTGTATGTAGAAACTATATTCCTATGAGAGGGACTAAAAATAGAGCTTATAAATTCTTAATGAGTCATTAGATGTACAAAGATAAAATTTATTAACTTTTAATGAAAAGACTAAGAACCAAAAAAAAAAAAAAAAAAAGACAAGACTGAGAAACAACAATGCTCTAGTTATTGTGTTGGATCCTGATATGGTACAGCATATAAAAGCAGACATTGTCCAGGCTGTTACCAAATTTATAGGGGTGTAGATGAACATGCATAATATACATATAGAAGTAAATCACAGCTGTGAAAAGCAGTATGACAGAAAAGTGCAAGGTTCTTTGAAAGCAAATGATGGGAAGAAATTGACCTACTTAGATTATAGAAGCCTTCCCTAAGGAAATGATAATTGAACAGAGATGTGAATTAAAAGTTCAAGTGAATTAGGTGAAGGGGGCTGGTAAATGGTATTTTAAGAGCAGGAACTGAATGTGAAAAGGTTCATAGCAGAAGGAAGCAAGGTAAATTAGAATACAGGAAAGAAGATTTTCGTGATTGTGTCACATAGAGGGGAAAGAGTTCTCTGTGAAGGAAGGTGGGCACCAGGCCATGTAGTCAAGAAGGTTATGTTAAAGATTTTGGTTTGTCCTATGACCACTGGGAATCCCTGTAAAAATTTTGATAGGGGGTAGCCAGATTTGCTTTTTAATCTGGAATCAGTCTGGTGATAAATTGAGGGAAACACAAGAGAGGAAGTACGGAGACCAATACATGGCTACTATAGTAATTGAGGTAAAAAATAATGATATCTTGGCAAGGTAAATAGAAACCACCTAGATTTGTTGGTGGATTAGATATAGGGCAGAAGGAGGTATCAGACATGGCTTCCCATTTTCTAGCTTTCTAATTAATCTAGTTTTCCAATTCCCTCTTTGAGAGAAAATACGTATTCACTTGATTCAAATAATGCCTGTCAAAGGGAATAAAAATCTGGTTTCCACACCTACGCCTTCATCCTCACTGAAGATTAATCTGCTTTTGGGGCACCTGGGTGGCTCAGTCAGTTAAGTGTCCGACTCCTGATTTTGGCTCAGGTCATGATCTCAGGGTTGTGGAATCAAGCCCTGCGTCTGGCTCTGTGCCCAGCACGGAGTCTGCTTGAGATTCTCTCTTTCTCTCTCCCTCTTCCCCTCTCCCTACTTGCACTCTCTCTCTCTCTCTAAAATAAATAAATAAAATCTTTGGGGAAAAAAAGATTAATCTGCTTTCTGAACAGCCAAATCCAAAAGAATGAAACAGAACCACTTTCTTACACCCTACACAAAAATAAACTCAAAATGGATTAAAGACCTAAATGTGAGAGACCTGAATCCATAAAATTCCTAAAAGATAAGCAATAATGTCTACGAGGTAGTTGTAGAAACAATTTTCTAGATACGTCTCCTTTGGCAAGGGAAACAAAAGCAAAATTAAACTATTGGGACTACACCAAAATAAAAAGCTTTTATATAGCAAAGGAAACCATCAACAAAACAAAAAGACAACCCACCAAATGGGAGATGGTATTTGCAGATGTTATAAACAATAAAGGGCTTAATATCCAAAATACATAAAGAACTTACACAACTCAACACCAAAAAAACCTAAATAATTCAATTTAAAAAATGAGAAGACGTGAATAGACATTTTTCCAAACAAGACATGCGGATGATCAACAGACATGTGAAAAGTTGTTCAACATCACTACTCATCAGGGAAACGCAAATCAAAGCCAAAATGAGTTATCACCTCATACCTATCAGAATGGCTAAAATCAAAAACCAGAAATAGCAAGTGCTGGTGATGATGTGGAGAAAAAGGAACTCTCCTGCACTGCTCGTGGGAATGCAAGCTGGTGCAGCCATGGGGGAAAACAATATAGAGGTTCACTGAAAAAATTAAACATAGAATTACCTACAGAATACAAAAACAATAATTTGAAAACATACACATACCCCTATGTTTACTGCAACATTATTTACAATAGCCAAGATATGGAAGCAACCCAAGTATTCATCTATAGAGGAATGGATAAAGAAGATATGGTATGGTGTGTGTGTGTATGTGTGTGTGTGTGTGTGCGTGCGCATGCACAGAGATATATATACATACATATATAATGAAATATTACTCTTAAAAAAAAGAATGAAATCTTGGCATTTGTAACAAAATGGATGGATTTAGAGGGTATAATGCTAAGAGAAATAAGTCAGTCAGAGAAACACAAATACCATATGATTTTACTCATGTGTGGAATTTAAGAAACAAAATAAATGAACAAAGAAAAAAAAGACACAAATAAAAAAAGAGACTCTTAAATACAGAGAACAAATAGGTGATCACCAAAGGGGAGGTGGGTGGGTGGGAACAGCGAAATAGGTGAAGGTTACTAGGAGTACACTTACAGTGATGAACACTGAGTAATGTACAGAGTTGCTGAATCATTATACTCTACACCTGAAACTAACACTGTACGTTAATTATCCTTAAATCGAAATAAATGTTTTAAAAAAGATTAATCTGCTTTTAATATCTTTCTATTCTCATATTAAGCTCCAACTTATAAATTCATTTTTTTGGAAATGTGTTCAAAACTGATCCAAGTTTTCCATTTTGTTCATAAAATTTAAAAAGAATACAAATGATTTTCAAATGCAGTTAGTCTCTTTCCTTAAATTATCAAAGAAAAATAAACGTCCTAGTTAAAAATAATGAATTATTTTATTTTATTAAAAATAAAAATAATGTCCTCCTTCACATAACGTAACACAACTACCTGCCCACATATGGACAGTTACCTCCAATGTTGAATTTCATATAGTTAGGCAGCCTCTGTTGGCAAGTTCCTGTCAAAAGTAAATACAATAACAAACTGGGCAGGAAACCTCTTCCTTACTCAGAAAGTGGTGTTTCCATTGCTGTCTGGGCCAAACTAACTCTTTTTACAGTACAATTAAAAATTACTCCATGAACATCTTTAGAAAAAATGAAAATTGTCAAAACTTATCAAATCATTGGCAAGTGGCTGGTCATCCAAAACAGCATTTAAATTACAAAACTGTTTATATACTGGTGTTGAATAAATTGATTAATAAACAAACATATCAGAATGCTGGAAGTAAATTAGTGCTCATTTATAGCGACTGGTAGGATTGCATACATCTTACTGCATTTCGATTTGCTCTCTTGCCCTATCTTCAACTTCTACTTTCCTGTCTTGATTTTCCCATGAAAATTTAATGTTTACTTATAATGTACCTTGTGGGAATTAAAAAAGAAATCGCTGTATAATTTTTAGCTAGAATACTCTGAAGTCCTTAAAGTGAGGCCCTGTAATGTCACTGGGGCACCCCAGTTAGCTGGCATTATTTGAAATCTACTTTATCAGAGCAGCATAGAAGCTAATATATTTTCCCAATGCCAAGGCTTCTATGTTGCATTTGGGTATAAAAGTGAGCTGGTAAACTACACAGGGCCAAATAAAAGCTATCACGCTTTACGGAAAAAATGTGTATTTGTACGCTTCAAAATATATGAATAGAAGAGTAAGTGTTGGAAGATGAGAAATATACACAAGGGATTCCAAAAAGGAATGGCTCTTACATTTGTAGCTTCCAGTCAATAACTAGAGGTCAAGTCCTCTACTCCTATATTCTCATTTATAGAATGTATAAAATAACAAGTAGTCTGCTTACTCTTAGCCTGTAGCAGAGTTCAAAATAATATAATTTGCATAGGATTAGACAAAAACATAATAAATAATAAATATACATTTCATTAGTACTGATCCTCCTCTGTAGGGCTGCCATAAGAAAATACCACAAACTGTGGGGCTTAAACGACATAAATTTATTTCTCAGTTCTGGAGGCTGGAAGTCCAAGATCAGGATATTGGCAGGGTTGGTTTCTCCTGAGGCCTCTCTCCTTGGCTCACAGATGGCAAATTTCTGTGTCCTCACATGACCTTTCCTTTGTACGTGCCTTCCTGTGTCTCCTCCTCTTATTATATGAACACCAGAGGTACTGGCTTATGGCCCCATACTTACAATCTCATTTAACCCTACTGCCTATTTAAAAGCTCCATCTCTGAAACAGTCATACTGGGGAAGACCTTTGACATATGAATGGGAGGGGGGCCAAATTCAGTCCATAAATAACACCCTCTTTGCTATTCATATTCTTCAGTATATACTTTATATTCAGGCAGACAACCATTACATGTTTTCCCCCACAAACTGATTATAAGAAAATCTCAACACCTATTCACTGCTGAATGAAAACAGAAATAGAGCAGAGTTTATTTCTCTTCCTTTGTCTCTCTAAAGTAAGAATTAGAGAACTATCCATGGCAGACTTGCAATGGAGATACAGCTGCTCATTTAGTCCCGTTCAGAGCCAAACACACTAGGACACACTATTTCTTTGTATCTTTGAAAAATAAGGCAGGTGTGTTACAATTAAGTGTCTAAAAAAAAATGTACCCAGGAAGAATAACACAGTAAGAACTCTACTGAAACCATGCCAATAAACTGCTCTCCTTTTCCCCATGTTTCAACAGTTGTATATTTGGAGTAGACCGATATGAAATTCTATATTTAGTAATGGTACACAGAGTACAATGTAATAAACCTAAAATTATTCTTTTTGATCTAGGGTAATTTCAGTAAAGTGGCACATTATAATTATAGACAACCTATAGTGTTGTCGTAGTTTAGAAAATGTTCTTTTTTTCAAAATCATTTAATTGTTTAGTTTTTATTTTGGAGAAGGAAAATTACTTTTCCTCTACTTCAACTGAAGGACATATGCAGGTATTACAAACTAATGTGGGCTTCTTCCAGATGGTCCCTATATTTTCACATTTTTATCCAACCTTGGGATCTCCACATGACTGCACACAGGCTCAGAAACCCTGAAGTTATAAACATCTAGGGCACAAACAGAATGATCTGATAAGAGGGAACCTGGATGCCAATTTTTGTAACTAGTGCTGAGTAGCAAAACCAAATCTGAACAGCCATAGAGGAGAGGTGATCTTTTCAGTGACTGATTGATTAAACTGATAACTTTATTCCAGAAGATTTAAGGTGGCTTACAAGGATATGTAAAGCATAACAAGATATAATAAAGACAAAGATGGAAGGGAAAGAAAAAGGGAAAACAAATAAGAGAACAGAAAATGAAATGAGACTAAGGAAATGGCCTATCATGCTGATCTTTACACCTGGGAGAGCAAGCACACTGGGGCTAAGCTTTCCAGCAGCCTACCTTGAAGAGGGAGACACAGTCGCACAGTTCATAGTCTCAAAAAGATAAACCAAACCAATTCATTGCTCATGAGAAGTACAATTATTAGTAGTACTAAAATTAGAAATTTTTACTGTGGATACTCATAAAGGAGGCAAGGTATGACTTGGCAATATCCTGTTAATAGCTTATGAAACATCTTCATTTCTAGCTAGAACATGTCAAAGGAAGTCACTGAAGAGAGAACTGCTTGCTTCTTCAGGGAGCCTTAGATACTATATTTTCGATGTCTGACCTGGTTTACACCTATTGTCTCATCGCAATTATTAATAGCAGCAAATACACTCTCAAAAATGTCCTGGTTAGGATAATAGATTACAGGCTCACTCTATTTAAAAATTTAAATGTTTTCTTTTTTATGGCAAGATTTATGTGACCATCAAGTTGTATAACCTTTTGACACTCCAAACTCCTCATATCTAAAATGAATTATACAGAGAGTAACTGCGATTTAAAACTTTTTTTCTCAGGGCACCTGGGTTGGTTAGGCATACAACTATTGGTTTTGGTTCAGGTTATGATCTCAGGGTTGTGGGATCAAGCCCTGCATCAGGCTCTGCACTCAGCAGGGAAACTGCTTGGGATTCTCCTTCACCCTCTGCCCCTCCTCCTGCTCTTTCTCTCTCTAAAATAAATAAGTGAAGCTTTAAAAAAAAATCTTTTCTCTATGTATTAGCTTGCTAGGACTATGATAATAACGTGCCACAGACTGGGTGGCTTAAATTATTGAACTTTATTTTCTCTCCATTCTAGAGGTTAGTAATCTGACATCAAGGTGTCAGCAGGGTTGGTTTCTTCTGAGGCCCCTCTCTTTGGCTTGAGGTTGACCATCTTCCCCCTGTGTGTTCATATGGTCTGTGTGTGTGTGTGTGTCTGTGGTCTAATCTCCTCTTTTCATACAGATACCATTCACATAGGCTAGGGCTCACCCATAGGACCTCATTGTATCTTAATCCCCTTTTTAAAGACCCTATCTCCAAATACAGCCACATTCTGAGGTACTGGGAAGTAGGGTTTTAATTTAGGAATTTGGGAGAGAAAACAATTCAGCTGATAATGCTTAGCTATATATTTATTTTCTTACTGTTGCTGAAGAATATTTTACATTAGAGTTCAAACGGAGTGATCATAAGAAAGCTATCTGCATTGCTTTCCCCATTGTACTGACAGAGCACAGTTTCTACTAAGGTTTCGATTGAAATTAGACAGATGGTAGAATGTGCTCCATCTTCTTTGAAACACTTGGTTCTAGTGTAGTGGGGACAGGTGTGTAGGCTCCCGCTTTAACACCCTTAACTTTTATATCCTACATATTTGTCTGTATACTTTCTGATTTACAATGCACTACTCCATTTCCCAAACACACTTTGCTCATTCATGTCTCTGGGTATTTGTTTCCCTTTGATTTAAAAGTTTTTCCACTACTGTAGAAATCCTACATATGCTTTAAATGCACGATTAATAAGCTTCCCTGATTCAATCCTTCATCATTAGTTGACCTTTCTTCTGCCTTATGCTACAGTTAGCTATGCTTTTATAAAATCCTTACTAGACTGTAATTCCACAGAGATAAAGATTATGTCTTTTTTATTTGTACACCTCTCTTCTCTGATCCACCACCATTTCCCAATTTTTCTCCTTAACCCTGGGAATGTATTACCATTTAACGCCCGGCCTCATGTCCATCCTATGGTTACTGAATAAATCAAGTGATGAACAACAGATACTTGCACACTACGTTTAGCATTGCTTTACTCCGACATAAACACACTGTCTACACACTATGTTTAGCATTGCTTTACTCCAAGATAAACATTATATTCTCCATGGGCCATAGTGGCTTTTTTCTGTCACTGGAAAACTTGTGACATTTGCATTTGTGATTTCCTCAACCTGGAAGGCTTTCCTCCTAGGATTTCTTCCCTAATTTTAATTCAGGTCTCATTTCAATTGTCACATCTTCAGTAGCCTTTCCCTGATCATCCTAGTTAAAATAGCTTAACTGTTAAGTCATTAGTCTGCTTTTTTTTTTTTTGCCATAGGATTCATGACTACCTGAATTTATTTATTTTAGATTTATTCACTAGAATGTACACTTGATGAGGACAGGGCACTGTCTATCTTTTCATTAGTATGTCTCCATTATCTAAAACAGCAAATTGGGGGCACCTGGGTGGCTCAGTCGTTACGCGTCTGCCTTCGGCTCAGGTCATGATCCCAGGGTCCTGGGATTGAGCCCCACATCAGGCTCCCTGCTCCACAGGGAGCCTACTTCTCCCTCTCCCACTCTCCCTGTTTGTGTTTCTGCTCTTGCTATGTCTTTCTCTATCAAATAAATAAATGAAATCTTAAAAAAATAAAATAAAAAATAAAACAGCCAATTGTAGGTGCTTGAAAAAAGATGAATGAATAAAAGAAAAGTTTACATTTCATGTTATGTACCTCATAACATGAAATGGTTATATTTTGTTCAGTATTTTGGTAAATATTTTGTTCAATTAATGAAGACAAGGTTCATTCAAGCAAAATAAAAACTGATTAGCACTCTCGTGTATATGCATCCCAATACTCTGAAAAATTATAGATATGGAATAACTGCCTACTTACCAATACTGTGTAAGGGTGTATGCATGTGATTAAAAAATACTTATGCACCAAAAGCACAAGCAACAAAAGGAAAAATAAAACGACTTCGTCAAAATTGGAAACTTTCATGCATCAAAGGATATTATCAACAAAGTAAAATAAAACCTGTGGGATGGAAAAAAATATTTGCAACTATATATCTGATAAGGATCTAATTTCTAGAATATATCAAGAACCCTTACAACTCAACAACCAAAAGACAACTCTATTAAAAAAATAGGCAAAGGACTTGAATAGACATTTTTCAAAAAAGATAAACAAGTGGCTGGCAAGCACATGAAAAGATGGTCAATAGTTTTAGTCCTCAAGGAAATGCAAATCAAAACCACAATGATGTACCATTCCACATTTACTAGGGCTGCAATAATAATAACAATAGATAATAACAAGTATTGCAAGATGTTAACAAACTATAAGCCTCATACATTGCTGGTGAAAAGGTAAAAAGTTTCAGCCACTGTGGAAAACAGTTTGGCGTTTCCTCAAAAAGTTAAATATTAAATTATCATATGACCTTAAAATTCTATTCTTAAGTATATACTCAAAAGAACTGAAAAATTTATTCAAACAAATATATGTACATGAATGCTTTTAATAGCACTTTTCCTAATTATAAAAAAGCCATAGAAACAGCCCAAATGCCATTTATGGATGAGCCTCAAAAATATTATGCTAAGTGATAGAAACCAGACACCGCAGGTAACATAACATATGATTCCATTTATATGAGATATCCAGAACAGATCAATCAAAAAAGATATGGGGCAACTGGGTGGCTCAGTCACTCAAGCATCCAACTTTTGATTTTCACTCAGGTCATGGTCTCAGGGTCCTGAGATTGAGCCCCATGTCAGGCTCCATCCTGGGTGTGAAACCTCCTTTAGATTCTTTCTTTCCCTCTCTCTCTCTCTGCCCTCTCCCCTGCCTGGATGCTTGCTCTGGAAGGAAGGAAGGAAGGAAGGAAGGAAGGAAGGAAGGAAGGAAGGAAGGAAGGAAGGAAGGAAGGAAGGGAGGGAGGGAGGGAGGGAGGGAGGGAGGGAGGGAGGGAGGGAGGGAGGGAGGGAGGGAAGGGTAGGGTAGGGTAAGGGTGAAGGAAAGGGAAAGAAAGGACGGATGAACATGGTTTGGTGGTTGCTCAGGGGCTGGAGGGAGAAGGGATGGGGAGAATCTTTGCAATGGATAAAAGGTTTTACTTTGGAGTGATGAAAATGTTTTAGAACTACACAGAGGTGGTACTTGCACAACAAATCTACTCAAAGCCACTGAATTGTTAACTTCAAATTAGCCTATATGTTATATGCATTTCACCTCAATAAATTATTTTTAAAACTTATGGTTCTGATTCTTTTGGAGAGCAATATTTAATTTACTTGACACAGACATGAAGTATATTTTCTATATAGGATACAAACTTTGTAATATACAAATAATTATGTAAAAATACATATTATTTATACCTATAACACCACTCAGTACAAGTTTAGTTATATTTAGAGAATGATCTTTTTTTTTTTTTTTTTTGAGAATGTTCTTTTCTTTTTAGACTGAGAGAAGATTTCCTATATTACAAAGAGATTTGTCTATTTAATTTCTTATCTCAACCTCCAGTAACCACAGCATTCCCTTTTGGACAATATTTAAAACTCATAATAGGCACATTAGGATATTCAACATGATTTTCTTGATCAGTAAGTATTCAAATGAGGCATTTACAATTAATTATTGAATCCTTCTTACTAGGTATTCTTTGGATCATTAAAGAAGCAATCCCATTAGCTGTACCAAGGTGTCCCCATGGAGACCCCACAGGAACTAGTACATACTGAGATTGGATGTCACACTAAGCTATAATAGCCCTGGAGGCCAATTCAGCTTTGAATTGATGGGCTTTGACCACATCAGCCCTTTGACCCAAATTGCCCCTCAATGTAAGAATAGGTGAAGATGGTGAATGGCTCAGTCATTTCTCAGTCTGTGGTCTCCGTAAGGAGACAGCTATAATGAACCCCACGTATTCTACATAAAGCATTCCTATTATGAGTTGAAGGGTTGAACTGTCTCCTCCTCAAATTCATACACTGAAGTCCTAACCCCCAATACTTCATGTGACCTTGTTTCGATGTATTCTTTGCAGAGGTAACAGTTAAAATGAGGTCATTAGGGTGCATCCCAATCTAATATGACTGACATCCTCATAAAAAGGGAAAATTTGGACAGAGATAAGAGGAAAGATGATGTGAAAAGACACATATAAAAGATGGCCACATACATTCAGGGAAAGAGGCCCGAGCAGATCCTTCCCTCATACTCTGAAATGCAATCAATCTTGCGGGCACATTGATTTTGGACTTCTAGGCTCAATTTTTGTTGTTTAAGCTACCCAGTCATTGGTACTTTGTTCTGGCAGCCCTAGCAAACTAATACAATTCATAACCCCTTTCTCACTTGCCCATTTTCCTAGAAGGACTAGAAAAAAATAATAATAATAATAACCTTAAAAAACTTAAAAACAAATTTTTTTAAAGAAACTTTATTTTCCATCAAACTTATTTCTATTTTCTATTTAAGAGTCTGTGGAAGTACAGTTTAAGACCATTCAGCAGTTGTTCCTACCCATTCACTGGTCTGAGCAGGGGAGCTGCAGACCAGTCCTCAGTAGGGAACTGCTGGATAGGAGGCATCAATGGTACCTGCACATCTTCAGACAGATTGAGTAGCAATAAACTCAGGAGCTGGTATGGTCCATTCAGCCTGCAATCTTTAGTCATGGCTTTTCAGCAGTAGCCTGCTGTTCCTTTTCAATCTCCTCAGAAACTCTATAAAAGCAGAGATCAGGCATGACCACCCACGGGTATTCACCACAGATGGTGCCACACATGCGCAGAATGTCAACACCCTCCACATTAGACTTGCTAACTGAGCGTTCTTGTTGTGGTACCAGATGGCAATGTCCACACAGCACAGAGCAATGGTAGGCAGGTTAATATAAGTTGCCTCTATTAGAGGCTGTAGTTAGCCCAAGGATCAGCATCCACTGGGAGTTGTGACTCCCAGAAGGCTGCCTGGATTTGGTTAGTGAAGTTTCCAGGAGTGAAGTAGCCAGCAATAGGAGGGTCTTTAGTGGAAAAAAAACAAACTTTAGCATTGGTCACTGACGAGTATTCCTGGATGATATCACACTGACATCAGCCAAGTTTTCGATGGCAAAAATAGCATGAGTTGCTAGCAGACACTTCTCCCAGGTTCTCTTAAGATTTATGATGTAGATGCCATCACCTTTCCTTTGGTAGATCTACTGTTCCATCTGAAAGTCAATATTGATGCCAAGGTTCCTGCTACAAGGAATTTGAGGACATCCTCCCCCCTCATTTGCTTGGTATCAAGGGTTCTAGACACTGTGAAATTTCCCTTTAAGTTATGATGGGTACACAGAACAACGCCATATGGACCCCTCTCTGGGTAAAGTTCCAAGTTTTTTTTTTTTTTGAAAGTGGCATATATTACTTTTAAAAATCAAAATAAAGTAAACAATGTTATATAAAAAACTAGAGCAATGTTTAATTCTAGGAATGGGGGATAAAATAGCAATTATGGATTTAAATATATTAGTTTTTATATCAGACAATGATATTTGCTTAAATATTCACTTATCACTAAAATATTTTCCACCGTGTTAAGAGCATATAGTCAGTTAAATATTGCATATTTCCTCACTCACATTTTGATGTGATTTTTTAAATGAGTATCCAGTTACCATAGCAATAAATGACACAGGAATGCATAGATTAAGTTGGAATGGAATCAAACACCAGATAAATTCAGAATGCATGCAACACCTCATTTCAGACAAGTACTTTTTCTATCCCACCATCTTCGTAAATGGTAGTCAATCCAAACAATCTGTCTTTAAAAAATATGATCCTAAAATACGCATTTCTGGTGACTGGAGTCCAACATAGTCACTGCAAAAAGTTATGGTCAGTTTTTATGTATATCACTTAATCATGGTTTTTTTGACAAGAGGATAAATAGTTACCAGAATTCTGGGGCCAAGGACAACTAATCCTTAGTCTTCTCTGATAAAAACAAGTGCTATTTGAGTAATTATATACTGAATTAATGAATATTTCATGTAATTAGAAATATTTTCTCAATAATGGAATATATAAAGTTTATACATATATACATACATAAATCTTTCTTGGGAAGAAAGAAATCATACAGCTCTGAGCTAAAGCAGAACAATTTCCTCTTTTATTCTTGCAACATGAAGCATTTTTTTTATCCATGTAGGTAGGAAAAGGTTTGGGAAAGCTGATGAACTTGTGAGTTTCCTTAAATATTTGGCTAAGAATTGATCTCTGTTTTATTTGACTGTAACTATTTTGTTACCATTACACATTTTTCATTTATCAAGAGCTGTTGAAAATCTTTTGAAGGGACTCAGGGCTTAAAGGTTGACTACACTATGGTTTTTTTTCCACTCTCCTAACAAAAGGCTGCAAGATACTGTTGAAAGTTCATGATGGTTTCCCCCTCAAGCAAATTATGTTTCCAGAGACTAGCTGAGATACTCCAGTGTTTTGACTGGTTGATCTCCTAGTCATCTTTTAGCCACAAGCCACAGGGATATTGGCAAACATTTGTTTAGTATATAAAAAAAGTAATAATCTTTATAGGAGTGTCTATACATAACTAAACCTCTAGAGTCTTAAGCACAAAGTGATTGCGAACATAGGTCCCCTGGGTTAATAGCGGGGAATCAAATGCATTAGGAAGTCCAGCAGGAAGGGGCAGATAAGAAAAATTCTTTGTTCCTGTGGATATAGCAATACTTTAGATAAAACTCAAGTACATTTTAGAGTGTGCCCAAGTCTAACTTAGATGGGAATAAAATATGGAGTTAATATTGAAAAGAAAAAGCAGGAAAGCATTTAAAAATTTTGTTCTAAGCTAAATATTTGTAGTTCAAAAATAAATTATTTTCAAGTCATTTTAAGGACTCTCTAGTTTTGAAATCCCATTCACAGAGAAGAACACCTGTCAGAAGTCTCCTAAAATAATCACATGGAACACCCAATATGTATAAAGAAAGAAAAACATAACATGTAATATGACCATCAGAATTTATGTGCTATATGAAATAACCTATGTGGATAAATGGTGTGGATAATGTGTCATGGTATCTTTTTTTCAGTCATTTGAATTATAAAACTAATACATGCTGTCCCATATCCCTGATGTAATCACTCTTTTGTTATTGTTTACTTAAATATACACAATTATGTATTTTTACAAACAATATTGTACTTTGTATATGTGGGAATAAATGAAGACCAACCAAATGAGAACAAGCAAAGAATACTTATTCAGAATTTGCTATAAAATATGTTTGCTATTTGACTGCTAATGTTATCAGTAAGGCTTCCAGTCAACAGCAGCCTATTAAAAAAAAAAAATGAAACAAAAAACAATAGGCTATTAGTAGTTACATTTCTGGGGAGTCAAAAGTTATATGGGAATTTTCAACTACATGCAGGTCAGCACCACGATCCCTGCTCAACTGTATATATATAGTCTATCCATTGTCCGTTTGTTCATTGTCTTTCATAGACTACTCAATAACTTGGTATTTTCAGTTAAAGGTAAATCACTGTCAGACTTGAGAGTCAACACATGTATGTTTTCCTCATTTTTTTATTTTTTGGAAGAGCTACATAACATACCATAGTAAAATAGACCAAAATTTGTAGTCAAGTGTTCCGAAGGACATCCAGATGGCTTTTAGTGTTTTACTATTCCAAAAAAATGCTGTAATAAATGTCCTTAACTAAGCATCTTAACTTAATGGTATCATTAACAATATTGGTCAAATTCCCAGAATTTAAATTACTGAGTCAAAGGTTATGTTTATTTGAAATTTTAACACATACAAATGCATCATTTTAAGGGCTTTTAACAAAGTCCCTAAAACGGTCCTCACTGTTAAAAGCTGAGACCCCTGATGCCCTAGCTCTTGATCTCTAGACATCAACAGATATAAGATGACAGATTTTCATTTCCAGGTTGCAAACTAAGCACACCTGGCAAGTCCACAGCACCCCATTCCTAAAAGTCACACTCATAAAAAAATAAACAGAACAAGGGAATTCTGAGCAATCACGGACAGGTAGAAATTGAAGAGGGAAACTGCAGCCCAAAAGATCAAGGGATATTGCTTATTTCAGAAGGAATTTTATAGCTGTAGGGTTATATGAAAAAATAGGAGGAAGCCCAGGGACAATGTCCTAGGTCACTGGAGCAACCTAACAGCTGAACCTCTGTCAAATGCTTCTTAGGACAGGCAGTGAAGATCCAAGTATCTGTTTCCAAGATGAAGCAATGAGTAAATGAGTTTACATCAGAGACTTGGGGCAGTATCTTCTTATCTGGCAATGGATGCCTGAGAGGAATGAGGAGCACTACAGATTACTCGTTTTTCAGTCAGTGTCTAGTTCTGTATTTTATCCATTCTCACTGATAAGTGGCAGAAGTAAAGACCATGGCTGAAACTGGTGAGTTGTGCGAAGAATAAGAAATATAGTCTAATAGGAAAACTCAACTTCCAAGATGAAAACACAATTTCTCAAGGCTTGCAGGAAGTCAATGCCATTAAAGAGAGAGAAGAAACGTTGGGACAAACTTACGCATATGGAAACAAAATAAGAGAACAAGACTTGGAAAAATTAAAATAATGTTTTTAAAGGAGACTTCATTTTATTCAATAATAAGATTAGGTGAATATAAGGAAGACACAATAAGAGCTATAAAATTAAAAACAAACTAGGGACACCTGGGAGGTTTAGTCAGTTGAGTTTACAACTCTTGATTTCAGCGCAGTTCATGATCTCAGGGTTGTGAGATAGAGCCCCGTACCAGCTCCGTGCTAGGTGTGGAGAGCGCTTAAGATTCTCTCTCCCTCTGTCCCCATCTACCCCCACCCTTTAAAAAAATAAATAAATAAAAAGAAACTTGTTGGAATAGGCTAATGCATAAAGTGGACATGGCTGTAAAGGAGAAAGCTGGAAAATAGAGAAAATAGAAAAAAAACAGAAATCATAAAAGAAAATTTCAGAGATTTGGATAATAGGTCCAGAAGTTCCAGAAAAAAAAATCATCTAAATGGACTTTAGAAAAATAATTTGAATGGAGAGTAGGCAGTATTTAAAGAGATAAAAAAGGAAATTCTTCTGTAAGGAAAGAAAGATATGAGAGACAAAAGAGCACATTCAGTATTGAGGAGGGTTTACAAAACCAAAGCAAAGCAAAACAAACAAAAAACAAAACAAATCCAAACCAACTGGTTCCAAATATATATGTATACATCTGAAATTTCAGAACATTGAGGTTAGAAGGAAAATCCTAATAATCTCTAGAGAAAGTAAATTATAAAAACAAGGACTACAGTCTACCATTAATTTATACAATTTGTTTGTTGGGACACTGGTCCCATAATGTGCTATTTAGGACGGCATATTTGTAAGTCACCCTGAAAGGCTCTGGTCTGCATCTGTGTCTCATGGTCTCTCTGTTCTAAACCATTAGGTTCCATCTCTCTGGCAACCTTCACTTTCACTTATTCTTAAGCTTCAGTTGGTCTGTTCTGTCCTTTGACTCAGTACCCTATTTTCTATTTTATCTCCTTTCAAAAAATTTCTTCATGCAAAGACTTACTATCCACTACTATTACGTTTCAGGGCTGACCTTAGGAACGATGCCCGCAGCAGCCCCTATAGCCATCACTTTATTCATAAACATTTAGATTGTTTCAAAATATTTTTTTTTGCAAACAATTCTACAGTGTACATCAGTGAACACTGAGTGTTTGTTATTTTAGAGTAGATGAGCAGTAGCAATGTTGGATCACCGTACCTGCAGGTTTGAGATTTGAATAGATAGTGCTAAATTCTCCTATAGGATTACTGCATAGATTGACCTTCTCATTCACAGTTAAAGAGAGTACCTTCTTAGACACTGGTTATCAACAGTTCAAATGCATGTCAATTGATTGGGTGAAAAATGAAATCTCTCTGTCAATCTCCATTCACCGCTTTATCATAGTTTCTTGTGTCGTTATGATTTTTCACAAGATTAAACTTAAAATCACTAAAGTATGCACTCTTACATCTGTAAGTACCCTGAAACCTAAAAGCCACAAATTGTTTCCATATATATATGGAAGTGAATTAAGTTTTCTTAATGAAGTTTTCCATCAAGAACCTCTCAGCCACAGCTAAATGAGAGGGTGTTCTTCCTGAAATGAGTAACATCTTGCATAGTTACCCTAAAAAACCCATTTAAATCACAGGGCCAAATTTAAACACAATTGAGGCTGGGGTGCCTGGGTGGCTCAGTTGTTAAGCGCCTGCCTTCAGCTGAGGTCATGATCCCAGGTTCTGGGATCTAGCCCCACATCGGGCTCCCTGCTCGGCAGGAAACCTTCCTCTCCCTCTCCCACTCCCCCTGCTTGTGTTCTTTCTCTCGCTGTGTCTCTCCCTGTCAAATAAAAAATAAAATTAAAAAAAAATGCCATATACTGAATTTTTCCTATTCCTCCTCTCTAAAATACAGCTAAGTACTCTAGAAATAATTTTATAGACAGTCATAAAAGGACTGAAAGATGGAAAGAAGTTGCCCTGGCAAGGAACCTCAAGACTAGAAAAACAACACCACAGATAATTTCCTAGATTTGCTTTTCATATATCATATATCTTAGAATAGACATTGAAGAGGGCTGAACTGAAACTGCTAATGGGCAGAGAAAATGAAGAAGAAGAAGAAGAAGAAGAAGAAGAAGAAGAAGACGACGACGAAGAAGACGAAGAAGAAGACGAAGACGAAGAAGAAGAAGAAGAAGAAGAAGAAGACGAAGATGAAGGAAGAAGAAGGAAGAAGGAAGAAAAAGGAAGAAGAAGGAAGAAAAAGGAAGAAGAAAGAAAAAGAAGACATACTTTCTCTGGGCAAGGGATTGGGAAAGGGGATGCCTAACTTCCCTGGCCCAGAGGCACCAGCAGATACAGAAGAGGATACCCACTGGAACTAGACGGCTAAAGAATAGGCCAGGCAAAGTGCTCTCTCTATTGTGAGTCCAGCCTCCCTCACCCAATGGCCCATGGAAACACCTTTCATTCCCAAGGTGACTACAACAGAATTCAGTGGGAATTCAAACAGTCAGAAGAATGAAGCAAGAGATCAGAAAACTAAATTCTCTTTGGGATACAGCTCAGAAAAGTAGGCAATAACCTGCATGTTGAACCTAAACAGAGACTTTCTGATAAAATCAAAGATGTAAATAGGATCCAGGGTTTCTTAACATAGTATCAAGAATGTCCAAAATACAACCAAAAATCACTTATTGTACTAGGAACCAGGAAAAGCATAGCGTGAGTAAGAAAAGACTCTCACCTGATGCCAGTGCTGAGATGACTCAGATGTTGAAACTATCTGACATAGACTTTAAAGCTCTGTGTTTTTAACAACTTATTAAAAACTCCCAACACAAGTGAAGAAAAACAGAAAATTTTAGCAGTGTGATTTGCTAATATCTAATCTAGAAATCATTAAAAACAAAATGGGAGTTATAGAACTGAAAATATGACTGAAATAGAAAACTCACTGGATAGACACAATAGTAAAGTGAAGTTAAAAGAGGATGGAATCAAGAAACTTGAGATCAGAGCAGAGGAATTTACTCAACCTGAATAACAGAGAGCAAATAAATGCTCCTCCCTTCCAAAACAAAAAGTGAAAGATCTTGGGGCTGTAAAGGTATTTGAAAAAATATGGCTAAAAACTCCCCAAATTTGGTGGAATACCTAAGCTCACAGATTCAAAAGCTTAGCACATCTGAATAGATTAAACACAAAAGAATCCATTCCAAGACACATCATAATTAAACTTCTGTAAAGTAAAGACAATGAAAAATAATTTTAAAGCAGCCAAAGGGATATCAAATGAAATGACAGCCAATTTTTCATCTGAAACTATGGAGGCTAGAAGAAATGAGTGGAACATTTTTCATGAGCAGAAAGAAAAGAACTGTTAGGTGTGAATTCTATATCTAGAAGAAACTGTCTATCAGGAATGAATGAAAAAAAAAGATATTCTCAGATGAAGGGAAATAGAAAATTTGTTGGAAGCAGATCTACCTTTAAAGAATGTCTAAAGAAAATTCTCCAACAGAGAAGAAATGATAAGAGAAGGCACAGAACTTCAGAAAGAAAAGAAGAATAATAGAATGGTAAAAACAGAGGTACATATAATACACTATCCTCACGAATCTCTTAAGTTTTATTTCATAGTAGAAATAAAAATATAATCTGTTGTGTCATTCAATACACTGAGGAAATAGCTGAAACAGTCACATGTATATAATGAGATATGTATTTTATAATATTACATATAATATTGGGAGAGTAAACTGGCTTAAAAGTTTTTAATAGTCCACCTAAAGTGTCTAAATGAAGATACCAACAGACCATACTTTAATGTCCAGAGCAACCAGTAAAAAATAAATTGTACAAAGCAATACGCTGAAAATTGCTATAAATCAAGATAGAATCCTAAAAATTGTTTAGATAACACACTTGAAAGAAATGAGAAACACAGGAAAGAAATCATAAAATGTCAGCAATGCAAACATAATGCAAATATAATCTGGAATGCAGTTGATAATGGAAACAGAACCTGAATGTGGTCCACTACTTCTGAAACTCATGGGCCAGACATTTGAATAACCTCAACTCTGTGAGTCACCCAAGCACCCCAATCTATGACATCTTAACTTCTGAAATACTTCTTACAATTTGTAATACACTCTCCTGACTATCTTCTTAGATGTTTCTTACCAAAGCCCTATGGGGTTTGCTCTTGGGTAGGTATAACTCTCTTCATGAGGTAAAATTCAAAAGGGCCAGATCTACTGTAAATATATCTAACTTCTAGGAAGCAAACTGTTAAGGAGTAAGTTTTTACTGTAAAATGAAACAACCCAAAACTTAAAAGCTTAAAAAAAATCTATCTAGCTCATGAGTGTGTGGGTGAACTGGGCCATTCTGAATTACGGCACCTTGACTGACCTCTACTGCACCTGCTAATGTGTCTGTGGTCATTCTTTATGTTTAGAAGATCTAGAATGGCTTCCGTCACATGTGTTATAGTTGTTAGTTGTTACAGTTGTTAGCAAACACCAGTTTGCTGGTGTAATGGAGATTATAGGTCATAAACATTCTTTCATCAGACTAGCTCAGTCTTTCTTTCATGGAAGTGGAAGGATTCCAAGCAGAACAAAAGAAGGTAAGCATCAATGAAAAGTACTTTTCAAGTCTCTGTTTGCCTCATGCTTGATACTGCCCCATTGGTCAAAGCAAGTCACAAGACCAAGCTCAAAGTCAGTGTAAGAGCTAATTCCTAAACGGTGTGGATGTAGGGAGAGGAAGAATGTATGGCTACTGAATAATCTACCACAATCAATTTCTGGCCTGTATGCAATCACAAGTTAGCTCCTATTTGCATTACTTTTACAATTTATAATGCCTATCATGTCTAGTACCTCATTTGTTTCTCATAAATATCTCATGCTTGCTATGTGGAAGGCATAATTGTCCTCCTTGATATAAAATTCAATGTTTACAGCTAGTCCAAATATAACTAACATGTTGACAGTTGAACGAGCAAAAGAATAAATAAAGATTTGATATACATTATATTAGGGCATCTTCCAGGTTCTACAAAATGTTAAGTATAATGTAAGACCCGATGTTTTTATTCTTTGTTATCTCTTTCAAGCTATGATGGGATCTGCTCAGTTCTTTTATTGTAGGTTTTGTTGAAAAAGCCCATGTCTATCTTAATCACATTTTCCATGAGTTTATAAATGAGGAATATATCCTCTGTGCAGATGGAAATAATTCTTACCTGCAGTCTATTCTTACATGTGACTCTTAAATTTATTGATCATATTTATTATGAGATGCAAAACCACTGAAACTATCATTATGTATTCTTTCAGGGGCAGTTATTACCATATGCTTAAATGTTTTGATTTAAAATAGTTTATTTGGAAGTTAGAAGAACACTGTCTTTTGTTTTGGTATTGCTATTATCACCTGTATCTTATTCTATTAAAAATATCCTTTTTCATGTTGTCTGTCTTTGGAATCATTAACCCAATAATTTTAATTCAAATAGGTTACTTCTAGCTCTTCTCCAGAGTTAAAACTAATTAATTCAACATCCATTATTTCACAAAAATTATTTAGATTCCTTCTTAAATATAACATGCAACAACTGCAGTAAAGGAGGCATATAGCCCATTTCTGAGCTCTCTATGATATCCTTGTGAGTTCTTTTTACAGCTTATCTGCATCAGCTTGTAACTACTTCAGATAAGCGGAGTATCATCTGCAAACTTGCATATGCCATTTTGCATATACTCTTTCAGATCAATTATTATGTGAGAAGCTGAACTACTTTATTAAAATGTGAAACAAGTCTAGACATAGCATATAGTCCCAGGTTCTCTCCTGCAAACAATTCTCTATCCACAAAATTAATAAGCTATCCCTTTTCTTTGTTTGCTTGTTTTTTTCTATTACATAGGTGTGTATCCATGAAAATGCCAGCCTTCTAACATTTAGTGTCAGAGTGGAGGGAAACAGTTTTGTGAAGGTATAAGAGAGTTTAATACATCGCCAAGGGCTTACAAAACTCACTATTTGACAGCTATCTCTTTCTTTGGTCTATACATTTATTTCTCCTATTGGAGAACCCTAGTGAGGAAGGATTTATACAATTTATCCTTAGAGTAACAATTTGACATGTTTTCTACCCACCCCCTTACTATGTAGGTTATGCTTCCTTAAGTGTGCAATGAACCATTCTATCTTATATATTGCACCTATCAGTTAGGCATGCAAGTGAGTTACCAGTCTGAAATTTTAAATCTTTCCACGGTGCTTTTTTATAGGTGGTGTCAAAACAAAAGCAAATTCAAAATAAATAAACCACCACTCTCATTTATAATGTCAGGGCTTAGGACAAGAAACAATAGGCACAAACATACCAGTACATCTTTCTTAGTCATTAGTGATAGTGACACCAACAGTGTCAAACTAGCCATACCTCACTAGCTAAATGAAACATTAAGATGAAAGAAACTTCCTCTTACAGTGATTACCTCCTTTCTCTGGAATCTTTGTTTATGTCAGTGGTCTTTACCTGGGAGAGAATTTGCCCACCTTGGGACATCTGGCAACAGTTGGAGACATTTTTGGTTTTCAGAAGTTCCATGTGGTGGTGCTACTGTTATCTGATTGATCGGGATCAGAGAACCTGCTAGACATTCTACATTGCACAGGTCAGCCCCTTAGAACAAAGTATCCGACCCAAAATGTCAGTATTTCCAGGAATGAGAAACACTGGTTTTATACTATCTTCTTTTACATATGTTCACTCATTTCGTTGGTAACCTCTATCCAGTGTTGCTGAATGTTCACCATGATCGTGAAGCCTGACATTTGTTTCAATAAGCATTCTGTTGTGCATATAATTTCACGACATTTACAGAACACATTTTTATAACATATCCATATGAAATATAGGATTTTATTTTATCTTAATTTTGATCTGACTATTGTACCTAAACAAGCACTGTCGTATAGTATATTATCTTTGGGCAACTCCCACTGACTCCCGGGTTCCCCTAAAGCTAAAACACTGCTCATCAGACCTAATAGAATTCCAACACTTTTTAGTAATGCTATAGGTATCTACATCCAGGATAAATCTGATTCTGAAATTATCCCTCTGAACATTTAGAGGGATAATTGGTGGTAGGCATCACACTTGGAATCCACACTCCACAGCTTCTTGAGCTGCATAATACAGTATAGAGACAGATTCAACCAGAAGAGCACAGTTTCAAAGCAAATAATTATTTCCAAGAAAATCTGACCAAAGGTAAAATAACTGAGACACAGAAAAGATCGGATGTCCCTTGGGTCCACTGTTTTAATTCATTTAGACCAAATTTAATTTCTTTCAAGCTAAAGAATATGAGGAAATGCTAATCTGCATGGGTGCTTTAGCAGTAATATTCATTAAGACTATTATAGTTCACTGCAATGTCAAAAGATACTTTTTTTTTTTCTTTTACAAGCTGATAATGTATTAATGAGAAACTTACTGACCCTCCTTTTTCCTGTGTGTGACCCACGGAAAAAAAATCATTAGGATAAAATCAGCAATTTCACAGTTCTTGTTCTCTGTCAAACAACTACACACTGACAGATTCTTCAAGTTTGATTCATTAGGCGAATTTTTCATATGTAAGGCTAATATGCTATGACTTTTAGCTCTCAGTAAATTTAATCACTGTACCATTTATGTGCGCTTATTCACTTTAATTTCACTTTACAAAAGGCATATGTGCTTTAAAATATAGTGCCACATGAGCATAGAATCAGAAAATTTTAGTGCTTGAGATCATTTAGTATCAACCCTGTCATTTCACAGGGTAGAAACTGAGGCATATAATGAATGCCAGATGGCAAATTAATGAATCAGACTGTGAATTGGCAGTTCTTAGCTTACTGTTAAATTCTCTTTGCGCTCCCATTTTGCTCCTGTTACATGATTTCAATATTAAATTCAAGCTTGATTTTATAACACAATTATTCTTTTCTTACCAAGAACTTTCAAATAACCATTTCACATTACAAATTATAGATGGTAACTAAATATTCTCATTAGTAATAATTTAAGTGAAAGATTTTATTTAAATGATGGATTATTTTATACAAATCATTTTTTGTAGTATCAAAAGTATCTCAAGAATAATTGCAGTCTTTTACTTTTAGAACAGGTCTTTTACCTACTATCTTGTTAAGTAAAGGAGTAATGAACATATCATAGATTTTCTTTAAAAAATTCTACTACTTACTATTTTTGCAACTTTGGGCAAGTCACTAAACCTCATTTTTCTTACTATAAAATAATAAAAACATGTGATTGGTCATGAACTTCACAGGCAGTATTAATAAAATAAGGTAAAGTAAATGAGATCACCTTTATAAACTACAAACATCAGATTTATATAAGTTAATATCATGGTATTAAATTTTTTTTTTGCTCAAACCCAAAACTCAATGTGTCCATGGCTCTATTATTCTATTTCTTTTCCTATTTCTTACTTTTGTTATTTGAACATCTATAGCTAATATACTCTTACATATATGAATACATGAAAAAGTTGATAGCGGTTGATTAAAGCTTGCACAAGATTAACAAAAACAGACTATTTTTAGAGCATTTTTAGGTTCACAGGAAAGTTGAGGAGAAAGTCCCCTTGTCCCCACACAGGCACAGGGTGCCCTACTCTCAACTTTCCCCAACAGAATGGTACATTTATTATAATCAAGGAACCTATGTTGATATGTCATTATCATTCAAAGTCCACAATTTACATTAGGGTTCACTCCTGATGTGCAACCTATGGGTTTTGATAAATATGTATCGACATGTACCCATCATTAAAGTATCGTATAGAATAGTTTCACTGCCCTAAAAATCTCTGTGCTCCCTTGTTTCTAACCCCTGACAACCACTGATCTCAGTCCATCTCCATTGTTTCGGCTCTATCATATAGTTGGAATGCTACATGATGTAGCCCTTTTATACTGCCTTCTTTCACTTAGTAATATGCATTTAAGGTTCCTCTTTGTCTTTTCATGTCTTGATGTCTCATTTCTTTTCATCATTGACTAATATTTCATTGTCTGGATGTACACGTACCATAGTTTATTTGTCCATTCCCTTACTGAAGGACACGTTGGTTGCATACAATTTCTGGCAACTTATGAATAAAGCCACTATAAACATACATATGTATGGTTTTGTGTGTACCTAAGTTTTTGGCAGTTTTAAATAAATAATCAAGCAGTATGATTACTGGATTGTATGGTAAGAAAATATCTAGTTTTATTTAAAAAAAAAAAAAGATGCCAAACAGTTTTCCAAAGAGGCCACACTATTTTGCATGGTATGATTTCCCACCAGCAATGATTTCTTATTACTCCACATCCTCACCAGCATCTGTGTTGTCAGTGTCTGGATTTTGACCATTCTATAGATGTGTAGTGATATTCTGGTTTAATTTGCAATTCCCTGATGACTTATGACACGGAGCATCATACGCTTATTTGTCATGTGCGTATCTATCTGTTAAGGTCTTTTTGCCATGTTTTAATTGTTTTTTAATTGATTGTTTGTCTTCTTATTGTTGAGGTTTAAGAATTCCTTGTATATTTTGGTTAGCAGTACTTTATCAGGTTGTCTTTTGCAAATGGTTTCTCCCCATGTGTAGCTTGTCTTTTTATTCTGTTGTCATTAACTTTCACAGAGCAGCTTTTAATTTTAATGAAGTCTAGCTTATCAGTTTAGTGATGAGAGGGACATCCTTGCCTTGTAGCTGAAACTACTGGGAAAACATGAGTTTCTCATCATTCAATATTATGTTAGTTGTAGGTATTTTGGTAAATATTCCTTACCAAGTTGAAGAAGTTACCCTCTATTCCTAATTTACTGAGCGTTTTTTATGATGAATGAGTGCTGGATTTTATCAGATGCTTTTTCTGCATCTATTGAGATGATTATGTGATTATTCTCCTTTAGTCTATTACTATGATGAATTATATTTATTATCAAAGGTTCGTGTATTTGTAATTTCAAAGGTTGAACCACAGTTACAAACCTGGGATAAATCTCACTTGCTTATAGTGAATGACTGCCTTTCTACTTTGTTGGATTTGCTTTTCTAATATTTTCTTGAAGATTTCTGCATATATGTTTGATACTGGTCTATAGTTTATGTTTCTTGTAATGTCATTGTCCGCTTTGGGTATCAGAGTAATACTGGTCTCAAAGAATGACTTAAGAAGCATTCTCTCTGCTTCTATCTTCTGTAAAAGATTCTAGAAAGTTAGTATAATATACTTCTTAAATATTTGGTAGAATTTACCAAGGAACTCATCTGGGCCTGGCACTTTGTTTTGGATGCCATTAATTACTGATTCAATTTATTTAATAGTTATGGGCCTATTCATGTTGTCTATTTCTTCTTGTGTGAGTCTTAGCAGTTTGTATGTTGCAAGGAATTGGTCCACCTCATCCAAATTATCAAATCTGTGGGCATTGAGCTGTTCATAATATTCCTCTATTATGTATTTTCCATCAAATCTATAGGAAGGTCACCTCTTTCATTTCTGATACTCGTAATTTGTTTTTTTCTCTATTTTGCTTAGTTACCCTTAGTCTACCCTGGCTAGAGAGTTACCAATTTTGTTGATCTTTCCAAAGACCCAGCTTTTGGTTTTATTAATTTTCTCTATTGATTTCCTATTTTCAATTTCACTGATTTCTGCTTTAATTTTTATTTCTTCTGCTTACTTTGGATTTCACTTACTATCCTTTTTCTAATTTCCTAAAATAGAAGCTTAGATTCTTGATTTTATTGTTTTCTTTTTCTCTAATATATGTATTTGGTGCCATAAATTTGTGTATCCCACAGGTTTTGTAATTTGTATTTTCATTTTTACTTAGATCAAAATATTTTTAAAAGTTTCTCTGGAGATTACTTCTTTGACTGATGGATTATTCAACCTCCAAAGACTTTGGAATTTTTAAAATTTTGATTTACAGTTTAATTCCATTGTGATCTAAGAGTGTGTATTGCATGATTTTCACTCTTTTAAATTTGTCAGGTTTTTTCTGGGCCAGAATGTAGTTTATCTTGACATATGTTCTATGTGAGGTTGAGGAGAATGTGTATTCTGCTGTTGCTGGATGAAGTCATCTATAGATGTCCATTTTAACCAGCTGACTGACGGTATTAAGTTCAACTATGTCCTTACTGATTTTCTGCCTACTACATCTATTAATTTTTGACAGGGGGTGTTAGGAGTCTCCAACTATAATTGTAGATGCATGTATTTCTCCTTGCAGTTCTATCAGTTTTTACTTCACATAATTTGGTACTCTGTTGTCAGGCACACAGGCATTAATGATTCTTATGCTTTCTTGAAGAAATGATCCATTTATCACCATGTAATAATGTTCGTTCTTTCTTTTTCTTCCTTTCTTTCTTATTTAAAAAAAATCCTTTTATTATTCTTTTTTATCAAATGATCCCAGGGATAGTGGACCAGGGGAGAGAGAAGAGGGAAAGTGAGTACTCAGCCCCACACCACCTACCCCTTTCCCCCTTATTTATAATCTATACAAAAAGCCTGGTCGGCGGCGAGGGAGGAGGGGAACTCCCTCAGCGAACCAAGCTCCTCTGCCTGTCGGGGAAGGCCCCTTTCAAGAAGCTGGCCCTCTCTACTCCCAAGGCTTCAGCATCCAGTACAGGGCATGTGGTGTGGAGGACTGCTGGTAGAGGCTGATGTGCTGGGTGCAGAAGACTCCACGCAGGGAGAAGACAGGGCCTTGAGACAAAAATTGAGGCAAGACAAAGACCTTCTAGCTGGGGAAGTATGTGATGACCCAGGTCCCCCTGCTCAGTTTATGATAATCCTGGAATGGCTTTAGTTCCACTGGGTGTAGGTATGCTTGCCTCCAGCTAGAGGGGAAGGGTGTGGCAGGTGAAGGTAGCACCCAAGTAGCAGGAACAGGTGAGGGCCACACAGCCAGGCTGGGGGCTGTAGAGCTGGGCCCACAAGTAACAAAGAAAGGGGTGGTGGGGCAGGAGGTGTTGCTGGTGGCAGGGAGCCAAAGTTCACCACAGGCAGCTATGAATCCACCATGAGTAGAAGCATCTGCTATATATAATGCCTTTTATTATCCTTGACAATTTTCCTTGCTCTGAAGTTTTCTCTAAAATTAACATAGGCACTCCAACTTTCTTTTGGCTAATAAATGTTAAGCATAGTATAGTTTTCTCCATTCCTTTTTTTTAACCTATATGTTTTTATATTTAAAGTGGGTTTCTTATAGACAACAGATATTTGAGTCCTTTTGTTTAATCCACTCTGAAAATCTCAGTCTTTGAGTTGGTATATTAAGACTACAGAAATTTAACATTATTACTGATAAACTTTAATATTTTGTATTGTTTCCTGTTTTCTTTTTGTTGTCTTTCTTCCTATTTTTGTCTTTACTTTTTTTTCCGCTTTTTGTGATTTTAACTGATCATTTTACAAGACTGAATTTTCTCTCCTTTCGTAGCTTATCAATTTTACTTCTTTTTAGATTTTTTAAATTTATATGTCAGAGAGAGAGAGGACAAGCAGGGGGAGTGGCAGGCAGAGGGAGAAGCAGGCTCCCCGTTGAGCAAGGAGTCCAATGTGGAACTCAATCCCAGGACCCTGGGATCATGACAAGAGCTGAACGCAGATACTTAATTGATTGAGCCACCAAGGTGTCCCTCAATTTTACTTCTTTAAAAAAAAAAAGTTAGTGGTTGCCCTAGGGTTTTCATTATATATTTACAAGTAATCCAAGTCCACTTTCAAATAAAACTATTGTTTTATTGTTTCACAGGTAGTGCACTTTATAATTAAGTTTTCTTAATCCCTCCCTCCTATTTCTTATATCACTGGTGTCATTCATTTTATTTATATACAAACAATAATAAAATGTATTGTTTTGCTATTGTTATCATGAACAAACTCTGATCTGTTAGCTCAATTAAGAATAATGAAAAGAAAAAAAAAAAAGAAGAAGGAAAAGAAAGGGAGGGGAAGATAGCAGCAGAGTAGAATGACCCTAATCCCATGACTACATCCCTCATCCCATGAATACAACTAGATAACTATCGAATCATCCTAAATATCCCAGAAATCAATTAAGAATTGGCAGAAAAAAATCTACAACTCAAGGTACAAAAGAAGCCACAATGAAGAAGGTAGGATATTCAGAGACTCAGCTTAGGAGAGAAACTGATCGTGGCTGCTGTGATGAGGAAGGAGCTAGGGTTATGGAGTGGAGAAGGGCAAGAGACAGACTAGCACACAGGGGAGTGCACGAGGAAAAGAAATCTTCATAGCAATTGACTTGGAAAGTGAGACAGCCTGAATTTTGTGAGTTCACGTAACCAGCAAAGCTTAAAACCAAGAGTTTCAAAGGTCAGTGTGCTTGGCTCTGAGAGAACTTGGAGGACATTAGGGCTACTCTTGGAGAAATGTCAGGGCAAAGAGCCTGCAGACATACAGTGTAGAAACCGCAATATGAAGAGTGCCTGGGGAACAAAGTGGGGAGATTATTGCTCATCTCAGAGTCTATCCCAGAGAGGCACCATTCACAGAGAAATGCCTCCAGAATCAAAGGAACTGGCTGGCACCATTTCCTCCCCTGTCTCTCAGCATAAGAGCAGGGCCACCTGCAGGAACCAGCACAGCACAGACATTTATGAACTAACTTGCTTACCCAAGCCCTGTCCCTGCCACCTCCTGATTCCCCCTACCCTTGTGCTTCAGAAAAACTGCCTTTTCCAGTCAAGCTTGCTTCAGTCCCAGTGCAGTAGGTCTCCCCAAGAAGACTGGCCCCAGCCCCTGCCAACAGCATGTCTCCTGACCTGGGAGTTTTGTGAGGCTTCGGTTCTGGTGGCAGCAATGAAAGGTCTCATTTCACAAGCAGATGAGAATATATTTAGTTAAAATGTGCCACATTCAGGCCAGGGACTAAACACTTCCCATAACAGGCAAATACAGTCTCTGGAGATGACTGACCTGAAGGATAAAGCGGCCAGGACACAAGATGCACATGCAGCACACACTGGAGACATTCCTGGAAGCACCAGACCCTGAAGAACAGGGGATGCCACACTGCATAGCACTCTAGGACCTCTTCTTCATCAAGCCACTACCCCCAAGAACAGGAGACATAGCTGACTTTTCTAACACAGAGAAACAAGCATAGAGACCTAGACAAAATGAGAAGACAGAGGACTATTCCCAAATGCAAGAACAGGACCAGGCCATAGCTGGAGATCCAAGCAAAACAGATATAAGTAAAATGCCTGATGGAGAACTGAAAGTGATGATTATAAGAATACTCACTGGACTTGAGAAAAGAGTGGAGGACATCAGTGAGACCATTAACACAGAGAAAAGGAGTAATATAGCAGAGATAAAGGGCTCAATAAATGAAATGAGAAACACACTTGATGGAATGAATAGCAGGCTGGAAGAAGCAGAAGAATGCATTTATGACCTAGAAGACAGAGTAATGGAAAGTACTCAAGTTGAACAAAAAAGAAAAAAGAATCATGCGAAATGAGAATAGACTTAGGGAACTCAGCGACTCCACCAAATGTAGTAACGTATGTATTATTGGAGTCCCAGAAGAAGAAAGAGAAGAGGGGGCAGAGAATTTAGTTGAAGAAATAATAGCTGAAAACTTCTCTAATCTGGGAAGCAAGCAGACATCCAGATGCAGGAGGCACAGAGAAACCCCAACCAAATCAACAAAAGAAGATACACAGCAAGACATACTGTAATTAAATTTGCAAAATATAGTGATAAAAATATTAAAAGCAGTACGACAAAATATAGTTACATACAAAGGAAATCCCATAAGGCTATCAGTGGACTTTTCAACAGAAACTTTCCAAGCCAGACAGGAGTGACATGATATATTTAAAGTGCTGAATGTAAAAAATCTCAACCAAGAATATGCTACTCAGCAAAGTGATCATTTAGAACAGAGAGAAAAAGTGTCTCTCAGACAAACAAAAACTCAAGGAGTTCATGACAACTGATCAGCCCTGTAAGAAATATTAAAGTAGACTCTTATGACTGGAAAACACAGACCAAAAGTGACACTATAAAGGTAGGAAACACAAAAGCAGTAAAAATGAATATTCCTGTAAAAAATAAGTCAAAGAACTCACAAAGTAAAAGGATGCAAAATATGACACTATATCCTTAAAACGTGGGGAGGAGAGGAATAAAGAATGGGTTCAAACTTAAACAACCATCAACTTAATACAGACTGCTATATGCAGAAAACATTATATACAAACCTAGTGGTAACCACAAATCAAAAACCACTAATAAATATGCAAAAAAGAGAAATCTAAATATATCACTAAACAAGAAAATTATGAAAGAAAGACAAGAAAGGATCAGAGAAAATCTTCAGAAACAATCACAAAACAAGTAATAAAATGACAATAAATACATATCTATCAATAATTACTTTTTAAAGAGAAGCAAAACAAGAAACAGACCCTTAACTACAGAGAAGAAAGTCTTCGTTACCAGAGGAGAGGTGGGTGAAGAGATAGGTGAAATAGGTGACGGGGGATTAAGAAGTGCACTTGTCACAATAAGCACCAGGTGATTAAAATAAAGCCTTAAATTAAAATAAATAAATACATAAATAAAGGAAGAAAAAGAAGAATTTTTATTTTACATGTGCTTATTTATTCTCCAGTGCTCTTTATATAGATCCAAATTTTTTACCTGTATCATTTTCCTTCCCTCTGAAAAACTTCTTTTAATACTTTTTGCAAGGCAGGTCTACTTGCAATAAATTCCCTCAATTTTTGCTTATCTGAGAAAGTCTATTTCTCTTTCACTTTTGTAGGATAATTTTACTAGATACACAATTCTAGGTTGGTTGTTTCTTTTGACATCTCAACACTAAATGCTTCACATGTATGGTTTCTAAGAAGTCACATTTGATTTTTATTTTTGTCCTTCATAGCCAATCCAATTTCTCTGACTTCTCATAAAAATTTGTTCTCAATCTTCAATCTCTGCAGGTTTAGTATTGATGAATTTGAATAATTTCAGAAGGCTCTGGTACATAGAGGCTGTCACTATTGTCTGGAAGCTGACCCTGGGATGGTTAGTGCAGATGACAGTGGCCCAGACTGTGAGAACCAATAAAGGAGGAGGTTGAGATATGGCCTCTGGATTGGCTGGTTTGCATGTGAAAAAGCAGTATTTACCAATGAATTATTTACTATTTCTAGGAATTAGTTAATCCTGAGAGAGGCAGTCTTTCCAGAGGCAGCAAGGCCTAAGATGTCAAAGCATCAGAAATACAGAAAATATGTACTACATCTTCTCTATCCATTCATCTGTTGAAGGGCATCTCGGCTCCATACACAGTGAATATTATTCAGCCATCAGAAATGATGACTACCCACCATTTGCATCGACATGGATGGAACTGGAGAGGATTACATTAAGTGAAGTAAGTCAAACAGAGAAGACAAATATTATATGGTTTCACTCATATGTGGAACATAAGCCAATAGCACGGAGGACCATAGGAGAAGGGAGGGAAATTCAAACGGGGAGAAATCAGAGAGGGAGATGAACCATGAAAAACTATGGACCCGCAGAAACAATCTGGGGGTTTCAGAGGGGAGAAGGATAGGGGAAGGGGGTAACAGGGTGATGGGTATTGAGGAGGGCACGTGCTGTGATACGCACTGGGTGTCATACTTAACTAATGAATCATTGAACACTGCATCAAGGACTAATTATGTACTAAACAGTGACTAACTGAACATAAAAAAAAATTTTGTTTTTTTAAAGACAAAAAATACAGAAAATAGACATGGTTACTATACCTCTTTTGGTCTTCATTTTTTTTAATTAAATAATTGTGAGGGGTTTTTTATTATTATTATTCCATTTACCCCTTCCCCCCAATAATTTAGAAACTACATGTTCTATGTCCATTCCTCAGTGGTTACCTTGACAATATTCATCATACTTTTTTTTTTTTAAAGACTTTATTTATTTATTTGACAGAGAGACAGAGATCACAAGTAGGCAGCGAGGCAGGCAGAGAGAGAGGGGGAAGCAGGCTCCCTGCTGAGCAGAGAGCCTGATGTGGGGCTTGATCCCAGGACCCTGAGATCATGACCTGAGCCGAAGCCAGACGCTTAACTGATTGAGCCACCCAGGCGCCCCTCTTCATACTTCTTAATAAAAATCTAAACCAAACACTTTAATTACCTCCTGAACTTACACAGGATTCTGAGTTTTACCTTTGTGTTGATGCTTGTCTACCTTTTGTTCTCCTGATAGCTTGCACTGTTAATTTGTTATATACCTTTGCTGAATCTCAACCTCACTGTTTGCTTGCTATTCACTCCTCTCCATTTCTAGTTTCTGCTTTATCTAAGATACAGTGAGCCCTGAAATAAATTAGAGACTCTTTATAAAGGATTCAACTTTTTTGCAGGAGGAAGATATTCCTCAGTAACTAAGACACTTTACTGTTGATGTTCAACCTGTTATAACTTACAAATCCCTTCTGGCTAAAAGAGCAAGCATCACTATAGTGAGTTATTTCTTAATCCAGAAAATCAACAGTTTCTGACAAAGGGCTGAGTCAAGAGCACAGAAGTGGCAGTGATGAGACTCCGCGGCACACTTCCAGTAGCACAGTCAAGGAGGAGCTCAAGACAGCAAATCTTGACAATTTTCCCACTTTCCCCTACCTCTTTCCACCTCACTTTCTGTTTGAGATAATCACAACTTTCTGCCATTCTCCTCATCTATGTCAGTCACAAATAGAAGACTAGCACTCCCACATTGTTTCTTTTCTCTTTTCCCGTAATCTCAATGCTGCTTTGCGCATCCCACTTTCTGACCACATCTTCCACCCATTCCTTACTTCTGGAACCTTAAGATCAATCATGAGCAAAATCTCCTGTATCTCCAAAGCCTTTCAGCACATTTGCTTTTTTATTCCCTTCCTCAAAGTGAGCCTGGCTACCTATGCCCCCAGGGTCCTGCTTCCCATGAGCCTAATCAAGTAGGTGTTTTTTTTTTCTTTCTATACTCTTCATTCTTGAGCCTAAAATTAGAATGGATGTGCTTCTTATTCTTCTCACTTTCCTTCTTTTCTCCCTAAACTCTCCAAATTTGAATATAAACCATGAATCTTCCATAAGGACCTCCAGCACCCACCCACACAATGGCATCTGTACTTGCTGTTCTTTCTGCCCACTTAGTCACATGACTTGCTCCCTCATTTCCTTCAGGTCTCTGCTCAAATGCCATCTTTCCAGGAAGGCCTTTCTAGGTTAAACTTGACAGTCCCTTTCCCTTTTTCCTGGCTTCATTTTCCTTCTTAACATTTACTACCATCCAATATATTATAAAATAGATTTTACATATTTATTTTTTTTATTTTCTCTGTCAACTGACTAGAATATACCCTTCAAAAGGGTAGAAATGTTTGATGTTTTAAGAAAATCCCCTGAATTTTCAGTACCTAAGCCTAGCGACTGAAGCATAGTAGGTACTCAATACAGATATTCAAATATATGACTGAATGAAAAGCAGAGTGTTTATCTAGATGTCACTAGGGGCAAAGACTTGAACTTTAGGGAGTCTTTTGCTTCTTTTCCTTGAATTATGTCAATACTAGCTTAAATTCAAGTCTTTCCATGTTGTAGGGTTTCTATATCAGAGATCTACTTATTTCTTTTTAATTTTAATGTCTAGATCCAAATCACTCTGTTAATACTAACCCCTTTACTGCCTCAATTTAATTTTCCCAGCGAACCTCAAAGAAAAAAAAGTAATTCCCATAATTCTCTTCCTTCTAAAGAAAGACCAGAAGGCAAACCTCTCTCCTAATTTCCAGGTTTGTGACAGCCTAAGAACCTATACTCAAGACATATCAGTGATAAGAATAGAACATACGTGTTTTATTTTTGCTATTGAGAAACTGAGCTGAGCTAGTCAGGATGAATTGCTTCTAAGTGCAAATGAGTTTTGACAAAATTAATTGTACTATTAACATTTTAAAATCTAATATTTATATTAAATTTGACTCTTCAATAAGGTTCTGCAGTCTGGTACATGTTAAACAAATTCCACATTAAAAAGATATAATGAAAATAATTTGCATAACATTGTTGTTAGATAATTATATTTCAACACACTCAAAGCAAATGTAGAACCTGTTTTTAGATACATTTCCTTTTCTTTTTGCCCATTCTGTGAACAACCCTGGTAGTACAGGAGATTCTAACATTATTTCTTCTAGCACAAATATTTTGGGTTAGATGAAGTATCCATTTCTATATTTCTGCTATTCAACACTGAATGGTTTGGGGACCTATTAGTGGGACAAAATAGTTTCATATGTTGGAGAGAAAGTATCTGAGACATGACATTCAATGCTGGGAACCATAATTTAAGAGAAACACTGTCAAAATAGGATATGTCCTTTAGCATAGCATATGGTTAAATGAACAGCTTCTACTATATTCACACTGACCTGACTCAGGCTGTACTTCCAATTTTTGCTCTATTTGCAATTTGGGGGTTATTGATATAAACCCTCTCAGTCTCAAAAAGCTTAAATTCATAAAATGTAGACAAAAAAGAAAATCTAATTTATCTAGTGGTTGTAATAATTGAACGAGAAAATATATGTAAATGAGTAAATGTATACACACAACCTAGCACATTGCTTGGTAAATGTTACTCAGTATTATTTTTTTTTTCTGGACAGGGAATATATGTAAAACTACACTATGAAGTGATTAAAATAAATATATGCTTGAAGACTCAGGGGAAGCATGATAGCGGTATTCACACGTTCCAAAGGCTGTCTTATAAGAGATGAATTAGACTTATTCTGTATGGTCCCACGGGGTACAATAAATAGTACTGCATAAAATTTAATTGGGAGAAATATGGAGCCTAACATCTGGAATTGGCTTAAGTAGAAAAATGACTAGGTGTCCATGCCCAATCCCTGTCACCTGTGAATACACTGTGTTGTATGGGTAGGAATTTAGGTTGTGGATACAATTAAGGTTGCTAATCAGTTGACTTTGCAATGGAGCAGATATCCTGGATTTTCCAGAGGGTCTGGATGTAATGGTAACAGTATTTAAGTATGGAAGAGGGGGGTAGAAGGATCAGTGTGAGAATTACGTGATGTGAAATAGACTTGACCAGCTACTGCTGAGCTGCAAGGGGATCACAAGTCAAGCAATGCAGGTGGCTTCTAGAGTTCAACCAACACCTTGGTATTAACCCAGTGATACCCAACACAGGCTTCTGATTTCCAGAACTGTAGGAGAATAAACCCATGTTAAGCCACCAAGTTTGTGGTAATTTGTTAAAGCAGCTGCAGGGAACTAATAAAAAGAGCATACTAAAAACATGAGCCATACAAAATAGAACATAATGATTCCCCCAAAACTGGATGTTCAGAGCCTGGATATTGTTTGGGGGAAGAAGTGTTCTAAAAAAGGATCCACACACGGTATAGAGAGTTTGAGTATAGGAAGCTGAATTTTGTTTAACAGAAGTACAATAAAATCATAGTGATTTTTGATATACAGATTCAGCTGTTATATTTTCTCGGTAAATCAAATGAGGCAATTACTGTTGAAATGCAAGGTGTCCTGGACATAAAAGTATTCACTCAGCATGTCTCCCAAAAACTGGTATCCGTCCTCAGCCTTTTAAATGGGGTTAAATGCAGCACTGTCAAGATGGAGAACTTACATTTCAGTGACAGGTTAAAATGCCACCGCCCTCTTTCTTATTTTTCTTCTACTACCTTGAATTTTGAGTTTGTCTCTTATGCAATAATATAAATCATAAAGGTGCTTGTATACTTGACTCTATCCCAAAATGTTTCCTGAATAAGTAACTAAGCAAGTGCAGTTTTATCTCACCTTTCTCCTCGAGCCCTTTTGTCCAAGTGACAGATGTCATACCTATTTCTTTAAAGGGGAAGCAGATAAGCTGTGACTTGGTATGGAAGTATCTAACCCAGTTAACAGCAACACTTTCTATATTCATTGTCATGAGACAGATATATCAAGTTAAAACTAAGTACATTTTGCTGATGGTTAGATTTTTGGTTCACTGCAGAAGTGAAAAAAATATATAGTATACTCGATATGGTAGAGGTCGTCAAAACTGGTATGTACATTTGCTAAAGAATAAAAGAAAAAGATGAAAGATTGTGAAGTCTGCAAAAAAAAAAAAAAAAGTCAGCAAAATCAATGCCTCTGTTTGTTGTTGGTTGAAAAGCGAGTAATGACATTTGAAAACCAACCAGTGGATTACAGAGAAACAGTCTAGCATTTTTATTTATTTTGTTGGATGACAGATAAGAGTATTAAATTAGCATCTTTAATTTTCATATATTATGTGTGCTTGTGGTCCAATCTGTCATGAAAATTACACTCCTTATCCTGCTATTTACAACATGGTGGTGGCAGAGGAACAGGCTTCTGGTATCCAGTGAGGTGGTTTGCCTTTGGCCGAACACAGTGACTGCTCTGGCTTTCCTCGCATACTGGCTGCTCTGTGACAGTCTTTTATGTGGCTCTCCTTTCCCTGAATCTGGGCAGTTTGGCAGCATTCGGCCCAACCTCATAATCTGTCACCTCCCTGTGTATTTTTAGCTAGATTATTCCATCTTTAATACTGGATCCTAAAAAGGTAACACTTAAGAACTCTACAATGTCCTGCAAAAAAACACCCCTACTTCTTCCACCTCTTTCAACTACTGTTAATACTGGCAGGTACAACTACTACTACAACTACTACTACAACTACTGGCAGCTACCACTGATCAAGAATATAAGAAGTACAAGCATTTTATGAAATGCTTTAAATACCTCATTTAGTTATGCAAAACATGATAATTATCTCCCTTTTACAGATGAGGAAACTGAGATGCAGAGAATTTTGATAACTTGCCTCCAACCACACACTAGCCATATGGGCCCGCTGACTCTAAAGCATGGTAACTAAAAGTTACTCTGTTTCTCTGGACCTTTAACTCTGTGTCCACTGTTAACACCTACTGTTTTCAATGAATTATTTTTCCAGAACAAAATGAGGTATTTCTGAGAAAGGTTTAGAAGAGGTTGATATAATCAATGACATCATGACAGGTTAATTCTATTCATCACTGAATGTACTCTCATATTTCCCCTTCCTACATTTCTCTCCTTTCTTAGGAGGAATGTACATACATACACAAAGACTTCCATAACTGAAACCCAAGAGAAGCTTCTGTTTTAGACCAGATTTTACACTCGAAGGGCTAGATCAATAGATATAGGATAATGATACAGTTAAGAAAAAAAAAGCAATTCAAGACTCATGAAAAGAGGGAAATATCACTGGAGAGTTTTATTTTCCAACTCTTTCTATTCTTTTCTATCACATCATCACTAAGCAATTTGCCCTAAAATGGAAAGAGTGTCAGCCAGTCTACACTCTCGACCTAGTCGTACCTCCCATCTTTCTTGTTCTACTTAACATTCACTACCAAATCCATGTCTCAGGACCCTAATGTAAGTGCAATCTCTGGTAAGTTGCTCCTAGCAACTTTCTTTTATACTTTTCAACATGATGTAGAACAGAGAGGTCTCTTCTCTTTAACTCCAGCGTCTTTTATTTGATCACTTTCAAATGGGCCTTTTTTTTTCTTTCTCAGATAGATAGAGCGTATCAGCAGACCTCGGCTTCATAGAATTATTAAAGCACTGACATTGGAATATGGTAGCATTAACAGTCTTCCAGTGGTTCACTAGGGATAAACTAACTTCTGTGTTGCATTATCCCATTATTTATAGAGAGACATTACTGAAAGCCTAAATCACTTTGCAAAGAGAATTATAATTTCAAGGAGAGCAGAGGTGACTGGGTTACTGACCAGATGAATGTTCCTACATACCTCTTAACATATTCTAAAGTGTACTGTGCATAGACCATCACTTCTGTTTTCCCACATAATCTTGCTCCCTGCTTCATTGGTCCTCAAGTCAAAGACATTTACACCACAAATTTACCATTTTTATTCCAGAATTTGACTATATCTCTCTTTTTTATTATCTTGTTCACATTGCTTTTGCTCCCTAGTCAGCATATAGAACAGCTTATATTCTGTTTTGCAGAACTGAACACAAAGAGGATATGCTTGTCAATAAGACTGGCTAGAAAAATCTATGATTGAAAGTATGTTACTCATTACCAATGAAAATCAAAGTGAGAACAATGCTTACTGACCATTTTTGGAAACAATTTCTTGCTCATTGCTTTCTGGGATTTTTCTTAAAAACAAAGCTGTAAAATGCCACATTTCATGGAGATGGCAACACACAGTGCAATTTGTACTTATGCAAAAAGATCCCATTACTTATTTTTCTTTCAAATTAGTTTCTAAGAGTTTCTACTGGAAGAAGTGCTAACACTGGTAATTATTTTAGGATGGGTTGGTATTTTACAGATCAAAACCTCCATATTCTTGGATTGACAGATAGCTATCAATGCTGTTCATTTTCCCAAAGATAATGGTTGGAACACGTGAGCCACAAAATCAATAACATGAATGATTATTTGCCAGTAAAATCAATAAATATAACTCCTAATAAATGTGTCCATCATGAATCAAAAATATTGGTTTTGAATGAGTATTAGATTCATGCTGACATAGCAGAGTGAGCTCTGAGAGTCCCTCAGCTTGTTTACCTGCAGACAGATTTGGTTCTAGATACATGGTTTCTCAAACTAAGGCAACAAACTTAGGAACACAGAAACAAAATAGGCTCAAACATAAACAGGTTTCTTAGGGGTTCAAGGGTTGTCACAAAGTCTATGTAAAGCCTGGAACTCTTAATTCCTACCTACCCCAACAAAACATTGACATATTGACATTAGAGTGTATTATCATCTTAAAGTGATGAGTGATATTAAATGTCACTGAGTTCAATCCTCTGATTTTTTGTTTTTTCTACTGTGATTTTGTAAAGTATTGTAAAATACTTCCAGAGATGGGAACTTAGTATCTTTCCAAGCACTCCAAAACGGAAAAAGACAGCAGAACTGGATTAAACAGTACAGGAGTTCATAGGTAGAGTAGTTCCGTAAGTGTCCCCAACAGTTACTTCACAAAGAAATCATCACAGTTTAAGATAGAAGGGAATTATTTATGAGCTACATTTTAAAATGGTATCTATAAAAAATTGTTGACATTTATAATCATATTTCAAGGAAAAAAGCATTAGTGTTCTGAGAGATTTTGCCATATATATCAGCTCCTCACTTGTTGATAGAATAAAAATGAAGCCTAACGACATTAATTTAAAAATCCAAACCAGGGCTCATCATTGCAAAGCATCTGCTTGGTTACTGTAAGGTGAATGAAAGAGACATTATGTTTATGAATGAGCAAAATGGCATTAGACCTTTCAGACTGGGATCAAGAGGGCAAGAAAAAAACAAGGTAAAAAATGTCCTTTTGAAGTGTACTGTCATGATCTAGGTTGAACTATCAACATTTTAGCCCTGATGCTCTTGGCATCAAAAGCTACTTGACACAAAATGAGGACAGCTGGGATTGACCTATTGAGGAGGAAATGCAATATAAACCAGAGGCAAATCAGAGCTTCAGCTCAACTTGGTGAACAGCCGAATTCTCAAACTACCCATACCGCTTCCCAAAGAGACTTGGAACACTGATGATAGCAGTTAGATTTAGGAATCTCATCAGCCTAAGGATGAGTGATTCTTAGGACAGGTCACCATAATTTTATCTGTATGAATCCAAAGGGAAGACGGCCACCCTACCTTTACAGAAATAAATTTCAGTTTAATGTAAGTACTATCTTTCTAATTAACGAAGCTGTCAAAAGAATGAGTGGGCTACTCCATGATATGAATGTGTGGTTTCTGGATATGTTAAAAAAATTGCACGACCGCTGTTACTGAAGAATTAGCATGATTTTTCGGTGATGGGCCTTTCCATCTCTGTAACTCTAGACACTCCATTCATTCATTCATTCTTGTAACAAAACTTGATTCCCTGATGTTGACCCAAAATGACCTTTCTGGTTTTATTGTATCATTAATGTGAATTAAGTAGATATCGTGAAAATCTGAAAGAATTAAGGAAGTGAAATATAAGTAAGCATTCAATTTCACTTTTCAATGAACAGAATCTTAGACAACCAATCTATTCAACTGATCCGCAAAAAAATAATTTTACTAATTCTTAGGTTTCATCTAGATAATACATTATGCTGATTAGCAACGTTTCACCAAATTTATTCATAGGTTGGTCATAGCTTGTTCCCTCACTTCATACAAGGCCCTTTCGAATGTCATCATATTGGAAAAGCTTTCTTTTGCCTCCCTATGAAAAATGGCATTCTCACTCAATCACTCTCTCTGCTCTAATCCTGCTTTATTTTTATTGACAAAATATATCACCGCATGATACTGTTGTTTATTTTCTGTCTCTATCCACTAGATTGTAAATTCCCTGAGAATAAGGATCCGGACTGTTTTGTTCACTCTTATCTTCCTATTGCTATGATCATATCTGGCACATAGTTGATGCTCAAAAACATATGTTGAATGATTGAGCAAATAAACAGACGAATGAAAAAGTGAAAGTAACTGCCTGAATTATTACTTTGCATGAGTGAGTTTTGATTGCAAACAGGTACTACACTTTAATATCATAAATAAAGTAGTCCATATAAAATGAAGCTATTTTTCAGTTTACATTTGAATGCTAATTTACACTAACAGCAGTAAGCTAAAAATGACTAAGGGAATAAAAATACGTACTTTTAAGAATAAGAATTTTAAGCCCCCATCATTAGAATCTCATCTTCTTTGTGCCTTAGAAAAGTAAATGAGACTAACTTGAAAAACAAACATTCAAAAACTGTCTAAATTTACAGACGTTCCAGTGAAATTTAAAGTTCCAGCTCAAGTCACATAAGACCCAGATTAAATTTAATGAGAGAGAGACATTTGTAAAGTAATTTCTACAATGGTTAATTCTGAAAGGCATTCCATTTCTCTATATGAATTTGTGCTACTTGACTACTGCAGAGGATAGAGAGGCTGAGGAAAAGGCATTGTTCTGATGCATTGCTATGCACTGGAGATTTTGTTAATATATCAAAATGTGTGTGCCCATTGACATTTTTAAAAAACTGTGATCTATATTATATTTTCCTGACTCCTGGCCCATCATGGTTTATAGTTCCATATGAGTATTTAATGTTGAATACCAATTTGCAAAAATAAATATTGTTTTCTATATAGATGACAAATATTTTTGCTACTTATGATCTATCCAGTTATTTATTTTAGGTACTGCACTATGAAAACCGAATGTGGCCAATGAAGTTTTCTGATTATTGTTTTTATCAGTTGAACAATGAAGCTTACTTAGAAAGTAGCAAATATGTATAATTGTGAACATCAAAAAATAAATTTGCTTATGCACATCAGCAAATTGCATGCATACAGGAATGGATTCCCAAATAATTTTAGAAGGAATTTGTGATTATATGCTAGAAAACTAAATATACATCAGTAAGTCCCAAAACATTATATTTCATTTTTTAAAGTGGCAATGTAGCCCAACCTTTGGTACTGTACAAGAAAAATAATATTTTTCTAATTAAATTCAAGTTTGAAAAATAATATTTGCAGGTAGAAATAATATTTAGGTAGTTCTTGGTAGTTCTTGTTTTCTCATTCTGAAAGAAGGGCAGCATCGTATAGTAGAAATAGCACTGGGTGACAGGACTTTTGGATTGAAAGAATAATATTTCAGCCAGTATTTATCTGTATAACCCTGAGCCACTTATTAATGGAACTATACATAGTTCTCCCTAGGTCTGAAATGCTACATAAATATCAATTCATAGTACCAATTATTGTGCTTAGAAAAACGTAATGTAGAATTTCGGTCCCTCAAGCCTCTAACTACTCACTATAACGATGCAAGAAATTAGAGGAGTTAACTTTACCAAAATAGCGGAAAGTTGAGCCAATACATGAAGTTAATGGTAGAGCTTCAAGGATCCTGGAGATCATCATATCTGACCTTTTCGTTTTAGAATACTAGGAACCTGTTCTGAAGAGGTTAAGTGGCAGAAATTCATACAGCTAAGTAGTAAGATATCACTAACTAACAGATAAAAAACCTAGAACACTTCAACCAACAAATGTCTCAATCCTTTTTTTTTTTACTTCCCTCTCCCTGTTCCCTCGATTTTTCTCTTTTTTTTTTTTTAAACATTTTTCCATTCTCTTGCTGATAGTTATATGACTTTTTGTCTCTCTGCTTTTACTAAATAAACACACAAGCACAGTGGTAAATTTAGAAATCTAGAGTATCAACAAAAAAGTTTTCCATAATATTATCATTCAGAAAGATTCAATCATTTTCTATAAGGTGCCTCTTTCATTATGGATAATTAGGACTGCCCTTTTTTAGCCATAAAATTGACATTCCAAAATGCAAAAGCGAAAATTGCAAAGGACTGTTATCGTGGTGAAAATATTTAAGCCTTGCTTTTCTGACTAGGAAAACTTTCAACAGTATAGCACTGTGAGACTCCTTAGATAAAGACCAAGCCTGCCTTTATATTGCTATTCCATTAATTGAAAACTGGCCGGTAGCATTACTATAGCATTTATTTTTGGGTTTGTCCAATCCATATCAGTTGGCTGGAACAACTAGACACATGGGAGAACTAAAAGCTGTCTGCTCACTTTAGTTGTCCTAAAATTGCTATATAAAATATGCTAGTGTCCATGAACTCGGACAAGGCTGAAGTGGAATATGGGAGGCATCTTATTGGTCACTGAATCAACAACAGTGCTTTTTTTTTTTCTTTTAAAATTTTTTTTGGGGTGGGGAGAGATCCTATTAGGCATAGAGCAGTTCTTCACTTGTTTAGTCCCACATAGATCCCACCTGTATGGTATTGTTTGAAGATCCTATCCAATTCCAAGTAAACTCTTGTGTCAAATGCAAATATGAAGAAATATGAATATTAATAAAGATCTATTTCTTCCATAAATAACAACAGATAGGAAATGAGCAATTGGATAGGGCTGTGTGCATTCAGATAAGCTCCTCATTAAACCCAAATTTACCAATGGTAGTGTTGTCAGTTAAGATACTAGGACATATACACAATGAAATCATATATAATTTAAACTATTCTCACTTTACAAAATAGACAATTGAACAACTGTAATTGATTCATGTATTGCAATTTTCATTCCATTAGTTAGAATATATATCCAAAATTGGGGCTGTCAATCAGAGAAAATGAAGGCATGTTTTGTATTTCATATTAATTGGAGGAGGAAAAATCATTCTTTGTATTTAGATTCAACAGGGCTATACACATTTTAGGTAATACTACAGTAAATATACATGTTCTCCCTAGTCATATAATTAGTTTCAGCACCTTGGTAAATATATGAAAATAGTTTAATATATAGCCCTGTGAAATAATCAGACTGGTTTTCACTTCACTTGAATTCACTTTATTGATTGTATTGCTTTTCAATATTATCATTTTTTTGACTCCTGTATTTACTTTTGTATTTTGGAGGACTCTATTTTTATTCAGAGTCTATAAAACTATTCTGAATTACTAACCCAAGAAGGTCATCTCATATCTCTGGGGATCAATGGACTGAAGGGTTTTGATAACGAAATGTGGGAAAAAACACACATACACAGATGTAAATATGTTACTGAATTCAAAGATAGGAGTTTTCCATATTAACCTTCTCCAAAAAAATACTCTTTTCTGGGTATTTTTAATTCTTGAACTTGCTTATGACATTTTACATATTTTCTGTGTATTTAATTTTAGATTCTTCCAATAGTCAGCTTTGAGCATCACTTCACATATACCCTAAATATGCCAGGTGGTACGTAACATACTTATGTTTCAAATATCAACCTGCATCGGTCCAGATAGTTTTAAAAGAACAACGAATAAGTGCAAGTTTGGGGGAGGTAACAAGCCTAACTGATCATATAATTAATCTTAATTATGATAAAATACATCTCATTTCCTAACCTTCATGATATTTTTGATTTCTCTTTGTTCTTTTTTACTAAAATAAATACGATGTGGATTTTTTCCACATTATTATCTACGAATCTGAGAAGTATACTTGACTTACTCAAGGTCCAGTTTTTATTAGCTGAACCATATGTAATTGCTCAAATTTGGCCATTTTTGACCCATAAAAATGGTAATTTTATATAGTTCAACAAATTAACATCATAAAACAAGATTCAGGGAAACATGGTGGGTGAAACATGTAATAATACTTGAAGAGCACATGGATTGAGAGCCCCGTATATAAACTGAAGTTCCAAATTTAACACAGACTTGTTCTGCCCACTAACTCCCTGAGCTTTAGAATTCTCAAAAGAAAAATGAGAAAATTCACTCTCTTCATGGTTCCTCACAATCAAGCATGATAAAAAAAATTCAAAGCTTTGTGAACTTAATGACTTCAATTGTACAGTGTTAATCACACTGTGGACAGACACAGGATTTTAACATACCTGATCATCGTGCATTTCCCTCATTAGTAGTATCTGCAGTCCTTCCTCATGTAGCTGTGGTTACTTTTGGTCCCAGAGAATTTTAGAGATGAAGCGATCACTCTGTTTTTCAGAATTAAAGGAGGATGAGAAACTATTATTATTATGCCTAGCACAAACAACGGAAGACATAGTAGAAATGCAGTACGCAAACTCACTTCAGCATAATAAAATTTACTCAGATTTTCTCAGCTACATAATCTCCTATGGCCTTCCCAATCTCTTGACCTATCCAGTTACAACTCAAGCCACTAGTCAAGAAAGGCAAAGGACAATCTTTATATCTCTCTTCCCTAGTCCTTGACTCTGTTTAGAACTTATTTCTTCTAGTCAACCAATCATCTGTTCACCTGTTCTCAGCTTACCCATTCATTCTACTGATTCATTCCTAAAATGTTTGTTGAATTTACAGTATGTGGAATGCAATCTGCTGAATACTGGGGATACAATGACAAGCTAAGGGAAAAAGTCTTTGCCCTGAAATATAATGATCCAGACATTAATGAAATAATCATAAAAATATTTAATTACAATTTAGCTAAACCGACACAACAGAAAAGTATAAAGTATTGATACTATTGATGACAGGGGCCTCAAACTGGGAGAAAGGTGAGGAGGTGGTAGAACCATCAGATTAGGGTAAGTATGTGAAAAATTAGCTAAGTACAATTTACCCAAAAAAGTTACAACCATGTCCGAATTTCTAGTACCTATCAATATGACCTTACTTAGGTACAGGGTCTTTATAGATGTAATTACATTAAAAATCTTGAGATGAGGGGCACCTAGGTAGCTCAGCTGGTTCAGCCTCCAACTCCTGATTTCGGCTCAGGTCATGATCTCAGCATCATGGGATGGAGCCCCACGTTGGGCTCTGTGCTCAGCATGGAGCCTGCTTGTCCCTCTCCCCTGCTCCTTCCCCCAAGTCCCTCTCTCTCTCTCTCTCTCTCTCAAATAAATAAATTTAAAGTCTTAAAAACAATCTTGAGATGAGATCATCTGGATTATCTGTGGACCCTAAATCTAAGGACAAGTGTCCTTATAAGAGAAATATAGAGGGAAATTTGAGACAGAAGAGGAGAAGACACAGACCGAAGACATAGAAACAAAGTGACCATAGAAGCAGAGATTGGAGAGAGGCTGAATGCCAGGCCACTGACTGGTAGCTGTAAGAGACAAAGAACAAATTCTCCCCAAGAGGTCACAGAGGAAACATGGTTCTGCCAATACCTGAGCTTAACCCTTCTAGTATCCTGAATCATAAGGCAATATATTTCTACTGTTTTAAGCCACCAATTTTGTGACTGTTTGTTGTGGCAGCCCAGGAAACTAATACAACCTCCTCTCCTATTATCATAGTTTTAAATTCTTGTATCCATAAAGGATAATATTTCCTACCAAGTCAGAACTTGTAGTCACAGAATTCAAACTTATATTCAAAATAGTCATGAAAACTTCAGAAATGAATGTATGTATATAATCTAGTGATAGGTGGATGTATATACATATTATAAATACAGTATCTATACAGATAATACCCTTGAGGGAATGAAAGATAACTAGCCAACTGCTATGGGACTGAGGGACTGCCTCCTCTGCAGGCACCAAGTCTGGAGGGAGCATTAAGATACCTTTTGTGACAAGAACTACAGTGTGCAAGAGGCTGCCTTGAACATGATTTGTAGACAGTTGCAGTACCATGGGGGAAAAGAAAAACTAGGAAAAACCATGTCATTGTATAAGCCACAGACCTATACAAAAATGATTGTGGGGTGATTAGTGGAATAAAACACCATACATGTCTTTGATGTTCTCTGTAATCTAAGAATCTTGATTCTATGTCATTTAAGATTTAAGTTAGGAAAATATGTATAGCATCTGAGAAAACAGGAGTGAATATTTTGGGGCACAATGTAGACCAGTGGTTTGCAAACTATATTATGTGAAGAAAAGCCTGGAGGTTTCATTTGTGCTGGAGAGGGGGAGGGTGGTAGAGCCTGGGTACAAGAGTGAATGAGCAGAGCAGCCTACAGACTCTCCCTTCCTGCTTTATTCACAGCACTTCTACGGTTTTCTGTTTTACATATATCGGCTTCTGTCTTATATTTCTTTTGTGCCATAGGACTCCATCTTTATACTACATCTGAAAAAAAAAAAAAAAAAACACCTAGCCTAGATATATTTGCTTGGCTCTAAGTGTTCATCTGCTAAAGCAGAAACTGAATGGCATGGAGCTGAGCCATCCTTCCAATTCTGAGTTTTAAATCATTGTGAAATGAGTAGAGTTCAAACCATATGTTTTCTTCTATGAAATAAGTAGTAGAGGGAAACATTTTTTCACTTGGTTAGTTTGTTTCTCTGCTTCCTGTCAAAATGAGGAGACAGATTGGTAGATGTAGACACTATAATTTCTGGTTAAAGATGTTCTTGACTTTGAGGCAATGTTGTTTAACTTTCTTGCATCTTACAAAAAGGTTTCCATCAAATTTAGAAATCAGGGTGGTATTAACTTTTGACCACAAAAATGAGGCTAGACCTAGCAGAAACAAAGGCTTGTTTTGCTTACTGTCATTGGTATGTCAATGTGGACATCTTGATAGCTCTCTTTCCCCCCAAATGAAAGCTCCATTCTTCCCCTTCTAGACAAATTCTCCCTCCTCCAGTATTTCAGGATAATAACAGAGCCAAAATTAGATTCCCAAAGTGGACATTTAGTTTTTAACATCCTAATTGTTTGAAGGCACATCGGACAATGACCTAATTTTATGTGAGCCTGAAGAGACATTTCCTGCCCAGGCCATGCCTTATGAAATTTCCTACAGATGGCTATATTTCTTGATCAAATAAAAATTTTTGTTAGCTGTATCATTCCTTTCCTGCATATTAAGTAAAACATGCTAGTTCAAGGGAGAAGCCCCCTCCACCTTCATTGCTTTCACAGTACTATGGGTCCAGATTAAAAAAAAAAAAAAAATCTACCCAGGTTTTTCTACATAATGTTATTTCAGTATTTCAATTGATAGTGCAATCAATACATCAGGCTGTGTGGCAGCTTCTGACCTAGACTATATCATCGTATTAATCAATCAACTTGTAGAGACATTCAAAGCAAATCCCCCCTTGACAGTCACGAAGTTAAGAGAGAAGGCCAGAGGAAGGAAGCAGCACTTCAAATAACACAAATCAAATGGGTTTAGAAAAAAACACTTAGAGGTCACTAGGAAAGGAATGTTACCTGACAGTTCTCTGATTTGGTCAATATTTTGAAAACTACATTTCCTCTTGGGCCAAATTTAGCATAATGTGCCTAGGCTATTATACACTGGAAATACAGTTAAGTTAGGTTGGAAAAGGAACCTCCATTGGCACTATTTTCTTGTGAGATTGCAGCTCCAGACTGCTGCCTATTCACTTACTAATTTAGATAATACTTGAGATTATAAATTTCTTAGTAAGAAAACAGAGATGCATAAACTTGCCATTTGAAGATTTGAGGTTGTGAACAATAGCAAGTTAAAAAGAAGAATATAAAGACTTATTTGCTTATCTCTACTTCATCACGTTAAAGGAACTTCAGTTGACCTACTCTAAGGCAACTCCATTAGGGAAAACTTTAATTAAAAGAGTAAGACACCGTTTAATGATCAGAGAGTAAACACCGATCAGCATGGAGGTTACTGAAAAGCCTGTTTTTCTTACTTAGCTGAACAGAGCAATCTTTTACCAATAAGGAAGAAGAAATGAAAGTTCATTTTGCTTGCAATTTTCAACAAAGGAACACCGAGTAATCAAAGAAAAAATGTTGACTGAAGCTTTGGAATGGTGATTATGGTGTATGCTCTTTAAACTTTTCTTTTTTTTTTTCACTTCAGATACTCTGAAATTTATGGGAAACCATAACCATCATCTCTGTAATATTCTTCCCATTATTTTGAAAAATTATCATCTCTTCCCTTATCCTCCTCATCCACACACAAGTAGGCACTATAAAGTGCTTAGTACATGATCTGAGACTGGTAAGTTTCTTAAAAAAAACAGCATAGTTTAATATAGTTCTTCTTATGCAGATTTAATTCACACAGAGAACACTGAGCTAGCATTTTTAATTTTTTCTCCATTAAATCCCATGTATTTATTCATTTAGCTGTGTATAACTCTCATTCACTATTTCTACCGCATTACATTCCATTGAAAGAACTCACTGTATTTATTTTATTTATCACCTTTGTGGGACATCTAAACTGCTTTCAATTCTCTGCTTGTGTAAAACAATGCTGAGAAGAGCATCCTATATTTGCCACCATATGGTTCTATGCATGAGTTTTCCTTTGGGCTGTCAGGTTGTGGGGTGGGGAGTAAAACCAGCAGTGATATTAGATTAATGCACACTTAATTTCATTAAATCTGATGGATTGCTCTCCAAAAAGTCTGTGCCAGTTTACATCTCACCAGCAGAGCCCCAAATGGTTCCATTTTTCACCCAACACCAGAAGCCAAAATTCTCTAATTTTTGTCAATGTGATGGTATAAAAATATATCACACCATTATTTTAATAACCATGTTTTCTAATTACTAAAACAATGGACTCTCTCTTCATACACACTTTCCCTTTTATTAAATAACATGTTTATTCCTTTTTTTCCTATCAAGTTTAATATCTCTTGTTATTGTTGGTGATTTGAAGGCATGGTTGATGTATTCCACACAGCAATATCTTGTTTCATTTTAGATAGTGAAAATATATTCTTCCAGACTGTTAATTTTGTCCATGATGTCCTTTGTAGAAAAGAAATCCATAATTTTGATCTGACCTAATCCATAAATATTTCACTTTACCATTTATTATTTTTCTCATTCTTCCAGTTATCAGTCTTATTTATTTTTTTATGTGAGCAGTCATCTGATTTATAAAAAGATACAACAAAATTAAGAATGATACAAAATATCAACTTCAAAACAACGTCAAAAACTGAGTGTATATCTGACCATCCTCAGCTCTTAACAGGACAAATGGGTAAGTGGAATAGTTCATGCTATCACGTATTGCTCTATGAACCGCAGCAGAACAAGCTGGTAAAGGCAGAAGAACTCTTTTAAGAATTAGAACTGAGGGGCTCCAGAATCATCTGATATCTGCTTAATGTTGTACCTCTGGTTAGAAACGTACATGATGAGAACCCCAGGGATCTTCCAGATCCTTCCTTTAAGGTCTTGGTGGCCATAATATAACACTTGTGTTGAGTTACTCTCTGTACTAAGCAGTCATCTGCATGTGTTCCTTTGTGTGTTCATGGTAATTGTTCAAATCTTGGATCCCTGACAATCCTTAGAGCCACGCGATACTTCTGCTGTAATTCCTCAGCTTCAGCCATTAGGCAGTCAGTTCTACAAGGGATACACTTAGCATACAAATGGCCCATCACCGACTATATTAAGTCAAGTTTGTGTTCAATGGAAAAGTTGATAAAATTGGTTATCAACTAGGATGTGGTCAGCTGTGTGTTATATGGGAAGAATAAGCAGGAAGGATATTGGGGGATGTCTCTTTCCTCGAGTGTACTGAGATTTTTCTTTTCTTTCTTTTTAGGTTTTAATCTATCCTTCTCTTTAAGCCTCTGATCTCAGAGACTAAGCATTTGCTTCATGGCCACATACTTTCTTGCTTTCTTTTGCTCTCCCCTGATCATGCCACACTCTTGTTTCTTAGTCGTTCCTCTTTAAAACAACTTTTTCATTTGGCTTCCAGGACCTGACTTCCCTTAGACTCATTTTCACCATGTCTCTGGCTAATCTTCAGACTCCTTCCTTTATTCTTCTTTTTCATTTCTACCTCTCAGCATTCCCCACAGCTGCATCCTCAGTCTTTTTATTTCTTCCTATCTCTACTCATTGCACAGGAAATTGCATCCATTCACAAGGTCTACGATTAACATACATGCCCATGAGTCTTCAATTCTGTCTCTAACCAAGACCCTTCCTCTAACTCCAGACTGGTACATCTAAGTCCTCAGTGACTCACAACTCAGAGTTCTACTGCAGAAGCAGAACCAGGAAGAGATACATTGCAGCAGTGAATTGGCTTGTGGGGTGGTGAGCCCTGACTAAGAAAGCGAGAAATCTGCTGTAGGGCAGTCTGTCAGGAATGGCAGGCTGGAATTCTCAGACAAGGGCTCAAGTTATTATCCACAGAAGCAATGACTTTCTATCACAGGAAAAAAGTTAAGGTGAGAAAATAAATGTTTGTTCCATGAATTAATTGAGGTCTTTTACTTCCTTCCTATGGATTTTTTTTTAACTGGGGAAAGAAACTAACTTATATGTGCAATATTTGTCCTGCACTATATAAATTAAATGTTTTAATTAATAAGAAGATTAATATTTAATATTTATCGAGCGCTTACTATGTGCCCCAGTCCTGTTTCAATAACTAGGTATTATCACAGCTAAGCCTGTGACAATGCTGTGAAGCGTATTATCATGATTACCAGTTTTCCCTCAAAAAAATTGAGGCATGGAGAGATAAGCATCTTGCCTAAATTCACAGTTTATAAGTGACAGAGTTTGTATTTAAACCCAGCCACTCTGAGTTTAGTGCTTGTACCAAAATTTATTTACTGTGGGAAAGAACTACAATCTTTGTTTACAGGGATAAAGACGTTAAGATAATGATGGTGAGGGAGGTTAAAAACAATCCAGAGCTTCCAGTAGAGTTACAGGTTGCAAAGGCACACATATTTACCTCTTAAAAACATGTGAAATTTGCTAAGACAGACATAATTACGCAAATTTTTGTGGAAATAATTGGTAGCAAAAATGACCAAATAAACACTGATGGGCTGCATAAATTGCTCAAAACATCTTAGAAAGAACGCTTTAAAACGCTTGAATATCTTCAGTATTAAAACTGGGGAAATGATAGGTCATACCTAGCCTGTTGCCTTTTTTTTTTTTAAAGATTTTATTTATTTATTTGACAGAGAGAGATCACAAGTAGGCAGAGAGGTAGGCAGACAGACAGGAGGAAGCAGGCTCTTTGCTGAGCAGAGAGCCCGATGCGGGGCTCGATCCCAGGACCCTGAGATCATGACCTGAGCTGAAGGCAGAGGCTTTAACCCACTGAGCCACCCAGGCGCCTCTCCTTTTTTTTTTTTTTAAATAAAGTTTTTTATTGGAACATAGCTACCATTATTTGTTTACATATTGTCTGTGCCTGCTTTCATGGTAGGAGGTAAAGCTGAGTAGTTGTGGTAGAGACCATATGACCTGCAAAACTGACAGTAATTTTTACTTAGCCCTTTATAGAAAATGTTCACTGACCAACGCGTAGAAGAAAACCCTTGGAAATTATTACTGTAAAAACTGTTCTGCTTTCTTTCTACAGTTGTCCCAGTGTCCAGCTGGCTTTGAGGTGAAGACAGAATTTGGTCATGGAGTCATGAGAGCAAAAACGTCCCCCCAAAATACAATCATGCCTTCTTACAGGTGCTTATATTTAGATAACAAATCTACTTAAAATCATTTAACACAAATTGCAAGGCGTACTTTGAGCTTTTAGAGCCCTCTGGGAATCATCTGTTTGATTCATTAGCTGTTGAACAGATGTCCTCACATTAGAATTTCAGGGTTCATAAAATGTGATAAGATCTGGGGATGCATCTAAAACAGAGACCATTAAAGACCAGCTCTCTTCATGAGAGTTTCTATTAGCTCTTCTCCCCACCCCCTGGCCCCTACTTGGTCTCTTTCTTTGCTTGTTTTTGCAGCCTGGGTACTCACTGGTAAAGCTCTCATCAATTTTCTTACCATTAACCTGCAAAAATTAACAATTCCAGATTCATGTATTTTATGGTTCAGAAAGATTTAAAATATATATATTTTTAGATTTATTATTAAAAATAGAATTTCTTGCAAGGTAAAATAGGAGATATTTGGAGAAGTTTCTATTTACATGGTAGTTTCAACATACGATATTATAAAATATTACAAAAGTAAACAGGTTCCTGTTGATTTACATTCTTGTTATATGGTAAATACTTCATCAAGAAGTATTACATAGTATGAGTTAATAAATATGGGGAATTAATGGATATTAAATTATTTATCTGCTTTAAAATATTTTTGTAGTTTAAAAAGCAAAAAAAAAATCCTCTTCCCCACTGGCATCAAATTTGTTCCTTTATCCTTATTTGAAACATCTATGTCTGGGAAGTCTACACATGAACTTACACAATAACTAAACTGGAAATTTCTTCATCATTTTTTCAAAAGTTACAAAGTTATAAACTTTCTGCAAGTGACTGAGGATACGAAAATAGTTCCAAATTTAAATAATATAATCATTAAAAACAGTAATATTGACAGCAATAATTATCAAAATATAGGGGCAGCAGCCAAAATTATATTCGGAGAACTACTTCTGGATTTAAATTTTTTCATTCTTAAAGGAATGAAAAATAAAGAATTCAGCTTAAGAAGAAAAACAGTAAGGGATGCCTGTGTGGCTCAGTTGGTTAAAGGTCTCTCTTCAGCTCAGGTCATGATCCTGGGGTCCTGGGTTCCAGCCCCACCAGGCTCCTTGCTCAGTAGGGAGCCTGTTTCCCCCTTTGCCTGCCACTCCCCCTGCTTGTGCACTCTGACAAATAAATAAATAAAATCTGAAAAAAAAAAAAAAGGAAAACAATAAGAAAACAAAATTAAAATAAAGAAGAAAACAGGGGTGCCTGGTTGGCTCAGTAGGTTGATCATCTGGCTCTTGTCTACAAAGCTTTACCTTATTTAGAATGTCATACACTTAGAAACCTATAGTATCTGGCCTTTTCAGATTGGCTTCTTTCACTCACAAATAAGCATTTACGATTCCTTCATGTCTTTTCATGCCTTACACCTCAATGTTTTTTGGCACTGAATAATATTCCATTGTCTAGATGTACAACATTTTATTTACCCATTCACATACTAAAGGACATTTTGGTTGCTTCCAAACAATTATAAATAAAGCTGCTATAAATATCTGAGGGCAGGTTTTACTTAGACAAATTTTCAACTTGTTTGGATAAATAATGAGTACAACTGTACAGTTTTTTGGGTTTTTTTAAAATTTAACAACAGCGTTAGGGGCATTAAGGAGGGCATGTGATTAATCAGCACTAGGTATTATTTACAATTGATGAATCACTGAACTCTAACTCTGAAATTAATACACTATATGTTAATTAATTGAATTAAAAAGTAAATAAAATGCATGAATGATTATCTTAAAAAAAAGAAATTTAACTATGAAAAATTTTTGAGGAGGCTTGTTTTCCCTAGCTTACTATAAATGGCAGCACTCTATTATATTATACCCAGCCATCTTACAATTATGTTGCTTACTTTGGGCATTTGAAATTTAATTACAGTAGCTTAATGGAGTATTACATATTTTATGGCAAGAAAGAGGCATTATTCATCCAAGAAAAAAAGAATATATATAAATTATCCTTACTTTAATTCACTTCTGATTTTGGGAAACTAGTCTGAGGATCCCTGTGGAAAAAACCTCTGACTTTCATTAGGTGTCTTCGGGAGATTGCAGAATGCTTTTCTCTAGAACTCTTTAATGGTGAAATTGATTCATTTTCTGGTTATATTTTCCTGCGAGCTAGACAGTGGCCTTAGAACACCTGGTTTGGCCTGAGTGTTGCAGAAAACAGCACTTTTCTGCCTATTTCATGATTTTGTGAGGAATATATAGACTAAATAAAATCCTCATGTGCTACTCAAGTATTAAAGGAAGTTCTGAGTGTCCTTTCATTTTATACTCTACTAATGTAACTCTGAGAAATAGTCCTAACTTCTGAGACAGTCAAGGTCCATTTTATCAAAGGGCATTCTTTCAAGTGATAGGATGGATTAGACTAATAGATTATGAGGATGTTATATGGGGATATTGCTTTGGAGTCGATCCACTCCTGCAGAGTCCATACCACTCTGAAAAAGAAAGCCTGACTGGGGAGGTACTTGTTTATTGCTATGAATTTGCGGTTGTGGTGGTCTATTTTACACCTGCAGGATCTGGTGACCAGGAGTGCAAGGTATTAAGAAACTGATAACATGGCTTGTTTAGACAGCATCAAGAGGATGACATGGAGGAAAGAGATAGGGTAAAAATCTGGCTTTGCCTCTAGGTAGAAATGTAGCTCCTTGTTGAAGAAAGAGTGACATTTTCTAAGTAACAATTATCTACACAGCTATGTGTCTTAATGGCTAAATTGCGTGTGAAAATGGCATACAGATCTATCAGGGAGTATATGCATAGTTAATTATGTCTGAAATAATAAATGTATGATTTTTCACAGAATAAGGTAAACAGCCAATTAAAATAAGATACGATATACACTTTCTCTACTCATTAGTCAAAGCATAAAACATTTTAACATTGCCTAAATAATTTACTTGTGTTAAAATAAAGGGAAATGCTTAAAACATTAATAGGGTACTTTACAATCTTGAAGTCAATAAGTTGTTATATGATGGTTATGTAAATAATTCACCACTCCATTCAGCAGAAGAGGACTAAGGCTTTTCTGCACAGTGCAAATACTTCAAATTTGCCATAGATTTCTCCATTGGGTCAAGCTAACTTCAATGGCTTCTCACAGATGAATCCTGGAGACATTTTTTTGCTAATATTCTGCTTACGTTTCTCTCTATGGAAATATTACTAACTGTGAACTTTTACTTATTGCTACTATGATCCAAGCACTATTCAGGTGCTATGAAAAGGGACAAATTAAATACTGACTGATCATACTTAGCTTCTTGAGCAAAAATAAAATAAAGATTAGCAAAAAAAAATTAACAAATAACTTATATGCATATCAGATTAAATTCACTTTCAATATTCAAATCTCAATAGACTTCATGATTTAGTATGCATGAGAAATCTTATGTTTCTAGAATAATTTGACCCAATATAATTCACAAAATAGATTATGTGCCCCAAACGTACGCTACAAATAAGAGATGAAGGTGGTAAAGGACCACAAAACACCTTCAGTCAGATTCACTTGAGGTATAGGTGTGGATAAAATTTGAAGAAGTAAGGGGAAGAGGGCAAGCCATTCCAGGGGGAAGGAGTGTATGAAGTACTCCAAGTGAAGACATTATCAGAGAGGAAAGCTTGGAATTCCTCTCTGAAAGGAATAGTTCTGACAAACATCCCTGCTTTTGACTAGCTTATACAGAAAACAAAATAGACATGGCTCTCTACAGAAGATGGCATGTTCTTATTATGTTGCCTTATGGAACATTTCAATTCCCCATCCTTAATGATCTCATCCCAAATGAATTTTCCTAAAGTTTTAATTCACTGACTTATTTGGGCTAAACGTCTTAACATATGTCCAAATATTTGAATGAAACAGATTGCTAAAATAAGAAAAAACACTGGATTATATAACAAAGGTGTGACCATTGCCATTTTATTTTGACACTTTCAATTAAAGGGAGTGAACTAGGGATCACCACGTTATATAGAATTACTGAGTATAGAATTAACATGCATGTTTGCTCTAAGAAATTCACCATTTTTCTAACAGTTTGTAATAGCTGATTGGTCACATAAGAAAAAATGAAGTATACCATTAACCCATTTCTCATCACTAATGGATTACATAATGGAGTCCAATTGCATCTAATCTCTTCACCTAAGTGTGCCTGCTTGAAGACGTAGACAGAGAATAAGAAGCTGATACTAGAAAATGCTTCAGTTTATCTGGGAAGCCCTTCTCCATCTACAGGTAAGCATTATCACAATTTCTGGAGACAGACCATTCATCATTTTCTCCCACCATATGTAAAAATACAAAGAGTATTCACTACGCACATAAAACCATAGATACACACATGTGATTTCCAAGTGAATGCATACACACCCCCACCACATTCCTTTGTGGCATGATGCTCAAGAGATGACAATTAATTCAACAAAACACACAGTTCTTAGGTATGATGATCATTGCAAAAAGAAATGGCTGATTTTTAAAAACTATATTTATAACTGAAACTTTACAGAGCAACATTTTAACTTCCTTCCTTATGGCACATTTAAATACTGTAGAGTACCAGAAAAAAATTGCCAAACCAATTGCTATGTTTCACTATATGTTTTACAAGTTTATAAAGCACCATAATATTGCAAAGAGTTAATCATTTCAATATATTCATGGTGATTGTTAACTTTTTTTTTCTTGTCATTTTGTTTTTAATTTGACAAACAAAAGAATGTTCCAAAGGTGATTTCATTTGAGTACTGTTTGTTTGGCAATGATAATTTATTAATTACTCTAAAGTTTATATATTTATTAAAAACTACCAAATCAGGGATGCCTGGGTGGCTCAGTTGGTTAAGCGGCTGTCTTCAGCTTGGGTCATGATACCAGGGTCCTGGGATCGAGTCCCACATCGGGCTCCTTGCTCGGCAGGGAGCCTGCTTCTCCCTCTGCCTGCCATTCTGCCTACTTGTGCTCTTTCTCTCTCTGACGAATAAATAAATAAAAAATCTTTAAAAAAAAAAACAAACTACCAAATCAGTAATCTTTACAGTGACAACTTCAAAGTAGTAAACTTTCACAATAACATGATTATCACAGCTCTTCCAAATTTAAATATATCTGTTTCTTTGCTTTTATAAATGTGTTCGTGTCTATATTAGAAATGATGCTTGAATGCACTACTTTTATGATTATTGCATGTGTTCTGAAAATATGAAACACCTAAAAATGTCATTAAAATACTTAAAATATGTCCCTGAAAGGTGGGCTTGAGGTACATTACCCACTTAAAGCCTAGAATTTTCAATTGCTTTTGCCTTTCTGAGCACCATAACTTTATTTTCAATATACACTGTCTATTATTTTCTTAGTACCAGAGAGAAGATGCCTCAAATTAACACTACAGCGATTGGGGGCACAAGTGATTTGGAAAGTAATTTTTTTTCTATTTCCTATATCTTTTCAGTCACACAACATTAAAACAACATCCTATTAAAAAGCTTCATAAAGTCATAATAGGCAAGACAATCTCAAAGTCAAGTGTGTCAGCTAATAAACCTACAGAGCCATTAAATCTACACTCTTTACTAGCCATTCGGTCTATACCCTACCAAAATAAAACTTGTTCAAATAAGAAAAGCAATTTTAGACTTCAAACATTAGACGAACACATATCTGGACTGGGATGGAAATGGAGATTTTTATTTTTCTAGATGCTACACAGCATGAGCCTGAGGAGGGACGTGGGACAGATCAGGGTGGAGAGGAAGAACGATGGTGACAGAGTTGTGTCATATGGTAGAGACACTGTGCCTTCCACATTGTGCCCACTGTCCACAAGCAGTAGAATTAAACCAACTGAATATGAACTAAAATTAAACTAATTAAAGAATTAACTAATTAAAATAAAAACTTCATTTGCTCACTTTTTTTTTTTTTTCATTTGCTCACTTTAATGACATTTCAGTTGTTTAATAGACACACATGGCTACTGGCTACTGAATTGGATAGCACAGAACAGAGCACACTGATCACTGCAGAAAGTCCTTTAATTCAGCCCTGGGTAGAATAAAGTAGTCACAAATTAGTGTCTCGATTTAATACAGCTAAAGTTTCAAATAACCTGGGCACCCTGACTCTTCCTAGTTTTAGGAATATGCAAAGTTTGCAATCTTTATTTTAACATGGATTCATTTTTAATACTTTTTACTATATATATAGACAGAAAATTGAGTATTCACAGTCCATCTACATGAATTTTTACAAACTGAAACTGATCCCCCACCCCCACCCCTCCCGCCATAGCCAGCACCGAGATAAATAAATAGAATTCCTTACTGGCATCCCAGAACCAGCCCCTCCCCTCACTCCCTTATAAATACCTCCTTTCCAGTCATTACACTAACACTGATTACTTTACTTATTTTATATAAAAGGGATCATATATTATCTAGTCTTCTGTGTTTGACTTTTTCTGCAAAAGATTATGTTTCCAGGGTTCATTTACATTATTGTGCGTATCTGTAAATGGCCAGTTTTCATTGCTGTATAGCAGGAACCAGCAATACATACATATATACACACACACACAAGAGACAGATAGCAAATATTCTCAGGTTTGTGGGCCATATGGTCCCTTTCACAGCTACTTAACTCTGCCATTGTGGAGTCAAAATAACCATAGTCAATGCGTAAATGAATGGATGTAGTAGCTGTGTTCCAATAAAACTTTATCTACAAAAACAAGCAGTGGGTTACACTTGGTCTTTGCTCTGTAGTTTACTGTGTTGTGTGACTAAATCACAGTCTATTCATTCTACTGTTGATGGCCATCTGGAAAATTTCTAGTTTGGGTTATTATTAGTGGTCTGGGAACATTTTACTACATATTTTTGGTAAACGTTTGTAATTCTCTTCTTATGATTCCTCTACCTGCCATGTTCCCCACTCACTCTTCAGGTATTTAGCCCTTAGCACATACTTTAAATCTCACCCCCTGGTATGAGTCAGATTGTCTCCCCACTCCCCAAAAGTATGTTCATGTTCTAACCTCCAGTAGCTATGAATGTGACCCTATTCGAAAACTGGATCTTTGTGGATGGACTTGAGGTCAAGCTGAGGTTATTAGGGTAGGTCCTAATATAATATGACTGAGTCTTTATAAAAAATGGGAAATTTGAACCAGAGATACGCTTAGAAGGAAGTAATATGAAGATACAGGAAGAATGCTATCTACGAGCCAAGGCATGCCTGAGGCTACCAGAAGCTAGGTGAGAGGCAGGGAACAGGTTTCCCCTCACAATCCTGAAAAGAAACTAACCTCTGACACCTTGATCTTGGACTTTCAGCCTCCAGAACCATGAGAAAACAAATTCTCACTTGTGAATTTGTATCACTCATTTGTGTTTTTTATGCAACACTCGCAAATCAATACACCACCAAAGAGAGGTCTCCCCTGACTACCTATCTACAGTAGCACTCTCCCTGTTACTTCACTTGGTCTTGCTTATTTTACCCATTACCCACTTTTCTTTATATTTTATTTTCCCTGCTAGGATTAATTTCTAAGAAAGCAAAGATCTCAACTGACTTTTGGACCATGCAGTTTTCCTTACATAATATACCTAAGTGATCAATAAATATTTGAATGTGCAGGGTGGCTAGTGTTGCCATTTTTAATTGACACTTTAGAACTGAAAGTAGCTGGAATAGTAAAGTCCACAAGCACAAGTGAGTTAACTGTGGAAGAATTAATAGTTTTACAAGATCCAGACTGAGTGACATTAATATGAGCAGATTAGGAAGAATTTTAAGGAGTGGAAAAACAGAAGTCAGTCTCTGAAATTAGTATGTATTGAGCTACTATGAAACAATTATTCTACTAGGCACTGTCATTTTACTGCTCTGCCATATCCTACCTTATTTAACTTCTGTAAGTCAGTATGTTCATATAAACAGTGAGGAAAGTGGTAATGCCTACCCTATAGGGTTACTGCACAGAATAACAAAATGCCTACAATTTACTCTGCACACAGTCCAGTACAGAAAATGTGCAATAAATGTAAACTTACAGAATCTGCAATGCATTTAATAGAAGAGAAACTAAACACTGACAGTGCCCAAGGGCCCACCGCTTGTAAGTGGCAGAATCAAGCACTGAATCCAGGATTATTTGGACTCACTGATCATTCTACATTCCTATTTATATGCTCTTTCTGGACATTTTTACAGCGACTGGCTTGATTAGTATTCCTTTTGTGAGAGAAGTCTTTTATTTTTTAAGAGAAAGCAAAACCGGCTGCTTTGAAAGGCTGCCTCGGTTATTTTGAGATGTGGTCACAATAGGAGGCCTCGAGGCTTGTGTGTCAAACTCAAATTGTAGACCCCAACACTTGAAACAACTACATAAGTTTAAGAGCAGTGCCACGCCAATTTAAACCTAGTTCAGTAATGACAACATCACAGAGCTCTTTCTGATTCTCTGATTTTACGTACTCAGAGACTCTTTATTTGGAGAGATTTAAAAGTGTTCACTCTAATGATGGAAATTTAGAGATTTGAAATCTTAATAAAAAGACTGAAACATGATTTTCAGCACTGCCAGCAATGGTCTGGCCCACAGAATAGTTTTCATTACGATAGAGGTCAGTCAGCAGGGGTAAATCATGGCCATCATGAGTGGTCATACAGCCTTCAGAAATGAACATACCCTGGTATGACAATTTGGTTGCTTGTTTTTAAAAGATACTGTCTCCATCTTTTGCATCTAATATAATATTACATTTCCCTGGTACTGCCAAACAAACACTGAAACACAAAACTGTTTCAGGTTTGTAGAAAATCAACCTTTTCCTTATTGATAGTTGCCAAAAATAGGGGCGCCTGGGTGACTCAGCCGGTTAAAGTGTCTGCCTTAAGTCATGATCCCAGGGTCCTGGGATGAGCCCCACTCCCGCTTCCCCTGCTTCTCCCTCTGACCCTCCCCACACAGGCACACACAACACTTGGGTGCATGCCCACACATGCGCACTCTCTCTCTGCTATCTTTTTCTCAAATAAACAAAATCCATTAAAAAAAAACACTTGGTAAAACTAAATTATAGAGAAAATAAAGTCCTAATTTTAAAGCAGTGGTAGTACTCTACCCACATACCTAAAAATGTAGCTGTGTCTATAAACATACATCTACAAACAAAACACTGCTGCAAACAAATTTCCTACATTTAATGAGATTTTTGCTTTTTGAGAAAAAGCCTATGTTGATAAATTTCTATCCCAATACTCAAACCTTCTATAATTTAAGGACATTCATGGTGAGGAAGGAGGTCCAGAATCATCTACTAGGAGTTGTTAAGGGTCTCTAGTTTCAGTCAGATCAGGCAGTTGGAATAACAATTTCATGAATGTGTACCAATATCAGGTAGACAATGAATCAGAGGCAATTTGCCATAAAGCATAGGTAATGCTAAGTGAAATACTAACAGCATCTTCAAAGGCAAGAACATTTCCTACAACTCAAGGTTCTAACCTCATGCTATTCTGAGATTTTAACCCTAAGTAATGGTCCAGTCTTTCCTTCTCATTATCAACCTGTAGTTGACAAAAAAAATTACAAAGAATTTTAGCTTTGCAGTATTTATTTTCTTTATTATATTGCAGTATTTATTAACCTATGCTTTCTGTATTAAGTAGAAATGAAGTCATTTTATATTATGAATATAAACTTTGTCCTATTGAAGAAATATATATATATATACACACACACATACACACGTGTGTGTGTATATGCATGTGTGTGTATATTGAGAACTGGCATGAAACAAATGTGTAAAAAATATGCAATTATGTATCTACAACTGAATACCTAGCCCTTCATAAAACCAAACTACATAAAATCGTTGTGTTTTAACTTCTGAGCTGCTCGTGGCTGTCTGATTCAGTGCTCTCTATTCAGGGACACGTCTGCTTCCTTTGGGACATTTTCTGCCTGCCGACGACAAGGATGCTGTTCCAAAATGAAATTTGGAGCCCAATTTTAAATTGAATCTCACCCTCCAGAGTAAACAATAGATGGAAGCTGCTTATTAAATCATCAACTTTTAATTAAATCCTCTGCAGCTGTACGATCCCCATACTCAACAAGGTGATAAATGCATTGTATTTTAGTTTAGTTATTTTTTTGTACTAAACCCAAAGCAAAAGGGAGAGAGAGAGAGGAGAGAATGTATGATATTTACCAAGTTACCAAGAATGGATTCACTACAACTTCTTGATCAAAGCACAGTGTAGTGTTTTAAAACACTGCAGCCAGCAATTTGGAGTTGAATCTTGACTCCAGGGCCTACTAACTCTATGACTTTGGACAAATCAGATGACCTTTCTTAGCCTCAGTTTCTTAGATTAAATCACTGGTTCTAATTCTCCCTCCAGTTCTCCCTATATTCACACTACTGTCATGGCCTAATTTTGGATGCAGGGTTATCACTCCTGCCCTTGACTTTGAGCTTGACCATGTAACTTGTTCTAGCCCAAGACACGTAGGTGGAGGTCAATGTGCCACTTCTGAATGTAGGTCTGAAGAGGCCTTGTGTGTTTCTGCTTATTCTCTTGCATTTTGTCATCACCCAAAAGAAAAATCTCATCCTAGGCAGCTGCTTCTCTTTGATCCTGAGTTCCATGATCAACAGGTGAGGAGCGGAACTTTCCCTACCCCATCTAACCTAGATGAACTGTCCCAGATGACTTGCAAGCACATGAAAAACAAACACGTATTTTATGCCACTGAGATACTGTGTTATACAGCATTACTGATTAACTGAGAATTAAGATGGCCTCTTAGTCATAGAGTTTTGGAAAAATTAAAAAGAGCACCCATTCATCTAAGGAATAATAAATGCCTACTATTCACAAGACCTGTTGGTACAACGTTGGGGAATTAGAGAGATAAGGTCCCTGCCATCAGGAAGATTGCATTCTAGATGTAATGTGTATATTTGATTATTTATAACATGGTATTCCTAACATGTATTCATAATATGGTAAGCACAATAATAAATACTAAGACAATAACTACATAAAAAATGTATTACTATTTAATGTTAGTAATTCTGTTCCATGTTGATGTAAGGGAGAATGACAAACCTAAAACAGAAACCATACTACATCATGAAAATAGAATGCCTAACAACTACCTTCTGGGACAAAAATTTTCAATAAGCAATTTGTTCAGAAATGGATAATAAGTCGGGAAAAAAAGCTGCAACATAAGTCAACATATAGGTCTTGAATTAGCAATGTTACTTTACATGTTATTTTTTTTAAGATTTTATTTATTTATTTGACAGAGAGAGAGAAAGAGCACAAACAGGGGGAGAGGTAGAGGCAGATGGGGAGGGAGAGGGAGAAGCAGGCTTCCCCCTAGCAGGGGGAGCCACATGGGGGGCTTGATTGCAGGACCACAAGATCATGACCTGAGCCAAAGGCAGATGCTTAACCAGCTGAGCCACCCAGGTGCCCCACTGTTCCTCTATAGGTTTTTGAAGACTGAGAAACTTAGAGAGCAAGTAAGTTTGATTTATTGATGTCACATAGTGTGATGGCTAGTTTTACGTATCAACTTGACTGGCCAAAGGTATTTGGTTCATCATTATTCTGAGTGTGTCAGAGGAGGATGTTTCTGATGAGATTAACATTTGAATCAGTAGGCTGAGTAAAGTAGGTTGTCCTCCCCATTGTGAGTGGTCACTATGTCTTCAAGGCCTGAACAGAACAAAAAGGTAGGATCAAGGAGAATTCCTTTTCTCTGCCTTTACCATAAACCTGGGACACTGATCTTTTCCAGTCTTCGGACTTGGGACTAGCACTAGACCTTACATAACTAGCTCTCCTTGCTTGCTGACTGCAGACTGTGAACTTCTCAGCTTCCATAACTGCATGAGCCAATTTCTATACTCTTAATTTTTTATATCCTTATCACAAATATCCTTTCTCTCTCTATATATATATATATATACACACACATATGTGTATATACATATGTGTATATATATGTATACATACACACATGTACGTGTGTATACACACACACATCTTACTGATTCTGTTTCTCTAGACAACCTATATATAGAATACAGAAGCTGCTCCTTTTTCTTTGACATTCTGTCAAACCACATTTAAACATTGCAAATCCATAAACAAATATTCCAAAACAAACCAAAATAACCACAAAAGATATCTTAAATGAAAGAGATGCCATATATATATTTACTTTGCTGTTTTAAATTCTTATGATAGTGTATGCATACAAAGAGATAACCTATTTCTGTAATGATGAAATAATAATTTTGTAGTAACACCAGAAAATCTTCGAATGTTATAGTTGAAAAGGAAATGAGAGAATTACTCATTCATCATTTTACAAGAGAAAATTCCTCCTGGGGAAAGCTCAAATTTGCCAAGGTCACGGACAATGTCAAAACTGAGATAATAGTACTAGTAAGACATATCATCTACTGAGTACTTATGTATCTCCCACTGTGATTCACAATCATTACTGCATTTGATAATCGCTGAACAAGTATGTGAGTTATGTGTTATGATTATCTTAGTTTTTTAAATGATGATATAGCTTAGAAATGTTAAGGAACATTGTGTGTGGCCCACAGAAGTGGTCAAATCAGCCTTAAGCCATTTGACTTTACAGTAGTGTTTCTCGAACTTTAATGTACATATAAATCCTTGAAGATTTTGTTAAAATGCCTGAAATTCACCTCAGAGAGTCTGACAGAATTGGTATGGGGCAGCCTTCTATAGTATAAGCATTTAAAAAAATATATCTCCCAGATGATTCAAATGTGCAGCCTTGGTTGCAACTCCTACTTGGAGCCTGTATGGCTAAGTTCTTTTTATATCTCCTGTACCCTTTAGAAAAAGCACTCAGAATTAGGCCATTACAAATTACAAAGTACACAATCTCCTTGTCCTTAATATTGGATTTGACTTTTAGCAGGGAGGGGACACTAGAAAACAGGAGAGCCATTAAAAACGTGTTATAATTAGGATGGAAAAGGAAACCATTTGGGAAAGTGGTTTGGGAAAATAGATGCTAATATAACAATGCTATAAACCAAAATAATATCAATAATATTACCAATAACAATGTTCCATTGTTTTAAACTAAACTGTAACACTTACTACAGTGGTAGATTGGCTTAGCCTTTCCAATTAATTTCCTCACTAAAATAGAATTAAACATTCAACACCTCTGCCATGTGAATTTCTAGCACCTTCACCAGAGTAGGCAAAGAATAGGTCCTGCCGCCTGCTAATGTTGGCTTTGCAGGCTGCTAAGGCTTCCAGTGCACTTGTAGCACTCAGATAGGCCCTTTGCACTTGGGCCATCAATTCTGAGATTTTCCCCAGGTACTGACTGGCACCAGAATGAGAGACACGTTGACCAGATCTGAACTCAATCCCCACCCCATCCAACTCCTGCAGAATCCCAGCTGTTCCACAGAACTGTGAGGGAGAAATAAATGCTTACTATTACAAACCACTACATGCTGGAGTGCTAAAGTTGATTTAGTACTACTTGGAAAAACAAAACAAAATCCAACTAATACAATGATATTTAAATAAAAACATTCTGCGTTACATATTGATGATGATTTTTTTAAGATTTTATTTATTTATTTAATTGACAGAAAAAGAGAGAAAGACAGACAGCGAGAGAGGCAACACAAGCAGGAGGAGTGGGAGAGGGAGAAGCAGGCTTCCCGCTAAGCAGGGAGCCCGATGTGGGGCTCAGTCCCAGGACCCTGGCATCATGACCTGAGCCGAAGGCAGACGCTTAACAACTGAGCCACCCAGGCATCCCTGATTATTCTTTTCACTGACCAGTATGAAACACTCCATATCTTCCTAATGATTCTGAAATTCCTGAATGAGTTCTAGTGGAAGGCAGCCCTCTTCCTACTATGGAAATAAAAAAGGCCAGTTGGGATATGGGCATGTGACCAGGCTCAGCACTCAATCATATTCCATTTATAATTTAAATCTCAATATAAAGAAACAAAGCAGCAGAGACTGTGGCAAATTCCATTTCTGGGGGACAAGAAAGATGTAAGCGGTGACATTAAATTCTGTTGATGCAAATGGCAAACTATGGAGCTCCATTTTCGAAGGTGGGGTAACACAGTGCCCTCACCGAACTGCTTCTGGGACACTATTTTGGCTGGCATTGGGCTGCCTCTCCTCCATTTTCTCCTGCAGTTTTCCATGCCTTATTTCAAGACCCTCCTGGGTCTCCGCTGAGCTATCAATTAATCTTCCAATAAACACGACTTCTGCTTATATCAAGCAGGGCAGTATTTCTCATTTGCAACTAAAATGTCTGCATGTCCTATTTGCCTTTGTTCATTTAATTCTCAAACATTTATCCAGTACCTGCTATGTCAGGCACTGTACTATGCTCTAGAAATAAAACAGCATGAGGCTCAACTGCTCTCAAAGGATACATACATACACATACAGTTGATTCTTGTTATTCATCATAATGATGTTTGATCAAGTCACCACAAATACTGAGTTAGTGAACACTGAACCTGGCTCTTAAAGAGTTTAATGCAGGGTTAGGTTCTAATGAGCCTCTGACCACAGCATTTTTAACAAATGATCAATTTATAACCTTGTTTTATGTGTGTTTCTGTTTAAATACACCTTATTATTAAACTTCACTTAATAAATATTATTTATTCAAAAAAATTTGAACCATGGCCAATGGCACTATAATTCATGCTTGAACACAGCTTATCTAACACCTACATTTTTTCTCTAAAGCACAATACAGCATTCCTGTGCTAGTATCCTGTGCTGATACTAGACAGCACTTTACCCCTTTACTTGAAGACCATTTTACACAGTGAAATCATCAAGAAAAATCACAAAAATGTGAAAAATAGGCACTAAATATATTCTGAGAGGCACTTGTTTATAGTATGAGAACTGAAACAAGGAAGTGTAGTAGTACCTTATTCTCCCTCAGTTGGGAATGTGCATATTGGGTGACTCAGTTTTTTCACCCATCTGTGCATATTTATAAATGATCATGAAAGCCCAGTGAGTACTGATTTGGGGATTAAAATAAACTTCAGCACATAGATGAGTTCACACACATGAAATATGTTAATAATGAAGACTGACTATATACAGATTAAAGACACAGAGATATAGCTATATAGACATACATGCAGGTGTGTGTGTAAATACAGTTGACCCTTGAACCATACCGGGGTTAGGGGAGCTGACCCCATGCAGTCAAAAATCCACATAGAACTTTTGACTCCCCAAAACTTAACTACTAATAGCCTACTGTTGACTGGAAGCACATTTGATTAACACATATTTTGCATGTTATATGAATCATATACTGTGTTCTTGCAATAAAGTCAGCTAGAAAAAATGTTTAGAAAATCATAAAGAAAATACATTTATAGCACTATACTGTATTCATCCAAAAAATTTGCATATAAGTGAAACTGCACAGTTCAAACCTGTGTTATTCAAAGGTCAAATGTAATTTCAATGTATGATGTGTTTTTAGTAAAGAAATGTGAGATGTAAGATATATGAGAATTTCAGAGAATGGGAGGACAGTAAGGAAGGAGAGCCCTATGTATGGCAAGCAGAATAAGGCAGATTTAAGACATCTTATTTGAAGTACCCTTTGGAGATGAACAAGAGGTAGGCTTTCCAGACAAAGGAAAAGCTTCTGCAAAATCCCAGATATGAGACATCAAAAATCATTGTGGGAATGATGGACTATGGAAAAGGAAAAAGGTATGTTGACTGAGTAGGAGAGGAAAGGTAAGTTAGACTCTGAAAATATATTTCAAGTCACACCAAAGAGTACAATGTATACAGGAGAGCATGCTCAGATTTGAGCTTTGGAAAAATAACTTCCATGATTATGTGATAGTTGAATCAACAGAGAATGGGCTGGAAATTCCAGATGGGAGGAGCTCATAAAAACAAGAGGTACGAAGCTGAACTAAGACTGGGAGAATGGAAATAGGTTTCAAATCCACAGGCTTTGAGGACGAATTAAGTATTATAAAGTGGGAAGAAGAACCAATTAGGAGCAGATTTGGTTTTTACCTTTAAAATCTTTAATAGAGGGGCGCTGGGGTGGCTCAGTTAAAAGAGTCTGTCTTCGGCTCAGGTCATGATCTGGGATCGAGCCCCACCCGCCCCGCATCTGGCTCTCTGCTCAGCTCTCTCTAGCTCTCTCTCTCTCTCTGTGTGTCAAATAAATAAATAAAAGCTTTTTAAAAAATAAAATCTTTGGGGCGCCTGGGTGGCTGAGTGCGTTAAAGCCTCTGCCTTCAGCTCAGGTCATGATCTCAGGGTCCTGGGATCGAGCCCCACATCAGGCTCTCTGATCAGCAGGGAGCCTGCTTCCCCCTCTCTCTCCCTACCTCTCAACCTACTTGTGATCTCTCTCTCTTTGTCAAGTGAAGAAATAAGATCTTAAATAAATAAATAAATAAATAAATAAATATTAAATAAATATTAAATAAAATAAAATAAAATAAAATAAAATAAAATAATAAAATCTTTAACAGAACCTGGGTATGAAATAGGCAGTTCTGCTAGTAAAAACCATGAGCCTGCTTTTGTACAGGCCCAGAAGGAAATAACAATGAGACAGCCAAGTCAAGTATTTCAATCATTAGTGAAAGTAAAGAAAATATTGCTCAGCATAATTTTTTAATCCCTTGGTCCGTGGTTCCTGTATTAACTGAAATAGGAACAATGAAAAGATACTTAATATATGTCATTTTGATGATAAATTTGTTATATGAAAAATTTCCCATAATTCTCATGACTATGAATTACAGGTTATGAAATAAACTTTTCAATGTAAAAAATATTTTTGTTCTATTAGACACAATAGCATATGTATGTGTCAGTATATGGAAAAACAGTATGGATGAATATATTTGAAAAATAGTAATTTACTGTTTTTCCAATTCCAAGAAAAACATGAGCACTTTACTGATTTTTAGATCTACAGCTGCCCGGATACCCAAAGCATGTATGTAGGGGTGACCTAAGTATGATGTGATACCAAAAAAATCTATTTTTTTTAAAGGTTTTATTCATCTATTTGAGAATGGGAGAGACAGGTATAGTGACGAAGAGCACAAGTGGGGAGAAGAGGGAGAAGCAGGGCTCAATCCCAGGACCCTGAGATCATGACCTCAGCAGAAGGCAGACGCATAACTGACTGAGTGACCCAGGTGCCCCTCCACCCACAAATATACTGACCACATAATATCAATGGTTTCAAGTAAGTATCCAATAGGAATGTCCAGTGGGGAGTCTTGGGTACATGCTTCTTTTTATTTTGTAGATTTACAGGAAAAGTAAGCACAATTATAGCCTAATTAAAATTATGTGAGCAACACAGTCATTAGGTATATCATGATCTGAACTATGTCTTGCAGGTCTTTCAAATTAATTATGCCTTTGCTATCTGATGGCTTCCCTTAGCCTACCATTTTTATTTTAAATAACTACTTATGCATAAGAAAGCACAAACAAAATAAATACCAATGCTAGCAAGTAGACAGACAAGCATCATCACATAAATTCAATGGCTCTCAGAAACAATGAATTCTATAATACAGCATCTCTCACAAATCCAAACTGCTTCAGCCACTTACAAGGAAATGTGCCCTGTCAGTGCTTATTGGCATGCAAAAATGGAAACCTGGAAGATTCAAACCATCAGATGATCAATCCCAAAGCCACTTACAGAGGTCATTCCTGGGGCTTCTGCGATTAAAGGATGGAGTAGGAGTTAAACTCCGATATAGTCATTGCTGCATTTTCTCATTCACTTATTTACTCAGCAAGTATTTATCAAGTGTGGATTAGTATGTATTTATGTTCCTGGAACTGCTCTAGGAGCTTAGGATGTATTGGTGAACAAAAGAGACAAGGTTTTGCACTTTGGAGGACCTTACATTCTATTGGAGAGGCACAAAATACAAACATAATATTAAGTAAATTATCTGTTACAAGATGATAAATACCATGGGGAAAAAAGAAAGAGCAGAACAGATTAAGAGGATTAGGAGTGCTGGAACACAGATTGCAAATATTCAACAGGACGGTCACTGTAAGCTCCTTTGAGAACAAAATGCTTGAGCCAAGATGAAAAGGAGAGAGGGAGTGAGTCAACCCACTATCTGGAAAAAAGAACTTTTCAGAAAAGAGTTGGCGCTAAGGACACAAGGCAGTCAGTCCATTCCTAAGCATTCAAGGAACAATAAGGAAGTCAGAGTGACTACAGCAAAGTGAGAGAAGAGAATAGAAGAGGAGGAGCTTAGAAAGGTATCTGGGATCCTAATCAAATAGAGCTTTATAGACCCCTGGAAGACATTTTGTAGATCTAGATTGACACTGAATGAAATAATGAGCTGCTGATGGGTTCTGAGCAGAGGGATAGGATACATCCTTTAGAAAACAGCCCACTGGCTGGGCTGAAAATGGACTGTGGAGGAGCAAGGATAAAGTAGGGAAACCTGAGGAGATTGCAAGAAACTTTACTGCCTTTAAACAAGGTTCCCGCCATTAAAGCATAAAATGATTACATTCTGCCAAATGATTAAAAAAAAAAAGAAAAGACTGTATACAACTATTAATGCTGAAGAACACCCTGCCCCTGTTCTAAATTCAGGGGAGACTCCACACATAAATGAATAAAGGGCACAGAGGATGTTGTGGTTTCAGGGAGGAGCTAAGTGGAGAATGATTATAAAATCAGTCAAATCAACTTTAAGGTTTCAAAATGTTCTTTTTTTCTCCCAGTTCTGTCAAAATATAACTGACTTATAACATTCTATTCATTTAAGGCACACATAATTATTTCATATATGTATATATTGTAAAATGATTACCACATTAAGTCTTGTTAACATCCATCACCACACATGGTTACAATTTTTTTCTTGTAATGAAAACTTTTAAGATCTACTCTCTCAGCAAGTTTCAAATATATAATCTGTGTGTGTGTGTGTGTGTGTATAATACAAATTGTTAATGATAGTCAGAACTTATTTATCTTATTACTGGAGGTTTGTACCTTTGACCAGTTTCACTCATTTTTCCCAGTCCCAACATCTGGTAATAACCACCAACCTGTTTGCTCTTTCTGGGACTAGTTTGTTTTTTTGTTTTTTTTCTTTAGATTCCACATGTAAGTGAGATCATACAGTATCTACCTTTCTCTGTCTGACTTAGTCCAAGCAGCATAATGCCCTCCATCAAAGTCTATCCACATTGTTACAAATGGCAGGATTTCTTTCCCTTTTATGGTTGTCTTGACCAAGAATTAGGTGTTGAAGCATTAAAGGTTTAAATTTTTTTTTTTAAGATTTTATTTATTTATTTGTCAGAGAGAAAGAGAGCGCGCTCAGCGGGAGCAGCAGGCAGAGGAAGCAGCAGCTTCCCTGCTAAGCAAGGAACCCAGTGCAGGACTCCATCCAAGAACCCTGGGATCATGACTTAAGCCAAAGGCAGACGCTTAACCAACTGAGCCACCTAGGCATCCCAAGGTTTAAGTTTCTTATAAGAGCTGTCCCAGAAATGTTATTACCGGTAGGGCATCCTACACCTGTTCCTAGGTTATTTTGGTTAGCACATGGTATGTGTTAGCCTTGTGGTTTCTTAATCAGTAAGGCAACTTCCTACGTGAACTGTAGTAGGTACTCCAAGAGCACTGGTCTAAGCTCTACTCTGTAGAGCCCTGATTTTTTTTTTTAAAGTTTAGTGAGCATTTAAGCTTCTTAATACATAATAGCATTATAAAACTCCACAGTTTTCATCACTCAAAATGACCCCAGGAGGAGCTGGAAATTGGATGTTTTTAATTCTCTTTAGAGTCCAAATGTAAATCCTTTCTTCTAGCCTCTGAACTGGGAGTTAATGATCTCAAAAAGTACTTCTCCCTCAGCTCCTTTTTTTTTCCGTTTTATCCTCAGCTCCTCTTTTGTATCTGCATTCAGAGAAAGAATTCAAAAAAGCCCACTTTAAACCACCTCACCCATACATATTTAATTGATATACAGTAGGAAGTGATGCTCAACAGACTCATCCATCTATTATTATCTTTAAGTGCTTCACTGTGATTTTTTTTTCTTCATCACTGAGTCTCTTTCCATCTTCAACCTTGTATTTACTAGGGTGATCATCGCCGCCTGGCTAATCTCAGGGGAGAGTCAACCTAGTATATATGTATCCCACAATTAAATCCCTCTTTTGGGGAATATGGCCTGGCATTTAATGTATGCATAGTGCTTTTACCCCCTGTAGTGGTGATTTCTATTGCATTTTATGCCTCCATGTAATTGTCCCAGAAGAAAAGGACTAAATGAAACATGTGTGAAGCCCTTTGAGCTAACATTTAATGAAGAGCTTTGAAATTCCCAGGTGCAAAGCACCATAAAAGTTTTAAGCATTATTATCTTCCTAATAAATGACTTTTCCATTTTCTTTCCCTTGTGACATCTTTATTGCTCATTTCCCTCTTCTTCTGAATTTAATTTTTAAATGAACAAGAATGTCTGTTACAAACTTGTTTTTTTTTAAAATAAGAGGAACACTTGAGTAAACTGCTTATATTAATCAACTGCATTTTAGAAAAATACATAATGCTATTTGTCTCTCTCTCTTCCCTCCTCACTCTCTTACCAAAGCACTGAATTTTCTCTTCAAATTTATGCTAGGCTATTGACAATTATATTAACAGGAACCCTCTCTCAGAGAGTTCAAAGATAGGTTTATCTTGAGTGTAGGACCATAAACTAGCCAAATACTATTTATATAATGCTTGACACTTTATAAATTCACATAAAAACAGCAATTAAAAACAGCACATAGATAAATGTGTTGGAAAGTGAAGAGAACGGATTTCAGAATGATTTCATTTTCCTTAAAAATAGTTCAAATTATTGTAAGAAACCTATTGGAAATTAGGTCTTTGCCCTGATTTCTAACACAAATAATGAGTCAGATATATTTTGTATAATGCTAAATTGTGGATACTGTACATAAAATACATGTAAAATATGTACTATATGTAAAATGTTACCATTTGTAATAAAAGTTTTATCTCAAATATATTTTCAAATATACAGACAGAAACATTTCAACAAACATTTAAAGGTGTTTTTATATTATAGCATGTATATATATTTCCAATTTCAAGTTTGGTTTTCTAGAAAGCACTGGTAAAAACAGACTAAGAATCCTACAAAACAACAGATAATTAAGAAGCTTGATTAAGAAACTCTTCTTGAGAGGCTAGTATGTTAGAAAGAAGAGTCTGGAAAAAGAGCTTCATGAGTAGAATAGGGTCTATTTTCCAATCTGAAACCATTGCCATGCATTGTGGGTAATTTTTTTCTAAATATTTTCTCATCAGCTGGCCATGATTGAAAAGATCTACTCAGAGATCAAACATTGCTCTTGACTCTTCCCCCGGCAGCATCCTCATTTTATGGCTGATTCCACATTCTTTTCAATGCTCTAGAAACAAATTTTGATCTCAATTGAATTTTTCATAGTTCTTTATGTTCTCCATGTTGGCTCCTGCCTATTCAGACTTTTTTTCCCTCCAGCATTACTTTTCTAAGTAATCCATTAAAAAAAACAAACTAGTGGCCAAGATCAACTTATACTTTAGTAACACAATAATTTCCTATCCATTCTATGGATATGTTACATATTCCTGTCCATGCTTTCTTTTAACTAAATTCTCATATGCAAATGGCCCCATCAAAAACTTGCAGTCACTTCTTATTTCATCCTAGATTGATCTTCTTGCCAGTAGCCTTGACATTTTCCAGATACTCAACCTCTCCTTGCCATTTACAGACTTCCTTTTCTCTGTCCAATTTTGTTATTGGTCCTTGTGCCATATGCTCCCATTCTGAGATATTTTAACACTTCAGCCTAAACATTCTGTTGGAAGCAGAGGAATAAAGTATGGAGATAAAGACAGTATACAGAATAACGGCTCAGAGCTTAAACTTTTGAATAACAGTGTGTCTGAAGCTTGGCTCTAACATCACTAGTTATTTGATTCTAGGCCGGTTATTTGGTGCCTCTATGACTCAATTTCTTCAACTAAGAGTCAAACAGAGAAAATAATATTATCTGTCTCTTATTTTTTGGGTGACAGAATGAAGTGATTATTATAAAATCCTTGGCACACTAGAGCTACTCAATACATCAATATTGGTATTATTATCATTAGCAATGGTAGTAGTAGCTACCATAATTACTTTCCAAGATGAACTTCTTGATTACTCCAAGGAATATATATTCCCAAAATTATCTAACAACATCTACAAAGCTCCCTTCGATTGAGAAAATGATAGGCATGGATTCTCCTCATGGTCATTATTAGTATTTACCAACTTTCAAATAAATGGATTTTCTCCATTATTTATTTCTATCTATATTTCCATAGGGGTGCCATCTGCTTTAGCAACACAGGATTAAAATAAGGTTGGAAATAGTTACCACATATTAAATAAAAATGGAAACTTACTCAAACCAACCTTTTTTACTTTGGAGTAACATATTTCATTTTCTGAACATTCTGAAGTAAGATGTTTGATTTTGCCAAAACCGCTCCCCATTTCCAACATTTGTTATCGAGGCTTCCTATCCTGGAAGTGATTGCTCACACTTACTTTTCAAGAACAGGTGTCTAACCCCATAATCCAATAAAGTCTGACATGTTTAGCTTTAAAAGTGCCAAAGACTAGAATTTTCCTCTATTCCTTCACTAATAGGATAGAGAAAGAAGAAAGTAAGAATAAATTTTCTGTTTCCCATCTGGAGTCTGGATAGTCTCATTCTCTGGAGGTAAAACTGTCTATTAAGTCAAACAGTCAATAGAACGTGGAGATGAGAGAAGTTTAAGGCAGACCTTGCTCTTGGTCTTTTTTAGCTAACAGGAATTCTAGCATAGGAATAAAACCACCATCAGTATTACTGACTTAAAAAGCTAAAGAACCCAGTGTTATCACTCTTAGCTGGACTATGATAAAGCTTTAGTAGCATCTTTCAGTAGAGGTCTGAGGAATAGTTAAAATGCTAGGCAACAGGGAGCACTTGGGTAGCTCAGTCAATTAAGCTTGACTCTTGATTTCAGTTAGACCATGATCTCAGGGTTGTAAGATCTAGCTGCACGTTGGGCTCCATGCTGGGTGTGGAGCCTGCTTAAGATTCTGTCTCATCAGCTATCCTATGACCCAGCAATCACACTACTTGGTATTTACCCTAAAGATACAAATGTAGTGGTCCAAAGGGGCACATGCAACCGAATGTTTATAGCATCAATGTCCACAATAGCCAAACTACGGAAAGAACCTAGATGTCCATCAACAGATGAATGGATAAAGAAGATATGGTATATATATACAATGGAATACTATGCAGCCCTCATGAGAAACAAAATCTTGCCATTTGCAATGACGTCGATGGAACTAGAGGGTATTTTGCTAAGCGAAATAAGTCAATCTGAGAAAGACAATTATCATATCATCTCTCTGATATAAAGAATTTGACAGGCAGGGTGGGGGATGGGGGGGAATGTAACAAGATGGGGTAGGGAGTAAGACAAACCATAAGAGACTCTCAATCTCATGAAACAAACTGAGGGTTGCTGGGGGGTAGGGATAGGGTGACTGGGTTATGCACATTGGGAAGGGTATGTGCTATGGGTGAGTGCTGTGAAATATGTAAGCCTGATGATTCACAGACCTGTACCCCTGGGGCAAATAATACATTATATGTTAATTTAAAAAATAAAATAAAAATATAAAGTAAAAAAAAAAAGATTCTCTCTCCCTGTCTCCCTCCTTTCTCTCTCTCTCTCTCTCTCTCTCTCTCTCTCGCTCTCATCCTCTCAAAAAAAAAAAAAAAAAAATGCTAAGCAGTAGTAGGTATAGTGAACTGTAAACCCTAGTTCAATGGAACATATAGCTGCCACTATTTTTGTACAGAGTTCAAGGGGGAAAAATAAAACCCTTCATTGTATTTTAATATATTTTAAAAGTTTTAAAATAGAATTTTATAGAATTTCAAGTGAAAATTAAATAAGCCAATGCATCCATGGTTCAAAAAGATAAGAACTGTGTCTGTTTCCCCTGCTCATTTTAGAAAGATGTCAAGAATAAGAGGCCCTTAATAAGCAATATTTGATGATGATCATCGAAAAACCATATAGTATAAACCAAAGCAAAGTGATAGCTCTTATGAGAAAGACACTGCAATTGTGGGTGGAGGATTAACTATATAGTTGCAAAGGATTAAGTTAATTCTGCACGATCAACAATAGCATAATGCTGATATTAATAGGCAGAAGAAAGCTATGCATGGACTTGACCCCTATGGCTATATGGAAATGAAAATTCTTTGAAATGTTTGGTATTATTTTGAAATAAGGGAACAGCATATATGATGTCTTCACCAAAAGAGCATTTTAAGCCCAACTGACCTATTTTTCACATCTTCTAATGACAAGGTTTTGAATATTTTATTGAGAAACAATGATTTCAGTTTAGTGGAGTGACTGAGGGTATAGGAGTCGGTATATGTAAAGCACTCAGCATACTGGCTGCTAATGTGAAGATTTTAATGTGGTAGGGACCTCTCCAACTTAGCCTATGACACTTTGAACATGAGATGAGCCGGGATTTTTCACAACATCTATACTTAACTTTCTCCTTCTAGAAACTGAAATGAAAAAGATGAGGTCAAGGTTACACACCATGTGTACTAACTCCTTCTGTGTCTGTGTAACTCCTAATAATGAACTATGATATTCTTTACCTCTGAATAGGCCTTGATCTTGGACTTAGTCTCGGATTTGCATTCAGGGAGCCACTATTAATCGAAAGATTGAAGGTAGCATGCAAAATAAAAACGGTTTTCTATCTCTTGGCTAGAGAAATGGAGAAGAGAAACATTTACAAAGAAACTTAGGTTTAAGCATGTAATAGGTTTCATTCCAAAGGTACACTAAATATTGAATGCATGATTCTGACTTCTATTACAGACTTAACCATCACTGGAAGCTCCAAATACACATAAGCTTTATCTTTAAAAAAGAAAGAAAAGGATCCCGTAATTTCAACAAAACCGACGCTTCCTTTCCTTTTAGCTCCACTGTAACTGAATAAATTAACATGTCACATGCATAGATCTTCTGAACATATTTCAAAACAAATGATATGCATTTTATACTGCTTAAATACTTTGAGAAGCTGACTAAAATCCCTCCATATAAGGAGTTAATATTAGTTTTTCAAAACGCACAATCCCTTGGGGCACCTGGGTGGCTCAGTTGGTTAAGCATCTGCCTTTAGTTCAGGTCATGATCCCAGGATCCTGGGATGGAGCCCCTGCATTGGGTTCCCTGCTCAGAAGGGAGCCTGCTTCTCCGTCTCCCTCTGCTGCTCCCCCTGCTTTTACACATAAACACTCTCTCTCTCTCTGTGTCAAATAAATAAATAAAATCTTTTAAAAAATGCGCAATCCCTTGGTAAATAACAATTCTTAAAGTTGGTTAAGAAGTGGCAAAACTGGGGCGCCTGGGTGGCTCAGTGGGTTAAAGCCTCTGCCTTCAGCTCAGGTCATGATCTCAGGGTCCTGGGATGGAGCCTCTCATTGGGCTCTCTGCTCAGTAGGGAGCCTGCTTCCCCTTCTCTCTCTCTCTGCCTCTGCCTACTTGTAATCTCTCTGTCGAATGAATAAATAAAATCTTTAAAAAAAAGTGGCAAAACTATTACAGCTATAGAATTAAAAACAGAAAATATGGATCTATGCCAACAGTAACTATGTTAGATGGAATGACAACACAACAAGGTGTGCCCTCCATGATAAGTGTGATACACAATTTAAACAATGTGAAAAAATAATTATTATTATGAAGGAGAACCTGATGAAAGTATGGCCCCCAAATATCAAAAAGTTCAGTCAGGTTTGCACTACTGATGCTTGAGCCATTTAGAGAGTAATTAGGGGATTAGCACCACGTATAAAATTGAAAGCAGTATTATATTGCTCACCTGAAAAAAATCAATTTATTAAATGGCTCCCAAATGTCTCTCTATTTTGGAATTGCTGACCTCATATGACTGGGGAATGTTCAATAACATGACCTAGCCTTTGCTGAAATATACATAACATCCTAAGATAACAATAAAAATTTTAACTGGATGAAAATACTAATAAAAATAACCAAACCCTTTTAAACATTGATCCAAGAGTTCTGATCAATGATTAAATGGACCACTTTATCTAGTTCCCCAAAGACTACTCAACCAGGAACCTCTAACCTTTTCTAGAAGGACAAGTATAGCAAAAGGCAATTCAAAGGAACACTACATTCTCTTCTACCACTTAAAAGCAGTTTGATATTGGGTGGCTTATTTAACCCTTCTCAGGGTTACATCTGCTTTCCTGATATGTAAAATGGACACTTTTACTTCGTAAGGACCAAGTGGCTTATTTAAGGCCACATGACTTGCATAAAGTAGTTTAGCAAATGCCGGTTTCATAATCACCCCGCCATCACTTAGAGATAGAATTAAACTTATTTCTTGCTAGAAGTAGGTCGCGTCAGCCCCATAGCTTCTTTGTGCATTATATCCTTCAGTACCCTCTAGCTTAGATCAAAGACCCAGAGCTGAAAACTACAGGGAGGTAGGTGTCAACTCACTCTAAGGAAGAAACCTGTAGTTGTGTCGTCCTAAAATCGATGAGCTTTGGTGTGTAGTGATTTTCCAAGAATGAAGCAGAGATTTCAAGACCTTTCGTGGGGATCTTATTGAGGGCTATTGCTGTAAATCAATTCCTAAGACATCCCAACGTGTTAATTCTTTAAATGAGTTACCCATGATTCACTTCCTTCCCCAATCACTACTGTATTACTTTTCTACTGTCACATAACAAATGATCATAAATTTAGTGGCTTAAAACAAAACCCATTTATTATCTCACAGTTTCCATAGATCAGAAGTCCAGCCTGGTTTAAGAGAGCTCCCTGCTTGGGGCCTAATAAGGCTAAAATCAAGGTGTCATCTGGCTGGGCTTTTATCTTGAGGCTCTGTGGAAGAATCCACTTTCCAGCTCATTCAGACCATCAACAGGATTCAGCTCCCAGGGGTTGTAAGACCAAAGACATGGATTGCTGGGTCTTGGCCTGGGGCTGCTTTCACCTTCTAGAAATTGCCTGCACTTCTCACATGTCCCCTTCCATCTTCAAAGCCAACAACAGTGTCTCAAATCCTTCTGTTGCTTCTGATCTGATTTCCTCCTCTGGTGCTAGCCAGAAAAAGCTCTCTGCTTCTAAAGGGCATACCTGGTCAGGACCATTCAGATAATCTGTATGTATTAAGATCCATGGACTTAAGATTTTAATTATTTAAAGTCCCTTCATAACAATACTACATTAGTGTTTGTCTGAATGACCAGGAGTGGGAGTCTTGGAAGGCCATCTCTAGAATGTTGCCTACCACACCTGCACAAACCAGGATCAAGCTTTTTGTCTAATGCCACCAACCACACCTAGTAACCTATTTACGTTTTATATGTGCTTATGCGTACCTCCTATCTTTCTTTATAGCACTTGTCCCTTTTCGTAATTATGCATTTGTTTTTTGTGTTTAAGTTACCGAATACCCATTTGTACAGTTTTTTTCTCACCGTCCTATCCGCGACACCTAGTATCCTGATGAAGCTACGACAGGTGTTTAGTACACATGTATTACAAGAGAGAAAATGAGTATTTCTGTTACTATACCTGGAGAGAACAGTCCTCCTTTTTGGCTTGACGATTTTCGGGAAGCAGGAGAGGGCAAAGTTGGCGTCCCGCAGGTGGAGCCAAAGAGAGAATGTCAAGATGGCCGCTGGGGTGGTGCAGGAGGAGGAGGAGGAGGAGGAGGAAGAGGAGGAAACCCGGAAACCACCAGCTTCAGCAAGGCGGAGGGAGAGTGCTAAAGTGGCTGCACACAGCATTTGTCCTTGGAGAGTTTATCTCTTGCCCCTCAGGCCTACACTTTAAATTAACAAATAAGCCTTTTCACACAGCGTCTGGGTGCTTTTTAAGAGGCAGCTCCTGTGCCGGGCGCCTGAGGGACTGAGCCTGTGCAGGAGCCTTTGCAGAGCGGGTTCTTCTGGATGCGAGGCCCCGCGGGCTTTCAAAGCTAGATGTTTTAGGGGCTCGTTCCTCACGTGCACTTCTTAAAAATCGCGGTGCCCACGTGAGGTTCAAGTATTTCGCTCCTCCGGGAGGAGTTCCGGGTTTTGAGCTCCCACCTGTGTGTCCCCGCCCAGGGGTGGGGGTGGGGCTCATGGCTGGGGTCTCGGCCTTCCCCACCTGCTTCCAAGCGGTCTCCTTACCGCTCCCCACGCGCTCGAGTTGCTCGGCTAATTCTTAGGATTTTTTCGGGGGAAATAGTTACATATGTAGCTGTAGATTCTGTGTCTGTGCGAGGAGGTTTGTTCAGATCCTCCTGTATTACCATCTCGAACCTGAATCCTTCCTTATTTTTAGCAATACAAATTTTTCAGTGAACTACAAAGTTACTACAGGTGAGTTCTGTTTGCATTCTGTTAAAAACGCCTCTCAAATGGAAACGGGATAAACAAGGTTTCCTATTAACTTTTCACATAGCATCAGACGCATGGCTATCACAACAGATTCCCCCATTTAAATCTCTTCTTAGAATGGACAAATCTTCTGGGAAAAAAACTTCTTAGGCTGGAAAAATCATATTATTTTATAACAGACCACAAAACAATAACCCACTCAATGACTTCTCTAGTTTATTTTCAATAAACTAAGAAAATATCTGTCACAATCTGTTCTCTCTTGATCTTTATGTTTTTAGGCAATTCCCACCCCTGCACTACTCCCCACACTGAATTCCGTATTTGTATTAAGTTGAATAGCATCTTCCCAAAATTCATGTCTACCTGGAGCCTCAGAATGTAATCTTATTTGATAGTATTTGCAGGTGAACTTAGTTAAGACGAGGTAATACTGGATTAGGTTGGGCCCTAAATCCAATATTACTGGTGTCCTCATAAGGAAGCCATGTGGAGACACAGAGTCACAGGGACAAAGGCTTTGTGACTTGGGAGGCATAGGCTGGAGTTATGCTGCCCTAAGTGAAATATTACTAAGGATTCCTGGAAATCACCAGAAATTAGGAAGAGGCAAGGAAGGATTTTTCCCTAAAGCCTTCTGAGAGATCATGGCCATGCTGACACAGTGAGTTTAGACTTCTAGCTTCCAGAACTGTGAGAGAATAAATGTACATTGTTTTAAGCCACCAAGTTGTGGTACTTTGTTACAGCAGCCCTAGGAAAGTAACACAAAAAAATAGTGTGTCTCTTCAACACTTAGGCTCTAGGGATCCTGGGTGGCTCAGTTGTTAAGTGTCTGCCTTTGGCCCAGCTCATCAACCCTGGGTGCTAAGATCGAGCCCCGAATTTGGCTCCCTGCTCAGCGGGAAGCCTGCTTCTCCCTCTCCCACTCCCCCTGCTTATGTTCCATCTCTCTGTCTCTCTCTCTCTCTGTCAAATAAATAAATAAAGTCTTAATTAAAAAAAATAAAAATAAAAGAGTTAGGCTCCCTTTCATTTCAGGGGTTTTACCCAGCCTCTTTCCTCAGTCTCTGGTGCTTATATGGGAATGCTTTGTGATAACTTGTGCTTATTCTGTGTCTTGTGTGATAGTTGGCATTAATCTTTCAGAGGCAGTAAAGAACATCTAATACTACTCTGTAGACATACCTGGCTCCACTCCTCAGATATTGTCTCCATGTTTCTGCTGAGAAGTTTCATGATCTCTGCATTACTAGGCTGAAAGGAGATACAGGATAACTTTTCTGGTATTGCACTTGAAAACTCTAGCCAAGCATGTGTTAGGGGAGAGAACAGGTAATACTGAACATAGACACATGACACATGTGCTATACAATTCCAGAATAGTGGTTGGATGCCCAACTCAGTGGGATCAAGAACATTTCTGTGAATCACATTTATTAGTACAAGTGAGTTTCTGAGCAACCAGTGAGGTATTTTTCCTGCTTACTCCTTGGTTTATTGTCCCAAGTGGCAAATAAACACTAAGCTACTATAATCTACCAGGAAAGGCCATGTGTAGTTTTAGCGTTGACTTCAAACATTTGGAATATTTTCTAGTTTCCCTTACCTTCCTGGCTGACCTCTATTCACTCAAATGTGGACATAGTCATTCCTTCCTGGAGAAAGTTGTCCCTGTCATCCTGAGACTGGGCTACTTACCTTGCTTTCATGCTTTCATACCTCTCTAACATAAATACTTTTCCTGTAATAGCAGTTTTAATTATTTATCTAATGCCTATCTCTTCTACCAGATTGTAAGCACCCTTCCTACTGTCTATAATAATGGTAGGAAAATAGTAAGCACTAAATACAACCTATTGAAAGGAGAAATGAACTGATCCGAGGTTCAGAATAATGGAAGAATGCCTTGGTTTCCTGTAAATAGGTCTATGTGCTATTCTTCATGCTACATCTAATAAAAACTAGAGAACTCATTTCTTAAGTGTGGTGCCGTTGCTGACTGTTTTTTGACAGTAGCTTCTCCAGATATCTATCCGTAAAAGGGCAATAATACTCCATACCCACTAGAATGACTATCATAAAAACAACAGCAATGAAAAAAACAAACAAACAAAAGCCCCAAATGGAAAATAACAAGTGTTGACAAGAATGTGGGGAAACTAAAAAACTTGTGCCTTGTTGGTAGGAATATAAAATGTAAAAAATGGTATGGTGTTTCCTCAAAACATTAAAAATAAAATTACCATATAATCTAGCAACTCTACTTCTGGGTATAGACTCAAAAGAATTGAAAGCAGGGACTTGAACAGATATTTGTATATCCGAGTTCATAGCAGCATTATTCACAATAGTCGAAGGGTGGAAACTACCCAAGTGTCCACTGATGGGTTAGTGGATAAACAAAATGTGGTATATACATATGAAGGAATATTATTCAGCCTTAAAAAGGTTAGAAATTTTGACATATTCTACAATACAGATGAAACTTGAGGACATTATGCTAAATAAAATTAGACACTCACAAAAGGGCAAGTATTGCATGATTCCATTTACATGAAGTACCTAGAGCAGTCAGATCCATAAGGGCAGAAATTACAATGGTGGTTGCATGGGTGAGAGGGAAGGGGAAATGAGAATAACTTAAACAATAACTTATAAATAATAAATAAAATAAATATCTTATAAATAACAATGGGAACAGGGTTTTAGTTTTGGAAAATGAAAAAGCTCTGAAGTTGGATGCCGTTGATAATTGTACAAAAATGTGATTGTACTTAATACCACTGAACTCTGCACTTAAAAATTGTTTAAAATGGTAAATTCCATGTTAAGTATATTTCACCACCATTAAAGAATTTTTTAAAAATCACTGAATAATGATGATGAAAAGTGTCACCAAAATTTCAAGTCTCTCCATTGATTCTGCTATTTGAAGGAAGGTACCTGCAGCCATCCTCCCTAGTACCTAATGTGGCTGGATTCTCTGCTTAACAACTTAATCAATGATGATGAAATGATCAATTTATTAATAAAATGTATCCAATACATTGAGATGTTTCGAACTCCTCTTTGACGACATTATCTTACAAATATGCATTTTAGAAATTGTTGTGGAAGGAAATGAAAGGAAAACAGATCAGGAAGAGTCACAGCATTTCTACGTCAGTCCTCTCTGTATGATCTTGCATATTCATATATTCACTGAGTGATCCCCTCATTGTCAGTAATGTCTTAGCACTGACACCCTATCATTAGATCGCTCAAGAAGAAAAGCTTAATAAACTGAAATTTGAAGTTTAAGTTTCTCGATTTTCCACATGAAATAATTTCCCAAGTTATTTAGGTATAAGCCAAGACAGTCTAGGGAATTATTTGAAATAAATATTGAGAAAGAGAATTGATTTAAATGGAGTTAATCCTCCCAGAAATGGATAGCAACAAGATATTTAATCACTGCATATCCAGTTAAATCACATTCAGAAACTGCTGAAAATGGAGCCTAGACAACTTCCTTAATTTAGAGGATGGTGTAATGCTTAAGACTTTAATCCCCTTATGATAGATATTGGACTTAGGACTTTGGCACAGTTTCCATGATAAAACTCTTACTCTTATTAAGATATCTAATACGTGAGTTAGTACAAGTCATTTGTAAATCAACTAAATTGACTACAGTGATCCCCTAGCCTTATCTTCTTGAGAAAACATGAATATTGACATTTTTTATATGTGATATGATTATTTTTTGGTTTATCTATTGTTTGGAAGCTTGTTTTCTAAGACTGACTCAACATTTTTAAAAAATAGGAGTGAGCCTTTTATCATACAAAATTGGAGATGCCTAGAGTCTACAGTTTCTATGTATTTGTTTTGAGTACTAAAGAAAACAAGAAGAAAAAGAAAAAGAAAGAGCATATCATGGGCAGTCAGACTAGTACAGAGAGACCATATGGCTTGGGCTCCTTTACTAAATGGAATGGGAATAGTAAATGTTGATCTGATATATGTCATGTAAAAGTTACAAAGCATTCTCCATCAAAAGCTCAGAGAATTAAATTAAAATCATATATCTTATCCCTATTCCAGTAGGTAATATAACCTCAGTAGTGAAATAAAGTCCATGAACAGATTTCTAATTAAATCCCTCATTGTATGAAAATAAAAATCATAGAAATAATACAATTTATTATACGATTCGTCATCAAAATGCTGTAGCAAAGCTTATATACACTTGTATGACTTAATAAATCTTTACCCCAAAGTAAACAACTTATAGAATTAAAACTCCTCTGTGAAAAAAGTACAGTAATTTATTGCATCATGTAATACCCACATAAGCTGAATAAAAATTACCTTTAAATATCTATAGTCTCTAATGTATTTTGGGAAAGAAAAAAAACTATTTCTAAAGATCAGGTTGGCAAATATAACTGTAAATATATTTTACTGCTTGGGAGTATATTTTTAGAGAAAATAAAACAAAGCTACAGCTTGAGAATATGCATATTGGATTATTTAACTAAATAAAACAAGTGCTTTTCAATAAACACAGAATTTGCCTCAGCACTTCACAGAATCCTAGAGTAGTAACCTTTGACCAATCTTCAAGAGCACATGAACATGAGTTGTTTTTAGTTTCATTTTATGAAACTTTAGATACCTGAGTGTATTTATAAAGAGTATTTTCTTGATCCAGGATTAATGAAAGCCATTTTATCTAGTAATTTATTTTCAAAACAAAAGTAGTTTTATTGTTTTTGTTTTATTATGAAATATAATATGCTTAGCAACTCAGAGAAGGATAAAAGAAAAAATGACAATCATATATACTCCACAATATATATATTTTTATAGTTTCTCCAGGGCTAACAAAATGAAATCTTAACTTTTCAGATTCAGATTGCACCTCTACATAAACCACACTTGGAATTTAGTTTTTTCTCCATATTTTCCCCTTTCTCTTTCTCTCTTTAACATCTCAGTTCCCATTTCCTGCATCAGTATTTTCCAATAAAATAAACTTGAATTACTATTATTTTACTTCTAAGTCTGACCGTCTACCTTCTTCTTTTAAAAATTTATTTTAGAGAAAGAACATTCATGCACGCAGGGTGAGGTGGGAACAGCAAATGGAGAGGGAGAGAGAGAATCTCAAGTGGACTCCACCGAGCATGGAGCCCTTGGAGGTGGGGTGCTCAATCTCAGGACCCTGAGATCATGACCTGAGCAGAAACCAAGAGTGGGATGCTCAACCAACTGAGTCCCCCAGGTGCCGCTACCATTCATTGTGGGATTGTTGTCATATCTTTTACTTCTGTATCCATTATAAGCCTCAGTTATAGAATTATTTTTACATGAAACTGTTTAAAATACTAATTCAAACTTTAATTTTAAATTTTAATTTCTTTAAGATAAATTACAGAAAAAATATATAATCTTTTATGTTGACCAATTGATTTACATTTCTGATCTTCACTATTCCTTGTTTTTGTATTGTCTCTGGCTACTTTCCAACTATAAGGACAGACTTAAGTACTTACAACAGACACTGTGTGGTCCACAGAGCCTAAAATATTTACTGGACATTTTACAGAACAAGTTTTCTGACTAAGTACTATCCAGAGCATAGTACTTTATCCAAAAGACATGGATTTTGCTGTCCTGGCTGGATGTCAGAGGTGTTAATGAGATATGAATAAGACTGTTTAACTCTGGCATGGTACTGGTTTTTCTCTACTAAATCTATTCTGCTCTCAAATGCAGAGCAGCAATTCCCCCGGAAGCCTCTGGTAGTCTTCCCCTACCAGCACAGGCACTTAGCCCTCCACCAGAGACATCAGAAGACCTGCACAAAGACATCTGAAACTCTCTCTCCACACAGATTCTTCCTCCTAAGATGCCTCACTCCACAAAGTCCAATTCTCTTGCAGCCCCTCTCTGCCTCCGCAGCTTAGCAATGCGCCACGCCCTGTACACTGTTCATCTCTACACACTGATTGGGAAATTTAGCCAAAATTGAGCACTAGAAGATCAAAGAACTCACCTTGAGAGTTTCCCTTCTCTCAAAGATTGCAGTTTAGCATTCTTACTGCCTTACAGTTCCCTCATACATTCTGTCCAATTTTGAATTTGTTTGTAATGAAGGGAATAGTGTGGGACTGATTCATCTATAATAGCCAGAAGAAAAAATCCCCCCGATAGGCATGCACTTTATATTATTTCTATCAATTTACTCATGTAAATACTTCAGGGACATGTTAGTGTACTTCCATTAATTCCTTAAGGTAAATACTGAAAACATAACTGATAGGTCCAAATTCTTTTTCTCTTATAGCTCATCTATAAGAGTTCTAAATTTTGAAGGATTTCATCAATTAATCTTCCAACCTGCCTATTAAAAGTTTTATTTTTGATATTATATTTTGAAATTTAATGCCTCTCACTTCTTTCTCCCCTTCTCTCCTCTCTTTCTCTCTCTCCCTCCCTCCTGTTATTTCATGAGGATGATACCTTCCTTTCTGAGTATTTATATTATAGTTTTTTCTTTTTCTTTTTCTGTTTTTTTTTTTAAGGTTTCCTTTCATCCTTACAGGGTTTTGTTAGTATTTTTTTCTATTTCTTCACATCACATTCTTACATGTTAAAGATTATTCTCAAATTCCTGGTGATCTTTAGTTGTTCTTTCACGTTTAATCATGAGCCACTGAAAGCTAACTGGAAGTTCCATGCATATAGGGCAGTTGGCATTTAAACTCTGGTGGGTTTCTCTACTATGTGATCTAATAAACCAGCTTTATTTTTCCTTTAGGAGACCCTCAAAAGTCTCTCCATAGGTCTTCCCCCCATACACACACCCGTACCCCCTGGAGTACTTCATCTTCTCCAGAGAGCAGTTCTTCAATATGCTTCTTGACAGATAAAGAGAATAAGTAGGTTTGTATAAGCCTGAAAAAACCTACTTTCTGAGAGCCTACTAATGACGTGGAAGAGGCTCTCAATGTTCAGTATTAAAATTTTTGCCTAATTCCACAGGTTATAGTTCACTGCCTCATTCTACACCCTCCTTGGGTCCTGATACCCCAAGTTCATAGCTCTTTGTCTTAATTTCTCCAGAAAATCAACCTCCGTTTCTATGGGAAATTGATACCTATAGGTGGAAGAAAAGGATATCTCCAGTTCTATCTCCTTATACACATTTCCATCCAATTCAGCATGTTGAGTTTGAAAACCCTCATGCCTTTTTCTTCTGGCATTCTCTGTGGTTTTTGAGACAGTTGACCACCATTTTGGCTGCAGTCTCATCCTCTCCTCTGGGATAGCTGATCATTCCAAGGCTTGTGTCTTTTGGAGCTTTTCTAGGAGTAACAATCTCCATAGCAAGTACTTAAATTTAGTTTATTCCTCCTTGTTAAGTCATTTCCATCTTGCCAAAAAAAAAAAAGAGGTATTTTTTATATTAATACTGTTATATATTAATCTTTGCTCTTGTGCATTTATACATTTTAAAAAGTACTTTTCTACCTTTTGAGTGTAGTTTTAGAAAGGAATAAAGATGAGAATAAACATAAATCTAAAAAAAAGACATATAAAATAGGTTCCTTCATTGAGTCTTCATAAATCTCAAAGGAAGATGGTATTTTGATTATTACCTCTAATCTACTGTTGACAAAACTGAGTCTTAGTGAAATTAAATACATGCCAAAGTCCATCCCTTCTGTAATGTGTAGAGCCAACATCCAACATTCAATGTCAAGAAATCTGACTCTGCAGAGCCTTTGCCTAAAATACTGCCAAGTAACTTGGGCTGCAACTCAGTTTTCTCATTTGTAAGCTGCTTGGCTTGGTCTCTAAGGTTTCATTCAGGTCTAAAAGTAACACACAAGAGGGACAACTATGTCAAATACCTCAACAACTGCAAGGAGAAGTCAGCTTGAAGGATTTTGTATCTAATGTCCAAAGTTAATGCAGAAGAAAAGCGAAAGGATGAGCCCAAGTTAGATGTGAAATGCAATACAATGTTTTTTAAAGCTTTATTTGGTTATGTCACATGTCCTTTGGAAAAGTAATAGGAATAAAGAAAAAAGAAAATATATTTCAGCTTGCATAGTAGAGAACAAAAGGAACTACATACTTTCCATTTGGTCCAATGACATTTTAAAAATTACCCTCCACCTGCAGTTTTCCCCATCTTTAATATTTAGAAGTCCTTCAGACATACACATAATTGGCTTTTTTTATTGGTCAGGATCTGTTTACCACAGAATATTACGTCAATATATTCTTGCCTTATGGGGAAAATAATTGGTTACTGAACAGTGGCAATGTATAGTTGGTTCCTTCTTGCACTGGCTATTTCAGGAGGTATTAAAAAAGTACTGTCACTAATATGCACATTTTATTTTTATATGAAATGCTGCTATGTTGTACACCAGTGAGTGAAAATTATGAAAGTGACAACACTTCAGGTATGAGAACTTCTTTTTCTGAAGGAACACCTTTAAGAAAAATAGAGAAAATAGTTAACAGTATGTAAAAAATGAAATCAATGAAGTTTTCTTCCTTCTCTTGGTATTTAGATTTTAAATAACATATTACTTTATATTAAGATATATATAGGTATTGATATATATTAAGATATATACATATAATTGGACATGAATTAATAATTATTTCTAATTTATTAGCAGTGATAATTTGTACACATATCTTTTCTTGAGGACAACTGGGATTTCCCTAATGGAAACAAAACTATTGCAATGGTTATAGTCAGTAATGGGAGGATATTTTTTCTTTAAGAATTAAAAATAAAATAAATAAATAAATAAAAATAAAAAAAAAGAATTAAAAATAAGCCATGGAGTTGAAACAGAGGAAAATTCTATATGCAATTTAGAATAGAAAACTAATATGGGCTTTTTTAAAAAGTTTATTTTGAGGAGTGCATGGAGAGGGATGCATTTAGTGAGATCATGCTGCAATTCCAAATCTGGGGCCAACTGAGAGATAGGACACAGGAAATAGAAAAAAAGGACACCACCATTAGCTTTCTTAGCTGGAGATGCACAACCAAATTCACATTCTATTACTCTGTCTCTCAAGTAGGTGGATGTACCCAAATACAGCACTGGAAAACTTCCAGCTTCCCTCATAAGAGCAGGATCTGTCCTAATGAGCTTACTGTATATCTGAGAAGAGACCAGAATACATCCACTCTGCCACTAGGCAGATTTCCGAGGAAGGAACCTAGGAGTAGCAGAGCCAGATTTACCCAGTACTTCTAAGCCCACCCATCTCATTTATCTTTTCTTGCCCCCTAAGAAGTAATAGAGAAATGCAGTGAAGGGCCAAGCCAGGTCTATTACTCTTGCCAATGACCATCCATATGGTGTTAGGAGCCCATGGAAAAGGAAGCTAGCCTCCAAAATAATGCTACAAAAAGAACTTTTCTTATCTAAATAACAATGTTTTTGGATAAGAGCGTACTGAGCCTCATGCCACTTGGAACCTCAAAATCGACTATAATTAATTTACATCGATGAAGGATGTAGAAATTCCCAGGACTTCACAGACACAAAATGGAAAACAATCTCTCCCAGAATTTGGAATTTCATCATCCAGGAAATAAATGCATTGAATCATCATAGTAATAACTTTTATGGTCTTTGAAGAATTTGCCATCAGCTTAGGTATGGCTATGGGCCATTGCCAGAAAACAATGACCACAAGTCATTAGGGGAAATAAGCCTTCATCATGTAATATCTAAAAATGCCACTCATTTAGATTGATGCCTCAAATAAACTTGTAAAATCAATAGATGCTGAATAGCAAATGGGAAAAAGTAATTATGCTATCTTATATTCCATTACATATTCCTTTTCCTTTACAAACTATATGAAGTTTGGAAATAATGCAAGAAGTAATACTGAAAGCTAAAGTCATTCAAGAATGTGAGGTTTAGATGAGTAAACACTGCTACTGAAAAAATAATCGTCTGATTTATCATGTTATATATAATTATATATTATATATAATATATTAAAATATAATATCTAAATAGGTTGCTAAAGATTTACAAAAATAATTTGAGTAACATTTATTGGGTACTTATATTTTGTCAGGGAACATGCAGTGAACTATATAATGTATCTATAATGCCTATGACATAGTTACCATTATGATCTCTGTTTTATAGATCTTTGTTTGGAAATGAAGTTTAGGGGTTCCTGGGTGACTCAGTTGGTTATGCATCTCCCTTCAGCTCAGGTCATGATTCTGTGGTCCTGGGGTAAAGTCCCGCTTGGAGCTCCATGTTCAGCAGGGAGTCCGTTTCTCCTTCTCCCTCTGCCCCTCGCCCTGCTTGTGCTCCCTCTCTCTCACTCACTCTCTCTCTCTCTAATAAATAAATAAAAATCTTTTAAAAATTATTAAAATTAAGTTTAGAAAAGTCACTCACTCAAATCTCTTGACTAACAAGTGATATAGTCACAACAGAGAACAAAGCTACTTAATTCAATGACCAAAAGGCATGATAGGTTACTGTTTTATAAAATACATTAAGATTGAAAACCCGTAGATTAAAAAATATATATATGATTCCAAAAAGCTTGTACTAGCTAAGTATATCATCGATGGCAAGGAACTTTATTAAATACTTACTCCATGTATTTTCTCAATAGAAGCACATCCTTCACTCTTGTGATTAAATATTTGTAAATCAAGAAAAGAAGCAAAAAGGATCTATTTGTATCAAATACCCAGATGAAAAGTGAAAAACAAATCGGTCAAGTAAGTTGATTTTTTCAAACATGTAGTAACTGCTCAAAGACTGATTACATTTTTTTCTTTTTTTCTCCCCTTTTAATTGGTTATGCAGGCACATGTTGGATTACTTAGTGTCCCTGAGTTTGATTCCTGGCATGACCACTTACTTGCTACTGGCCTTGGAGCTAATTATGGTCACTTTCTAGAAGTTATTTTTCCCATCTGCTGTGATAACAGGATTTTATGACTCCCCTAAAATGTCAGTGCCTTAGTCCCCAGAACCTAAGTTAGGCAAAGTGGAATAAGGTTGCAAATGGAATTAATATTGCTAATCTACTGGCCATGAGATGGGGAGACTGCCATGGATTTACTGTGCAGACCCAATGCAATCACAGGGCCCCTTAAAGAGCTGTAAAAAGATACGACTGTGGAAAACCAAAGGGATAGCAGCTTGAGAACTACCTAGTCTGTTGTTACTGGCTTTGAAGCTGGAGGAGAGGGCCATGAGTCAAGGAATACAGGCAAACTCTAGAAGCCAGGCAGGGCAAAGAAATGGACTCTTCTCTAGATCCTCTAGAAAGAAATATAGCTCTGTTGACACCTTAATTTTAGCCCAGTGAGGACTCATTTCAGACTTCTGGCCATGGATAAATTTGTGCTGTTTTAAGCCACTAAGTTTGTGGCAACTTATTAGAGCAGCAATAGGGAACTGATACATCAACTAATTCAGGATATTAAGAGTATGGTTGTAGTGGGGATTAAATGGCATGATATTTGTGAAGTGATTAGTCCAATGCCTGGCATGGGGCAAGAAGTCAATAAATGCTATCTGCTATTAACGTAGTTATTTTTTATAAACATTAATACATTATTATTATAATCCTCATAAAAGCAGTAAAAAGATATGTAGACTGAACTACATTCTGCTAAAAACAGTAAGAATGTTTGGACCCACTGGTAGGTGATATTCCAGAGAATATTTGAAAACCTTAATATTTATGGTAGGCAGGATATAAACTGTGATAAGTATTAACATTTAGAGAAAACAGAAACCACAGGAGAGTCTCAGTGTTTTTTTTATCCTACTGAGCACTTTAATGAATATATTTAAATACTTGGAATAAATTTGTGTTTATTTCAACAAAATTTGATAGCATCAAAAATCCTAAGGGTGTAAGATACTTAGAATTTCCATTTTTATGGATAGCCTCACTTTACAGACAACTGAATATATCTAATCTCCATAGGTTGAATTTTGATAGGAATCATTTTAGGTAGAGCCTTTTCCCCCTAGTGCCATAGATGAGTGAAATCAATTTTAACAAAGAATTTTATTCCAAATGACTTCTACTGTCCACAGTTCAAGAGTGATTATTCTATGATTCAAATGAGGTTTTAAATTGTTTTGAAGTAAAACATCTTTAATGATATTTACCATATTCATTTACACAAAAATAGTGCTAAGATACTCAGATTCCATGTTTTAGCATAATCCTTAGCTTTTCACTTCTGTTTTCTTTGATGCATAAGTCAATATTTTAAGCTTAAAGCAGATTTATTTTCTTTTTCAGAATCAGGGAAGAGTTTTGAGTACTAAGCTTATATTTTAAATTTCTTTAGTGACACTCCTCCTTAGAAACACATTTTTATGGCACTGATACTAGGTAATAAATTCTCTCTTGCTCTTCTTCATTCAAAGCATTACTCTGAACAGCAAATGAACTGATGTAACATGAGTAACATAGATAATGTGTTGCATAGAGTAGCAATTTAATGGCCAGAGACTTAATGGATACACTGTAGGAGTTCTTTTTAATCAACCCTTCCACGGGGGATAGTAAAAATTCAGGGATTTACCTTGGGTTACATTAATACAACACATTCATTTACTCATGTACACAAAATAAGTATTCTTCTTACATAAATATATTTTCCTTGGTATGGAGCTAAAACAAAGATAAGTAAGGAGCAGTGAGCAACTGAGTTTTGCCAAAAAGAAGGTAGGATAAGAGTCAGGATTAACGTGCACACTTTACACTGGAAACAAGGTATAGAACACTGTGAAAAAAAAATATGGCGTTAGGATGCTGTTTGGTAGGTAAGAAGAAACCTCAATTTACAATAGAAGTTCTCACAAGTGTTGTGTTTGGGCACATTTTCAGATACTCAAATTAATGCCACTCATGTGCAATTAGTAAAAGATACAAAACAACGTTTTTGTGGTAGTTTTATAAGACTCTGTATGAACAACCGCAGTTTTTAGACTTTTTTTTTTTTTTTAGATATTTATTTATTTGAGAGAGAGAGAGCACAGAGGGAGAGTGAGAGGGAGAAGCAGACCCCATTGAGCAGAGAGCCTGACTTGGGACTCGAACCCAGGGCCCCAAGATCATGACCTGAGCCAAATGCAAACACTTAACTGGCTGAACCACCCAGGTGCCTCAGTTTTTAGACTATTCTTGGTAGCCTCTCAGCGATGTAAGTTTTGAAAATAACTGTTTACTGCCACAGCTCTTTTGCTTACCCACAAGGACACACATTCTTAAATATGTCAGTAGCCTTTTCTTGGGGAGGGGATGGATTTCCTTAATAATCCCATATTCTCTTTACATTCCATCATGTCTTATAATCTACTCAATCATGTTCTCTGTTCTACTTAAATAAAAAAGCATTTAGGGGCACCTGGGTGGCTCAGTGGGTTAAGCCTCTGCCTTCGGCTCAGGTCATGATCTCAGGGTCCTGGGATCAAGCCCCACATCGGGCTCTCTGCTCAGTGGGGAGCCTGCTTCCCTCTTTCTCTCTCTGCCTGCCTCTCTGCCTACTTGTGATCCCTCTCTCTGTCAAATAAATAAATAAAATCTTTTAAAAAAAAAACATTTACACATCCTCCTATTGATTCACAGGTGTATCATTTTATTCTATCTTTGTAAGTGTTAAATAATATTTGCAATTTTTTTCTATTTTTTTATTATATATTTTTTTCTTCATAGTTTTAGTTTTCTGTTTATCTATTTTCTCTTTCAGTATTTGTGGTATTCCTCAAGTGTCTGTCAATTCTTCTTTGTCTGCTATTATCTGATATGAGACATACACAAGTTCTTTGGAAACTCTGTAGGGAATTTAGACTTGCCCATTTTGGGCATCTTTATAGGATGGTCTGGCTGAATCATTTTGTTGGGGACCTCTATCCCCACAACTAGCTTGACATTCATTTTCCTTTCTTCCTCTGCTTCCCAAATTACGATTTTCTTTCTTCTTTCATTTCTTCCTTCCTTTCTTTCCTTCCTTCCTTCCCTCTCTCTCTCATCCATTATCTCCTTCCCTGTTTTCTTTGTTCTTGTGATTTTATGCCTTATGACATAGTGACAGTGAAGGATACACACACGCACATGTAAATTTCCAATCACTTTCATTCAATTTAAAAATTTCCTATGCTGTAATTTTCATCTCCCTTATTTTATGACTGGAAATTTATACCGCTTAATCCCCATCACCTATTTCACCCATCCTCCACCCCCTCCTCTCTGGTAACTACCAGTTTGTTCTCTGTATTTATGAGTCTGTTTCTGTTTTTTTGTTTTGTTTTTAACACTCCACACATAAGTGAAATCATATGATATTTGCCTTTCTCTAACTTCTTTCATTTTGCATAGTACCCTGTAGGTCCATCTGTGTTGTTGCAAATGGCAAGATCTCATTATTTTTTTATGGCTGAGTAATATTTTATATATAATCCATATATAATATGTCCAGTATTTTATATTTTATATCTATTATATATCATATATGATATATCCAATATTTTATTATATACCCATATTTTTAATTTATATATATGGGTATATACATACACATACAAACCACATCCTCCATATCCATTCATCTATCAATGGACACTTGGGTTGCTTCTATATCTTGGCTATTATAAATAATGCTGCAATGAGCATAGGGGTGCATATATCTTTTCAAATTAGTGTTTTCATTTTCTTTGAATAAATACTCAGGAAAATTACTGGATTGTATATATTTCTATTTTTAATTTTTTAAGGAATTTCAGTACTGTTTCCCACAGCGGTTGCACCAATTTACATTACCACCAACAGTTCACAGCAGTTCCCTTTTTTCCATATCCTCCCCAACACTTGCTATTGCTTGTCTTTTTAATACTATTCATTCTGACTGGTACGAGGTGATCACTTCCGTGTATTTTTATGGCGGGAATAGAAATAAAAAATAAGTCTTTTAAATCCCTATTTAAAAGAACGGTGGGTCCCTTAAAGGTTTTTTTTTTTTTTTTTAAGATTTATGTATTTATTTGAGAGAGAGAGAGAGCTAAAGAGAGAGACAGCTAAAGGGAGAGCAAGCGAATGCTTGAGCCAGGCCTGGGGAGGAGGGCAGAGGGAGAGAGAGAAACTTTAGCAGACTCGGGCTGAGTGCAGGGCCTGATGCAGGGCTCGATGCTGGGCTGGATCCCAAGACCCTGAGACCATGACCTGAGTGGAACCAAGAGTCAGCTGCTTAAATGACTAAGTGACCCAGGAGTCCCTAAGATTTTTAAAGTAAGTATTTATCTTATAGGTAATGCAAGAATGTGACCTTCCTCATGGGAAATGGTGCAGGCCAGGGGTTCTGCATTCTCATGGATACCTATTTCCATTCATATACTGAGGCTCATTTAGGAAGAAAACATAATTCTGTCTTTTCCTCTCACTGTAAGGTGCAAGGCCTTAATTTCCAGGCTTACATAGGTAGACCTTAACAAATGGGCACAGGGGAATCCATCAGATTCAATTTCCCTTGCTATGTAAGGAATCCCCTTCTTCTCTGGAACCTAGATATTTCATATTATGTTTTTTTAATTTAAATTTATATTTACACATTTTGAGAGGCACCTGGGTGGCTCAGTGGGTAAAGCCTCTGCCTTCGGCTCAGGTCATGATCGCAGGGTCCTGGGATCGAACCCCGCATCGGGCTCTCTGCTCAGCGGGGACCCTGCTTTCCCCTCTCTCTCTGCCTGCCTCTCTGCCTGCTTGTGATCTCTCTCTCTCTCTCTCTCTGTCAAATAAATAAATACAATCTTTAAAAAAAATTTTGTATTTACATATTTTGAAAGACATATACTTTATCAAATGTCTGTGTCTAGTGGGAATGGAGGCTTTTCATGTCAAATCAATTCTCCATCTTGATTGCAGTCTTCTTGTTGTTAAAATACATTAAAGACCTCAATTTATAATGCCAGCTCAATTATTAGGCATACAATAAATTAGAAATGAGACTAGTTTCCCACAGGAGAATAGATGGCATTTACATTTATATTCTCAGCTTACATTGATATGTTTATGTTGCTACTGGTAGCAAACAGGATCACTGCTCTGCTAACTCACTATGAAGTTTAGACAGCTAGATCTTTTAATACTTCACCACTCTGCTAATAACATTCATGCCATTCCCTGCCTTGTGTCTTGGGTTGTCTGTTTTCATCCCAGATAATCTTTCCAATCAGTATTTTTAAGCATCTTTACCTTTGTATCTCTAATAAATGCTTTCATCATTAGTTTCTGGATTACCTCCAAAATTTCTACAGTTCCATTCATCAGCTGCCAAAACTAGGATAAGACACATGGGTATACACAGACTAGAATGACAAAAGAGGATAGAAAGAGAGATTATCATATCCTTGCTTTTCCCCAGTAGTCTTTTAAAAATTCTTTGTCTTTATTGTTAGATTTAAATGTTCAGCCAACCAAGTTTATACATTTCCTTGTGACTGGTTTTGGTGTTTCACAATTATATTTGCTTGGGGGCTTGTCTGTTAGAATTCTTTTCACTGTTTTTACTAGGAAAAGAAAGACATTTAGACAGCTTGATACAAGATTGACCCACAGCCTCATATATCCTCTTGGTTCACCCCAATTCCATTTCTTTTTTTTTTTTTAAGATTTTATTTATTTATTTGACACAGAGAGAGAAAGATAACAAGTAGGCAGAGAGGCAGGCAGAGAAAGAGGGGGAAGCAGACTCCCCCCTGAGCAGAGAGCCCAAAGCGGGGCTTGATCATGGGGCTCGATCCCAGGACCCCGAGATCATAACCCGAGCCGACGGCAGAGGCTTTAACCCACTGAGCCACCCAGGCACCCCCCCTCAATTCCATTTCTGAGGAGAAAGCATAAGTACATGAAGAGGGGAACATAAATGGGAAGTGAAGAATGAGGGATGGCTGGACAATTAATTGTTGTTCAGCAAAAAGTGACAATATGTGCCTTGTTTCTTGGGTTAATAAAAAAAGATAATCAGGTCATGAGTTATACTACATTGGTTTCAGTTTGCTCACGAAATTATACTCAGTGTTTGAAGTGGAGGGCAGAAATATGCATTTTATATCATATTGAATTTTTTTAAAAAATACAATAGAGGGGCGCCTGGGTGGCTCAGTTGGTTAAGCGGCTGCCTTCAGCTTGGGTCATGGTTCCAGGGTCCTGGGATCAAGCCCCGCATCGGGCTTCCTGCTCAGCAGAGAGCCTGCTTCTCTCTCTCCCTCTGCCTGCTGCTCTGCTTGCTTGTGCTGTCTATCTCTCTGTCAAATAAATAAATAAAATCTTTAAAAAACAAACAAACAATAGAATGTTTTCCTTATTTAAAATTACGTTTTAAAAAGATTACATGTACAATCTGAAAAAATAGTAATATAATTATTTCCAGCTTATAATGTAATTATAACAGTATAGTATATATAATTACACACAGCTTTTTTCACTGACTCTAGGATGCTAGCACATAGAGGATGCACCATTATTTTATATTTATCTGTGCTGAATGTTAAGCTATTGTGTCTTCAGACCCATCCTTTGATGCTCTGCTGTGCTGTTGATGCTGGGACTCTGAGACCACACTCTCCTTTGCCAGCCGGCTCACTTTCGTATCTTCCTTTAAGGATTGCTGGAGGGAGAGTGTACTTCTGAGGCAGAAGAAGGGACTAGCTCCTTCCTGTTTGTTTTCTTTTCCTCTCACTGTCTCTGAATCCCTTGTCACATAAATATGTTGAAAATATTTTCTCTCAGTCCATGGTTTGCCTTATTTCCTTGTGTACTTTCTATTTTAATATTTTCATTTTGATGAAGTCTAATTTATCAACTTTTCTTCTACTCTTTGTCCCAGCCAGGAAATATTTGCCTATCCCATGGTCACAAAGAGATTCTTCTGCTTTCTTTCAGAAAGCAGTATTTCCAGATTTTACATCTGCAACTACGATCAAACGCAAAACAATGCTTGTGTATAGAATTAGATAGGAGTTGAGACTCTTTTTTTTTTTATCATATGAATATTCATTTGTTCCAGAATCATTTGTTAATAGAAGTTGCCTTTCCCACTGAATTGCCTTGTCATCTTTGTTGAAAATGATCAATATGTATGAAAATTTCTGGAGTCTTAATTCTCTTCCAATTATCTGTTTTTCTCTGTATACACCAATACTTCTGTTGCAATCCGGGGGCTTAATACTTCCACATATGCTCTTTTTGTTGTTCTTCATCTTTTCTTTTTCCTCCTCCTCCTCCTCATTTGATTGTTTTGTGTATTCTAGAACTGCTGTCCAATATGGTAGCCACTTGTTCCATATGGCTTTGAGCACTCAACATGTAGCTAGTCTTAAATGAGATGTCATGTAAGTATAAAATGCACACTCATTTCAAAACACAGTTCAAAAACAAGAATGTAAAATTTCTCATTAATGACTTTTAATACTGATAACATATTGAAATGATATTTTAATTATATTGGATTGAATAAAATGTATTATTAAAATTTTAGTTTATTTTTTACTTTTTTAATATGACTACTAGAAAATTAAAAATTATATGTAGCTTACAATACATTTATTTCTATTAGATATTTGCCATTCCTAGATCCTTCTGAATTTCCACATAGATTTTTTTTTTAAGATTTTAATTATTTATTTATCAGAGAGAGAGAGCACAAGCAGGGGGAGCAGGAGGCAGAGGGAGAAGCAGGCTCTCCACTGAGCAAGGAGCCCGATGTAGAGGTTGTTCCCAGGACCCTGAAATCATGACTTGAGCTGAAGATAGACACTTAACCCACTGAGCCACCCAGGCATCCCATCCATATAGATTTTTACACTAACTTATTTTTTTTTGAAACATCCTAAATTTTGATGGGAATTGCAGTGCATCTTTATGTCCATTCAGGAGGAATGAGTGTCTTAACAACATCGATTCCTTCACTCAATATTAGACCTCTGCATTTGTTAAGGTCTTCTTCAATTCTACCAATTATTTGTAGTTTTCACTGTAGGGATTTTTTTTTTTTTTTTTTTTTAGATAAGAGTGATAAGCATTTTTTTTTTGTTGTTTAAGTAAGCTCTACACCCAACATGGAGATTGGACTCATGAGCCTTAGATCAAGAGTCACATGCTCTTCCCACTGAGCCAGCCAGGCACCCCAGAGTGATAGGCATTTAATGTATGTCAGCACTTTGTGAGTAGTGTTGTTTTTAAACCTTTGTAATTTTTCTAAGCTTATTTGTAAGAAAACAATTTATTTTGGCATACTAACCTTTATCCTATAACTTGAATAAATTTACTTATTAGTTTCATTTGTAGATTTCTTTAGATTATGAATACAATAATGTTTTCATTACCTAAAGGCAATTTTTACTTTCTCTTTCATATTCTTAATGCTTTTTTTTTTTCTCTTACAGTATTGTAAAGGCTAGGACACATTGTAGCAATTTTAGGACAAAATCATTCAACCTGTCTCCACTAAACATCACGTTAGCTGTAGATATTTTTGAGATGGCCTTTATCAGGTTGATGAAACACCATTTTAATACTAGTTTTCTAAGAGTGTCTAGAAGTTATGAAATGATGTTCCTTTATTTTCTTCCTGAAATTGGTATTTTGTGTTCACTCTCTGCTTTCCTTGTCCTTCTTGCTATGCTTTTATAATTTTTTTGTTTTTTTTCCAGAGAATAAATGTTTTAACTTTTTCCTATTCATTTTTTCTCTTCTACTTCATTGATTTTCATTCTTATTTTTAAGATTTTTTTCACATTTTATAGCTTCCATCCCTCTAATGAAATACTCCACCTAGATATACAAATGAGCCATTCTTTCCACTACACCCTTTTTTTGTATTTATCATATTTATTTTAATGTTCTTATGTGATAATTCCAACTTCTATGCCATTTCTCAGTATATTTCAATAGATTATTTCTATTTTAACCATGCATTATGTATTTTCTTACTTTTTCATGTGTCATATAATTTTTATTGTGTACTAGATATTTTGTGTAAAAAAAATATGGAGACTGAATAAATCATATCTATCCCACCAAAATGACAATGTCTTCTTTTCTCAGGATGCCAGTATGGGGGACTATAATCTAGTTTGTAGGGGAAACTTGGTCTGTTCTTTGTTGTAGTTTTAATTATTTTTACTTCACCATATTTGCTGGTGAATATTTGCTTCAAATATTCTGAGATGAGAAGAGTAAGTTTACCTTCAATGGAATTTGGGATCTGAGCATTGATAAGACTCCAGGATTCTCTTTATGCTTTTCAGTTGAGCTGATACCTTTCTGAACTATGGGATATATTTCCAGAATAAAGGGATATCTTTTTCCTCCACTCTGCTGCCCTGCCCTTAACCTTTCAGAGTTTGCTGTATATCTGTATATTCTTTCTTTCTTTTTTTCTTTTTTCTTTTTTTTTTTTTTGGTCTTGTATTCCTTAAAGTCCAGCTTGCTATGACAACATTTCTCTCCAGCCCTGGCCAACTACCCCTGGGTTCATGCTTAAGGTCACTGGGGAGAATTGGCAGGGCAGTAGACATTTTCTCAATGGTCAGGACTCCTCAGGACACTTCCTTCATACCAACCCCATGTTGCTGTAAAAATAACTTTGTTAAAAGATTGGCTGATTTCTTAATTTCTCTCTTTTACTCACCTTCAGTCTGAGATGACTATCTCATTTTTCAACACTCTGGCAGGGATTAAAAAAAGCCATGGGTTTCTTCATGGCAGTTTTGCCACTTTCTAGAATTGGACTTTTTTAAACTTCTTTAAATTCTTAAATTTCAGTTAGGTTTTTTAAATAAAAAACTATGATTTTGTAGTTTATATGGCTTGTTGTCACTGTTATAGTAGAGGTTGGTCACTTGTCATTTTCTGCTTTCTAATCAGAAGGAGAAGCAGTATAATATGATTTACTCTAGAATTATATTTTTAGTGTAAGTTTTTCTTATCTCACCTAATTTACTTCTTTTACTCTTCACTCTTTGTAATCTCAACCTCTCTTTAACTAAATGCTTTCTATTTCAGAGGCAATGTTTTCTGCAAATTATAAAGATACAAGAGTTTTATAAAAATTTTTAAATAAAAATATTAATGTTCATTTATCATTTACGTTCTATAGAAGGAAATTTACCTGAATCACTTATTTAAATCCTAATGGTAATTATGAGGTATTCATTGTTATTCTTGCTAGTCAAAGCTGTGAACTGAGGCATAAAAGCATTAAGCAAGGGGCACCTAGGTGCTTTGTCAGTCAAGCATCCAACTCTTGATTTCGGCTCAGGCCCTGATCTCGAGGTCCTGAGTTCAAGCTCTGCATTTGAAAACAAAACAAAACAGAGGCACCTGGGTACCTCAGTCCATTGAGTGTCCTACTCTTGATTTCTGCTCAGGTCATGATCTCAGGGTCTGGGATCACCTCGCATGGGGCTCTGCACTCAGCAGGGAGTCTGCTTGAGGATTTCTTTCCTTCTCCCTCTGCACCTCCCCCTGTTCATACATTCTCTCTAAAAATAAATAAATAAGTAAATCTTTAAAAAACAAACAAAACATTAAGTAACATGATTAACATCATATTGACTTAGAATACAGTATAACAGGCACCTGGGTGGCTCAGTGGATTAAAGCCTCTGCCTTCGGCTCAGTACATGATTTAGGGGTCCTGGGATCAAGCCCTGCATCGGGCTCTCTGCTTGGCAGGGAGCCTGCTTCCCCCTCTCTCTCTGCCTGCCTCTCTGCCTGCTTGTGATCTCTCTCTGTCAAATAAATAAATAAAATCTTAAAAAAAAAAAAGAAAGAAAGAAAAATTATATAAAAAAAAAAAAGAATACAGTATAACTAGGATTCTAACAGAGGTCTGCCCAATCCTGAATCTTGTGTCCTTAAACAAATTACTATATTGTCTGTTACTCTCCTTTCTTTTGGGTTTCTATTCAGAGGTCTCTTAGAATGTATGAATCTTTAGAATGTCCTTCTATTTTCTTTCTTGTTTTTACTAAAATGACATTAATTTTACTATCATTACTATTCTTTGTCGTGTTAGAAGGAATAATTATGATGCTTAAAAGTTTTTTTTTTTTTTTTTTGGTGATCAGTCAACTATTCATGGAATAATGTCAAAGGGAGTGAGTGAGGCAAGGCATGCCACTCAAGGGGCCATACTAGGGCTATATGGGAGGAGTGCCTAGGGAGTGGATGCTACAAGCATGTGGGGAGATGAGAGAGAGAGAAACACCTGTGGGTAATGCCTTTACTGGGAGTCAGGGTGGAGTACATAAGCAAAAGGCATGAGGGGATCTGACTGACATGCTTGAATGTCACTAGGTCACAGTTGGGAGGACAAGGAGGTTGACCTGTGGCAGGGATTCACCTTATCAAACAGGCACACTTGGTTGCATGGGGGGTGGTCACAGACTATTTATGGGGATGTTGAGGCACCAGAAAAATATAAAATTTGCAATATGTTTATTCACTGTCTAATACAGAAAAATCCAGCCAAATTCTGTGTTTGCCCAAGGTGGTAAGGGTAAATTTGCTTCACTCTCACAAATTTTGTTTGAATCCCTTTCTCAGAGACTAAAGTCCTTAGGTCTTGATCCAATTCTGTTCTGATGGCTTTTCTACCGTATTCTCTGCCTCACTGTCTGTGCTCTCTACAGACAGAGTACTGAAAATACTAATATCAAGGCTCTTCTGTCTTCACTCCTGCATACATGGTTTTATGCCTTGTGGGAATTATACCTTGCCAGTCACATTTGCCTTTTTCCTAACATAGTTTTTTGTTTTGTTTTGTTTTTTTAGGTATAGTGATCTCTAACCGCATTCAGAAAGAAAACTTTGGCTTTCCTCAAAAACCAGTGCCCACTCACCAGGGTGAAATGTCCCTGTATTTTAGTCGATAACAGATGTATTGTTTTTTTAATGGACATTGGTTAGTGGGTGTGATCAGATAACAGATTAGCTTTCAGATAACAACAGCTCAAGTGAGATGACAATTGTAATGTTGAATTAAACTCTAAAAACTCTAAAGTGGAAAATCTCCCATAATATTATATAATTATCATGTGTTTTGTGTGGATTTAAACTTTTATATTTTTCTATATCATTATAAATATTTTAACAAAATGTATAGCAAGGCTGAATTCATAATTGCTAACCAGATGCTGTTTTAAGCCAAAAGCTTTGAATCAGTAAGTTTAGACTATTTCTCTAAGAAAGTCTGAGAGCTCATTGAGGACCACTGAATGAGGGATTTTGGCAATTCACCTTAGCAATGAACCCTATATTGGAATAACAAATCTTTTAAAAAAAAATTCTGAACACTTAAAGAAACACACTTCTAAAAACTCATAGCTTACGGGCGCCTGGGTGGCTCAGTGGGTTGGGGCCTCTGCCTTCGGCTCGGGTCGTGGTCTCGGGGTCCTGGGATCGAGCCCCACGTCGGGCTCTCTGCTCAGCAGGGAGCCTGCTTCCTCTTCTCTCTCTGTCTGCTTCTCTGCCTACTTGTGATCTCTCTCTGTTGAATGGATAGATGAAATCTTTAAAAAAAAAAACAAAACTCAGCTTATATCTAGAAGTCAATAGTTACATTCTCATTTTTATTTAGTTATACTTTGCCTTGTTCCATAAATAAAATATGAGGCAACTTACAAAATATTGACAAATTCAGTGGAATTAAAAAAAAATGGTGAATAATTATTGCACAGTAAAAATAGCATAAAACAAGGGATACGTTTGCACAGAAATTCATTTTATAATACCTCTTATATTATTATTGATAAGCTATGAATATAATCTGTTGTGTCACTCACAATGTCTTTATAACAAATATAAGCCATTTTCTCAGGAGAAAATTAGCTTTTCTTGCAACTGGAGAAATGAAATAATTCTCATGGACTTTCATAGAGAAGACCATGTATGATATAGTGAACATCATTACACCCTGATGCCTGGGTGCCTCAGTTGGTTGAGTGTTCCATTCAGGTCATGATTCCAGGGTCCTGGGATAGAGCCCTATAGGGCTCTCTGCTCAGCAGGGAGTTTGCTTCTCCCTCTCCCTCTGCCCCTCCCCATGCTTGTGCACTTGCAAGCTCTCTCTCTCTCTCTCTATCAAATAAATAAAATCTTAAAAAAAAAATCATTACATATTATCCTTCACTGCAGAAAAATGTCACAATATCAAACTTGTCTCAGTAAAAGCAGTTCTCAAGAAACAGAAACCATAGTGCATGCGAATTTGGCTCTTTATAAAGATATCTCTAATGTGGGGATAACATTTAACATATAAAGTAACTTCTACAGGGCAGATCCTGTTAGGCTCTCTTATTTCTCATGTCCAAGTTTGGGAAAAGAGTTGTGAGATTAAGTTTACAATCTCTGGCAGAAAACACAGATTGTGCATATTTTATCTTGACAAATAAGGGCATCTCCATAAATTTTGACCCTCAATACTGAGAAGGGAGAGGGCTAAGCAGAACTACTCCATAAAGGAAACATGATATCCTGACAGTTTGCCTAGGGTATGGATTTATTTTTCCTCAAAATAGTTCTAGGTAACTTAGACACAGATATTTATTTCTTTGTAATTATTTAGAATTATTAATAAAGCGACAAGCAAAATAACTTGGGAACAAAGCAGCCAACAACATCCCCCACAACTGTACTCTGAAATAAAAACCTCACAAATATTTTTACAGGTTTTCTGAGCAACCTAAAATCATGCTAACTTTTTTCTAATTTTTAAAATTTAAATACTACATTTACTAAAGCAATTCTTCATTTGTGTTCTAGCTATAACCGGCTCCTGCATGATTTAGAGAGCCCTGAATCCTTAGAAACAGACCCGTACATAAAATGTGCATTATTAATGTCTTTCTATCTCTTCCCAAAATTCATATTGATTATGCCATATATTGTAGAGAATCATTGATCACTTAACTTATCAATTCTTTATGCAAAGTGATGAAGTCCAGTCTATAAATCTATGGCAGTAAATTTGTTAGTCCTATTTTTTTCACAGGAACTTCACAGCATTCAAGTTAATGAAGAACTTGATTGTGCCCATTTCCAAACACAATACCTTTTACTGACAGCCTGGAATTGATTGGGTGTGTGTCCCTTTAAATCTTAGGATTGCCTGGGGTTGAACGATTTAGGCATCAGCAGAGTGCACTTTAATTAGCCCCGAGGAAATCACAGTGGGGAGGAAACAAGTTGGCTTGTTATTTTTCTGTTTGTACTAACGGCAAATAAAAGCACGTAATTGGATTTTTTAAAAGCACTGTCAGTCCTCTAGAGTATGCCCTGTTTACAGTTATGATAGCCTTATCTAATCCGAGTGTCACACCTCCCTAAAAAGGGCCTTTTTTAGAGTTGGAAAGGTGTTGCACCAGGAAGACTCTGTTTAAATTGTGTCCCTGCTGTTCGGACCTCCACTTTAAACGTTTAAAAGGAGGGCTTGTCCTCGTATTCAGTATCCAAGATGCTGTTTGTCACAGCTGTGCTGCCCAGCCCTGGTTTACCAATGTGTTTCCCACTTGGAGCTGCAATAACAGAGAAGGGGAAATCAATGATGGATAAAAGTTACAGGGGTCTGTTTGGGAGAGTAAGCAATTTAGATGCTTCTCTCTGCTTCAGACAAGTCACAAGGGTCTAGGAAAGAAAACTCTCTTGTATCCTCTTGCGCACACAGCTAGTATTGTTTTCTTTCCCAGGATGTCAGTCTTAACTGGAGAAGATTGAAGAGCACACATCACGTAATGAAAAACACCTTAAATACTTAGATTAAGGGGCACCTGGGTGGCTCAGTCAGTTGAGCTTCTGACTCTTGGTTTCCACTCAAGTCCTGATCTCAGGGTCATGAGATCGAGCCCACTGTCCTGCTCCGTGCTCAGCGTGGAGTCTGCTTAAGATTTTTTCCCTCTGCCCCTCCCCCTTCTTGCTCTCTCTCTCTTTCTCTCTCTCTCAAATAAATAAATAAATAGAAATTTCAAATGAATACTTAGATTAAAAAATCATTCAAATTAGAAAGGGGTCAGTATTTCCCCCATTTTTTATTTCTCACTACTAAATTACAAACATAAAGTACAGGTATATTTTAAACTCTAAATTTCTTGGAACAAAACACTTAGAACTAATAATTCTGTGAGATAATTTTGTTTGGGTTTGCTCTCTGAAGTGAAAAATAAGGAGATTTTCTTGTAAAGAAATTGAATTGAATGATGGAGAGAGACCTTTGAGGAATTAATTTTTTTATATGAAAAGAAGAAATAAAAGGACAAGAAAACTACAGACCAATAGCCCTTAAGAATAAACATGAAAAACCCTTAACATAATATTAGGAAGCAAGATCCAGCATTGTGTAGAAAAGAAAACATTATATGATACCCAGTGGGATTTACCCTAGCACTGCAAAGTGGGTTTAGTGTTTGAAAAATCAATCAGTATAATACAGCATATTTATAGAATAAAAGATAAAACCATATGATCATCTCAATAAGCACAGATTAATTATATGACAGAATTCAATGTCCATTCATGAGAGAAATCTTCAATAAACTACAGGTAGAAGAAATGTTCACAACCTGATAAAGGCTAATATTGTTAGAGTAAGTAGTTTCCAACAAGATGCCTGGAGGCCAGCAATGAGGAAGTCATGGCCAAAAATGAGGAAGTCAGAGGCCTGTCCTGGCAGCACTCCACAACAAAACCACACAAGACTGGCTCAAACCTGAGAGACCCAACATGGCTGACAATGTGGGCCAAAGTCCACATTATTCCTTCACTACTACATTAACATACTAAAATCTCCTCCATAAGGGTGCCATGACAGAAAACCCCTGACCAAATAAGGAAGAAAAAGCAGATAACCCTGCTTCCAAGAGATCCTTTCCTCAAGTAATGAATATTCCACCCTTTGTTAACAACTGTCCATAAAAGACAGAAACCCAAACCCCACAAAGCACAGTTCTCCCTTGAACTCACCCACTCTCACATCTTGAGAGTGTACTTTCACTTTAATAAACTTTCCTGCTTGTACTGCTTATTGTCTGTGTTGTGTCTGTCTTTGAATTTTCTCCTGACGAAACCAAGAGCCTTCAGCGATATCTTTTGGACAGGTCAGGTGGAGGCCTCAAGGCCCAAGGTCTCCCCAGTCCACCTGGCAGAAATATCATGCTTTACCAGTGAGAGACTAAGATTGGGAATAAGAAAAATATGTCTATTCCTACCACTTTTATACAGCATTGTACTGGCTGACTTCATGCCTAAGGAAAAAAGCAGGGGATGAATGTCATAGGCAGACAAGTTGGAAAGGAAGAAGTAAAACTTTTTCAAACACGAAATGATTGGGTGTGAACAAAAGAAACCCACACAAGAAGCCATTAAAACTAGTAAGTGAATTTAGAAAAGTTTTAGGACACATGATCAATATATAAATAATTAAATTTTTATATATTAGCAATACATAATTTAGGAAATAAATTTAAAAAGAAATGCCATTTACAACAGCACCAAAAATATGAACTACTTAGGGATAAATTCAATAACAAATACAGGACTTGTACACTGGAAAGAAGAAATGTTGCTGAGAGAAATGAAAAGAAACCTACAAATAAATGGAAAGACAAACTATAATCACAGATGGGAAGGTGCAATATTGTTAAGATATCAGGTGTACCCAAATGGATCTGTACTTTCAGTACCATATTGTATCAGATCTTACTTAAAAAAAAAAAAAGAAATTGAGAAGCTAATTCTAAAATTAATGAAGAATGCAAAGGATCTACAACAACTTAATTTTTTTAAAAAGAATGATATATGAAATTATGACTTGATTTCAGCATTGGCTATTATGCTATAAAAATCCAGATATAAATGTAGGACATGCAGATTAAGTGAATACAACAGCGTCCAAAGGGAACAGAATAGTATACAAAACTAGACCACACATATATGTTCAATTGGTTTCCTAAAAAATAGCCATCATAATTTAATGGAGGAAAGGATTGGTTTTTCAACAAATGGAGCTGGGACAACTGGATATTGATACAGAAAAAATGAACTTCAGTACCTTAATCATGAAATGAACAAAAATGAACTCAAAATGCTTTATAGTTCCAAATGTAATAACTATAACTCTACAACTTCTAGAAAATCATAAGGAACAGCATTTGTGACTTTAGGTTAGGCAAAGTTTTCTTAGATTGGACATAAAACAGAAAAGATAAAGATAAATCGATAAATTGCGCATCCTCGAAATTAACTACTGTTCTTTAAAGGCATCATAAAGAAAACAATAAAGCAAACAAACATATTTATATATGTGTATATATGTCTTAAAGGTCTTGATTCCCTAATATATAAATAATCCTTAAACTCAATAAAAAGACATTGTCCCCACTATAATTGGCAAAAAATTTGAACAAATATTTTATAAAGGAAGACATACATATGGCCAATAAGCACATGAAGCAATGCTCAATATCATTACTTATCAAGGAAATGCATACTAAAATCACAATGAAGTATCAACACATACTCATTAAAATAACTAAAATTAAAGACAGTACAAGTGTTGGTGAGAATATGGAATAACTCGAATACTTACTTATACATTGTTGCAGGTAATGTATAATAGTAAACTCACTTTAAGGAAGTTTTGCAAAAAGTTAAATATATACAACTTAATATACACACCAACAAATATACTCCCTAGTATTTCTTTCTTTTTATTTTATTTTATTTTATTTTATTTTATTTATTTGACAGAGAGAGAGAGAGAGATCACAAGTAGGCAGAGAGAGAGGAGGAAGGAGGCTCCCTGCTGAGCAGAGAGCCCGATGCAGGGCTCGATCCCAGGACCCTGAGATCATGACCTGAGCTGAAGGCAGAGGCTTTAACCCACTGAGCCACCCAGGCACTCCAACTCCCTGGTATTTCTTAAAGAGAAATGAAAAAACATTTATCTACATAGAAGATATATACAGAATATTCATAGCGGCTTAATTATAATACCCCTAAAATGGAAAGAACCCACTGATCCAAACAAAAGTGAACAGATAAATTATGGTGTATATATAGAATTGAATACTAGTCAGGGATTGTTTTTTTGAAAAAGGAAAACACTGGAGTACACGATGACACAGATGATTCTCAAAAGCTTGCTGAACAAAATAATCTAACCCCCAAAGGACTACAGGCCTATTATACATTCTGTTTACTAAGGTAACAAAGAAGCCATAAAATTATTACTAACATGATAAGGAAAGCATTGCCAATGGGGCACTGGCATCACTGAGAAGTGATGACATCAGTGATGGATGTCCTCTAAGCCATGGTTAACTACAGGAGACACTATTACTGAACTGAGTTACCTAGTAGTTATTGGGCTGATAGAAACTCATACTAGTAGTTTTCAGGTGGAAGTAAGATGGATACAATTATCTTAGCGAATGGCAAGATCAGAGAGAGCCAGAGTGACTCCGAGGGGACCTGACAAATAAAGAGCTACAAAGTAGGTTAATGGAATATGGTGTTCTTAGGGAATTGACTTCGAGATAACATGACATAATCAAAGGCTCAGGTTAACTACCCTAGTAAATGTTTCCAATCCTGAGTCATTTCTCAGATTAAGAACCCATGGATTGAAGGAGAGGCCAAGATCTTGGAGGAAGGACCATTCAATACCATAGAAACACTAATGATTTTCCCCATACCCTTCCCAAACAAACTACAGCCATTTGTTGAAGAAATACAAACACTGAAGAAAAAGGGACATCCTGGCATTTTGTTGGATGCAAAATCCAAGTTGACAATGATACTCGGGGACCAAACGTGTCACCGCAACCCCATGTTACAGTAGTGGTAAATGATGACCATGTAATAAATTGAGTTTTGACTCAGATCCAGTTCATTTTTGGATCCATGAACCTAATTAGTGATCTTTTCTCCAGTCTCCAGTATAATTGAAATGGACATATTTAGTAGTTGGAAAAACCTTCATATTGGTTCTTTGGCCTCTAGGGTCTATGATATAGGAGCTATTATAGTGATGAAGGCTACATGGTAACTTCTAAAAATGCCAACCTTCAAGACTGTGAATTAAAAACAATACCACATTTCAGGGGAATGTGCTATCCTTAAGCACTTGAAGGAACGAGGCATGGTGGCTCTCATCACTTCCTTATCTAATTCAGCTGTGTGGATCTCCTTCACAAAAGGAAGTTGTATACTGAAAGATGACAGTAAACTTAAACAAGTAAGCCCCAATTGTAGCTTCTCTTCCAGAGGTGATATTCTTGTTAGAGCAGAGTAATACAGCCTCCGGTACATGGTATCTGGTCAATAACTTGGCAAAGGTGCTCTTTTCTACCCTATCATAAAGAAGGATAAGAAGCAATTTGCATGCAAATTAAACCAACGACAATATATTTAAAGTTCTTGGGCCCTAAGGCCTATATTACCTCTTCTGCTCTCTGTCATAATATAGTCCATAGGGATTTGTTCCACAGAACAGCGTGTCACTGAAATTATATCAATGGCATCCTACCACTTTGTCCAGTGAGCAGAAGTAGAAAATGTGTTGCAGGTCTCAGCAAGACACATGTTTTCCAGAGAGTACGAGATAAAAGCTAAAGGATTCAGTGATCCAATGGTTACATCCAAAATGGGGTATGAGCTATGCCAGAGAGCACAAGAAAATTGCAAGTGGATTATCAAGAACAGCATATCATTTTTCACTATTGTACCGATGCCTCTCCCGCAGTATATCCCATACTCTCATGGGAGGTTCCTGTGTCAAGTGGATAGAGGAGGAACAAGGTGAAATTTGGCTCATGGATGAGTTAGCTCAGTATGTGAGTGCAGCCAAAACTGGACTGCTGCTGCAGTTTGGTCCTGCCTGGCAGAAAGATAGTAGTGAGAAATGCTCTCAGCCAACTGAGCTCTGGACTGGTTATTCATTAGATTCTGGTCAACCATTTTATGTGGAAAAAGAAGTAGCCTAAAGTAAGAATATACATAGATTCATGGACAGTGGCAAGTACTTCACCTGTTTAGAACTTGGAATGAGAAAGATCAAAAGAAAAAAGGATAGGAAAAAACCTATGAATGGATTTATGGAGTAAGCAGAAATATAAAAATCATTTTATCCCATTTTAATACCCATTCGAAACAACGCATTATGTAAGAGACAGTAACCAACCAAAGAGACAGATGACGCTGCCAAATGACCCTGTCAACCTCTGTCATAGACCACCTCAGTGTGGGTACAATGGGCTCCTGAAAGAACTGGTCATAGTAGCAAAGCATCCATCCATGGATGTATGGATCCAACATCATGAGCTTCCTCACAATAAAGCCGATTTAGCAACTTATGAGGCTGAATATCCAATCTGCCAACAACAGAGATTGTCTATGAGGGAACTCTGCTATGAAGCCATCGCTAAAGGAGACTAACAAATCCTATCGTGGCACGTTGATTACATTAAAACTTTCTATCCTGACGTGCTTGGGTGGCTCAGTTGGTTAAATGTCTGACTCTTGATTTTGGCTAGGGTCAAGATCTCAGGATGATGAGATGGAGCCCCAAGTTGGGGTCCATGCTCAGAGGAGAATCTTCTTGAGATTCTCTATCTCCCTCTCCCTCTGCCCCTCCTCCTGCTCATGCTCTCTGTCTTCCTCCCTAAAATAAATAAATCAATCTTAAAATCAATCAGTCAATATATCTATCTATCCTGAAGGGGCAGCAATTCATTCTGATTGAGACTGACATATTTTGAAGGTGAGTTTGCCTTTCCTCCCTGCAGGAATGGGAGCAGCGCCACTGCCTGAGAACTTACGAAGCATTTGATCCATCAACATGGGATCTTGCATAACATTTTCTCAGACCATTAGGTCCATTTTACAGCAAAGGAGCCTTGGCAGTGGGGTATATAAACATGGGGGTCCATGGATCCTATCACCATGTAACCACTATGCAGGATATATGAGTCTGAGAACCCATGGGGGAGATAGAACTGCTTTCTTCTCTACAACTGTAGGTTCTGGGGCTGTTAAGGTCCTCTTTCTTCTATAACAGATAAGGTTAGAATTCTACTTAGGTTTAGGCTTTGTATGCCATCTATTCATTTTAGGTTCCTTATGCGAAGAGATCAGCAGGGAAAGAAAGCAATCACCAGACTGGCAGGGGTATTTGACTCTAATCACCAAAAGGATGTAGGGTTGCTATGACACAATGAGGGGCAAGGAAGAGAAAGTTTGGTGCTTCGGTGATCCACTGGATGTCTCTTGGCACACTGTTGACTGAGTTTAATGGTCAATGGACAAGAGCAGCGGCCACAGCCTGAGAAGTACATGGTAACCATGGTCTCATATCCCTTGGTGAAGAGGTTGTACATGACACCACTAAGTAAGACAGCTTGAACAGCATTAGCAGAGTATGAGGGAAAGAGAGAATGAGAAATAGAGGAGGAAGATGAGAGATGCCAGCTGCAACTTTAGAAGAGCCACAGCGGTAAGAGCTATAATTCACCCCACTTACTTTCCTCTGGTGTTTCCACAGGAAAGGAGATCATACTGAATACTGGAAAAACAGCTCCCAAGGAGGGCGAATTTACTATAAGAAGCAAATTCATCCTAGTAGCACGAAGGGTAGATTGTAGTGGATGCCATGGTATGCCGACCAGATCCCTCCTGAGAACTAAGGCACTCATTTGCCCAACTACCAAGAATGCTGACTCCTGATGGCTCACAGATGTGTTACTCGGCAAGCAATATCCTCAGCCAAAAGAAACTGCTTGCCAAAAGTTATGCCCTCCCTCCAGGGTTAGTCTACATCCAGTATCTACCTAGTATGGGCATACAAAGACCTGATACTGTTGCCTAAATTTAGAATAACTCTGAAAGGCCATTCTATCTCCAGATCTCCCTAAGGGATTACCTGAAACCTCTGTTATCAATGAATTGCTGTTCAACTTGTCCCTCTGCCTGACTCTGCTTCCCTCATTTATTTACATATATTGTTGCTGAGGCCCCTACACAATCTCTATCTTAGAGTCTATTTTTAGGGACCTGACCAAAGAAATAGAGCACATTGGAGATAGTGCTTCCCAAACTCCTGCCATTAAGTGGAGGCATATGACTAGTTTAGGATAATAAAGATGAGATTGAATGAAGTGTCATTTCCTGGATGAAGCAACAAAGCCTACGTTTGAGTTTTTGGTCTTTCGAGAGTCTGGCTCCATTTTTGTCCTTGATACCATAAAGTCTACCTGGGACTTTATGATACAGTTCTTATCTCTTTACATTTACTTAACTCAATTTCTTTGTGACCAAAAATGAATATGAGTACTGCCTGTTGTTCCGAGGCTTAACTTAATACCAAGAGATAATTTGTACTGGGGAAGGAATTAGAATGTTTATTTTCTTAGCCTTGTTTTTTCTCAGATCATTTATGGGGCAGATTGCCTTTTGGTCAGAGACCAACAGTTTGATATTGACCAGACCCTTAAAATCAACCTCTTCCTGCCAGGAGTTTCTTGTGGGCCTGAACTAGACTGTCCAGTATAAATAATGAGAACACTTAGCTCCATTTAAGTTTGGTTTTGCTTCAACCAAAGTTACTACATGAACTTAATGTCTTTCTTTATTCTGCTACACAGAGGTCACCACTGTGAGATTTATTTGATTTTGCAGTCTGGCTAATTAATTTGTTCATTCTGTGCCCTCAACATCAGCACTGGTTTTTGGAGCAGTGCTACCAAAGCAATAGATTAATTTACACGGTACAATGCAACTAGAATAATCATTACCCCATAGAATTGTTATTGCTTGAATTCTAAAGAGAGAGAAGATGTTTCCCCACTGAGATAAAAACTTTCTATTGCAGATTTCAGGGGAAAAAAAGAAAATAGAAATGTATATACATTTTTTTTGAATAGCAGAGCTTTCTGGAATTTTTAATTAATATACTATTTCACTAACCATTCTGGACAAATAGCTTCAAGTTGCAAGTATCAGAAACCCACTTAAAGCTATCCTAAATTAAAGACATGGAAGAATCTTCTAGAAATTTATGGAGGACATCAAGTATAGATAACTTCATTGGAAAAAGGCACCAGGACTACGTATTTCTATTTTTCAATTCTCGAAACTGCATATCTCTTTTCCATGCCATTCATACCTCCTTATTTCATTTTTATCTCTGTACAAATTGCTTCTTACTCTCCCTCATCTAGTTGGATATGGTCCACTATGGCTTACCAAAAAATGGCAGCCTAAGCCCCTTAATCTCCCATGTCATTAGATCAGCCACCCATTGTTGATAAGTATCTCAGATGAATCTGACTTAATTCAGATCACATGGATACCACAGTCCAATTGGCTATAGGTGACCAGAGAGATGGAGCCACGGATTTCAACTGGTTCTATAAGTCCACTCCTTTAGCAATGACATTTAGTGGGCAGGCATGCCCAAAATATGTTTTTAATACTGATCTAGACTTGGTCAAATTTTTCTGGGCCCCAGCTAGAAAAAAATAAAAATGCTTTCATAATTGAGTTTATAGCTGGTTTTAATGACAGTTATTACTTAAACTTATGGTGCCAAGTGAGGGCCCATGGTGTAGAATGCATTTAGACTAAGGAATTATACCCACTTTTAAGCAGGTCAAGCTAACAAAACCAGTTGATGTACAATAAGTGGCAAATGTTTAAAAAAAAAAAAAAGAAAAGCTGTCACAATGGCAGCCATTAGCTGCACACAGATGCACCGAGCTTTGGCTTTTGCAGCAAGTACATGCACAAAAATAAATAATCTAGCAAATCTTTTTTTCCTATTCTAAATAAATCTGTATCTTGTAACATAAACACTCATTGACGAAGAGAAATTCAGAATGTGATTCAGTTAGAAAGTTTGTTATTTTTTGCCCACTAGAACATTATTAGCACAATATATAGTTGAGGTGTGAAAGCCTTTCCAGAATTTTTCATACTTTGAACTACTATTGAGGTAGTAAACACTAAGTGCCAAAGCTGAAGGAAATCAACACTTCCCATAGATGCTATTAGTAGTTGTGTATGGTCATCCTAATTTTGGCCTGCCCCATCGTTATCGGTCTGTAGCATTTGTTCACTGCATTTATATCTACTAATTTTATGTTTACGAGTCCTATCTTGCCTAATAAGTACAAAAGCAGTGAAAGCATTGAAGCTGCTGATAAGCCAAGGTTTATAATTACAGTAAAACAGAAAAGAAAATGGAACCAAAACTAATGCCATCAAAATCCACGCCACTTTTATGAAATTTAACTTTTCATAGATATGCATATGTCTGGAACTTATATAGTATCTTAATGGGCATAGGGATAACACATACCCACACATTTGGGGAATCTATATGTTCATAGAGGAATTTCTATTTGTGTATGATGTATGCATATCTCTGAATGTACTAAAATATTAAATCTGAGAAAAAGAGTTCTTTTCTTTCCACAAAATTGCTTTGCCATCTTCCTCAATTCCTCAATTTATATAGTTTTACAAAAAATGCATTAAATACAGATGTTAAACCAACAGAAACATGAAATTATTATACTTATATACAAAAATATGCTTCCATTATCTAGCCATTTGCAGTAAAAGCTATTTCTGTATAATATTATTAAGACGATTGCTAGATAATTTCCTAACTTGGTTTATGTTATACAGCAAACTAAATCTATGTTTTTCAACCAGTAGAATATGAGAAATATTAAGATGCTTGTTGTATATATAAATACCATAAAGAATGAAGAAGACTCAAAAGCATAGAATTAAAACCACATTTATTGAAAATATATTTTCCCAAATATAATATTGTATGTCAATTGTACTTCAACGAAAAAAGAAAATGTGTTTTCACCCAGATGGACCACTGTGTGCGGCCATCTAAATGCACCTGTGGGCCTTCGGGTTTGAAAAATAGCTTTGGCTGGAGGGTTTTGATACATGCGGGGTTTTATACAATGAAGTTTAGAATTCAGGAATTTAGAGTGCAGAGCCTTCCTGTGTTAGCACGAGGCCTTCCACATTGCCTTTCCTTCTTCCCCACATAAGGCTGGTGGAACATGCACTGCATGCCTTCTTGCCTATTTTTCTGTAGGTGTTATTTTTTAAAATAAATTTCCTTTTTCCTTCCTGTTCAAATTGACAATTTTCCTATTTAATAAATTGTAAAACACCTAAAAAATGTTCGACTGAACTATTTCTTATTATTTCCTTTCTTTAATATAGCTTTATTGAGGTATGATTCATTTAATTCATATAACAAAAAAATGCACAAAGTATGCAACTCAGTTTTCTTTAATAATTCACAGTTGTACATATGTTATAATCAATATTAGAATATTATCATTTCTGAATAGACTGATAGAATATGTGATTTTTGTGTCTGAATTCTCTCACTTAGGATATTTTCATGATTGATCCATGTTGTAGAATGTATCAGCACTTGATTTCTTTTTATGACTGGTATGGTATATATGGATATACCGCACTTTGTTTATCTCCCCCTCAGTTGAAGGACATTTGGGTTGTTTTCACTTTTTTGACCATTCAGAAAAACGTTGCTGTGAACATACATGTAGAGGATTTGTGTGGGTATACACTTTCAGTTGTCTTTGCTGTGTATCTGGGAATGGGACTGCTGGGTCATATGGTAACTACATGTTTAACTTCTGAGGAACTACCAAACTCTTTCCAAATTGGTTGCACTATTTTACATTTTCACTATCAGTGCATTGGAATTCCAATTTCTTTATATCTTCATCAAGCCTCACTATTTTCCATCTCTCTATTATAGTTGTCACATCTATAGTTGTAAAATCTCTGTTGTTTTGATGTACATTTCTCTGATGACATAATATTCATAATCTTTTCATGTATTTGTTTATATTCTTCTTAGAAGAAATGCCTATTCAAATTCCCCATTTTAAAATTTAAAACATTTTTTGTTATTCATTGTTGAGTTGGAAGAGTTCTTTATATATTTGTGATATATGTTCTTTATCAGAGATTTAATTTGCAAATATTTTCTTCCATTCTGTGGGTTTTCTTTTCATTATTTTGTTGGTGTCCTTTGTACAACAGAAGTTTTTAATTTTGATGTAGTCCAATTTATCTATTTTTTATTTGTCATGTGTGCTTTTGTTGTCCTAACTGACAAGCCACTGATTAATCCAAGGTCAAAAGATTTATGCCTAATTTTTATAAGTGTTTTATGCTTTTAGCTCTAATGTTTAGTTCTTTGATCCAATTTCAAGTTAATTTTGTATATGGTAGGAGATAAACATCAAACATCTTTTTTTTTTTTTTTTTTTTGCATGTTGTCCTAGCATCATTTGCTGAAAAGTTTATTCTTTCCCTGTTGGATGGTCTTGGTACCCATGTTGAAAATCAATTGACTACAGATGTGTGGATTTATTTCTGTATTTTCAATTCTATTGCATTGATTTATATACCTGTCCTGGTGCCAGTACCACACTGTCTTGATTAATGTCACATTGTAGTTAGTTTTGAAATTAGAAAGTTTGCATCTTTCCATTTTGTTCTTAGTTTTCAAGATTGTAATCGCTATTCTGGGCCCCTGGCAATTCTGTAACTTAGAATCAGTTTTTTAGTTTCTATAAAGAAGTCAGCTGGGATTCTGATGGGAATCACACTGAATCTGTAGATCCATTTGGGGAGTATTAACACCTTAACAATACTGAGTCTTCTAATTCATGAACATGGGATGCATTTCCAATTACTTAGATCTTCTTTAATTTCTTTCAACAATGTTTTGTAATTTTCAGAGCATAAGTTCTGAACTCATTTTGGCAGATTTATTTCTAAGCATCTTGTTCTTTTTTAAAAACTCTTGTGAAGCGAATTTGTGTCTTAATTTCATTGTGAGATTTCTTATTGCTAGTCTACAGTTACAATTGATTTTTGTATATTGATCTTGAATCCCGCAACCTTTCTATATTCATTTATTAGTTCTGTATGTTTGTATGTGTATTCCTAGGGCTTTCCTGTATGCAAAATTGTGTTATCTGCTAATAGAAATAGTTTTTCTTCTTTCTTCAATCTGGATGTATTTTATTTTTATTTATCATCTTATGATATTAGTTAGAACTTCTAGTCCTATCCAGAATAACAATGGTGAGAGCACACACCCTTGCCTTGACTGTAGTCTAATGAGTAAACATTCAATCTTTCTTTTTTTAAAAGATTTTATTTATTTGACAGAGAGAGACACAGCAAGAGAGGGAACACAAGCAGGGAGAGTCAGAGAGGGAGAAGCAGGCTTCCCACTGAGCAGGGAGCCCAACGTAGGACTCGATCCCAGGACCCTGGGATCATGACCTGAGCCGAAGGCAGATGCTTAACGACTGAGCCACTCAGGCACCCAACATTCAATCTTTCATCATTAAGTATATTTCCGGTTGGTGTTTACGATGGCCTTTATTATTTTAAGGAAGTTCCCTTCTATTTTTATTTTGTTGAGTGTTGTTGTCATAGGGGCAGATACATAGGATCACTCTGTACTATTTCTTACAATTGCATATTAATTTATAACTGTCTTCAAAATTTTTCAGTTAAAATAGTAATTATTTTAAGTAATGTCTCCTCCTTACACATTTTCTCTTATGGATATTACTATGGATTATACTTAATCATGTTTTTGCTCTTTTAAAGATCAACATGGACTGTTCACATTAAATATTTATGCCAGATTCCTCCAAACTTTGGCTAAATTTGGCTAAAGCTTTTCTAGGAGTACTGATTATTAATTAAAAGGCATTTTCTCTTCTGATGAACCCTAACTCTTAAGAGGGCTTGGATACTGAGAACCAAGTAGCAATCAGTATTTTGCTTCCCTCAAAATTTATTGCAGTTCCCATGCTTATGAGTTTATGAATCATCTTTCTCTGTGTTCATCAGTCCTGATGGCCTTCCCTCCTTGCCAGGGAAAAAGAAACTCATATAAGACTAATGGCTCTGATTTCACAATCACTGGCTTTAGGCTTCTTATTTTTATAGCCTTCACTATTCTTATTTTCCAGGTGCTTTTACAGTCTCCATTACATTTTAAAATGAGTTTCCATTACACTTCTCTGTGTTATGATGAGACAAGAGGAAGCCCAGAGCAAATGAGGCTGGGCCCCAGAGTATTAGAGCTCTTTTTATTCACTCAGCTGATCAATTTAAATCCACTCCACCCTAGAGCACTTGAACTTCCAGGTCAGCTGGATAGCTTCAAGATAGCTCCCGGTACCAGCCACAAGATTTCTAATTCTACCCCCCAAAACATGGAAACCTGAGGTCCTGCACACGACTAATAGAATCTCGAGAAATAGGACATAATCTTTCTTTTTCCTCATCACTCTACTCTTGGTATTTTTTACATGAGCTTATGTTTATACACTAAAAATTTTGCAAATAGATATGGACTTTCTAATTGTCTTATGTTTGAGGATATCTCTATTATCTTTTGCCATGTCCACCCACAAACAACAAAAACTACATACATATCAGTTATGGTCAAGGCAAAAGCTAAAACACTTAACGAATAGAGGAAATAAAGATTCCCATCGGTACTCTCTTTAAATAGGTAAGGAAATTGTGAGCTGGATTAGTGCCTAATTGTGGTGAAAAATACATACAGCCATGGCAGGGCCCTTTTCATGAGGGCCCATAACTCCGTAACTCTAGTGGAGAACGCTTGCTTAATGAGGAACCTCAGCCTCCACATTAGCCATTTTAAGTAATCTTCCATATAACGCTAGGAAATAGGAGTTATCTGCATTTTACAATTAAAGTAACTGAGGTTAAGAGTTATTATATAAATAACTGAGACAGGTAATCAATGGCAGGGTGGGAATTTGAACATAAGTCTTGCAGATTTCAACATGTGTACTCTTTCCATTACATCTCACTGACAGCCTATGAATCATTACCAAATGTGAAAGTAGTTGAACTAAAATAACTGAAAAGACAACGAGAAAATGTTGAAAACTCATAAACATGAGTTTAGTTAAGAAACATTTTATCTAACTGTTAAAGTCATTCAATTTGAATGTTTTAAAATGTGTTGCAAAAAAGTACAAAGAGCTGAAAGAAGAAATCCAAGTGATGACTAGTTTATTTATTGTAACTATGGCAATTCATTAGGGAAAAGGTTCTCTTTAGAAAACGGTGCTATAATAAGATAACAATATGCAAAAAAATAAATTAACCTCAGCCCTTACCTGTAACCATATATTAAAATTAATTTGAAATGTCTCGTAGATCTAAACGTAAGAGATAAAATAACAAAACATCTAGAAGAAAACAAAGGAGAAGATATCTGTGACCTTTTGGTTAGGCAAAGATTTCTTAGGACACAAAAACCACAATCCCAATAGAAAATTTGATAAATTGCAATATATCAAAGTTAAAATCTCTTGGGTGATTTCTATTATATATAAGTCATACTTCAATAAATTCGAATTGAAAAAGAAACATTTATTCTGAAGGTACAATGTAAGTTTATAGGCAGTGGGTAAACAACACAATAAAACCCTTCCTCTCAAAGAACTCATAATTTAATGACATCATCTAGACAAATAAAAATAGCTACACAAGTGTGTGTTCAGTGTTATACTAGAGGTGTATCATTGGAGCCTGGAGAAACACACTGTCTATTTTGCCTTATGAGAGTATATAGTATCTCCCTGTTTATAGATAAGGAAATTGAAGTGCGGAAATGTTAGGTAACTTGTCCAAGGCTTCACATGAAATCACAGATACTTAAAAGTAAAAATAGGAAAATGTTATATCTGAATGGATACGTATTTCTTAGTCATGACAAAAATTTCAGAGGCTATAAAAATTACTGACAAAATTGAATATAAAAATAAAAAATATATCCATATGACAAAACATTAGGTAGGAAGGTAATAGACAATTGAGAATTGGGGAAAATAGTTTTGTAAAAAATCATAAGCATAGAGACAACTAATTTTCTTAATCCATAAGGAATACGTACCTATCAAAATGAAAACATTCAATAAAAACAGGTAAAGGATATGAACCTCATTCCTAGAAAAGGAAATGTAAATTGGCCTTAAATATAAAAAGAGGCTAAACTGCAGTCATAATAAGAATGGAAATTCAGCCAGATGTTGCTTTTAACTGATTAGCTCTGTCAAGTTAAAAAAAAATAATATACTATATTGGTGTGGTACAGTGCAACATGGACAATAGGCACTGATGGTGAAAGTTGAAAAGGGTAAATCTAATGGAGACCAATTTGCAATATTTGTTAATACTTATAATGCATATACTCTGTATAAGTAACAACTTGTAAAATTTAATTTATATTCAATCATGCAAAAAAGTATGTACATACAAAAATGTTTTTACATGCTCCTTGTAATAATAAATTATGATAAGAAAAATAAGACAATAAAGTAAAAGTCAGGCATAGGCAATCAGACAGGCAAAATTATCAATGTCCAGCTTTAAAAAAAAAAAGATATTTGAAATCTACCTAAGCAGAAAACAGAAAATCACCTAGAGGGGAAAAATTAGGCTGGCTTCTCACTGTGCCGCAGCCTCATGCCACATCCGAAGAAAGGACAATGTCTACCAAATAGTTACATAAGAATGCTTTAACTGTGAATATTGTAACTGGCTAAAATGTTATTCAGAGATAAAGATTATAGACAGAAACTTGGAAACTTAAAAAAAAACTCAGGCAATTGTCTTCTAAGAGAACTTCCTAGGGAAAAAAAAAAAAAGAGAGAAAGAAAAGAAAAGAAAAAGACAACAAATTCAGTAAATGTAATCCTGTGGAACCAAAACTCAGCATCAAAGACAACATGGCAAGCTGACTTCGAGTTAACACTGCAGATAAAATCCTCAGAATGTGCAGTTAGGGTGCAGGAAAATGGGGAAAAGTATGATAGTGTTCATATTTTTTTTTAATCTTGGAGACAAGAGATGACAGACACATGACAAATTAGGAAGCAAAAGAATTTCTTCACCCATTACAATGGAATATTAAGCAAAATATTCTAGGATTTTAAGCATTACTAGTTTTGTTGGTGTTACTGTCACCTTTCTCAATGATTTTTAAATTCCTAAAAATTTACTTTTAAAAAGTTAAGGTAGTTAAAACTCTCTGTCTTAAATGTAACTGACTTCCTTCTTTTTAGGTCTAGTCCTAAAGTAGAGTCGGGGGCATCATTTCAGAGGCACATATCAATAAGTATCAATATCAACAACTAAAAATAATCATAAGGGGGATAGAGTGATGGCATTAAGAAGGGCACATGATATAATGAGCACTGGGTGCTATATGCAACTGATGAATCACTGAACTTTACCTCTGAAACTAATAGTACACTATATGTTAATTGAATTTAAAGAAAATTAAATTTTAAAAGTAATAATTATAAAAATGCCACATATAAATGTATTAAAAATTACATTTATATTTAGATATATAATATATAAAAATAATATAAAATATTACATATGTAATACATGTAATATGTAATCTCTATATAAGTTATATAAAAATATAACTTAATTATACATATAAATTATGGTAACATAAATATAAATTCTACACATAAATATATCAAGTCACACACACACATATGTAAAACAGGACTTTCTCGCTTACAAATAAAAAGTAAACCGTTGTGTATGGTATATGTGTATATGTATGTGCGTGTGTGAAATATATAAATTAAGAGTGCAACACAGCATGCTTAATATAGTTTAATAGATATTAGACAAAAGCATGGACTTTGAGGTAAGAATGTTAATGGTTCTAGTTCTGGTTTCTCCAAAACTTCTTTCATCTGTGGCCTGTCAGATTATGTAAACTCTATAAGCCTCGGTTACTCTATCTGTAAAATTGGGTTACTAATATCATCTATATCATAGTGCTAGTACTGGAATTACCTTACACATAAAGTGCCATGCACGATGCCTAACAGGGTAAACGCTTAATACATATTATAGTTGTTAAGGGATAATGCATGCTAACACCATTAGAATGCAAATTCTTGGAAGGAAGGCCAGAAGGAGAGACCTTCCCTGCTACAAAGGTGAATGGAAGATACATGTAATTTGACAGAGCTTGCAAATGATCCTTATATCCTCTTCTGTCCTCTCACTTGTGAATTACTGGTATAAATAGTTCTTCGCCAGAGAATAGAATGGAGGCTACAATTTTGTAATACTTTTCATTAGAAGGAATTTCTGTTGTTGTTTATCCATTCACCATTCTTTGGTCTACATTATCTCAGCATAGCAATAAATAAAATATAAGTGGCATGATATAGTATTTGTTCACAAAAATTACTTTTAGTTATTGAATTGTAGTTCAAAAAAATTGTTTTTCCCAAATAATTTTTTTCCTCTTGTTCATTCAATTCCAGTTCTTGAAAAATTTCTCATTAACTATCTCTCCCGACCCCTTGTTTTTTGGGCTGCCTTATTAATCTTTCGGATTCATCTCAATGAAGTATTTATTCATAGTGTTTTCTGGTCTATACTTGGTATTTCAAAAGCTGGCATTTTCCTTGCTTGTTTCTGGACACTAATATTTAATCATATAATCATAGGAATTGGAGATGTTTGAGACCTAACAATTCAGTCTCCATCTGCCTGCCAAACCTGCTGCTGTTTTCCCTATCATTTGGCATTGATTTTTTTGCAAAACTGGTGATTTATCCACCAACATAGTTTTAAATGTCGTATTTTTGCACATATATCAGGAATATCTACTACCCAAAGTTTTATGTACTTTCCATGGCCATTTTTTTAGATGACTGTACCTCTAATAGTAAGTGAGTACTTGGGAGAAGATAAATAAACAGAATGCCCAAATCACCAGCCATTGTGGTTGGTTTAGTACACCTATTATTTCAATGACCAAAGTATATATCAAACAAATGGCTGGGACAAAGATGAATAGCCTATTTCGGATCCACCTCCAAGTATCACTATCATCACTGCATGATTTTTTAACAATAAAATACTTTCTCGACATTTAAAAATGCATTACAGATTTTATGGTCTTCTACTTCTAAAGAATAAGTTCTTCCATTTTAAAGCTTCTATCACATTCTAGAGAGACATGGTTCAGGTGGAAGGTTTATTAAATTTCAGGTGCATAGCGGTAAATGGATTTCAAACATCAAAACCAATAAATATTACATTCATCTCCAAATATTTTCCTGCCTGAGACTCACATATATTCCTGCCTCGAGCTTTCCTTGCACTTCTTAGGCTTCAGTCCACTAAGCAATATCACCACAAGAATATTTAGAAAATTACCTCAAAATACTGGCTTTATGAGATTATTCTGATAGCAGAATATGATTTATATATGACCCCTTCTTGTAGCTCTTATGTATTCACTGATAGAGAACATTCTAAATCAAAAGATGTGAATTGACAGACTGAAGCCTGATCCAGTCATCCTCTGCTCTCATTTTTTGTCCAGGACTTGGAACAAAGGGTTAAAATACCTCCTTTTCTTCCACACAAATCATGAGTGTCCCCATTTGAAAGACAGATGATGATAAATCAATACTGAATCCATATTAGTCAGCTATTTGCTGCTTCTGTTAGTTACACACACACACTACATTGAAATTCACCTCAACTTTATTCATTCTCCTGCATTATTTGTGCACCAGTCTTTTCCCCACCCCCACTTGACTGTAAGCTACTTGGAGGGTAGGATAGCTTTTACTTGAGTATCCCCTGCGTTGTGCACACTGCATGTGCTTTATACCCTCTAATGAAAACACATTAAATAAAATAAAAACCCATCATTGGCTCTTAATGAGTTGTAAGGAATTACAAGATATCCTGTAGATCTTGTGTATACCAGATGGTGGAGTGGTGTGGGAAACTACCTATAATTACAAAAGATTAATCAGTCTTGGCAAATTTTGTGTACCTCTAAGTTAGACAAGGTAAGACTTATTTGAAGAATAAATAAGAAGAGCAATCACCAAGCCAGATTTGCCATCTTGTTAATTATTTCATCTGGGATGACATCAGCACCTTTTAGTAGTCTTTGGACAAATCCTAGAGATTCAACAAAGGAATTCTACTAAGTGCTTATAATTTCGAAAGCGAAGAGTTTTAAGAAGCCTCTAAGAAAGTTCAATAAAAGAATAAATAAAAGAAACAGTGTAGAGTGTACATGTTACCCTATTTTTAATGTTTTGCCTTTAAGTAATTTAAAGGCCTTAATTACTCATAACCAGGGTAAATACTACGTATTCAATAGATTTCCTAAGAAACTGAAATATAGAATGTAACATTATTTCCTAAAGTAATACTCTAGAATAATTTTGACATTAAGAGATACGTTTTTCTTGAGGGTCAACAAAAAATGAAAAAGTGTGCATAAGCATTTATTCTGGACATCAAGAACAAATACAGGGAGAAATAGCAAACATTCCAGACAAAAGTATGGCTTATTTTAGATCAGCAAAATCCACAGATATAGGAGTGGGCAAGAAATGTGCAAAGTTGAATTTGGAATTATATAAAATGTGTTAATTCTTTGAATCCTTTTTAGAAATATTTTTTTGCCCCCAATCTGTCCAAAGTTATGATGTAGTTGTCATCAATACATATTTCATTTCTTCTGTAGGGACCACTGATACATTTGATCTAAATTTAGTATTGTCTTTTTTGTGCCTGAAAACTTTCAAAAAAGTACAATCCTAATAGTCCATAGAGTAGAGTGGTTTTATCACCTTATGTATTTCCAGAGTTTCTGTTTCATTAAAGAGAAATAATCGGGTGCGTAGGTGGCTCAGTCGTTAAGCATCTGCCTTTGGCTCAGGTCATGATCCCAGGGTCCTGGGATCGAGTCCTACATTGGGCTCCCTGCTTGGCGGGAAGCCTGCTTCTCCCTCTCCCAATTCCCCTGCTTGTGTTCTCTCTCTCGCTGTCTCTCTCTCCATCAAATAAATAAATAAAATCTTAAAAATAAAAAAAAAAGAAATAATTACCTTTTCACTTTTTGATAATTCTAAATATTTGTTTCAGTTCTGTGTTCTTTCTGTAAAGGTTTTTTTTTTGTTTTGTTTTTTTAGGAAAAAGACTCACAAGCATAGAATAGAGAGATGCATAGAGACATATATATTTATGTATTCTGATCTATAAGCCTATGTAAAGAATATAGGCACTTGTTAATATCTGATATTTGTTATACTGAGCATTAGCTACAAATATCTCATTATAGGGTTGCCAATCGTAATACCCACCACCATGCAATCGATTCATCAGTAAATGTCATATAACGTTTCTGTTTGCTAGAAAAATACTTGACCTATTATGAATCGACTGCTATTTCCGATACTGAGGGCACACCAATGGTAAAATAGATATCCCGCTCTCATCTCATGGATCTATATTCTGGTCAAAAGAGATAGTAAGTGAATAAGTCACCAAGTAAAAACACAAAATCTCAAGTTAATGTGATAGAGAGTATATTTCGGGCTCAACTGATAAGAGTGACAAAGAAGGAGTGCTAACTTTAGATGAATGAATATTTAGATAAATGTAAATACATATGAATATATATACACGTGTATGTTTATAAAACAAAATGTACTGCACATATTGTTCCACACTTAAATTTTTCTGTTTTTGAAATTTTTCATAGTTTAAAATCTTTGCAATATTCATTGTGATCAGTGTTTTTCTCTGGCCAACAGTGTTGTTATGAACATGCACATACTTTCTTTGTTCACATGTGTAACTTATTCTCTGTAGTACTTTACAAGAAATGGAATTGCAGGGTCAAAAAGAATGCACAATTAAAATGTTAATAAATATTAATGCCAAATTAGATCTCTTAACAGAACCATTTCCCTGTATCTTTGGCAGAATATACCAAACTTTTCATCTTTGCCCATTTGGTAGGTAAAAAAAATGGACATAGTCTCTCTTTGCTCTTTTAGTTGACATTTTTATGGCTGTTAGTGATGTTAAACATCTTTTTCTTTGCTTTAAGGACCATTTTTATTTCATCTTCTGTGACACTTTGAGTTGTCTGCTCAAATCCTTTACCCATTACTCTTGTATTTTTATGTATTTTTTACTTTTATGTGTGGGCATGCATGTATATACATACAGTCTGAATACACACTAATTATAAACAAATAAACACACTACATACATATGTTCTTGTGTGATTATATATCTTTATATTCACATTGATATATATCCATATGAATATATAACCACACATGAATACAACTTGTGTATATATATATATAGTGCAAATATCTCCTTTACTATTAATTTATTACCAGCCTGTCTTTCTCCCAATTCAAAATACCACCTTTTCGGGGTGCCTGGGTGGCTCAGTGGGTTAAAGCCTCTGCCTTAGGCTCAGGTCATGATCTTAGGGTCCTGGGATCGAGCCCCACATCAGACTTCCTGCTCGGCAGGGAGCCTGCTTCCTCCTCTCTCTCTGCCTGCCTCTCTGCCTACTTGTGATCTCTCTCTCTGTCAAATAAATAAATAAAATCTTAAAAAAAAAATACCACCTTTTCGTGCACTAGATTCTCACAGGTCTGTCTCTGGACCATCATCTCTTTCTTTATTTCCATGGCAATGTTATATTACCGTAATTACTCAATTTTTATAAGTTCTGAAATATGGTAAGCAAATCTCTCTCTTCCTATCCTATTGATTTTTTCAAATGTTCCCTTGGTAATGCTGGCATATTTCCCTTCTAGATGAAGTTTAGAAGGAGGATTTTGAGTTTCATGAATAACGCTAATAGGATTTTTTATTACATTGCAGTGTATTTACAGGTTAATTTGGAGGAGTATTCTTATCTTTACAATATTGAGTCATCCCATTCAGAATATGGCTTAGCTCACCTTTTATTCAAATCTTCTTTTATGTGCTTCAGTAAAATTTTATAGTTTTCTTCATATAGGGCTTATACTTATTTTTATTAGGGTTATCTTTATGCATTTTATAGTTTTGTGGCTATTGTGAAGCAGATCTTATCATCTATTATATGTACTATCATTGCTAGCATACAAGAGAGCTATAGAAAATTGCATCTCTGCCATATGCTGAATATAATGGCATTTTTTTCTTCCTCTTTTGAATATTTATACAATTTATTTCTCTTTATTTCTTCAATACTTATACATTTTATTTTTTATTTCTTGGCTTGGTGGATCGACTAGGGGCCCTGGTACAAACGTTGACTAACAACAAAAGAGTAAATTTTCTTTTCTTGTCACTGATTTTAAAGGGTATGCTTCCATTATTTTACTAGTACATGTGATTCTTGTTTTATAGTCACTTGATAGATAAAATTTATTAAAGCAAGGAATTTCTTATTTATACCTTGCTAAGAGATTTACTTATTAATTTTTTTTCTTATTAATTTTTAAATCAGAATTTGGTGGAACATTTTATAAAACAGCTTTAAAAGTGGCTTTTCATCCACTGTAATCATTTAATATAGTAAATTAAGTCGGTTCATTTTTATTGCCGAACAAGCCTTGTCGTTCCTTAGAAAACATGAACTTGGTGATGATATATTATTATTTTCAGGCTCTGCTTTATTTGCTAATATTTTAATTAGCATATTTACATCTGTGTACATTAGTGAGATTGGCCTATGCTTTTATTTGCTCTGCTGTCCTTGCTCATTTTTTTCTACTGGTGGACTTTTTTCTCACGTCTGTAACATGAATTTAGGAGAATTACATCTTCATCTATGACCTAAGCAGGTTGTAAAACATGGGGCTTTTCATCTGTTTTTTTAACAGATAAATTATTTTGGATAAATTGTTTAGATCTAACATTATTTGCAGGAGTAGATGTTATTTTGTTTCTTAATTTTTTTAAATTCCCTATTGATCAATTTGTGTTATCTCTATGATTTTGAGTCATTTCTTGTAAAATATGTTCTCAAACATTTCATTCAAGTTTACACATTTGTTATAAATAATAGCCTATATTGTTTTTGTCACAGAGTTTTGGATTCCTCTTGTAATTATGTACACCTACTTTTTCATATAACTCTTTACCTTGTTTTCTTTTACCTTGAAAGACTTGTTAAGTCTTTGGCTATCGTATAAACCATATCAAGTAACAGGCCTTTGGTTTGTTGATATTCTTTACTTAGTTTGATCATATTCTCCTAATTACCTACCCATCTCTGTTTAAACTGATCTTATCTTGGAGTAGACAATTAAATTCAGTCTTTTTTAATTCTGTAGGACTCCAAATTATTATATACTCAGACAATTTTTTTTGACGTGGCGGGGGAGCAGGATGAAAAAATGTTTACTTTCAAAGCTTTATGATTTACCTTTTCTGCTCTCACAAGGGTCATTTTCACTCTAAGCTCATCTCTTTCTTCTGGAGTCTTACTGAACACTCCAGTAAGGAGCCAACACACTTCAACAATGTAATTTTTTTCTACCATTTCCCCCTAATTGTGCAGCCTCAGTGGGTAAATCATTGGTGTCCCATGTACAAAACATGTGACAATTCAACCAAATATTTTGCAACCATTTACAATTTTCCTTAAAATGCCAGCTTTAAATAGTGGATCTTCAATTACCTTGACACAGATAATTTCATATTTTGGATGATTTTCTTTGTAATACCCCATTCCTTATATCACATTTTTGTAAGGAAACATTCATTTGCTTAAGTGACAAAGACCTACATATGTGGCAGCTTCAGAATTATTATTAAGCCAGGGCTCTACATCATAAGCTCCATGGTTCTCTTGCCCTATAGTCCTCCATCTGTTGCCTTCATCTGTAACCTGGTAGCAATGCACCTGCATGAGTGCAAGTGTGACACAGAGTCATGATCATCCTAGTGGTCCTAGAACAATCATGATTTTTTTGTTCTAGGAATGAGTAGATTGCTGAGACATTGTGGTAGGGATGGAATGTGGGGGTGGTATTTTTGGGCAGGGGGAAAGAGGAGTCTGCTATTATCATCTGTTGCAATAATTTAATAAAATCTAATTAAAATCCATAAGATATGAAAAAAGGACTTTATTTTTGCCTTGCACCAGAGGGATAGCATTATTTGTCTTTTTTTATTATTGATTCAATTATTCTTGCATTGTTATCTCCATTTAATAATGCTGATCTTAAAAATTGTCAAAGGTAAGCTTTTTTTTTGCTTCCTTTACATTGTCCCTGTTGTTTGGAGCTGTACATAGTTAAAAAGCTCACAATACCATTGGTGGCTTTCTGTAGTTCAAAGTAGTCATTCATTTACAAACAGTCTGGAACTGTAATTTAAATTCTTGGGGTGCCTGGGTGGCTCAGTGGGTTAAAACCTCTGCCTTCAGCTCAGGTCATGATCTCAGGGTCCTGGGATCGAGCCCCGCATCGGGCTCTCTGCTTGGCGGGGAGCCTGCTTCCCTCTCTCTCTCTGCCTGCGTCTCTGCCTACTTGTGATCTCTCTGTCAAATAAATAAATAAAATCTTTAAAAAAATAAATTCTTTATGTCCTACTTATTGTTGACAACATCAAGGAACAAATACCCTATTTCTCATTCACCAATTCTTAAGTGATATCATTGTCCATTCTTCAAGAATCTGGCTTGGCAACACCAGCACAGTTGCCAAGCAGGCTCTCTAATCCATTAAGTAGAAATTAATCAAGTGCACTGATGGGTTTATTATTTACTTAAATGCCAAACATTTGCAGCTAGTGTATTTAGGCTAAAATATGATCAGTTATGTGAACCTTTTGGCTGTAAAATGATTAAAGAAAAGAGTTTTAGGAAAGTCTCCTTCCAGCCTTCTTCAACCTACAAATTCTGCATTGCTCCAACTCTGAGAGTAAGTGATTCAGCAGCACAAGTTCCACTTCAAAACGTCTTTACCTGGCTCAGAAAACTTTCGCCTAGATTCGTTAAGCTTACCGTTTTGTCTTCTTTCTCAGTTCCAATGAATTTTGGGATTTCTGTCTGTGATCCTAGTTTTTGGCTTTATTATTATATTTTAATTTTTCATTTCTATGTCTCTACTTGCCTAACTCCTGCGACTTTTATAACTTTTGTTCAAATTGGATAACACAATGCATTTTCCAGGTCACCTACTTAGTTTCTAATCCCTGCACACCCCTTCTTCCTAGGCTCACAACTCCACTTTGTGCCTTGGCTGCACGGTACCTGTCTCCTGTCAGGCTTGTTCTATGCCCGATACTGGAGTCCCACAACCCCAGGTGTGTGTACTTGGGCTCTACAAGGCATCTGCCTCTCTATACCTGGCTGCCATCCACAGCCCTGTTGGATGGAATTGATTTGAGCTCACTGAATGGAACTAATGATTTAGAACTTTGACTCTCAACCCTGGCCGTAGGTTAGAATTATGGGGGAGCTTTTAATAATGTAAATAAACAAACAAACAAATAAATAAATAAATAATAAATAAGCCTCTCGGTCATGGGCATTTCAAAAAGTCTCCGGATAATTATAATGTGCAACTTCTGTTGAGGACTATTGCTTCAGAGTTAAAAATGAAACAGGCAGTCAGGGAGCACATTTGTATTTCCTCTGTGTAAAGGACAGGAATACAGCCCTTTGAGAGCCTCCTCATCTTTCTCTCACTGTCCATTCCCCCTTTTTTTTCCTCCCCAGATCATACATTGACACTGTTTATAGAAGTCACGTCAAAAAGAAGTAATGAGTGACAGTAGCCTGGGAAGGGAAGAAGAGAAGAGGGTCTTTTTATTCTCCCCCCACTCACCTGAAGCCTGAACTATATTAGCATGTCAGCTATAAAAAGCAAGCTCCTTAACTACAGTATCCTGTGTGAATAATATCCAAGAAAGAAATTTTAAATCCACCCCTGAATATAAAAGAGCATCGCTAGAGAGAAATAATTTATGAGTGAGACACCAAGGGATACGTACCATAATTTATTTTTATATCATGATCTTTGTTCAGACCACTGCAAACTCCTCTTCAGAAAGAGTGCATCAATTATGAGCAAAAAAGAAAAGGGGGAATTTAATACTATAATATATATCTCTCATACTTACTGTATGCTTATGCATACACTGATAATAGATACTTTGTTGGTTCAAATCATTACAAGCTGTGAACCATGAAGAGAAATGAGCAATAAATAATAGTCCCTGCTTCTTTTAATAAAATGTCCCCATGTCACAGCCTAGGGAATGTCTTGTAATCACAATGAGCTCAAATATGCTCTACCCAATTCTTGAAATGTAAATATCGTGTAACTTCTTTAAATTAATTTTTGGAATGCTATTAAAGTGCCTTACATAACCATGATCAGAAAATTTAGAGAGTGACTATATACACAAAGTGAAGTGATTGGACCATTGGTATATAATTAAATTAAACCTCCACATGTTTATGGAAAAGTCTTTTTAGTGTTATTAATAACAGTTAACATTTACTAATAATTTTCTATTGTCAAACATATCCCTGAATATTTTAGACATATTAATTTATCCACAACTAGCAATAACTCAATACTACCAACTATAGAAATGAGGAAACTGAACAGAGAGAAGTTAAGGGACTTGCACGGAGTCACCTAGCTAGTAAGAGCTGGAACTGGGGTTCTGATTCAGGCAACAAAACTCCAGAGTCCTCGCTCTTATCTACTGTGGTATACTGCCTTGGATTCAATGCTGCTATAAAAGTAATCATTATATTAGGATGTTTGGAAAGGATTATTATTATTTTTTAAGGTTTTTATTATTAATTCCAGTTAGCTAACATACAGTATAATATTGGTTTCAGACATGAAATATAGTGACTCAACAATTCGTACATCACTCAGTGTTCATCACAACAAGTGCACTCCTGAATGCCTTCCACTTATTTCACCCATTCCCCCACCATCGTCTCCTCTGGTAACCATCAGTTTGTTGTTTATAGGTAAGAGTCTGTTTCTTGGTTTATTTCTCTTTCTTTCTTTTTCTTCCCCTTTGCTTGCTTGTTTTGTTTCTTAAATTCCATATATTAGTGAAACCATATGGTATTTGTCTTTGACTGACTTATTTCACTTAGCATCATACTCTCTAGCCCCATCCATGTTGTTGAGAATGGCAAGATTTCAATTTTTTTTACGGTGGAAAAATATCCCATTGTGTATATATCTACTACATCTTCTTTATCCATTTGTCAATCGGTGGACACTTGGGCTGCTTCTGTATCCTGGATTTAAATAATGCTGCTATAACATGGGATGCATATATCCCTTTGACTTAGTGTTTTTGTATTCTTTGGGTAGGACAGGATTATTATTTAATTAGTTTCTAACTCTGAGTTGTGACAGGAGAAAGAGCTACAAGAATTCCTTATGTATAATTTCCCTGCATTGTGGAGGCTTTGATGTCTTCTCATGGGAGAACAGAAGATAATATTGAATAGAGGGTAATGAGGTTATGAAGAAAATGAGATTATTTCCAATAATCAACACTCATTAAAGAGTGAGTTAGACTTAAAAATACAGGATCTAATAGTGTGAATGTTACCTTGAGCTAATGACTCTTGAAGACTGGTAGGGAACAGGCACTAACCAAAGAGCACATTCAATTATAATAATGATGAATGCTGGGGGAAGGAGTAGATACCATGTGCTAGAATAACATACACAATTGGGCACTTAACCTAGTCTGGGAAGGATGGGACACACTGAGGAAATCACATTTAAGTTGAAAGATGAGAAAGAATTAACAGCCCTACTCCCAGGGCATGAACATTCCAGGCAGCAGGGAATAGCATGTGTACTCTTGAGAGAGGAAGGGTGCAGTTAAGTAGAGCTAAAATTGTAGCCTCTAAAATGGCATATTCACTGGGTGTGCAAATAAAATGTTAGAACTTTTATTTATATTTACTGATTGCCACCTCTAAAATGTTTGTTTTTATGTTCTTTTATAAGACATGTACTGTATTAGTGTATAAATAAACACATATTAGGATTTCATGCTCAAAATATTTACTGATAGGCATGCAGAGTAAAAAATGGTTGAGAACCACTGGTTTAAGAAACTGCAAAAGGAACATGATGAGTGAACTCAGGAGTTGGTGGTGATGGGGAAGTAAAACAGGAAACAACACTGGAAGACCCCGGAGATCATCCACATAGGGCCTGTTGGGCCAGGTCAAGGACTCAAGGTTTAACAGCAAAGGAAAGCAATGGAGAGGATTTAAGTCAGGAAATACACATTTGACTGGCAAATAATCTCAGATGGCTACCAATTAAGACTCTTTAGAAATAGGTTAGAGAAGACAAAAAGGTAAGCTTCATAGTGGATTCTAAATGTGCCTTTTAAAAGTGAATTTGTATGCCTTTTCTATCTCTTTCCAGAATGAAAGCTATGTTCTTTCATGAATGTGCCCCTGCTTCTGGAAAAAAGAAAAAAAAAAGGAAACTCCATACGTTCAAATCTTAATTCTCAAAGTGATGGTATCCGGAAATGGCGCCTTCAGTAGATAATTAGGTCATGAAGGCAAAGCCCGGATGGCATAGCCCTTATAAAGAAGAGGGGGGAGAGCTGACTTCCTCTTTCTGCTCTCCGAATGTGAGGATACAAGGAAAAGACAGCCATTCGCAAACAGGGAAGTGCGTTCTTACCAGGTACTAGATCTGCCTGCACCTTTATCTTGGACTTCCTATCCTCTAGAAATATAAGAAATACATGCTTTTGGTTTAAGCCATCCAGTCTATGGTAATTTGTTACAGCAGCCCAGACTAAGACACCATGTGAAACATGGTTGTTTCATCCATCACCTTTCTGCTCCTTTTATACAAGCTGTTATATACCCCCTTCAAACAGGCAGCAGAGTATCTGGGCTAGAGTAAATGTGCAGTAGGTTTGGTGTATGAATTACATGATGGATCTCAAGCTTAGCATATTCCAAATGGACTTAATTTTTCCTCCAAATCATGCTCGTGCCCCTCTATTCCCTATCTCTAAGAATGGTCCACTCAGGACTCCAAGTGAGAATACATATTTCTCCTGCCACCCTTACACCCCATTTCTAGTCAGACCTTACATTTAGATTATATCTAAGGGAACCCTCCTTAACCTCACTTGTCCTTGCCATCTCATGGCTTGTGGCATAGACCTCACAATTCTATTTAGTAACTCAAATCCAGGTAACCTGCCCCCTGTACTTCTTAACTGAAATTTATTGGATTCCAAGTATGTGCCATACACGTTTAAGGCCTTAAATGTATTATCTTCTTTAATCCTCAGCATAATCCAATGAGGAGAGTACTATCATTCCTATTAATTTATTTTTAAAGGAATTAAAGTTTAGAGAGTTTAAGTAACTTTTCCAGGCCTGGCCAGTGATTAAGAGATGGGGCAGCTATTCATACAAGCACTCTTACCTACAGCTCATGGTTCACCTACTCTACTCTTCTCCTCCCATCCATGGTTTATTACAACTGCAGCAGATTCCCCAGGGATGATTTACTGATTAGTTCGTTCATTCATTCGTTTCTTCCTTCCTTCTGTTTATTTACCCATTCACTTACCTATACATTTAACGAATGATTACTCACTTTTATCTATTTTACACGTTATACAACTCAAATGAAATCTAGACACGTGTGAAGCATACTATCTAGCAAGGGGCAAACATTAAGCCAAAATTACTCAATTAATCATTTAATGGCAATAAATGCTAACCCAGAATAAGATCCTTTACATATAAATCTGATCACAGCATTCATACCTCTGCCATTGAAGAAATCATTTCCTTTCCCTCAAAAACCCTCCCCTTTTCTCCACTAAAAAAAAAAAAAAAAAAAGTGTCATCTTTAAATACTCAAATGTACAACTTTCTGTCCCTTCCCTGTCAGGATTCACAGTTCTCCCCTTTGTGTCCTCAAAGATAATACTTATTAAAGCCTTTATGGTACTAATTATTAAACATTATAATTCCTTAGGTAGGTTTCTCAGCATTATTCAATTTACTTGGGAATTTTAGTGGTATTTCATAGATTTTTAGTTAATAAAAAAGATAATGCCTTGTAAAGCACCTGGCATATTGTAAATTCTCAATAAATGCTAACTATTTATGTATCTATCTTACCTATTAATATGTCTAAGCTCATCATGGATGCAATTTCTGTCTTCATTCACACACAAAGTTATCTACTATACATAAGACACTACGATCATAGGTGATGTGGACAAATCTATGTAATCACCTTTGTTGATGTGTCTACATTCTATTATCTGTTCTTTTTCTTTTTTGTCTTTTCCATTCTCCTATTAATGCTGACATAACAACAAGGGCCAGTTACCACAGAAGGTCGAAGTTTGGTAATAATCCCTCATTCTTTAATTTTTCTATGCATCCCTTTAAATCCATCAGAAAGTCTTGTGGCTTCTTAATAATTACATCTCAGATCTTCACTTTAAATTTCAGAAAGCATCTGATAAAAGCTGTTAAAAAGAATGACATAGATCCTCTCAGACTGATATAAACACAGGTCTAAGAGATATGATTAAGGAAATATCCTTTAATTTCAAAATATTATGTCTAGTATTTAAATCTGAGAGAATGCATAAGTAAATCTTTTTTCTTTGCATCTTGATTGCTACCATCTTAGTGTAGGTAAACAAGGATCTCTTCACGTAACTGATTCCTATCTCCCTACTTCTACTTTGTCTAATATGCAATCAGTTTCCCATCCAGTGGTAAGAGTCATTTCAACATATAAATTAGATTATGTTCCTCCATTGCTGAAAACTATTCTATGACTCCCTATTCCTTAAGAAAACAAAACACAACAAAAAGGTTTACAAATCTCTGCCTTTTATGGCTTCTGCCTAGCCCTATTGCCATACATTGTGCCCCTTCTCCTAAATCATGCCACTCTCAACTTCTTTCAATTCCTCAAAGATCCTGAACTCATCAGTAGTTTAAGAGCCTTTGCACTTGCTGTTACTGCAATTGTTCTGTAATAACTTCTGTGCTTCTCTTCAAATGACTACTTCTTTTCTTCCCGCAAGACTTGTCACCACGTCACCATGTCACCAACTTAGAAAGAGCTTCTTTGATCATCCTACCCAAAGGAGGGAAACTCTCACCATCATTTTCCATAGAAGGCTTTTATTTGTTACCTGACAGTACTCAATACGGTTGGAAAATATTTAATCCATTCACTTTTAGTTCTTTTAAAATTATTTGCCACTTACTTTAGTTTGGGCATTCCCAGAAGTAGAACCTGAGTCAAGGACATGAATTCAAGTAGCTTAATTTGGGTATTATTCTAGAAAGTACCAATAAGAAAATGTAGATATGAAGGATGGAAACTAATTCATGTGCATAATTGGACAGGTGAGTCCAATACTATTATGGGTGAGTGGTTCTTAGTCCCACAGAGGAAGTTTAGGGGAGAGTGTAGACATGCCTCAGAGTGGGGTGAGGAAGCTGAGGTATTTATGTATTCAGTCTCATTTCGCTAGTTAAGAGCTGATCCCTGACGATACAGGGGAGAAATCAGCTCCAGTAGTTTTCATCAGTCAGAGAAATTTCTGAAGCAAATCACTGCAGTGCTTGAGTCAGTGTGCTTGAGAATAATGAGTGTGGTGAGAAGACGGTTGGGGAATGAAGGCATCAGCTTCTACATCTCTTGAGAGTCTAAGTTCCATGGAAGTAGTGGCAGAAGTCTTGTTCAAGATTGCATACCCTGGTACTTGGCACTGAGCTGATGCTCCACTGATTAAAATGAAGGAATAGAACACAGGGCTAATGGATGCTAGTAAGTTTTTATAATATAGAGTTTAAAAAGATTAGTGAAATTGGGTTGGTTTTAGAGCTTATCTAGATCCTGTTCACGAGAAGAGAATCAGACAATTCAACTTTGTGATGTAATAACCAGAGCTCAATCTAGTAATGACTCACTTATGTTACAAACCTGTATTCATTTCCTTGAGCTGCCATATCAAAGTATTACAAACTAGGTGACTTAAAAGAATAGAAATTTATTGTCTCAGAGTTCTGGATCCTGGAAGTCTGAAATCAAGGTGTCAGCAAGGCCACGCTCCCTCTAAAACTTATAAGGACATCCTTCCTGTCTCTTCCTAGTTTCTAATGTTTGCTGACGATCATTAATGTCCCTTGCCTTGCAGCTGTATGTCTCCAACCTCTGCCTTTGTAGTTATATGGTGTTCCCCATGTGTGTGCCTATCGTATAAGGACACCAGTCATACTTGATTAGGGGTCCATCCCACTCAGATCTATTCTCTTCTTGACTTAACTAATTACATCTGCAAAGCAAATTTCCAAATAAGGTAACAATCAGTTGTATTAGGGATTAGGATTCAGCATAAGGTTTTTTTGTTTTTTTTTAAGATTTTATTTATTTATTTGACAGAGAGAGAGACAGCGAGAGAGGGAATACAAGCAGGGGGAGTGGGAGAGGGAGAAGCAGGCTTCCCACTGAGCAGGAAGCCTGATGGGGCTCGATCCCAGGACCCTGGGATCATGACCTGAGCCGAAGGCAGGCGCCCCCAGCATAAGGTTTTTAGAAGACATAGCTCAACCTGTAACAATATCCTTGAAGTTAAAATCTAGGGAATAACTTATTACATGGTGAAAAATAGTGTTGTTGTGTTCAAGTCTCAAACCAGCCTTCAATGCCAACCAAAAAAGTGCGTGTTCCAGGAAAGGGGAAAAAAAAATCTTTCAGGATATTAAATGGTCTAGGCTCACATATAATGTAAGGGTATGTTGGTTGCATGTCTGCTTGCCAGGAGGCAATCTGGTCTGTGCAGTGAATTCTGGTTCCAAAGGGACAATACAGGGAACATGTGGAAAGAGGGGCAAGATTCAAGGGCAACTTTTGGATACCCTTGTGATCTCATTAAGGAGACAACTCCAGGGCTTTCTCAGAAAGAAAAAAAAATATTCTTTATTCCTAAATTCCCACATGCTTGCCATAGGTTTTCAGGAATCAGATATTCTAGTATTCATTTTCAAAAACTATTGCTTCTGCTCATGATAATTACTCCATGCTTGTAGTATTTATCAACTGTCTATAAGGTTTATTAGAGAAACAAATACAAATATTAACTCTCAGATTTACTACATAATCAGGTGTTTTTCTATTCTTACAAGTAATTTTCATGAACTAGAACAATAAAAGACTATTTTGTACTTAGCTGCTAAGACTCATTTTGTCACTTTGTGTAATACCAAAATGTTTGATCATGGATCTCAACTTCTCTTAGAAATCAATGTGACACTTCAGATAAGAGATACTCAATGTAAAATAGACACAACTATATTTAATATGCCAAAGCCCATTCTTGTTTTACTCTGATAGCTGTAATGATTCTACTTTACCATTTAACCCATGATTTTCAAGCAAATGGAACTGCCTTCACTTCTCTAAATTATTAATAGCAATGTTAAAAACAATATTAATATGTGATTATATAGGCAGAATGAAGTGATAAATAAAACCAAGTATAGCTAAAAGTCAGGATTTAGGTTTTGTGTTTTGTTTTTAATAACTGAGACTTGTTTAGGTCAGATGGCTGATAGCTCTTCCCACATATTTATTAATCTATGTTTTATAAAGCAAGTAGCAAAATTAAACTTAAATTTGAAGAAAAAATATTGTAAAATTTTACATGTTTTCAACTATTTCAATAGCTTGAAAATAGTACTTGCATGGACATAAATAAGGTTATATTTGAACAAAATTTTGCATGCAACTTGAATGATTTTATTCAAAAGCAAAATCTTCCATTTGTATACCACAGCTTTAAGTGTACAAAGGCACAAAATGCTTATAGAAATTAAGTAATCCTTACTAGGAATATGCTGTGCCATTATGTTTAAAAAGAAATATATTTTCTTCATGATCTAGAAAAACACAGATGGGAGGCGTTGATGGACAGAGAGAGAGAAGAGAACAATCTTCTCTGTAATACCACTATTTTTCATAAAAAAGTTTAATGCCTCACTCTATTTTTTTTTAAATATTTCACTTTCCATCCCCCTAAAGAATTTATATCTGATACACATATAATATAAAAAGTGAAAATCTCATTTCATTCTTGATCCCATAATAACCACTGGAATAGTTTGTATATATTTTCCAGGATTAGGTGTATATATGTGTCTATGCATATTTTCATGTGCATTTTGTAGGCTTATTATTTATACATTTTCCCAGATTTAGAGCAGTGAAAATAATGTTTGAAATAACATTTTTCTATGTAACAACACATTCTGACTATTTCCCATGTAGAGATTAAGAGGAATTATTATAGTTATCCTCTACTTCACATATACACCATTCAATTTATTACATATGGATACTAAGATTTTTTTAAAATGTCATACCACATTTGATCTTTCAACATTATGGGGAAGTGGACACAAAAGTTTACTTTGCAATTGCAATTGGGAGTGTTGTTTCAAAATGAGAATGGAGGGTAAAGCTTTAAAGTCATTTGCTGAAAGGAGATAGTAAAATGAAGAGATATATAAATTGAGTTTCCTATAAAAAAAGAGGAATAGAGATATGAAGAAGGGGAGAGATAAGAACTCAGTCTTAAGAAGAGAGAAGGAGCCAGGCAATAGGAAGTCTAGAGTCTGCAGAAGAAAATGATTACTCAAGAACTGACATTAAAAGAGTGACTATAAGACATTAAGAACTAATATAATCCAATTTTAAGTTTCAGTTGCCTAAAATCTTCAGAAAGGCCTCCAGAAGCAGACATATCTGGATTAGAACAATGAAAGAAAGCAGAAGTAGAATGTGAAATCCAAGTGAGACTGAAGCTCAGCAGAAGCAGAAACTCAAAACTGTAGGCAACTGCGAGAATACAAGGGGCTCGGAATATCACAAAACACAAGGAGGCCTCCGTTCAATATTCCTAAATTGTTCAATATTCCTAAAACTGAGAACCTAGATTACAAAAATATTCATCGAGATTCAAAAATAAAACACAAATGCAGCCAATAGTATGTTGTAAATGAAAGAGCAGTGAGCTAAGAATTGGAAGACCTGGCTTCAATGCTTCATTATCTTTCTTCCGATGGCAATGTAGTCTTGAGCTTCATTGGTAATAGGGACATCATAACATCTGTCCCTCGTTGGGTGGCTGTGAGCAATAAATCTAAACCTGTATATAAAGTCTATATAAAACATAGCATCATTATATTAAAAGTATTAATACCAACAACAGCTAATTTTTTGTTTGTATTTTCTTATTTGCAGCAGAAGAACTTGTATCTTCAACCATGTCTGGACAGAGTTAAAAGTTACTTTGAGTCCCCGTTCACCCCTGCCGTTCACAGATCTGTAGAATAATAATAGACACACACCAAAGAAGGACCCAGAAAGGTTTTCTAATTAGTGCTTGCTTTCTCCAGAACCACTGCTACCATCAACTGAGCTGTTTTTGAAGCCCGTTGGAGAAGGAGAGTCTAAATTTATCTTCCATACCCTATTCCAGGGTTAATGGATCTCAACAACCATCAAGCCTTTCTCCATCTAATTCAAAAGGATTGGGAAATATATTACACACTTTCAAAATTAGACATTGGAACCAAATGGCTTCTATTTCTATCTTTATGCCTTTTTCTTCAGTTTCTTAGTTTGAAAATCATGTGACAATCCTAGTTATGAAAGGGGATTTCTTCGTACAAGTTTAATATACAATCTTTGTTCCCCTCTGAGATAGCTTAGACTCTAGCTTTGTTTTCTAGATGTTCATATAATTGTCACAGCAACACTCTTGAAATTTGTTTTATCCCTGCACAAATTAAACAGAAACTAAATAAGCTCTGCGAAGTAAAACAACCTTTGGAAATGTAAACATTTCCTGTGGGAATATTAAAAGATTTCCCCTTTTTTTCTTCAAAGCAGCATTACTTTAGATTATAATAAAAAATAAATGAGACATGGGATTTATTCAACACTATCAGCTCTTAAAAGAAAAAAGTAACTTGATCTCAAATGCCTCTCTACATTCCTCTCTGTGAGCTTTCTTTACCATGTCAAGAGTGATGACAAACTCTACTAGACATTTACATCCCTAGGAAGGGAAGACAATTCACACCTCTTCACAGTTGGAAGGAATTCTGAGGAAGCAAGCACATAGAGTGGGGATTCCTCTCAAGTAGGGTTTCCATCAACTCTGGGATGCCTTATTCCATTGAAAGGATGCTTGAAGTTATAATAGATTTGTCAGCAAGATTGACTCTGGTTATCAATGGAATAAGAGGAAATACAACCACTATTGCTCTACTGTAAAGAGTGCTTTCTCCATTACATTGATTTTCTATTTTCCTTTATATCACTAAAGCTTTCTTGCATCCATTTTCCATCATCAAAGAGGGAAAAAGGGTTATCCAATATGGAAATGTCTGAATGACCTCGGCCTATCTTGGCAAGTCCTAAACTTATTTTATGAAGAGTGACTTAACATTAGTGCAGAGTCAGCCTCACTAATAATGATTCCTATCTGTAAGGCATAATTCTTTTATACTACGGGAAATACTTTACATTGATCTTCTTTATCATTGATTTATCATTGATCCTTGCAGAATTTTTGTCAGAGGAATGAAACATTTCTCAGGGCAAAAAAATGGCAGAGCTTTGAAATGCTGGCCATAAAATAACTCATTGTACCTAAACAGTATGATTTGTGCACCATCAGTGTTGGTGATAACAAGAAATTTGTGTTATTAAAGAATGTTATTACTCATTGCTTAAGAGCTTTGTGTCAGTGTTGCTTTATAGCAAAGCCCTCCTGCTAACCACTGATTTTAAAGAGGAGGTTTATTTCTAAAAGTGGATGTCTCCAAACTCAATCTCACTCAACCCCAAACAATGTACTGTGAATGTAGTCATTGTCAATAACTGCAGACGGCTCAGAAATTATAGATGCAGAAAATCTGCTCTTTGCCGTGTTTGCTATTCCACTAAAGCTGGGGGTTGCTATTTTAAGACTTATGTTCATTTTTGAACATCATTATTTCATGAATGAATCATTGCAAATATGATAAGTGATGGCCATTTTGCAGTGGAATAAACATTGAGAATCAAGAAATATGGGTCAAAATATTGGGCTATTTGGCAGATGTGTGCCGTGAGAATTTTTTGGAGTATTCCTACAGCTTAAGTAAATGATCTTTAAGTTTCTGTAGAGGTCTCCAATTCCATGACTCTCAGATTCAACTTACTGGTTCCTGCCATTGGAAAGTATTCTCATGGGCTCAAGTTTTGTCTGCATTACATAGGGAAGGCAAAGGAAACTAACAAACCCTCAATTCAACATGTTAAGGTAGTTTTTCCCTTTCAATGGAAAAAAAAAATAAAAAACACATTGGAGCAAGCAAAATAAGTATTTTTCCAAACAAAATCCTTAATTTTTTGCCACCTGCTCTATACCCCCCATTTACTAAAAATTTCTATGGTTTTTAAATCCACTTGTAGAAGACTTGTTTACCTAAAGTAACTCAGTCAATAAAAGTACCATATAAACAAAATGGAAATAATCAGTTTAAAGAGCTGGTAATTATGGTAATTATACATTGCTTCTTCTGTTAAGCCAGGAAGGGGTAACTTTTCAGAATATGTACTGGGGATTCCGCCATGTGTCACCCATTAAAGTTAATTGAAATCACAATCTAATCCTGTCCATTATATTGAACTTTATTTCTAAAATTTACTTATAAGGCTGGTGAGTGATTTGCCTTTCATCAAAATTTTCTTTAATAATACTAGTATATATTTTTAAATTGTGTGTGTACACACACACACACACACAGATATCATTTTGGTCATATTGATTAAAATGATCTTCATTTATTTTCAGATTTTTACTTCAAACTATACATGCACACACACACACATGAATCCATATATAAAAAGAGTAACATTTAAGATATGATTTTAGTATTTAAAGGAAAGATATTAGAATAATTTATAACCTAGAAGCCATACTAAAAATGATTGACAGATAAGATTATAAAATTTTAAAACTTTTATCATGGCCTTCATTTTTAATGTTAATAATTTAATCAATCAATTTTAGGAAAATTTAAAGTGGTAACTGATATTTTTTTACAACATTAATTCATAAAATGTGTGATAGTCACAGTCAACAAAAGATGATTCTAATAATTTTAAGTGTTTAAAACGAAAAAAACTACTAAGAAAATAAATTTAAAGAAAATATTATATCATAAGTATCTGTGGAGGTTTTATGCATAAATAATGAAGAACGCATGATATGAACAAGACAAAAAAGAATGCAAATTGAAGAGGCTCTAGGATCTTGCTGGTAAAACTGTCAGACTATGTAAAAAGAAACATTAAAATAAATTGCCGTGTGATAAAATATTTAGAAAAGGAATATGCACTGGTATCAATTGTTTACTGACATACTGTATTCAAATTTCTCTCTTGAAATTTCCTAGTTCCAAAGGTGAACAAAAACCAATAGAAGTAGTAAAAGACCAACTCCATGTACATGAAATTGAATCAGAAATTAGAGGTTTATGTGGAAGTGGAATGGTTTTCATTCCTTTGCTGGAAAAAGGTATAATAGATAGCTGCATACATATATGAAGGCATATATATATATATATATTTATATTTATATATATGTAAATAGATACATATTTATATATTCAAGACATAACTATTGTTTTCACTATTGTATAACCACATACACATGTTATTCTCTGACTCATCTACAAAGGTGGTAATTCTCTTAAACACCTAAAAGAATTTGATTCTTAATAAGACAGTGCTAAAAGGAGCTGAAAAATTAATTAAAAATAGAATTTCTTGAGACATGAATCTCACACTGTTTTTTCTTCATTCCTTCTCTAGAAATTCCAGTTACAAAATGTAAAAAGAGAAGCCAACCAAATCCCATTTGCATGCATAGTAAATAGGAATCAGCAAAAGATAGTGTAGCTTATTAAATTTGCAATGTCTTTTATGAACCGGTCTGCTCATTGTCTGTCTTGAAGAGCTTTGCACTTCCTGTAAAGGATGATAAATATAGCAGTAGGTTCCTTTTAAATGTTTAAGTTCTGGAGACCAATAAATAGCTTCTCTGTTTCCTACTGGAAATTATAAAAGTAATCATCATGCAGATATAAAAATGGCTGCATTTTTTTCCTCTAAATGGGTTCTACCAGATCAGCTGCAGGAAGCTGAAGAAATGACAGTAAAATGGTGATTAAAAATGTATTTTTTTAGTCTAGCTCCACATAGTAGCAAATAATCTCAAAACTAAGCCTTTAAAAAAGTTCAATATACATCATCAATAATCCTTATGTATTTCAGATAAAAATGAAGCAGAGATCACTATTTGTCAAGGAAGGTTCAATGAGGATTCCCTCAGTGGCAAAGTTCAGAATTTTGGCAAGAACTCAAGGCCACTGAATATCATTTCTGAGCTGTCTGTGACAGGATAGTAAAAGAGACTTTAAAGCAGCGTTTCCCACAGGATGGACAGAAAGCTATAAGGCTCCTCCTGGTGGATTCTAAACTGGCATATAAACCAACTGGAAACAAACAAACGAAAACTTGGTTCAGATAGACAAGGATGCAAAACAGAGTACTGATTAAAAGAAAAGGCTTCCAGGACTCAGATGACCAGGTTTGAATACTGGCACCACCACACTTACTCTACATGTGACCCCGGAAAGGTATTTGATTCCTCCATATCTCTGTTTCCTCTTCTGCAAAATGGGAAGAAAAATACAGAGTACTGAACTCTTGGAGATTTTATGAGGATTAAATGAAATAATGAATACAGGGTATAGTGAAGTACCCAAAACATAACAATTAATAAATAATAGTTGCTGTTATTGGTCCTATTGTATAATTACTTATTAGAAAGGGCTACTTTCTAGTAACCTCTGAGTAAATTATCAGAATTATTAAATAAATTGATTATTTAAAATGTAAAAGTCATTTGAGCTTATGGAGGACTTCTTTCCTTCTTAGAAGTCATATTGCCATACATTTTTAGCACTATTGCAAATATGCTTACATAGGTGATTGAAATATTCACAATTTTTATTCATAATTTTTAGTAACTTTATGATCATTGTGGTGTTGGATTGATCATGGTTTTCCATTGTTATTATACATGTATTAACTTTTACTCATCATTTGCTTTTAATTTCTGTGGTATTATTACTGGAATGGTCATTTCAATTCCCTCTATTCTTTATTATAACTCACTCTTTATTCTCACTAGAAAATGAAAATTGTGGGATAGATGGTGTCTGTGGTTCATTATCTCACCTATGTTTGTCTTAGGATTTTTGTTCTTCCTAAATGGTGTAAGTCAGAAAAAAAATAATTAAGAACCACTATTTTAGAGACCTAAGGGAGTCAATGGATTTTCAGAAAACATTTAACTTTTTCTCTAGTGGAATCAACACAATGTGACCTAGCTAAGTATTCCTTGAATAGAGATCTGTTGTAATTTATTCAATTCTTAAAATTCATTCCACCTGCCAGTGGCTTCATTTTTGTCCTCTTATGCTCTCTAAACTGAACTGCTACAAGCCCTATCTTCCTTTTTCACTGCTAATCTATACCTCCTCCTTTCCACCTATTCACAGGAAGCACTTTCATTTCCAAAGAGCAAACCCTTGATATTTCAGTTTGGTGGCTACCATTATATATGATGAGTTTGGCAAATGCAAGCAGATATAAAGACAATGACTAACAGATTTTGCTAATTAACAAAAGCAATTTTTACTCCATAGGCCAGTGTGTTAGATATTCTCAATAGCAATTATCAGGCAATCACTACCAACCAAAAAGGTGAGTGGCCAACTTCATGAAGGATATGAACGTAGAAGAGCAGATCTTTCTAGCTTACTAAAATGTTGCAAGATCATAGTTTAGTCCACAATTAAAAAAAAAAAAACAAAAAACCTTACCTCCTGGAATTCTCTACTAAAAACCCTATTTTCTTGGGAAGAAAAATGTAACACAATGAACCAATATTAGGTATTAATGTTTTACTCGAAATCAATTTCTATATTAACCAATCACTTAGCAATATCCAAGCAAAAAGAATAAGATCTAGAAAAACAATTTCATTCTAGAAATTTCCTTCCTTCTCTCCATCCCTACTTCCTTCACTTCCTCTTTTACCTAAAATTTTGCTTACTGAGCTCTAAAATGTACCAGCCATTTTATATGATTTTTTTTTAAGGAAGAACACATCCAAGTCATTGATTTCCAGGAACTTTTTTGGAGGCTGAGAAGTAAAACAAAGATTACCAACAGAGGGAAGACTTCAGAGGTAAGGTGACGTTTTGCCTTAGTCTTAGAAAATGGCAGAATTGTCGGTGGCATCAGGGTAAAGAATGTACCAGGTGAACAAAACAGCTATCAAATTCATAGTCAATTCTCTTATCTTGTGGACCCCTTAAAATAATTTGACACTGTTTATCAGTCCTTCCCTTTCAAAAACTTTTGTTGGCTTCCTGGTCACTGCTCTTCCTTTATTCTCCTCTTATGTAACTAGTTGCTCCTTAGGGGTCTCATTATCTGTTTCCTCTTAAATGTTTGCCTGCAGCCCAGACCTCTCCCCTAAACCCTCATCTAGGATATCCAAATGCCCAAACAACATCTCCATGTAGATGCTTAATAGGCATCCTGAGCATAATTTTCCCCAAACTGAACAAATGTAAAACCTCTAAAGAGAAAAAAATGCTCATTACATTCAAGCAGCAGCAAGAAAGCCAGCTTTTTTGGAGCAAAGTAAGTAAAGAATGATAGCAGAGGAAGTCTGAGAGTGACCCTGAAGCATGATTTTCTCTACCCAGCCCATCCCTCCTTACATCTTCTTGATGACTGCATATTACTGCCAAATTTAAGGAATGGTAAAGTCAGGTTTCCACCTGCTCAGGGGAAATGTTTGGAGATCTCTGAGTCCCCAATTTCTCTTACTCCTGTCCTCAAAACAAACAAACAAACAAAACAAACAAAAAAACAAAACACAGCATTGGTGCTTCCTTTAAAATATATGCAAAATCCAACCATCACTAACCTCTCCACTGTTAATACTTTGATCTAAGCCAAAATTATCTCTTGCCTGGATCATTGAAATAGTCTCTTAATTGGTCTGTTTCTATTCTGGTTCCCTGGCACTCTGTCTCCTTCACACTGGCTGGAGAGATCTTTATATAGACAATGTCACTATTCTATCCAAAACCTTGTGGGGCTTCACTCAAAAAACCAAACTCCTCACCATACAAGGTCTTATATGCTCTAGCCTTCTTTAGGTCTCTGATCTCACTTCCCACCCTTCTCCCTGTACCACTCTGCTCTAATCTTTACGGCCTCCTTGCTGTTCCATGACATTCAAAACCTTGGAAATTATCATCCCCTTGGATTTAATTACTCTTTCTCCACATATCTTGTTTTCATTCAAGCCCTTCTGAAATGCATGACATTCTGCATTAGAGAACACTACCTGTATTTCTTTATTCTCTATCCCCTCTATCCTGTTTCATGTTTCCAAATAGTGCTATTGCCATCTGGCATATAGTTATAGTTATTTGTATATTGTCAGTAGTCCTATCACCTCTAAGGTCTTATTAATCCTATAAGGTCCATAAGGACATGGGTTGTTCCATTCTCTGCTGTATCCAGGCCCTGGATCTTTGCCCAGCTAATAATAGTTGCTGAAAAAAAATAGTGTCTGAATAAATCTTACCATTGTAGGCATGAAGGTATAACATGAAATTATTGGAGCAGTATTATAAAGTTTGGAAGCAGAGGGAAGGTCATACAAGGCATGTGAAGCTTCAGTCAGGCAAAGGAATCCATAGAGAGCTTTAGGTATCATGAAAATACTGGTTCAGTGCAAGTGGAAAGTAACAGGGGGACAAATATAAGGGAAATAAAAAAGGTATTGCTCATTTGAAATTGTGCCCAACTTCAGCTTTAGCTGTTCTTATAAATAAATCTAGCACATCCATGATCATATGCAAGGGCAGGCATGCTGCCCCATCTTCTTTTCTTAATTTCTATTCACCAAAATTATTCCTTTACACTGGTGTGGAAGATGATAAATAGAAATATTTCCAAAACATGATTTTCATCCTAAGAAACTTAACTGAAGATTTACAATTGGCTTGCAATAAAATTAATAGAGGAGATTTATTGCCAACCCCCTTCTTCTGTATTACATTAGGCTGGTTATGATGGCTCTAAGGTCTTTGAGCAATTTTCTCTAAGTACCTCTTATTTTCCTATGGATCATTTATTTCTACTATATCTTGCTTATGCTAGGAATAATTTGGTTTTCTTCCACTGTACCTGCTGATTCTTTCACAATTAAAGCAGTTTCTTTTCTCTGTCACATCCCGCCCTAGGCACCTTCTCTTTGGTAGTTATGCCGACATTCTTCCAAAATGTCCATAACAAAATTATGATGCTATCATAGCCAATGGGTCAATTAATGTCAGAAAATTCTATTGACTTGTTTTTTTATTTTTTTCAGATACAGATTGACATCAATTCTCGTTCTTGAGAGCAAGATACCACTTTGAAAAAGTGGCAGTGAAGCCGTATTTTATTTTTTTGTCATTAAAAAAAAAAAACACCTGAACTCTTGGTTATGTTCCACCTGCCAAGAACTAGTCATTATGATATCTTCCAATCATAAACTGATTGAATGAGAAGAGATCATTTAGACTAATCCTCTCATTTTAGCTATGAAGACACTGAGATTTGAAGTTACTTGCCCAGGGTTATATTAAGAGAAACAAGAGGAGAAAAGGGTAGCTTCAGATATGATAGCAGATATGTCATCTTTTAGGGAACTAAGTTGCTCATAGTGTTTTCAGATAAGAATTAGGGGTGCCTGGCTGGCTCAGACAGAAGAACATGTAACTCTTGATCTCAGGGTTGTGAGTTCAAGCCCCATGTTTGTTGTAGAGATTACCAATAAAGATAAACAAAAACTTAAAAAAAAAAACAACAAGAATTAGAAAATCATCTTAATTGGAAATACTATGTAATATATATTTTATTTATTTGTTTGTTTGTTTCTTTCTTTCTTTCTTTCTTTCTTTCTTTCTTTATTTGACAGAGAGAGAGAGAGAGAGCACAAGCAGGGGGAGCAGCAGGCAGAGGGAGAGGGAGAAGCAGGATCCCCACCGAGCAGGGAGCCTGATGTAGGGCTTGATCCCAGGACCCTGAGATCATGACCTGAGCCGAAGGCAGAGCTTAACAGACTGAGCCACCCAGGCATCCCTATATACATATTTTATATATAAAGGTATAATGTTTGCATGTTTTCATTACTATATCATATATTACTATATGTGCTTATGTGGTAGAAAACAGTAATACTAGTGCTATATCTACACAAGCAAATGAAAAGGAGATTGCTGATCAATATTTGACTATATCCCAAATCACTGTTTTCAGACTTCCAGTTTACTGTGTCCTTTAGACATATTCTGCATCATGTGTATGTGTTGGTCTGCATGAAGGAGACTCCAAGGGTAAAATCTCTTTAATTGTGTTAACATTTAAATTTAAGCATTTTATAAAAGGAAAACAGGTTTATTTTTTTCAATTTTGTATCTATTCAAGTCTTTTTACAGCTGTTGGAACTGTTGAGTATAAACTGTTGAGGTTTAAACCTATCCATTTATAAAGCACTTTTATATTCAAGTGGTCTCTGTCTCAAGTTTTAATTTTTAGTGCATATACCTATAAACTCTATTTGCGAATTTATTGACACTCATTTGCATTTCAAAATGACAAGACAAAATATCCTAAATTGGGTATAAGCTTATACCCAAATTTAGATATACTTTTATTTGAAGATCGAAGGACTGACAAAGTGATCCATGATTCTTCAGGTAGTGTAATGTCCTTTGTGAATGAATTTCATTCTAAAATGGAAACAAAGGGTATGAAATGGAAAATCTCACACATACACCCTCAGAAGAACAGCATTTAAGAACTGAGAGAATAGGGGCGCCTGGGTGGCTCAGTGGGTTAAAGCCTCTGCCTTCGGCTCAGGTTATGATCTCAGGGTCCTGGGATCCAGCCCTGCATCGAGCCCTGCATCGAGCCCCGCATCGAGCCTGCATGGGGCTCTCTGCTTCCCCATTCATGGGGAGCCTGCTTCCCCCTCTCTGCCTGTCTCTCTGCCTACTTGTGATCTCTTTCTCTCTGTCAAATAAATAAAAAAAATAAAATCTTAAAAAAAAAAAAGAACTGAGAGAATAATTTTTCCTAAATACCTGATTTATAGCAGATGGAAACTTGTCTCTTGGTCAATGAACATCTACCAGCAATTTCTGTTCATCCTTAAGCCAATGAACTTACTGCTTGTACTCTGGCTGGGCTTCCTTGGTTTTGAACTCCTTGCCCTTAATTAAGCTCACCTTAAACCCTCAATGGACTCACTGTAGTTTGCTCCCAGCCTGTGTTTTTCGAGTTGCAATTCCTTTGCTATTTCTGAATAAACTCAGTTTCTGGTAATTCACTCTTGCCTCAATTTAACTATATATTTAGGTTGACATCTTATTTCTTGGTATAAGTTCATGGACCTGTCAACAAGGAAAAAAAAAAATCCCAGCAGATATGGACTGTGTTGACTTCAAAACACATTTGAAAATGTTTTAAAAATTGTTTTTTAAAAGTAAAATGGAATAATATGTGCAGGATAATCATATAACTTGGAATCAACATATATTAGTTTCTGCAAGAGTCACAAGAAAACATCTCAGTGTAACTAACATAAGTAATTAAAAATTATTTCTAATATATACCTCCCTCAATCTTTATTCTTCCTATGAATCACCTTATTCTCAGACCAATTCTGGTCCTTCTATTTCTCTCAACTTTTCAGTATCTCTTTTCCTGATTTTGCATTCCAAAAGACCAGAGATTATATGCAAAGATAAAACCCTCTTAATGGAGATAGGGAGAGAATAGGGACTAAAGTCAAGGGATAGGGAGTAGAGACTCATATTCATTAGTCAGTTATTCCTCTTCTGTCAAAGGGGTTTGCAGATCCTTAAATTATTATGCAAAAGAAGTGATAATAGACCTCAAATGGTATGTAAGGAAAGATTGTAATGTCACTTACAGATTTGCTCGTTTGTCCCAGAATGGCAGATACTTTACATGAATGAATCGAATTCTAGAAAAAGATTTCAACTGACCAAATGCAATAATGAAAAAAATATAATAAATAACTATACAGTTTGGGGCATGAGATCGACAAATAGACCATTGAACCTATGGCGGGAATATGATTTGAGTAAGATAATTTAAATGGATAAGAAAATATAACTTTTTTATTGGCCAATGGCATGATGTGATTGGCAGTATGCTGTAACCAGGAAAAGTAGAAGAAAGGAAGGAGAGATGGCTGGGACATGGGATCCTCTATCATAAACTGTTTAGGTATTGTGCCCACTTCTGTGAAAACATAAGCACACTCAGTAGAGAGGTACTAAAATGCAGACTTGACTAGAAACCATGACAAATTAGAAAGCCATGTCATATAAAAAGAGAAGACATGAAGGAGAGATTTAATAGCTGTTTTCAAAATCATATCTAAAGTTTCATCAGATGGAACTCAGAATGAATTTATTTTCTATGGCTTTCATGATATAGAACTAGAGTCAATTAAAGAGAGAGCATGATTCAAATGGAGGAGGCATTTTCTATTTCCAGATACTCTAAGAAGGAAAGATGTACATCAGGGAGTACTGAGTACCAGACACTTAGTGAGAATGTTTAGTTAAAGAGAAACAAGGTTGGAGGAGGAAAAACCTGAAACACTAATAGTCCCTACTATTCTTGAGAATTGTAGATTAAGCACACTAAGATGATCACATAGAATAAAATGTTCTTTAATCTAAATAGAATTTCTCTTCAAAGCATGTGCATTTTTCAAAGACTTCAAAATTTTAAAATTTCATCTCTATGAGATAAACATATTCATCTATTTTATGCCATAGATATCTAAATGCATCATAACTGAAAATATAACCATAGCAACAAAAATAATAACAAAATTTATTATATATGGAGCCCTCAATAACTATACATCAGGCACTAAGCACTTCACATCCATTTCCTTCATTAATCCCCACAACCTGTCAGGTAGGTAGGATGGGATTAATGAATATGACAGGGCACAAAGCTGGTAAGTAGCCAAGCTAGAATTTCAACTCAGGTTTGTCCAAATTTAATCACTACAGCTAACTAATATACTATTGTTATTCCCTGTTCCATAATGCTTCTTTAAATGAAACATGAATAAATGGAGCATGGAAGCCAATATTATAAAGAAGAGAACTTGTTATACTACCCAGATATCCCCAGGTACAGAACTGCAATTCATAAATTTTCAAAAGGCACTCAGTAACAATGTGGACACCTGTGTTTAAATAAGCCTCACAAGTGAATCAAATGGGCATTTTATGATATAAAAGTCAATTCCTAAGATATTACCTCCTAAGCTTAATACCATCAATGCTCATATGAAAAATCAGGAATAATTTATTACAATTCCCCAACGAGGTGAACTAGTTCATTATAATTCATAAATATAGAAAGGTTTCTACATCTTTTAGACAAAACTAGTTTTTCTCTGCATCCCTGGGAATGAAGCTAGTCATGCCATAAAAATATCTTTGTGAAACTTTATAGAATAAGGGGCAAAGTGAAAGAGCAATACTTTTACAATTTTCTGCTTCTTAAAAGACATTCTCGTTGAACTTTTAGTAAGGTATAAGGGGCAGCGATTGTGTTAAAGTAGCTTTTTCTTTGAATTAAACCCTAACTAAAAGAGTAAAAATAGAGATGACGATAGCATATAGACAGAACATAACAGAGCCATTCAGCAAGGCTTCATTTACAGTAATTTTTCATGTACGCAGAAAGTAACTAATAATCTGAAGTGTCAAAAATATAATTGAGAAATCAGAGTAACAACAACAGCAGCAGCAAAATGTGAGCTCAAAACGCACCCCACGGCGGAATCAATCTACCCTAAGTAAACTTATCAGGTCCTCTTTAGATCCCTTTATGCATTGAGTACTGATTCAGAGAAATTTGTAAAACAAAAAAGTACTGCTATAGGCAGTCAAATCAATAGTCTAAAATCAAGAAGGAAGAGAAAAATATCATACAACTACTTACATACAACAACTTAAAACATTCATTTTGACATAACATATTTTTGGAACAATAAATCCATATTGGCTGATGTGATTTTCCTTGGTCTCCCCACCTCCCCAGAGCAGAGAGGCTCAAGACAACGTTTCAAATTAAGCCTTCCCCTTCCCGGGGCTGGAAGACAGGTTGTTGATTTTCTTCAGTGACACTGCTTTTTTGGCACTGTGAAAGATGTCTGTACATCAGCCAGTACACGAATAGGCCATAAGAAAAAACATCCACCATGTCTAAAGTAGCCCCTCACAGCCAGAGAGAGGAAGAACATGAAGAACACTCAGAACAAACATATCACAAAATTGAGCTGTAGGAAGCAAAAGATGACAACAGGAGAAAAAATATAGTCAGGCCAGTGGATGTCTAAACAGAGCACAAAGAAACATCCTAGAAGTATAATATCTGAATTTGGCAAAAGCAATCAGTAGGCAAACAGAAAGCCAACATGTTAAGAAATAGTAACAAGGACAAAAATAATTCAAAATAAACTTTGTAAAAATTAAAAAAATTATCACTGCCAATACATAGAGATGGATGGATAGAGCTCTGATAAAGTGATATTTAAATGAGTAAGTTCAAAGCTTTACTCTAATACAAGAAGACAAGTGGCTTCATTGTCTGAAAACGGAAACTCTATCTACTCTGTCTACACTACAGAGTGGTTGGGAGAATCATATGAAGACATCTCAAAGTGCTCTGAAATTTACGAACTGTTAAAAAAATGTGATGATGATGATGATAATGAAAATATGCCACACAGATGGACAGTACTCCTCACAGAATAAAACGCTCTCAACTAAAAAATTTGAGTTATGAGAGTGGTATAAATGTAAAGCCAAGTTAGTGATTTTATTTACTTATTTATCAGCCATAAATACCAAAAAACATTGTAATAGAAATGAAATACCTTATATAGCAGGGGGAAATAAACTTTAACAGTTTTCTTTCTTGATTGGGTGTTCATGTCAGTCAGAGTCAGGGCCACACGTCAAAAAATGTTTTTTCATAATTCAAATTTAGAAAACATTATTCCAGGAAATGAAAGATGAAGAGGAGTTTTTCTAAAAAATGAATGTGTTGGAAAATGATACTTTTTTTTTTTTTTCTTAAGAAAGTGCTTCTTGGATGTGAGAAATTCTGTTGGGAGAAAGAAATAGTTTAAATTTGAACTTTCCTTGATGTAGCTTCTGTTTTGGGTCACAAGAAATGGAAAAAAGGTCACATGATTATTCCCTATTCCTTTCTCCTTCAATTGCAATTGATTTTTATTAATAACCATGAGCATCAGAAAAAGAGTTTCTGTTTCTGTTAATGAACTGAGGTGTGCAGGTGCATACGATATGTTCATATGAACCAGGGCTCTAAAGAGTGCCGATTCTCCCTAATCTTCTACAATATCTTCTGTTTCTTATCATTATGACTAAATAACGATGACAAAACTAATGATGCCATTACCCTGTAATTGGGAATTGAGGCTGTTTAGCAATGATAAAGCATGCACTGAGCACAGTTAATGGGCCAACCAGGCAGCCCCACTGGGTAGCTAGCCCACAGAGCAAGAAGACTGAACATGTGCAAGGTAGGATGTTGTTCATAAACGGCAGTGAGCATCAGGAAATGTTTCTTCCTGATTATTGTCTACTGCTCTATCAGCCTAGGGGAAGTTAAGAGAGCTCAAATAAAGATTTAAGGCAATTCTTGATATAAAATGTAGAGTCCTTTTCTTCATGATTCAATCATTTACAAATATCTCACTGATATTACTTTCAATAAAATAATTCATTGTTCTAATTCAACCATACTCCATACATTTTACCTCCTAATTTGTATGGGGATGATGTTATAGATTTTAGGGTCTTAAGGCATATATGTTTGTCTGTGATACTTGTCCAAGCACAGTCCCTGGAACATAGTAGGTTAGGTATTGGTTCAACCAATATACTTACACTTTTTATATATATAAAAAAGTAAAGTAATACCTATGCTCAGGAATATACCATTGCTCAATTTAGTGCAAAAAAACTGGAATTCTTGGGGATTTTAACATTAAAAATATGTTTTCCCCACAACAGTCAGGTTACAGTGAAAGCAGGATTTTGTTGATTCAGAAATTAAGACTGGGAGCCATAGAGAAAAAAAGCACGTACAGAGTAGCTTACCCCTGAAACTGTTCCCATGATCCTAAACTTTTTTTTTTAAAGATTTTATCTATTTATTTGAGAGAGAGAAGAGAGATCACAAGCAGGCAGAGAAGCAGGCAGAAAGAGAGGGGGAAGCAGGCTCTCCGCTGAGCAGAGAGCACGATGTGGGTCTCGATCCCAGGACCCTGAGATCATGACCTGAGCCGAAGGCAGAGGCTTTAACCCACTGAGCCACCCAGGCGCCCCTGTTCCCATGATTCTGATGAAGCAATAGCAGGAAGCATTCCCCCAAGGAGCCATTGCCTTTTTACAAACAAGACATGTTCTATAATTTTTTTCACCCAGGTTAAGTGAAAAATGAAATGTCACTAGCGTTATTGAAACAATGCCTCCCATTTAGTAATAATAATTATTACTTTTTGAGGTTTTATGCCAGGCATTATGCTAAACACTCTAGATGCATTATTTTATTTATTTCTCACAATAATCCTGTGAGGGGAGCTTGATTAGCTTCCCCATTTTACAATTTGGAAACACGGGGCTTAGAGAGGTAAAGTTAATGTGTCCAGGAATATATTGTTAGTAAGTGAAAAAAAAAAAGATTTAAGAGAAGCCTGACTCAATTCCATGGTCTTCCCATTTGACCATATCATAGCACATCATGCAAAGTGCTTTCTGTGCATTGCCTCAAGAGAGCCACTCAATGTTTCTTCAGTTAGGTTGACTGGTGCTTTGAGCTCCATTTTACAGATGGAGGTTTAAAGAAGTAAATACTTTGCCTATGATTTACACAGCTATCAAATCACAAAACAGGTCGCACGATCCATCTTTTCTCTCTCAGAAGCCAGTGTTCCAGGATGTACAGTGCATTACATTACTCCTACACAATCCTCGGGCCAAGCCTTCAGCACTAAATGTTAGAGGAAAAGTCTTCATTTACGAAACCTCTAAATGCCTTCCATCCTCTAAGAAGGGACATACTCATCTCTCTGTCATTCTTTCCTTCCAACAAGAGAGGATGATACAGTCTGGGCCCAAGGCTACCTCTCTTGTCTCTTTCAATCTCTTAAGTCCTTCTTGCTCTCTCTTCCCACACACATCTGAGTCTATGCATTCATTTTTTCAGGTCATTTTAAGGTGGATCTGTTATCACAGCTTCTAATTTTACAGAATGTGAAAGGACATTCTGCTCTCAATTATGCCCACCAGAATGGTTGCTCTTCATCCTATAATCCCTGGGAGGCACCTCTCTGTGGTTTGGGGTTTCAGACATTAGAGGAAGCAGCTGTGAATACAGTAACATTCACCCAGTTGCTACTGTCACTCTAATAACCACAGAAGCAAGCTGCACCACATGCTACAGAAGCAGAGAGTCATAGCACGAATCTTGGGAACCCTGGGGGAGCATGCAGCAGCCAGGGACAGCTCTACTAACCTCCTCCAAATTTCGTTTTTTATTTTTTTAATTTTATTTTTTTATTTCACTCAGGTTACCGAAATTAAAATAGTATGCCCCATACTCCTCCAGAAATAATTCAGCCAAATGGTACAGGTCAACACAAAACTTCTGACTAAACATGTCTCTATCCAGGGAGAAAATTCAAATACGTTTTCCCTCCATTGGATTTTCCAGGATTTAAAAATATTTTGGCCTCTATTATAGACATATGTTGACACATTCTGGGCATGTAAATAAACAGTGAAAGTATAATAAAATACTCATGGATGTGTATGTTTGTAGCTGGGCATATAGATACCACATAGGAGATTTTATTATAATTCTTCTTAACCTAGGAACCTTTACAGATGGAAACCTGACTGAGATCCCAAGGAAGCATCATAGATTATGACAGTAATACAGCACTGCCTTGGGTCCATGTAGATAAAGGCAAGTCAAGTGTTGGCAAGGGGAAGGCTAAAAAGGTGACAGATGCAAGGAACTTGGGTTTTTTGTTTTTTTGGTTTTTTTTTTGGTTGTTAACTTATTTTTTTCTTCCTTCCTCCCTTTTTTCCTCCTTTCTTCTGCATTTTCCTTTTTGAGCTAACATTGATTAGGAAGTTTCTGTCTCCTTCACCTCTGTTGCTTGATGAGAAAAGTTCATTTAAGAATGCCTTTATAGGGGCACCTGGGTGGCTCAGTGGGTTAAACCCTCTGCCTTCGGCTCAGGTCATAATCTCAGGGTCCTGGGATCGAGCCCCACATTGGGCTCTCTGCTCAGCAGGGAGCCTGCTTCCCCCTCTCTCCCTGCCTGCCTCTCTGCCTACTTGTGATCTCTCTCTCTCTGTCAAATAAATAAATAAAATCTTTAAAAAAAAAAAGAATGCCTTTATAATTTTTTTCTTATAAAAATATTTTTCCCTACTCTCGTTCAATAAACTACATCAAAGAATCCTGACTATAGGTCACTATTCATGATACCATGGAGACTTAGTGCCAACAATTCATGTGTCCCTCAAACCATTAAATAATTACCTACTATATTCTGAACAGTTGCTGAACATTGAATAATGATTCTCAAACAAACATTACTGACAGTCAATGAGTTTCTTATCAGAAACTTATTTTTGAGCTTATTTTCACTTACATATTCCAGAAGCAATCAATCACTTATTTACATTCTAAAGAGCCTTGATATCATTTTATTAAGATACGCCATTCCAAGAGGGGTAGTCTTGGCATTATGTCTAATGATCTATGTTTCAGTTGAAGGAATACTTTGAGTCTGTCATCTTATTACAATGTTTTGCTGAAAGAAAAAAATTGCTAATTTAACAAGAACCCTGCTATTAGGAAGAACAAGAACCCCGCCATTAGGAAGTATTCAGTTTAGAGCAGATACTACCATCCAGATATGATCTTTATTCATTGTCTGACTTATCACAAGTAAAATGTGGTATGAATTTTAATAATATTTTTCAATGGTAATTTACAGTGATAATCTTATTTGGGTATTGAAACAATTTTTTAACTAGGGAAGGAAGTTATCATTAGTGGCAGTAATAATGGTGCTAGTAATAGAAAAATGGAAGCAAGAGGAAGAGAACTTGCACAAACTTTCACCCCAACTACCCCACCCACAATGGGAGCAAGTGTACCTACCTTCTCTGCTTCCATTCCTCTTACTGGAGGTACACTGTCTATAGTTCTAAGACTAATCCTTAACATGTGTACAAGGTGCCAATCCTTTTCATCTACCCAAAACCATCACTCCAGCAAATCCTCTCCCTCTCTGATTATCGCTGCTGTCCTGTCTCTACTGAATCATGCCAATAAGTGTGAAATACTGTGTTGTTCCTGAATAAGCTTCCCCTGTTCTAGTTACTGCCATTTTATTTGTGTCATACAGCTTTTTGAAATAGTTTCTATGTTCTGGCTCAATGAGATGCTTACCCTTACTACCTCCTCCCTACCCAAAGTAGGCTAGTTATGGTAGCTGTGATTTCCTATTAATGATCCCAAAGTCAACTCTAAGCCATCTTATTGATCCAGGAGCAACATGTGCCACAGCAGAGATCCTTCTTCCCAGAAATACTTTTTTCTTTGACATACTAAATCTCTCTTTCTTCCTCTTCTTCCCCATCCCTTCCTCTTCCTCCTCCTCCTCCTCTTCTCCTTCTCCCTCATTCTCACACTACATAGTTTATCATTATTCTGCTGGTTCTACATATCCAAAGTCAAATATTTTTCCCCACTGCTAACAATATTAACTCTCCATTACATTATTGTAACCACTATCTCTGCTTGTACTCTTGATCATCTTTCACCATTTTCAGTTTTTTTCCAAACACAACAACCAGTAATCCTTTCATAAACACCAATGACTCTTTTTCAGTCACAGTAAAACCCAAGTCCTTGAAGTAGCCTCTAAATCATAAAATAATCTGTTTCCTCCCCTCCTCTGTTACCTGTCTAACCTCTTCTAATATTACTTTCCCACGTTCATTCCACTCCAACCACATTTTTCCCTTCTTTGTGCCTCAGGCCCACAAGACATATTTCTATCATAGTAGTGGCTAATCCATCACACTGGAATATCTTTCCCACAGGTATCAACAGTATTGAAGGCTCATTTCCTCACTTCTTTTTCAAATAAAATTTATATCTGAGAACTGTTTAAAATTTACAGACAAATTGTGAAGATAGTACAGAGAGTTCCCATATACCCACATTCATTTTCTCCTATTAACATCTTACATTAGTGTGATATATTTGACACAATTAATGAACCATTAATGATACAGTATAATTAACTCAAACCCATACTTTATCCAGATTTCCTTAGTTTTTACCTAATGACCATTTTCTTTCCTAGGCTCTCAACAACCACAATACCACATACATTCAGTTGTCATGTCCACTTAGGCTCCTCTTGGTTGTGACAATTCCTCAGACATTACTTGTTTTTGATGACCTTGACAGTCCTAAGAATTTTATATGTGTAGGAAGTCCCTCTACTGGGATTTGTCTGATGCTTTTCTTATGATCTGATTTGTATTATGGGTTTTTGGGAGGAATACCACAGATGTAAAGTGCCATTTTCTTCATATCATATCAAGGGTACATATCCTCAACAAAATTCATCATAATTGATGTTCACTTTGATCACCTGGCTGAGATAATAATTTTCAGATTTCCCCACTGTAAAGTTACTCTTTTTTATCCCCTATTTGGTACTGTGCTCTCTAGATGGAAGTCACTATGCAGTACACACTTAATAAATGGGGAGTTATACTCTACCTCCATGATGGTCAAGTATTTTCATAAATCCTTTTGCATGGGAGATTTTTTTGCACAGGATATTTGTCTCTTCTCCCTCATTCATTTATTTATAACAGTATGGACTCATGGATATTTACCTTCTGCTTTGGATTATAATTCAATACAACTTTATTTAGTTTGTTAAACAAATTGTTTCAGCTTTGTCCATTGAGAAGTCTTTCAGTTGGCTCCTAAGTCCCTTTTATAAGCTCCCTTTTTGTGTTTATGTATACATGTATGTGTGCATTTTGAGTAATTCTTTACTTTCTGGGACTACAAGATGCCCCAGGCTCATCTTGTATATAATCTGTCCCAATTCCAGAATCACCTATTTTTCCAAGGGGCCCTGGTTCCTTTCATTGGAGAATCATATAGAAACCAAAAGATGGGCGCTAGGTATACTCACTATTACCAAGAGGAGTGATTACTTCTACACTTTTTCAGCTGACAGAGGAAGGAAACACATGTCTGTATATTAAACTGTGTATATATATATATATATTTGTATATTTAACCATCTGTGTTTCTAATAAGATGGATTAACTTCTGGCATGGCAACAAGAGACTTGCTGACTTGTTCCATAGTGAAACTAGAGGCAAAAACAAAACAAAACAAAAAAAACCCCCACAAAACTCTCTCAAAATAGTCCTAAGGGCAAATAGCAAATAAGGAAACACCTTTTTAAGGAAATCTATTAAAATTTAGAAGAAAGTTGAGTCTGGAGTATTTGGACCAAGAATGTTAACTTGTACCTTGACAGATCAGCAACATAGGGACACCATTCTATCTACAGTCACAAACACAGGATTCCCTCACCTCCTAGAAAACTTTAGCAAAACTTCAGCATTTCTGCCTGTTGCTGAGGCTAAGTTTCAGGAATTACAAACAAGAGGTGGGTGTTCCCTTGTTTTATGAACTCTCACTCAAGGAATGAAGGTTCTATCTTGGGTACAGTGCACTGAGAATACCACTACCCCAATCCCCTTTGTCTTGGCTCATGAGATAGAGATTCCATGCAAAGAAAAGCAAGCTAAAAAGATCTCAGCTGCTGCTTCCCACCACTCCACCTGGTGCTCAGTGACTAGAGTGTGGGTATCTCTAGGACGAAAAGTGCCATTGTTCCCATCACTGGCTTCAGAGCCCTAGCTCAGATTTTGCCTTGGGTAAAGAAGCGGACCTTAAAACAGGTAGCTTTTATCTTCTCAAAGGAACAGACTTCATTTGCAATAGAGTGTAGGAAAGTTTAAGGATGCAGGCATTCTCAAGAACACTAGAGGTTGTGGTGAAAGGAAATTAGGAAGAAATGTGTAGATTTAATGAAGATACAGCCTAGACTATAGTCTGGCTAATTTGCAGGGGAGAACCAGTGAATAAGACAGTTGAGAGGGGCCCCCTTAAGGTCAGAAAAATTATAATGAACAGACTTCAGAAATTATTCCTTCAAAGGAGACACAATTTAATTAGATTCATTTATAGAGCAATTTATATTCCAGAAAATCATTGAAACAATAGAGTAAACCACTCCCCAATTAGTGGAGATTAACAGCTAGGTGTGGTCAGGGAAAGAGAGCACTACCCAAACCACTGTTATCCTAGGATTACTGTAGGCACACCCAGAACTATACATCACAGGCTTACAAATTGTATATGTCTGAGGTGAAGAGTTAGACTTCACTAAAATCATCCAGGCAGTCATTAAAAATAAATAAGCATACTATAACAAACCAAGGACCTTGGTATGGAGAGTAGATGTGGGAGGGAGGAGGGAACCAACAACAAGTTGCTACAATATATTGTCTAAAAATTCCAGTTTCCAAAAAAAATTTATGGGACATGCACAGAAACAGGGAAGTATGATTTTTACATTAAAAAAAAAAAAAAGCAGGCAATACAAACTGTCTGTGAGAGTGAACAGATATAGGATTTAAGAGAAAAAAAGCTTTTAATACAATCATTATAAATATGTTGACAGAACTAAGGGAAAACAGATGTAAAAGAAGATATAACTGACAATTTATATCAATAAAGATAGAAATTATGAGAAAGATTCACATGGAAATTGTGAAGTTGAAAAGTATAACTCAAATTTAAAAAAAAAAAAGTCACTAGAGAAGCTCAACAATAGATTGGGACAGAAGAAAGTATTAGTGAACTCAAAAATAGGTCAAAAGAGATTATGCAAGATTAGGCAAACTAAAGAGCAGAAGGAAAAATAATAAAGAAAAGTGAACAGAATCTCAGAGGGATGTGGGACACTATTAAGTACACAAATACATGCATAATAGAAATAGAGGTAGAGGAGAAAGAAATGTGGGCAGAAAATGGTAATAAAAAATAATGACTAAAAACTTCTAAGATGTGTCGAAAAACAGTAAACAAAACATCAAGGAAAACTCAACAAACTCTAGTAGGATAAATTAAAAAAGACAAACAAACACATCATAGTAAAAATGCTGATTGTCAGAGACAAGAGGAAAATGTTGAAACCGGCAAGAAAAAAATAACATCACTTGCAAGGGGACCCCAATAAAATTAACAGCTAACTTCTCAGCAGAAACAATGAGGCCATCAGGCAATGGAATAAAACACTGAAAATACTTGAAGATAAAAACTGTCCATCAGGAATCCTATATCCAGCAAAACTATCTTTAAAAAATGAAGGTGAAATAAAGACTTTACCAGATAAATAAGAACTTTAAGAATGTGTTGCTACCAGAACTACCTTACAATAAATACTAAAGGAAGCTCTTAGAACTGAAAGTGATTCCAGATAATAAACCAAATCCACATGAAAAAGAGCACTATTTAAGTAATTATGTAATTATGAAAGACAGTATAAAAACATATCTTCTCTTAACTGATTTAAAAAAACTTTTGGGCCAAATAATAGGTGTATAAGATATTGCTGGTCATATAAAACACAGAAATGCAATCTGGACAGCACTTAAGATGGTGGAGGAGTAGGGAGACCCTAGGCTTGCCTCATCCCTTGAACACAGATAGATAATTATCAAATGATTTTGAACATCCAAGAAATCAATTTGAGGACTGAGAGAATAAAAATGCACAACCAGAGCTGAAACAAACAAACAAAAAACCAAACAACAACAACAACAACAAGGGCGCCTGGGTAGCTCAGTGGGTTAAAGCCTCTGCCTTCGGCTCAGGTCATGATCTCAGGGTCCTGGGATCGAGCCCCGCATCAGGCTCTCTGCTCAGCAGGGAGCCTACTTCCCCCCCTCTCTCTGCCTGCCTCTCTGCCTACTTGTGATCTCTCTCTCTCTGTCAAATAAATAAATAAAATCTTTAAAAAAAAACAAAAACAACAACAAAACGCCACCTCGTGGAAGGTAGGAACTGTGGAGAGTTGATTTGGGGGAGAGGAGCTGTGGGTGCTGCAATGGTAAGGGAGCCCTGATCACAGAGAGAGGAGCCAGAGAGAAAGAGAGAGAGGGAAAGAGTGGAAGTACACCCAGGGAGTTACACAAGAAAAACTCTCCCCCAACACCATTGATGGGGAAAAGGAGAGGGGTGGACTATCACAAGTCTTTATAAATAGCAGAATGCAGAGTCTGAAGTTGTAGAGGTCTATTACATCGCCAGGGTCACGCCTGTCAGACTTAGCAGTGCTCTTGTGGGAAAGCAGGGCAGAGACTCAGGAGCAGACAGAGTGGTCTGAGGATCCCCTAGGTCACATGGGGAGAGGCAGTTCGCCTGCTTAGAGTGCATTTGGGAGAGGGGTTGTGACCTCTCTGAGGACAAGGGACTTGGCAAGCACCACTGAGCTGCCCCACTCACTAGCATAGGATAGGGGGCACTGGCTGAGGGCAGTGAGCCTTAGTACTGGCTTTCTGCTGTGCTTTGCTAGACATTTAAAGAAGAGTTAATACCTATTCTTCTCAAACTGTTCCAAAAAATAGAAATGGAAGAGCTTCCATAAAACCAGACAAAGACCCCATGAAAAATGAGAATTATAGGCCAAGATCCTTGACGAACATGGATGGAAAAATTCTCAACAAGATACTAACAAATTGAATCCAACACTACATTAAAAGAATTACTCACCATGATCAAGCAGGATTTATTCCTAAGCTGCAGGGGTAGTTCAATATTCAATAAATCAATCAATGTGATACACCAAATTAATAAAAGAAAGGATAAGAACCATATGATCCTCTCAATTGATGCAGGAAAAACATTTTACAAAATATAGCATCCATTCTTGATAAAACCCCTCAACAAAGTAGGGATAGATGCAATATACCTCAACATCATAAAGGCCATATACTAAAGATCCACAGCTAATATCATCCTCAATGGGGAAAAACTGAAAGCATTTCCTACGTGGTCAGGAAAAAGACAGGGATGTCCACTCTCACCATCACTATTTAACATAGTACTGGAAGTCGTAGCCTCAGCAATCAGATAAGAAAAAGAAATAAAAGGCATTCAAATCAGCAAGGAAGTCAAACTTTCACTCTTTGCAAACATGATACCCTATGTAGAAAACCTGAAAGACTTCACCAAAAAATTGCTAGGACTAATATATGAATTCAGCAAAGTTGCAGGATACAAAAATCAATGTACAGAAATCTGTTGCATTTCTATACATAAATAATGAAGCAGCAGAAAAAAAAAAAAAAATCAAGGAATTGATCCCATTTACAATTGCACCAAAAACACAAGATACCGAGGAATAAACCTAACCAAAGAGGTAAAGATCTGTACTCTGAAAATTATAAAACACTTACGAAATTGAAGAGGACACAAATAAATAGAAAAACATTCCATGCTCATGGACTGAGAGAACGAACATTGTTAAAGTGTCTATACTACCTAAAGCAATCTACACGTTTCATACAATCCCTATCAAAATACCAACAGCAATACCCAGAGAGCTAGAACAAACAATCCTAAATCATTAAAGATCCCAAATAGCCAAAGCAATCCTGAAAAAGGAAAGCAAAGCAGGAAGCATTACGATTCTGGACTTCAAGCTCTATTACAAAGCTGTAGTCTTCAAGACAGTATGGTACTGGCACAAAAACAGACATAGATCAATGAAACAGAATAGAAAACCTGGAACTGGACCCACAATTATATAGTCAATTAATATTCAACAAAGCAGGAAAGGATATCCAATGGAAAAAAGACAGTCTCTTCAACAAATGGTGCTGGGAAAACTAGACAGGTACATGCAGAAGAATGAAACCAGACCATTTTCTTACACCATACACAAAAATAAATTCAAAATGGATGAAAGACCTAAATGTGAGATAGGAAACCATCAAAATCCTGGAGGAGAAAACAGGCAGCAACCTCTTTGGCCTTAGCTGTAGTAACTTCTTACTAGACACGTCACTAGAGGCAAGGGAAACAAAAGCAAAGATGAACTATTGAGATTTTATCAAGATAAAAATCTTATGCACAGAGAAGGAAACAATCAACAAAACTAAAAAGCAACCTTTGGAATGAGAGAAGGTATTTGCAAATAACATATCTGATTAAGGGTTAATATCCAAAATCTATGAAGAATTTATCAAATTTGACACCCAAAAACCAAATAACACAGTTAAGAAATGGGTAGAAGACATGAATGGACATTTTTCCAAAGAAGACATCCAGATGGCTAACAGACACATGAAAAGATGCTCAACATCACTCATCATCAGGGAAATACAAATCAAAGCTATGATGAGATACTACCTCACTCCTGCCAGAATGGCTAAAATTAACAACACATGCAACAACGAGTGTTGGCGACAATGCAGAGAAAGGGGAACCCTCTTGCATTGTTGGTGGGAATGCAAATTGGTGCAGCCAGTCTGGAAAACATCATGGAGATTTCTCAAAAAGTTAAAAATAGAACTACCCTACATTCCAGCATTTGCATTACTAGGCATTTACCCAAAGGATACAAGAATACAGATTCAAAGGGGTACATGCACACAAATGTTTATAGCAGCATTATCAACAATAGCCAAACTATGGAAAGAACCCAAATGTCCATTGACTGATGAATGGATTAAGAAGATGTGGTACATACACACAATGGAATATTATTCAGTCATCAAAAAGAATGAAATTATTCCCATTTGCAATGATATGGATGGAGCTAGAGTGTATAAAGCTAAACGAAGTAAGTTAGTCAGAGAAAGACATATACCATATGATTTCACTCGTATGTAGAATTTTTTTTTTTTTTTAAAGATTTTATTTATTTATTTGACAGAGAGAGAGAGATCACGAGTAGGCAGAAAGGCAGGCAGAGAGAGAGGGGGAAGCAGGCTCTCCGCTGAGCAGAGAGTCCGATGCGGGGCTCGATCCCAGGACCCTGAGATCATGACCTGAGCCGAAGGCAGAGGCTTTAACCCACTGAGCCACCCAGGCGCCCCTCGTATGTAGAATTTAAGGACAAAACAGATGAACATATGGGGTGGGGGGAGACAGAGAGGGAAACATACCATAAGAGACTCTTAATGATAGAGAACAAACTGAGGGTCGATGGATGGAAGTGGTTGGGGGATGGGCAAGATGGGTGATGGGTATTAAGGAGACCACTTGTTCTGATGAGCCCTGGATGTTGTATGTAAGTGATGAACCACTGAATTCTATTCCTGAAACCAATATTGCGCTGTATGTTAGCTAACTAGAATTTAAATAAAAATTTGGAGAAAAAAATAAAAAGTAAACCCAGAAATGTTACTAAAGATAAAAAGGGACATTTCATAAGGACAAAATCTCAGCAGCAAGCAGAAATAAGCATTTGCTTATTATATATAGGCTGGCTTGGGCTGCAGCAGCTTCGTTGGGGGAAGGGGTCTGTACCACATGTTCACTCCTTTCCCTCAACTAGCAGACAGTCCTGGGTATGTTTTTCTCACTGAGCTGATAGAGTTGAAGCCAAGCAAGTGGTTACGCAAGCGGTCTTTTAAGGTGTTGATACAAAGCTACCTCACTATGTGTCAGTCTGTATCTATCCAATCAAATCATAAGGCAAAGCCTAACGCCCAGGGGCAAGGACTAATGAATAATAAGTATCTTTAACTTGCACGAACTAAAAAGTTACATTCAATGTGTTTGAATATAGGAAAGCATGAAAATCGCTGCCAAGAGCACAATCTGTCCCCCAGGTGTCCATAGCGCACCACCTCCACTATTGAAGTGGTAGTGGCAGTGGAATCCCTGCTCCTCAGGGAACCCTCTTTCCTCTATATTTTTTAATGTATCAGGCCAGAAGCAAAGCGGAAAGCAGAGGGAAGCAAGAGAAAATCCCAAGCCTGTGTGAGGATGGCAGTAACCAAGTTTCCATCAGGCTTGCTTACTTGTCTAAAGCAAATGATGAGGTTTCTCTATTTCAGTGATATTTGCCCTTTGCACCTATGTTGGAGGCATCGCGGCTTCCCAACAGAGAGCAATTTCATTTAGTGACCCCCTAACTTCAAAGATGAAAACTTTCAGAGAGGGTGGGATGTTATTGCACATTAATAATCAATCTAAATGTATTTTCTTATTACATAAAACTAAGTTCACTGACGCCATAGGCTGATGTCTATTTTCAGTATGTGGTAGTTAACTTTGAATATCTATTATTCTATTCATCTAATTTTTAAACAAATAATATAGTATATAGTTGACACTTGAACAACACAGGGGTTAAAGGCACTGACCTCCATTCAGTCAAAAATCCCTGTATAACTTTTGAGCCCACCAAAACTTGACTACTAATAACCTACTGTTGACCCATGAGCCCTATCAATAACATAAAAAATTAACCCATATTTTGTATGTTGTATGTAATAAATACTATATTTGTATAATAAAGTAGCTAGAGAAAAGAAAATGTTATTGAGAAGATCCTAAGGTAAATAATTTTATGGTATTGTACAGTAAAAAAGAAATCCATGTATAAGCAGATCTGCTCAGCTCAAACTTGCGTGGTTCAAGGGTCAACTGTATTTCCTTTTAATCCATCTTCTGTAGAACTTAAATTTTCCAAAAAGGAGAAAAAAGAAAGAATTACAAGCATAAACAATGAAAAGCTACCACTAACAAAATGAGATTTGCTCTCAAATGAACATCTCTTACTAAAATTGCAAAAAGTGAAAATATAATATTTTTCATATGGCATTTGATATAGGACACAAGTATCTGTTGTTATAAAGCAATATGGTTTGAACTTAAATTCTTTTTTTTTTTTTTTTAAATCACGTAGTTTTAGTTCAGCTCACAGACTATGAAAATGTATGAAGGTTACTCTGGTATTCTTACCAAGTATAAAATATGAATCTGAAACATTTAAAAGATAAGACCTAGAGAATTTCATTAAGAGCCCACTGTATACTTCAAATGACACTTCATGTATTTGAAAGTGAATTGAGGCTTGGGTGTTACAGAAGTGCAAAATCATCCATAAATTATCTATGAATGTGGTAAAGCAAATGAATTCTCAGCCTTCGATTATTTTTAGAGTCTTCAACTCTACATAACATGTAACCATGAAACAAAACACAGGAGTTCCCTAAGATACATCTATGTATAATATAGTTTTTCAGATATCATTTTAGAAACGTTATTTTATATCTGGGACTTCTCATCAAGATACAAAACTCTTAATCTATGTTAACTTTGGTACTGGTAATTTCTTAAAAATGTCACCTGTATTAAAACACAAGATGCCAATGTTTTTGCTTAATTATGTGATCTTGATGATTGACACAAACACCCACACAAATATAAATGAGTAAAAATTTCTCTATATTCTTGTTTTATCATTTAGCTAGTTAAATCAATTAATTCATGGTTGACTAAATTAGATAGTTTGAGTTAAGAACAGATGCATTTTCAGAGGTAGAAATGACTTAAATGATTAGACTCTCCAACTTTCTCATTTTACATTATGCAAATTGTGCCCACGGACGGACAGTGATTTACACAACGCCAAGCGAGAACTACAATCCAGATGTCCATATCCCAATTCAGCTTTGATCTTTATGGATACAGTTTATGTTTTGGTTAAGATTTTACTTTTACATGTTTAATGATTTTTTTGGTTAACACTTATGAATGAATGAAAGTAACTTAAAGCATCACTGTAGAAATGGGAAGCTAAATTCCCTTCCTCCTTCAAAAAGATCAATCACAATAAAAAGCATCCATATCCCAACACCAGGCATTTGATTCAGATATTAACTATCCAGATTCTAGAGTTTACTTATTAAAGTGCCAGTTAGAATATGTACTCTTTATAATTATTACCCAACTTAACCAAGAAAGTGATATTACACTAGATTAACGATGGTTATGCACATAATGTTACTTTATGGTTACTATTATTGCCTCTGATCTATTTTCACTATTTTATCTATTCCTTTCACATACTGTAAATATATTACCATGTTATCTCAAATTCAGAAATTTTCAATTCTCTTTTTGGCTTGTGGCACTGAGTGATGCCATCCATGTTTATAGTTACTCGGTTCCAATCTACTTCAAACCTCAGATGTGAAAAGATGACATTTCTTACACATTAAGATAAACAGTGCATTCCTTCTATCACTTCAGGGAATATGTTATTCAAGTGCTATAATTTTTGCATTTGTTCTTTATATTATTAATAGCTATGCAATAAGAAGGATACTATTGAGCTGTCAAGAATGATTTGTTCCCAGATGTTAGCATAATTTGCCAGCTGTCAAATTTTAATAATTTTTATTTGCTTAAAATGTGACACTTAACTTTCATGGTAAATCAAAACATATAGCAGAACTTATCTGATATTACAGAAGCTGAGGGAAAACTAGTGTGTGGCTTGAATTGAGCATACACTTTGCACATGGTACTTCAAATGCATCTTTTTGTCGTAAGTTAGGAAGTTTGGGCTATATGTAGTGCTAGACAACTTATAGGTCTTCAACAGTAATAAAGCAACAATTAAAATATACTTCCAGATAATTTCATGAAGATACAAAAACGGAGAAAAAAATGATCTCTTAAAATGAACATGTATTAATATTTCTACTGTTCAGCCTCCAAACATATCTCAAATTCATCCACATTCTTCCATCTCCACTGATGTCATCCCAAATTCAGCTCATGATTTTCTCAGTGTTGCTACTCTAACAGCTGCCTGATTTTAAGTAGATATTTCATTGTTTTTATTGAAATATTCTTACTGTTTCTTTTACTATATTTGAGTTCTTTTTCTAATGGTTTCCCTAAAAATTAAAATTAACTTAATTCTTAACCTTCTTAATTCATAATTCTTAATTCATAACTTTCTTGTTTGGATTATTACCAACTTGATTTCAATAATGTATAAAACCTTATTCCTCTATAGCTTCATTCCACTCCTCCTCCTTTGCCCTTTTTTTTCATGTAACTACATTAGATAAATTTTAAGCTCAACAACATAGTCTTATGCTTATTGCTTTATGAAGTTATCTTCCAATAAAATAGGATGGAAAGATTACAAACAAACATATATTTTATCTATTTATCTTTATAATTTTTTTTATCTTTTATCTTTATAAATACCATTGCTTTTCTTTTTCATGTGGATTCATGTTACTGTCTAGGGTCTTTTAAATTCATCTTGAAATATTCCTTTTATTACTTATTTTAGGATAGGTCTATTATCAATAAATTTTCTCTGTTTTTGCTTGTTTGAAATGCTTTAATTTCTCCTTCATTTTTTGAAAGTTTTTTTGATTTGTTTTTGTTTTTGTTTTTTGCCAAATATTAAATTCTTTTTTCACAGTCTTTCACTTCACTACTTGACTATATCATCCCACTGTCTTCTGGCTTCTGTGGTATCCAAGAAGGTATCAGTTGTTAATTTTGTTGCCATTTCTCTCTTGCTATTTTCAAGGTTTCTCTTTGCCTATGGCTTTAACAATTTGATTAGGATGTGGTTAGGTGTGACTTTCTTTGAATTTATCCTATTTCGAGTTCAGTGAGCTCCTGGTTGTGCAGACTACTGTTTTTCATCCATTTGGGAATATTTTAGATATTATTTCTTCATATATTCTTTCTACATCTTTCTCTTTCTCATATCCTTCTGGGACTCACATTTATGAATATGTTGGTATTCTGTATTGTGACCCAGAGGCCTCCAAGGTCTTGTTCATTTATTTCTGTTCTGTAGATTACATCTCCTAAACTATATTCAAATTTGTTGTTCTTGCTTTTGCTAGAAAAAAAGAAGTATGCTGTTGAGTCACTCTACTAAATTTTTATCTCAGTTAATATATTTTTCAAGCCCAGAATTGACATTCTCTATTTGGTAGGGAATCATTCTCTTAATTTCTTTTGGCTCTGTAGGCATGATTTCCCTCAGTTCTTAAAATAGCAAATTTAAAGTCTTTGTAATAAGTCCAGTAGATGGGCTCATCAGGGACACTTTCCATCAATTACTTCTTTTGTTGTATGTCAGCTCTACTTTTTCATTTCTCTTTATGCCTCATAAGTTTTAGTTGAAAACTGGATATTTTAAATAATATGATAGGGCCACTCTGGAAATCAGAATCTGCCCCTTCACTGGGGTTTGCTGTTCTTGCACTCTGTTGTTGCTGTTGGTTTATTTAGTGTTTTTCTTGAACTAATTCCATAAGTCTGTGACCTTTGTCATATGGGATCTCTGAAATCTCTGCTTAGATAGCCTAGTGGTAAACTAATGATTAGACAGAGTTTTCCTTAAATTCCTGGAACCATTAAGTCTACCATTCTTTGCCAGGTATTCTTAGTATTTGTTGAGGGCATGCCTGTAGGCAGGGAGTTTACAGTTCTTCATTAGTTATCACTTCCCACTTTCACAAAGCCTCAAGGTCAGCCAGAAGCGAGAGATTAGTCATCCTTCATCTTTTCTGGGCATGTGCACAGTCCTACTCATTTTTTTAATCTACCAGATCCCCAAATACCTTGGAGTTTTTCAAAGACTTCTATGGATATATTACTTCCCATCTTTTCCTTGTAAAATTTTGGTCTACTTCATGTTTGCTACAACTGTTACCATCACCTTTAACGGCTGCAATACTGATTGTCTTATTAAAATGTCTAAATGACCTAAAAAAGGTGCTCAATGAGTTCTTAGGTCAAATAATGACAAACTCTCTAAACTGTGGTTTCTAGGGAACTGCCAGATAGGTCAAATCATGACAATTTTCTGAAGATGGGGCTTTGGGAACAGTCAAAACCATATACTCTTTCTAGTGGCTGTTATGCTGCTATTTTTCATGACTATAGTAATTGAAAGGTTGCTCATTTTCACAGGAACTGTTAAGCAGGGGAGTGGGGGATAAGAATAGGATAAGCTAGGGGCGCCTGGGTGGCTCAGTGGGTTAAAGCCTCTGCCTTTGGCTCGGGTCATGATCTCAGGGTCCTGGGATCAAGCCCCGCATCGGGCTCTCTGCTCGGTGGGGAACCTGCTTCCCCCTCTCTCTCTGCCTGCCTCTCTGTCTACTTGTGATCTCTCTCTCTGTGTCAAATAAATAAATAAAATCTTAAAAAAAAAAAAAAGAAAAAAAATAGGATAAGCTAAGATGCCACAAATTTCACTGCTATTACTAAGATTTTCTTGAATCAATGTTCCTCAGATTGCTGCCTTAGGTTCACTTCCAGAGTAGATTTTGACAATTTTTGCTAGTTCTCATTGCTTTTATAGATGAGTAGATTTTGGAGGTGAACTCTTTGCCTTTTCTGTTGATATCACTTCTCTGCATGGTTCAATTTTAATCCACATAGCTTTATTTAGAGTGGTTGGGTCTAGCATATTCACTTCCAAGATGGCTTCTTCACTTACTGATCTGGCACTTTAATGTATGGAGGGTTTTATCTGTTTCTTCACATATCTTTTCATACTCTGGAGCCTCTCCACATGGTTTAGGCCTCCCCACAGCATGGTGACGCTATCAGCTAGAAATATCTGGGAGCGCTCACCTGAACCCTGGTGAGCTTCCCACAGATACTTCCCCTGTCCAAACCAATGTTATGGCTGGGCCTACCTTTGGCATTTTTATTATGATTAAAAGGTGACCTTCAGCAGTAACTACTAGGAAACTCTGAAGGAAAAAAATAGCTTATTTTTTATAAGCCCTGTAGTGTAAAAGGCATGCCAGGGGGCATAGCTGTAGAGAGGGAGAGAGGGAAGGACGGGCAGGGATGGAGGAGGGTAGGGGAAAAAAGGAAGGAGGAGGGAGAGGGAAAAGGAAAAACAGGTGGCCCAATGGTCAGTTATGGAAATCAACCAAGATCTCCAAAACAAAAAAGCCTTGAAGAGAAGGCAGCCTGGCTCTTTATCTAGTTTCAAGGCTGACAATGTGTTTATTTGAGATAGCTTTCATTGAAGTGCAAGCCTCTTTGAAACAGATGCCTCTTTGAAGTGGATGCCTTGGCAATGAAAGCTGAAGTGAGGTGCTTGCATTACAAAACAAAAGCCAATGGTCAGGACTTAAGCTATAGGGTATCATGGTACTTTTATACCTTGATTGATGACTAGCTTTCACAACACCAAGTCAAAAGCTGAGAGCCTTTTTGAAAGAAATACAATTTCTAGCTTTCCTAATTGCTTAACGCAGTTAAACAGACTAGCCCAGATCCGTGAGACTCTAATTGAAATTAATGGAAAGAGTAGCAAATAATTTGTGGTCCTCCACAAATCTGCCCCATATACATTGCTAATTTTAATTTTACAAAATTTTATGGAATACATATTATTGTTACCACTTTATAAAAGCTTAAACTAAGTTAAAATATATAAAAAGTATGAAACAGTGATTCGAATCTATGTAATGTTATTTTAACTAGAACTTGTGTTCTCTAGTGACTATAGAATGGAGAGCATTTTTCCAAAAACTTTTTTGCAGAACACAATACTTAAATTTTTTCCGAAAAAGAAAAGGGTTATGTAATGAAGTATTTCAAAGACAAAAATGAAAATCAGCCTAGTTGAACCCATTTTAGCGGCTCATAATGTCTTTTTTCATTGACAGTCCCTCTCTCTAGCACAAAATAACAATTGTGTAAATAACATCTATTATATTCTCATGAAAAATTCGTGGAACACACTTTAGGAAAGGCTCAGTAGATGACTATTCTTAATATTTACTGAATTAGCTTTAAGGGGGGCATTAGCAAATACCCTGAAGTTTTAAGACTTAAGAGAATTGTTATGTTTCTAGGTATAAAGGTGAATTACATATTTTAAAAAAGGAGGTGGAGAGGGTAGTGTTTATGCACATCTTATTCATTTACCTAATAACTAAGCTTAGTAGAACTCATTTATTGTGCAAAGGGATTGTGTTACATGGGTGACTGGGAACATAACACTTAGGTATATAGACTAGTAAAACAATTACTGCCACTTTTCAAATCCTTGCTTCCCTGAATAGAAGTATTAGCATTGAACAAATTATTTAAACTTCTGCCTCTTATTCCTCAGTGCAATATGGGGGTAAAGATAATGCTCACTTCATAGAATATTTTAGGGTGAAGAGCAGAAATCCTATAATACTTTGGGCACACTGTAGATAGTCATTAAGTTTATATGACAGTGGTAATTACAAATTTGGGATATTCAAAAGTGTAACAGTCTATTGTGTTTACAACACAATTAGCTTGACACAATAAAGTCAATAAACTAAAGCCAGGACAATTTTTAAAGCAGATTTCAACAAGCATACAGAGAGAAAGGCAAGTTAGTTTATTCAATAGCATTACATATTTCAAGATACATTTCATAGATCAAGAGTTGCTTACTCTGGGTATTTATAAGACTAAATTGAAGATGTGAAATTAGAAAACAGAAATGACTTTTTTCACATTTAGAATAACCATGTAAGTTTCAGGCTATACTCAAATTAACTAAGTATTTTAAAAATACAATAAATATTGAATTTATTCATTCCTAAAATATATTACTAAATGAAAGGGATCAGCTACAAACTAATATGTACATGACACTATTTTTATTAGAAAATAAAAGATGCATATAGTAAAAATGTGGAGAAATAGGGATCAAACTATTCAAAGTTCTGTATCTTCAAGGAGAATACTGTGGAATTGCATGAAATTACCTTTGCTAATATTTCTAAAGTATTCATATTTTTAATAATTAGGTAGATACTTTTATAAGTTCAGAAAACATTTATTTCAAAAATTGGAATTTGTTCAAATAATGATTTAGAAAAAAATTAATGCCCAATTGCATGAACTCAAATATTAACTAGCTGCACCCTCCAAATGTCCAAATAACTTCCTCTCTGGTTAAATCCAAATGTCTTTTCCAACATTCTGAGGAAAAAAATATAGTGTTGATGTGTGATTATTAAAGATGAAATTTAAAATGTCATCTTTATTGTATGCAATTAGAAACATAGAAACCCTAAACTAACTAAATTTAAAAATATGTTAGCAAACATTTTGTGAGTCATATGAGGACCTACCTCTTAGGAATAATTAGTGTATAAAGTTTCTAAGCAGCACGGTTTAGTGCCTTCAAAAAAGATAATTCAAGTAACTGGTGCCAATAATATTATTTTAAACATCAAGTTGAGAAGCTATGATATTTGCATATTTCCTACACACAAAGGGTTATGGAGTAACAGAAAAAAACAGAGACCTACTTAAAACAATTGGCTGAATCCTATCAAATTTATTTGAAAACGATCAGTTTGCCCCCAAAGATTAAAGGCTTATGAATTCATCAATTTAGCAATTTTGCTTCAATTAAATGAGGTTGAGATTTGCATGTCATTTTAATTCATGTCAGAAATGCTCATGATAATGAAAGTTAAAAAAAAAAAAAAGTCCAGTAGTGAAATAGTCTCAGGAACATCAAACACATTCATTGCTTGCCATAAAAATATATCGTATAAAATGTGGTGAATATATTAAAAAGGCATCTTATTTATTATAACAATTAAAACAGCAAAAGCTTAATAACTAATAAACCCTGAGAGAACTTTGTCTTCTAATAAATTTTGTGATAAAGATAATTTTGACAAGCATGTTCTCCATGAAATACCTACAATGACAGCTATTTATTGTACTAAATGATGAAAAATACATTTCCTTATATACAAATAGCTTAAATATGCATTCTGCAATCATCTTGAGAAATTTTAGCCAAGTTTAATTAAATGTTTCTAATTAAAATTGTGTAGATAGGAAGGAAATTAATAGCTTTGTTTGAACTATTTGTTTATTTCATCGTCAAGTATACTGGATATAATTGCAATGCCAAGAAGAAATCATCAAAATTATTCTTTACCCTGTTGATTTTCTGTTCTATCAATTCATTTCAGAACCTTCATTTTTCCATCTTTAAAGGAAAACAGAAACAGCTAAATATAAGACCTTGACCCAAGGGATTTTTTTCCCCAAAAAAACTATTAGCTAGAGATAACATGCATTCAGCGAAATAAAGGTTAAGCTTCAATTAAGCATTCTAAATATATTTAGTGAGATATTGAAAAACTCATAATGCTTCTATATACACAATTCACCAAAAGCTTTGAATAAAGTAAATTATAGCAGAAGCCAAAAGAGTGCTCCGATGGGTTACTGTATCCTGTGGTTTTTTCATGGTAAATTATGATTGCCCTTACATTATATATAGTTGTTTCTATGAGAAAAAAAAAATGTATTCTAAAAATAAATAAATAAACCTGCTTCATACAAGCTGCCAACATTGCAGAAAGTCTTTGATGGAATAGCTGAATTTAAATCCACATAAGTACTTATTTCGTCCTCCCCAGATGTAAAGTTTCTTTCCAGAACCTAAAGCTTGTGTAGAAACCAGCTCCTGGACTTGTTACATTTAAGCTCATTGTTGCAACTAGCATAGTACAGGTTTATTCACTGCCAGAACTGGGGGGATTAATCTATGGCTTCAAAATCAGAACAAAAACTCAGCACTAAAATACAGACTGAGGAGGACAATTTTCCAAGGAGGGAGTAGAGATCATCCCGTGGTCCTAGAGGGAACCATTGTTTCTCTCTGCCTTTCTACTTCTGAGAAAGATTCATGATACTGGCTGGAGTGCAATTTTCTGATTCCTAACTGTGAGCTGTCTTGGCACTTCTTTTTCCAACGAAATTCTTCTGTCTGGTCTGAAACAGGTGTTGGGATTTCAGCTACCAGTCACATAATGTAGTGGAAGGGCTTCAATAACGTAATAGTCTCTGAAACGGTGGCTGAACCCTTAACTACTCACCTCTCCATCAGCTTTAGGTCTGTGTTTGTGCCACTCCCCAAATTGCACAACTCAGTGATTTTGCTAAGAATATCCAATAATTTCATGGGGAAAATGATTCAAAGAGTTACTTGGCATCATATATCTGTTCACTCCCTCTCTTATTCTGAGGAAGGTGCACTTACTATTCTAGTTGTGTGCAAATAGAGTTTAAAAAGGTTAAGTCACATACCTAAAATCCCATAAGTAATAATCAGGAGAGACAGGAATTCTAACTCTGTCAGTCTTATTTTAATAACAGTGCTTTCACCAGTATATTTTATCACCATAATTAAAATTTTTTCATGTTATATGTTTATGTGTGTGCATATGAGAAAGAGCGAGAGAGAAAAGGAGAGAAAGAGAGAAAAAAAATTTCCTTTTCCTAATATTTAGATTTTCTTTACTTTTTATAACTACATCTGGGTATCTTTATAATTCATGGAATTTAACTTTTGGAAAATATGTTTATACCTGGAATCTTCGAATCATTAGCTTTCAAAGATACACATCTATTTAGATGTCACAGTTAGTACTCTGACATGTTGTAGTGGATTTATTTTGTGTCAGTTTAGCCAACCTAGGACAACGTTTTCCAGATTTCTGTCCCTTATATGTATAGTATCTGATTAGTATGGAAAAACGAGACATTTTACATGAGATTTGAAAGGCAAATGTTGAGGCGTGTGTGTGTTTATTATCAGACTTCATTTTTTGGAAGTTTTATGTTCATAGTGAAACCTAGTGGAAGGTCCAGAGATTGGCTAAAACCCCCTGTCCCCACATACGCATGTGTGAGTCTCCTTCCCTACTATCAACATCCTGCACCAGGAGTGTTACAGTTGTTAAAATTGATGACTCTACATGGCTTCTTCATTATAACCCATAGTTCACAGTTCACATCGGGGGTTCACTCTTAGAGTTGTGCGTTCTATGGATTTGGACAAATGTCTGATGACACAGATATACCATTATAGCATCATACAAAAAAATTTCACTGCCCTAAAAATCCTGTTTTCCATCTATTCGTCCTTCTGCTCCCACTAACACTTGACAACCACTGATCTTTTTACTGTCTCCATAATTTTGTTGCCACATATTTTTCCTACACAGAAGTTTGGTGCAGGGCATTTAGAACTGTTGTAGCTCCCACAGGCTGTTGCATCTCTTCTATCTTACTTTTTTGGCTTTAGGCAGAAGCAGGATTCAAGTTCCTTCAGCGTGTGCGTTATTGCCTCCCGCAGCTTCTCTGACTCCTGGACCAGGTGTGTGTTTAGATCTGAGAGGAAGGGCACCAAGTTTCCCCTACAGGACATTCCCCTCATGAAATCTGGAGGCTTGGAGGTGGTGAGAGCCTGATGTCTGTTCTAGTCATTCCTCACAGGCTCCTGTTTGTCCATGTCTTTCCTACATCATGTCCATCTTTCCTCCCCAACTGCTTGCCCTGTGGATTCCAAACTCCAGCACCAGACATAGAGGCAGCAGTTTTGCACAGAATGTTAACCAGCTCTCACAACTGCACAGCATGGGGTCAAATCCATACAACATATGTCCTACTAGATGGAGCTGGGGTGGGGGTGGGAGAGCGAGCACACCTACAAGAGAATAAACTGTCCCACAGTGATTCCACTTCTCTGTTCCCTGATTGATACAATGTCTGTTCATCTCTCCATTCCTCATCCTCACCTCCACCACATACTTTGGTTGGTTTTATCACTATTTTTTTCCTCCATACATGTAACAGACTATTTTCTATTTGGTTTCTTCCTCTCAGGGAATTTAATTTTTTATATGTTGTCTCTCTTCTATCTTCTACTTCTGTTATTTTTTCCCTAACATTGTAATTCTCTTCAACTTCATATCAATTTTCTGAAGCTGATCTTATTGATCCTTGCTATGGTTTGGAGAGTTCCTTCCATTTTGTTTCCTTCAATGTGACTTGTGCTTTCATTGTTTATCTCTTCTATTTCCTCACTAATCCCTTTCAGTTTACTTTTTATGTTCTAATTTTGTTGTGTTTTTTTCTCTTATTCAAATTTGTTGAAACTTTGAAATTCTAATTTTCATTATTTTTCAGATATTTTAAGTTATATTTATTCATTATTTATTCATAACTCCCAATTTATTTTTTTAAAGATTTTATTTATTTACTTGAGAGAGAGAGAGAGAGAGCATGAGCAGGGAGGAAGAAGCAGAGGGAGAAGGGGAAGCAGACTCCACACTGAGCAGGGAGCCTGACATGGGGCTGGACAGGACTCAATCCCAGGACCCCAGGATTATGACCTGAGCAGACGCTTAACCGACTAAACCACCCAGTTGCCCCTCATAATTCCCAATTTAAATCTGCTTTGCTACACAGCATTCATAATTCAAATTGTTTTTCTTCCTGCTATTTTCTATGTCTTTTATTTCTTGTGTAGAAATTTACATAGGTTCTTTGCATTTGTTGTTGTGGTTACTCATTTTTAAATGACTACTTTTTGTTTTGGACCAGATAATTTTTGGAGAATAGTGTCAGGGAGTAGGTGGGAGTGTGAGGTAGATCAGCATCTTGGGACTTAGTCTGTTGTTTTAGAACACATTTTCAGAAAAAATCTGCTCAGCCTCTATTCTGGCTTTGCTCAGAGTGAAACCTCATTTGTTAAAGGTCCCTCTTGTGATTTATATTGATTGCTATCCACTTTTAAAAATTATTTTTTCAACTTTTTTTTTTTTTTTTTTAGTACTCTCTATACCCAATATGGAGTTTGAACTTATGACCTCGAGATCAAGAGTCACTTGTGCTACTGACTGAACTAGCCAGGTGCCCCAATTGCCATCTACTTTTAAGGATACTCTGCCATACTGGCATTCTGATTCCTACCATGACACCTTATCTGTATGCTTCCTCACTTGGTCCCTGACACTCACATACTATGGTGTTTGAGGGTAGGAGTTAGGAAGACTCTATCAATATAATGAGTAGTTTGATGTTCAATAAAAGGAATTTCTTTTCCTCCTGAAGATAATAAGATAGTTTTGGAGAACTCTAAATTCATCTAAAATATCCATAAACAAAATTCTGGTGTTTTCCCTTGTCTAGTTTTTAATTTTCAAAGGATTTTTAGCCATTTCTTGATTGTGTATTATTTCTATTTCCTATTTTATGAAAAAAATCTCACTGTTTTCTTTCTCCTTTTTATCGTTAGTTCATTTAAAAGATGAAAGCTAGACAGAGACTCTTTACTTAAAAATTTTGACTAAAGCTCATGCTATTTTTAACTATAAAATAGAAATAATTAACATGGCCAACTGTTGACTGCTTCCTGTCCTTACTATACTTACTAGGAGTCATGTAAGTCCTTCAACCAACAGTTTCTGTGCCATTGAATCCAATTAAAATGAAAACTGATAAAAAAAAAAGAGTTCAAGCTAACAAGAAATTAAGCTCCTAAATCGAAGTCTATGACATGCTTAGAGATGAACTACTTTCCTATCTAGAGCTTCTCTTTATATTTCTGATTGTTGGCTAGGATCCTGCTTTCATACAACCCAAACACACGGCTGCTAAACTTGTCTATCACAGTGTTTAATGGAAACCTGAAACAAATGAAGATGTTGCACATGACTTGAAGAGTATCATCAATATCTGGAATCGTCTGTTGAGTCTTACCAATCTCATCATTATGTCTTGGAGAGCTCTACAGAAGTTTGCCCATAAGAAATTATGACTTAGCCTGCTTGTCAACATCACTGGAAAGACCGATTCTATAACCAAGTTGAATCTCTCACTTCTGGCCTATCACTCCCTTTCCTCACCAGCTATTTTCTGAGGTTCTTGAAATATCCTGCATTAAACCTAAGCAAGATATATCTACTCTATTGTAATGGGGGGGAATCAAGATCAGAGTTATAATATCATATAAGACAATGACACCAGGTAGAGAGCAAATTCTCTACTATAAAAGTGTTACTTCTGATAAGAAGAAAAATGAAAGTGATGAGTCCAGTTTGATATTATTCTGTACAAGTTGGGATTTCAGCTATATCATTTCTCATGAAAGCTTAGTTGTTTTAAGTCAGTTCCTCTACAATGCTAATGGCTAACCCAGTCACTTGTAACTCCATTCTTGCAATTGCTTCTGGATATAAGGAAAAGGTGATAGAGGACTATAAGCAGTGAATTACTTTTTTTCAGAAAAGCATTTGAATAGTATTATACTGTTTGTATACACACGCATACAGCATCTTATATAGTCTGATTTGAGACTGCCTGGAGCTGGCATGGATTACCCATCCATGATAAACCTTGTAAGAAGCTCAGAAAAGAATTTCCATTAGCTTAATTAATGTATAACTACTTCAGTGAGAAAGAATGTTGTGATAATATGCATCCTTGTCCACTATTAAGAAATTTTAATAATTATTATTGGCTAGGATGAGTGATAAAGTCCTGATTCCAGCATATGTTATTCATGTGAATTTGCCAAATTCGTTTAATTTCTCATCCCTAGTTTCTTTCATGTTAAAAAAAAAAAAAAGGCATTCTTGACTCAAGGGTTGTATCAATGGTTAAAGAAGATGCTTTGATTATGAATAACCATGTATCATTAAGTAAGTATAAGTCAACACCTGGAGAAAGAAAGTCTTCAAACAGGAGTTGCCATCTGTGGAAACGGGAAATCAGGCAGATAGAACGGTCTATGCAAAGGCGCAAATGAGTGATAAGGATGGGTAAAGGGAAAATTTAAACAGCTGGGTGTGAATTAGACTGGAGGGTATATTCAGAAGGAATGAGGGAGTTAGACATCAGAGAAGTAGAGTCAGAATGTCGCCTTATCTCAAGCTTACTCTTTTAGGCTATTTTTACAAATTGTGTTCAAATGTTAATATCTTTTTAATTAATTAGTTTTGTATTGAGTTATCTGTAATTCCAATCTGGTGATTTGTGTGTGTGTTTGTTCTACAACTAGTATTTTTGTTTGGTATAATTTAAAGACATAAAAGGAATGCTGTAGCAAAGTAGCTATAGGCAGCATAGAGTTGGATCTTGCTTTCTTCTTTTTAAATCTAGTTTGATAATCATTGCTTTTAATTTGGATGTTTCATTCATTTATGTTTACTATGATTACTGACAAGCTTTGGTTTCAATATACTATATCTTGCTTTTTTTGTTTTCTATGTGATATCTGCTTTTAAGTCACTTCTTTCTCTTTTTTGCTTTCTTTTATATTATGTATAATTTTTATAATTCCATTTTATATATTTTGATGGATTAACAATGCCTTGCTATGGAGTTTACAGCATAAATTTGTATTATAATAAGCCTATGTTTAAGTGATATTCTGCCACTTTGGTATATTATTTAAAAAATACAATGGATTAAAGAATTTATAAAACTCAACACCCAAAAAATGGCAGAAGGCACGAACAGACATTTTTCCAAAGATGACATACAAATTGTCAATAGACAAATGAAAAGTTGCTCAACATCACTTATGATCAGGGAAATGAAATCAAAACTATCATGAGATATCACCTCACACCTGTCAGAATGGCTAAAATCAGTAACACAAGAAACAACAGGTGTTGGTGAGGATGTGGAGAAAAAGGAAACCTTGTACATGGTTGGTGGGAATGCAAACTGTTGTAGCCATTGTAGTAAATAGTATGGAGGTACTATTTACAAAAAGGTAAAAACGGAACTACCCTATGATCCAGTAACTGCACTACTGGGTATTTACTCAAAGAATGAAAAAACACTAATCCGAAGGGATACATGCACCCCAATGTTTATAGCAGCATTATTTACAACAGCCAAGAATGGGGGGAAAAAACATATATATAGTGTAATATTATTCAGCCATAAAAAAAGAATGATACCTTGCCATTTGCAATGATATGGGTGGAGCTAAACAGTACTATGCTAAGCAAAATAAGTCAGTCAGAGAAAGACAAACTGTATGATCTCACTGATATGTGGAATTTAAGAAACAAAACAAATGAGTAAGAGAAAAAAAAAGAGACAGAGAGGCAAACCAAGAAACAGACTCTTAACTATAGAGAACAAACTGATGGTTACCTGAGAGAGGGTGGGTGGGGAGCTGGGTTAAACAGGTGATGGGGATTAAGGAGTACACTTGTTGTGATGAGCACTGCGTGATGTATGGAATTGTGGAATCACTATATTGTACACCTGAAATTAATATAACACCACATATTAACTAACTGGAATTAATAACAAAAAACATATAGTGGCATGCTTTCTTTACCACACTGTGCTATTTTTTACATATTTTACTTCCACATGTTATAAACCATGCTCTATATATTGTTACTATTTTTGCTTTAGACAGTCATCTATTTAATAGCCTTTAAAAATAGGAAAAAATATAATACATTTACATACAAATTTCCCATTTCCATCGATTTTCATTTCTCTGTGAAGATCTAGATTTCTATATGGCATCATTTCCCTTCTGCCTCTAGGACTTACTTTAACAGTTCTTTTAATGCTTGTGTGCTAGTGATAAATGCTTTCTGCATATTTATACCCAAGGAGTCTTTATTCCATCTTCATTATTGAAAGGTATTCCTGCTCTGTATAGAATTCTAGGTTGACAGACTTTTCTTTCAGTTCTTAGATGATGTTGCTCCACTATCTCCTGGCTTGTTTTGTTTCTTCTGAGAGCTCTTTTGCCATTCTTATCTTCGCTTCTCTTTATGTAGTATGTATTTATTTTTCTCAGACTGCTAATTATATATTCTCTTTATCACTGTCTTCCAGCAACTCGATTCCAATGTGCATTGGTGTACTTCTCTTTATATATCATGTCCTTGGGTTTTGTTGTGATTCTTAGATGTTTACTTTTAGTTTTTAGCAAGTGTTGGAAACTTCAAGCACTGATATATATTTTTCTTCTGTTGCTCTTTCTCCCCATTCTTCTTCATGACCACAATTACACATACATTAGGCTGCTTAAAGTTCTCCCAAGATAAATGATGGCACGTTTCTTTACTTTTTAGCTCTTTTTCTTTTTCATTGTTAGTGGCTGTTTCTACACCTACATTTCACCAATCTCTCTGGCATCCTTGGACTCCCAGCTCCATTTCCTCAACTTAGGGTGTCCACCAGACTTAGTTTCCTCCTCCTCTACAGCTAGGTACATACACTCTCCATATAGTCAACTGTTGCAATTTGAAACTCACTTCACTTGTTTACTGTCTCAGGGGTTGCTGCCCTGTAATGAATGATGTTCAATGCAGGAAATAGTTGTTTCACATTTTGCCCAGTTTCCTAGTTGTTTTTAGGAGAAGGGTAAATGCCTTAGCTGGAAGTAGAAGTATTATTTAAACCCATTTAAAATACACAAGTTGGTTAACAGTGTAAGGATAGAAAAATAGATATCATTCCTACATTAATCAATACAAAACTGGAGAACTTGTATTGATATCGGACCAAATAGATTTCAGAACAAAAATGTTACCTAGGATAAAGAGGATTATTAGATTATGATGAAAAATCAATTCAATAAGATGATGTAACAATCCAAATATTTATTTGGGTTGGAAACAACCCAAATCTCCATCAATAGTAAATGGATAAACAAATTGTGGTATGGGATATTTACTCAGTAACAAATATGAATGAACTATTGATACATGCAACAGCATGGATGGATTTCAAAATAATTATGTTGAATGTAAAAAACTAGGCCAATAAACCCTACACATTCTATGATCCCATTTACAGAAAATTCTAGAAATGAAAACTAATCTTTAGTGACAGAAAACATACCAGCATTTGATGATGTGTGTGTGTTGGGGTGGGGGAGCAAAAGAGAGGAAGTGACAAAGTGGCAGTGGAGGGGAGCACAACTGTTATGTTCATTATCTTAATTGCAGTGATAATTTATGTCTGTATACATATATCAAAACTGCCAAATTTTACACTATATGTATGGAACCACTTATTGTTATTATGAAACAAAACTCAGGAAACCTGACCAAAAATTTAAAACATATATGTGAATAGCTTCAGAATGTCACACCTCTTTGTACTCCCCACATCTCAGCTCCCTATCAGTAATGCTAATAATTCAGACTCATTGTGAGGAAACATTTCACTCGCTCATTCAACAAGTAGTTATTGATTCCTGCAATGTACCAGTCCCCGCTACAAAGTCTCTAGACTCATGAAGATTATATTTTGTTGGGAAAGAAAGACAAAATCAAGCAAAAATAAAAATACTTGAAATGAATGACACATACAGTACAATAATAGAGAATAACAGATCTACATTCGAATGATCAAAAGGAGATTTCTCTGACTCTACTTCTCTGAGTAGATGACATCAGAGTTGAGCTCTGATGTTTGAGGAGTCATGCACACAAAGATAATTGAAAACTCCAGGTATCAGGCTAGAAAGTATTAAGGCTTAGAGAAGAATAAGTGAGGCTTCTTTTTCCATAAAATAAGAGAAGGTCATTGTGACTCTAACTCTAGCAGCAACACCTACAAGATACTGATTCTATGTTAATTATTTCACTGTAATTTTGCAGACTGGGCCCTCTTCTCAGAGCCATCCTAAGTATCTTCAGCAATCATTTATAATGTTGTCCAAAGCATACATTCCAAGCTTAAGAAAAAGTCACTGCGAAAAACTGGAAGGAAAAAAAAAGATCCCAGATATTTGAAATATTAATAATGCTACATATGTTGAAAGAGAAAAAAATCTTGTTTTTATATCATTTTTGCTATACCTGGTGTATAATCTTAATTTAAAATGAGAACAAAGATTATTTAATTAAATCAAAGTTCCTCTGGGATTAATTCCACTCTTAAATTTCTGTAAGGCATCAGAGCCAATACCAGAGAGGATGGAAGGAAGGAAGGAAAGAAGGAAGGAGAAAAAACATCAAAGATAGGATTAAAGGAATACATTTACTTTGAAATACATCTTTCAATATTGCCCATAGTACTTTACCATTACCTTTTCAAGAAGTGCTAGTAGGTGACAATAGTATAAAACAGCAGTCTATCTATATGCCTTATGAACAGGAAGGAAGCATCAGGAATACTAAAGATACCAGCACTTGTGTTTCCACTAAAATAACCATATATTCTTCATTTGTGAATGTGCTCTATGAAAGATGAAGATGCTAAAACTGTTTGCCAATATTGTAAGGTACATTTCAAGGATGCCAGGTGGGTGTTAACTGATGTAAGGCAATCTATAAAGTCTAAAGGTTGCCTTCAAGAAACTGAAGTAGTGATTATAAATATATGTCCCAGCTGCCAGGAAGCAGGATCTGCTAGACCAGCAGGATTGGCTTCCAGAGCAGTGCAAAGATTAATAAAACTGAGAAACATTCTTGTAGAGGAATGACACTACAAAATGAGTAATTTCTAAAAAGTTCCTAGATGTCCCTTCATTTGGCAAAACTTGATCTTAACTATTGTGGGAATCTAGAGCTAGTAAACTGTGGTGAGAAGGCAGTTACCGAAGGAGAAATCTCTAAAACAGCCATCTGTGTTGTCTTGCCTTGAAGTTTCTCTTAAGGACTAGTGACATAAGATCCTCTGTTCCTGTAGCTCAGTAGGGACAGCAGTTTGGGATTAACCAGTTAATCTGGACTGACCCATTACTCAATGGGTCAACAGGCCAATGATCTCCAATCCAAAGTGGCTAAACAGAGAGTGTGGGCTGGTGTGATTCAAATGTCTCTTACTATAGGCAAAAGTAGAACCTCCAACACAGCACATGCCAAAAAATAAAGAAGAACCAGTTAGAGTTTCCCCCAGTTATTAAAAGAAGCATAATGAGGATGACAACGTTGAAGAACCATACAGAAGCCAGATAGTTCCAGATCCATCATTGAACCTTGGACAAGTCACATCAAATCATACATACCTGTTTCACTTTTAAAATGAGGCCACATTTTCCTACTTTACAGTTATATTGTGAGGATTAAATAAGATAAATAATATAAAAAGACATTGCAAATTGTAAAGCCCACACAGATGTTAGCAATTGCTATGGTAATACAGCCAGGATGGCAGAGTGTTCTGTTTGCCACCGCACCACTGTGAGGAAAGGTCCTGGCTCGAAATAAATTTGGATGGCAACATAGTTTAAGTCAACCAGTACAGTGGTAGAAAAACAACAGCTGGTTGTCTATATTAGTCTCTTTTGCTGTTTTCTTCAGTACTGATTTCTATCACAGATAATATAGCCCCTAATTATCAAACAGCATGTGGCTTGGAAGGGCTCAGTGGTTCGTGGAATAAAAACCTTCCTGAAGACTCACTATGGCCATAAGCTCAAATGGATCCAGAGGGGCTTGTCAAGAGGCAATACAAGCTTTAATAACTTTTTAATTTGTTTCTTTTTTTCCTCAAAAGAACTGGATTCTTGTGTCTCATTGAGCAAATAAGACTTTGAAAGGAAATGTGTCCACACACACAAAAATGCTTATGGAGAGATAAAGGAAAAAAGAAAGAGAAAGACCTGTCAGGATGAACTATACCTGGTTAACACGGCAAGAAAACTTAGACTGAGCCCCTGGGATTGAGACCTAAAAGAGATCATGCTGGGGGCAATTATGCATTTTTATATAATTAGAAACCTTATCGAAGCTTTAGCCCTATAAAATTTTTAAGGCTATATGAGGTATTTTGCCTTAACCAGAATTCCTGTGATATTGGGAGATACAGGTGGGAATTGATAGAAAGGCTAGGTTAGCATGCATCATAACCCAGTATCTGATATTTGCCTCTGTATATTCTTCCAGGAAATCTGTATTATTAAATACCGATCTCAATGAAAGAAAGCTTAGGCGATTTTTTTTTTTTTTAGGCGATTTTTATCTATCGCATTTCACTCATGTAAACACATTTTAAGCACCTGATGTGCCTAAGATTCTGGGCCTTGTATGCTTTATTCAGGGGTTACAAAGACAACAATGCTTAAGCGGCATCCCATAATAAAAGCTGATTTCTAACATAATTTCTACTGTTACCTTGTTTTGAGCATACAGCTAACTAATGTGGAGTCAGGGCATAAATCCCACGTTGTGATCCAACCCATGCACCTAACTACTAAGTTATCCTGTTTCTCACATATTCTGGAGAATACTATGGACTGTGAACCATTTAATTTTATAGGTTCACCTGCATAAGGATGCCATGGCCAAGTATAGCTATAAAATAAGTCAGAAGTTTATCAATCAACAAACATTCATATAAACCTAACTTACTGGTAGGAAGGCTATTTGTCAAAGGGGAACCCATGAAAATATAGCATTGTTAAAAATCACCAGTATCTGGCTAATTATCCAAGAGAAGCCATACCTCAAGGATACTATGACATTAAAATTAGCATTACCCCTTTCTAGCTGTGTGCCTTGAGACAGGACAATGCTTCAGGCTTCAGTGTATTGTTATTTAATGTGGGGAGAACAACCTTAGTTAACTATGTAAACTACAATGTACATGTAAGTTTTAAGTAATTTTAATATAAGATATAAAAGGCTAAACATATAAAGGTACAAGTAAAGTGATACTGTAGTCTAATATCGGTATGGATTTGTCTCAAGCGACCAGTAAAATAATACCCAGATAAAGGTGACTTTAAAGTAAAGATTCACTCTTTCTATGTAACAGGAGTTCCGGAGGAAGGTGGCACCTGGACTGGTTGAATGGCTTAATAATGGTAGGTCTCTGAATGGACATTTCTGAGATTGTCTCAACAACCCCACAGAGTGGCAAGTTGACTAGAGAAAATCCATATGACAGTGTCTCAGTTCTACAACTGAAGAAGTAAGGAAGGGAAAGGGACTTTCCTTATGCATGTTAATATTACCATGGAGGAAATTCTTCCCTAGCAGACTTTTCCTCATGATCTGTTGCCAGAAGATGATCACCCACATAAATATCCTAATAATAAAGAAGGCAAAGCAAGCACGTATCTGAAATATTCAGTGTCTTTAAACTGGTCCTATCCTCAAAAAACAAAGGTGAAATATCAGCTGTTGGCAATGCTATCAAAACTCAGAGACAGGAAGGAGGTATTCTCGAATCATCGAATCATAGAGGCAAAGGCACAGATGGAAAGGAACCACAGAGGCAGGGTGGGGGTAATAGTATGTAGGAAGATAAACGTGTTGGTTTAATTGGAGTGTATGTAATCTGAAGGGAAATAACGGAATGAGATTTTTGTTTTTTCTTTGTTACCAGTTGCTAATTCTTTTTATACATAGTATAATTGTACCTATAATCAGATCATGGAAGACCTTAAATGCAAGGTGAAGGAGTTGAAATGATTGTGTTCTAAATGTAGCATTTAAAGTTTTAAAATATGGAGAATTCTAAATACTAGGGCATAAATGTCAGTTGATTGATGTCAAGATGTATTCAGCAATTAGTGACAGATTCATGACAAGACTCAAAGAAAAAAAGGGCAAGAAGGTTAGTCTGTATTTATAACCATTATTTTCTCCGAAGAGCTAAAATTCTCTAAACTTTCTCAGTGTGCTGACATATTAGACAGCACAGAGCCGTGGGGCACACATTGTGTAAATATGCTCTCCAATGCCTTATGCTGTATTTCCTTCTTCTGTTGTTTTTTTGGAGACAGCTGACTTCTCTGCATTCCATGAGGACCAAACTATACCTGTGGTTGCAGCACGCCATTCATGAACTTTGTCTCAGGGAGGACCAACAAAAGAGATACATCAGTACAGATCCATCCAGACTACCAGAAAAATTCAAAAAATCTTGACTATACTGATGATAGAATATAATTTTTACAATATAAGTGTTGTGAGTTTGACACTTCATTTGTCTTGGGCCCTGCTATATCTCTAGGACCTCGAAGGCAAATAGCACATAGTAGGAAGCCAGCAAGTGAATGATAAGTATTTTACTAAGAGATCTATTTACTAGTTATTAGTTTCCAACTCTGACATTTTAAAGGATAGAGAACTGCACTGAACAATGACCTCAAAGTGATCCATTGCCTGGGAATTTAGAGGTATGTGTCCTTTTCCTAGTTCTAAAATGAATTCTTCGTGAACTTGGTCCCACAACTTAGCTTCACTGGACCTCAAAATCCTCATCTATAAAATAAGGAGACTTGACCAATGATTTCTGTATTTGCTTAATTTCATCAACCAGGTAAAATTTATAAGGATGTAAAGAAGTCTATAACAATGAAGGGCAGAATTTCAGCAGGGCTTCTGAAAGCAACTAAACCAAGGCTTGGGAAACTCAGCAAATAGTCTCTCTTTTTTGAACATTTGTTTCCTTTCTCTCATATTTGTTGATCTGCCCTGTTTCCTAGTTCATAAGCCAGAAAGCCTGGTCACTCACAGATTCTGAACATAATAAGACGCAAGCACCTACAAAAATGGATTTAATCACTGAGCCCAAATGCAGAAAATGTTAAGGAAAGAGATTATCATCACATCTAACTTGAATTAATTATCTGCATTAGCATCAGAAATAAGAGCTTGGAAGATGGACGATATATCGTGTGAAATGGCAGGCTGGACTCCAGTTGTGCTCAGGTATGCACAATCACCAAGGAGGCAGGGTTGTTAAGAGCTAATACCTGAACACACTAAGGTCTCCTAAACCAAGTAGCTGAAACTGCAGGATAGACTTCTTGTATCAAACCTGTATCAGCTGAAACTGCAGGATAGACTTCTTGTATCAAACCTGTATCAGCTGAAACTGCAGGATAGACTTCTTGTATCCAACCTGTATCAGCTGTCCATGTAATGCTGTGCTAAGCATCACAGAAAACTAAAGGAAGAACATGTGACAAGAATTTATAACCTCAAGTTATAACAGTGTAAGCCCAGAGATTATTATACTCTTGATTATCAAGTAAATGAGCCATGGCATTAAATAATCTAAAATATCTGATAATATAGATGGTACATATTTGTCTTGGGGAATACATTAATTTTTTTTTTTTTTTTAGAAAACAGATTTAGCCTTCTAAGTGTTTGCTCAGGCTAATATTAAAATTAGTCTGCATTCCCTAAGCACATATCAGTTGCTGGAACAGAGTGAGATCAAATGTGTGCTAGGAGGCAAAAAGAAATCAGTCTGAGATTAACCAGTTCTGAATAATTCATACATGGGTAATTGAGAGATGATTGACAAATGGCAATTGACTGACAAATAACCTTTGCAGGTATTTGTAAAACTTCTGTTATAAGCATGAGATATATTTAAAATGGTGAAGTACATGGTGACACTTTCCCCATTTATCACCCATTGTATTTCTCGGGGTTCTCCAGAGAAAGAAAACTGATAGGATAGGATCTCTTTCTCTCTCTCTTTTTTGTCTCTGGCTCTCTGTCTCTGTCTCCATCTGTCTCTCTGTCTCTCTTTATATATTTAAAAACAGATATAGAGACAGAGGGAGATTTATTATGAGAAACTAGCTCATATGATTATGGAGCTAGGAAGTCCCATGATCTGCTATTTATGAGACTAAGACCCAGGAAGGCAATGGTATAATTCAGTCTAAGTTTGAAGGCCTGAGAACCAAGGGAGCCCATGGTATAAATACTGGTAAATACCAGTCTCAGGGTAAGAGAAGATGAGATGAGTTACCCCAGCTCACGTAGTGACACATGGATAAAGGGGGCTAATTCTTCTTTCTTCTGCTTTTGTTCTATTAAGGCCCTCAATGAGATGGAAGATGTCCACCCATAATGAAAAGGACAGTCTACTTTACTGAGTTAAATGTGTTTTTTTTTTCTTTTAAAGATTTTATTTATTTATTGGTAAGAGAGAGAATGAGAGCACAGGCCAGCAGAGGTAGAGGAAGAAGCAGGCTTCCAGCTGAGCAAGAAGCCTGATGTGGGACTTGATCCCAGGACGCTGGGATCATTACCTGAGCCAAAGGCGATGTTTATCTGACTGAGCCACCCAGGCATCCCTACTGAGTTAAATGTTAATCTCATCTGGAAACACCCTCAAAGCACACTCAGAAATAATGTTTAATCTGGGCACCCATGGTCAATCAAGTTGACATATCAACTAACCATCACACCAATGGTCCCGGTCTTCTAACACCAATTAAAACAGAGGCTGAATAATTTGCTGGTATGCTCAGAAGTGCAGGGCATTTGACAAACTTTAAGCCTTATATGACTTGGTTTTTTGTAGTGGAAGTATTTCCATAGGATTGCAAAGTCATTTTAGAAATTGTGTGAGTTTACTAGGGCGGCCATAACAAAATAGCACAACCTGGGTGGCTTAAACAACTGAAATTTACAGTCTGGATGCCAGACATCCTGAAATCAAGCTGTGGGCTGGGATAGTCCCTTCTAACCACTGTGAGAAAATCTGTACTGTGACTCTCTCCTTGGTTTATAGATGGACTTCTCCTTGTGTCTCCTAACTTCTTCCCTTTATGTATTTCTCTCTATATTTCCAAATTCCCTCTTTTCATAGGGACACCAGTCATATTGGATTAGGTCCTATGACCTAATGACCTCATTTTAATGTGATTGTTTCTTTAACAATCTCCAAATAAAATTATGTTTGGAAGTACTAGAGTTTGAGACCCCAGTATATATCTTCTTTGGAGGACACAAATCAACTTATAACAGAGGAAATTAAGGAATCAAAATCAAAACAAATAATAAGGCAAATCAAATATCCACACCAAGTATGTAGTCCAATGAAATATACTTCCAAAAATCAACTCCATGTGCAGCACATAGATAATGTAGGGCATATATATATATATATATATATATATATATATATATATATTATGTTTCAGCTCTGCCGTCAAAGAGTTTACGCATGTGAAAAGTAAAGCAATAAGGTTTAATTTTTAGTTTAAGACAAAAGAATTTTTAAAAATGGGACAGGGAATTCATCTATAATAGACTAATTAAATATGCAGCAGTGGCTTGCCAGAGTTTGGAAAAGGAGAAATACCCTGTTGATTGGAGGGTGAGATGTTCAAATGCTTTCCAGTAGGTGACAAGCTTTTGCTACAGAAGTCTACAATCTATAAAAAAAAAAAAAAATTATCCAGCTGTCCAGTGATTGATGCTGCTGCTATACTGACCTGTTTAGTTTGCTTGCCAGAGTGTCCCACAAGAGCTGCATTCTAACTTATTTCTTTGCCTTTGCTCCTATCTTTTTAGATTAAGATGTCCTTTTCCATCTCTTTCCATCTCTTCCTCTTCCTGTCCATTTTCTTCATCTTCAAATTCAAACTCATTTTTTAAACTTAAACTTATAAAGCTCCAACGGATTTCCTCTTCACTTATTTTGTGATTGTTGCCCTACATCTTTATCACCACATACACCTCCCATCAGACTAATCCAATTATTAGTGATATAATATGATATTATACTAAATAATGTATTATAGATAAGTAGTTCTCAATTTTAGTTGCCTTAAAGATCATGTTTTACTTGTATCTCCAAAGCCTAGCATCCTATTGGAGAAATGATTCTAAAACATAATTTTTAAATATTCTCCATGGGAAACTGGAGAAGCAAAAGTTCCTTCAATTCACAGTCAGATTAAAATTCCACTTTTGATGTCTTGGAGTGGGCCTGGAATTGTCTACATATTGGCTGGATGAATCAAAGCTCTTTAGCTGCTATTGGCTTGAGAGAGCTCAAATGGCCCAAACTCAAAAGTCCTAGTTACTAATCCCAAAGCTATGCACATGCACAAGAACGTCTGCTCTGAGGGAAAGTGATAAACTGGTTTGTTTTGTGACAATCACTGCTTGCATTTTTCAGGAATAAAGAAAAGCAGAGAATCTTTGAAAAATTAAAATTTCCCTGTGAGAACATCATATGTCTTATCTAGAATCAGATATGTAGCTTGAAATAAATTGAGCAAAGAGTTCAGAAAAGGAAAATATATTTAGCTTATTGTGATATGTTATGTGGATCTAATTCAGCTCCCTTATTTCATAGATAGTGATAATAACTAACATTTAAGGGTCATTCTGTATGCCAGAGAGCATGCTGAGCACTTTCAATGGATGGAGAAAATGCTCAGATTTCATAAAGCTATTTGCAAGCATATGATTATATGCAAATGCAACTTTAAGAAACATTTTCCATTTAGACAACACTATTTCTTGTATACCTGTTAATCACAAATTAAGAGATGTAATAAATCAGTTAAAAATGTTGCCTCATTTTTATATATCATGAAATTCTATCAAGAGAGACTTTTCCTATGTTTTCCAAGGACCAGATGAAGTTCTCAGTAGAATAGTAAACTGAATGTCAAAAAGCCTATGGAAATGAAATATATTTTTTTCTTATATGTAAGCTATTGCATTTTGGAACTATTATTTTTCAATATTAGCAATGTTTTAGAGGTAAAGCAGATCAATACATTATAATTTCACTGTATATCTCTGCTCTGATGTTTCTGTCCTACTAAACCACATAATGTATTCCTCTTTATATTTAGAATATGACATAATTTCTCTAAATTGGGAGTTTTATGACTATAGTATTTTAATGGTGAAACTGTAAAGAAAGGGGGATACTGACAATTTAACAGACTTGGTAATCTCAGTGAAGATAACCAAAAAAGTACCAGAGAAAATCAGTATATTTCCAATGCGGATTTTTTTTTTTAAACAAACTAACTTGACCCATTCTAAGGTATATACTGATAAAGACAAACTGAGGGACCAAGTCATCGATAATTGATTGAATCTACAGTATTCACTCATTCTGTCATCATCATTTTAGATTGCTTAATTTGAGCAGGAAAGTGGTCCTGTCCTGAATTATTTCACATAATATAAACAAGCCAAAGAGTAAAAAATATTGGGTGCTCGTGCTCTTTCTCTCATTCTCTCTCAATTAAATAAATAAAATCTTTAAAAAAAAAAAAAAGAGTAAAAAATATCTGCTGAAAGTTTATTTAATTGGAAAATATTTCCTTAGAAACAAGAAAATATCTGTCATTAGAACTCTAAATATATTAATGTTATAGATGTTGCAGTGGTAAGAGTGGGTTTTCCTTGATTTCAAATTATACAGTCAGACATTGTGAATTATTATAAAATCATTTTTTAATATTTTCCTCTCTCATAACTAGTTTAGGTATTAAGTCAGAGCGTACTGATACTGATTCAATTCTTAGATGACCATACCCAGTTCAACTTATCCTTAGAAAACATACTGGACTTGAGTACCAAGTAAAGCCATCGTTTGAATATTGAGCCATCAGGATACTGATAGATACATTACTTAGATTTCTTGACAGTGTGGAGTTATTATTGTATATGAAACTGAGAGCATTTGCTGGCCATGACATACAAGAAAACAACCAAAATAAGTTGAAGTGCTAAAGGTAGCCTAGATGCAGGTAAGGCCAAAGCCCACGTGATGCCTGAAAAAGTATGTCATCATTAAAGGCAAGAGCGTCATGGCTCAAGCACTGACACTTGCATAAGTGACTTCACCTCTCTTGTTTTCTTGCTGCAAAATGAGGAAATTCAAATAAAACCAGATTATCTCATGGTTTGAGAAAACCCTTGAAAGCACTCAACCCAACTTGCAGCTAATATAGAAGATTGACTGTGGATAACCATCATGGCTCAAGTTAAAGATAACCTCTTACTTGGTTAACTGGCTTGTTTCATGAAGAAACAGTTCTAATAGGTATTAATAACATGTTTGGACAAAGCATTGCAATTTAAAAGACACTTTCATCCATATTACTTTTGATATTTATCATTTGGATGGATAATCATTTGATATATTTTAACACAGCCAACCTTGCAAATATAGGCTTGACAACTCACGTGTCCATCCATAGATGAATGGATAAAGACACACACACACACACAGGAATATTACTCAGCCATAAAAAGAATGAAATGTTGCCATTTGCAACAACATAGATTTACAGGTTGTAATGCTAAGTGAAATAAGTCAGTCAGAGAAAGACAAATGCCATATGATTTTACTCATAAGTGGAATTTAGGAAACAAAACAAATGAACAAATTAAAAAGAGACAAAACAAAAAGAGACTCTTAAATAAGAAAACAAACTGGTGATTATCAGGGGAGAGGTTGATGGGGGGGTGGGTGAAACAGATGAAGGGGATTAAGGTTACATTTATCACACTGAGAACTGAATAATGCATAGAATTGTTGAATGACTATATTGTACACCTGAAACTAACATAAGATTGTACATTAATTATACTGGAATTAATTAATTTTTTAAAATATGGGTTTGGGGGCACCTGGGTGGCTCAGTGGGTTAAGCCTCTGCCTTCAGCTCAGGTCATGATCTCGGGGTCCTAGGATCGAGCACCACATCGAGCTCTCTGCTCAGCAGGGAGCCTGCTTCCCCCTCTCCCTCTGCCTGCCTCTCTGCCTGCTTGTGATCTCTTTCTCTCTGTCAAATAAATAAATAAAAACTTAAAAAAAAATATGGGCTTGATTCACTGGAGTATCGATATCTTTAAGGAGCCATTTCCCTGCAATATGTAGATAATTGTTGATATGTTTATAAATATATTTAATGGAAAGACTGTGGTGGGGAAAGGAATTAGACGGGAAATAACAATCTTAAGTATAATTTAGAAAAAGCCATTGTTAATTATAAATACATGAGAAATTAAGAAGATCCCATTCTGAATGAGATATTTAAGAAAACATAAAGTAACATTATAAGAGCAATGGTTTCATTTAGTCTAGGAACTTCACAGCACAGATTAATATTTTGGGGTATTTGAAATAGAAAATATTCCACGCAGTGGTCTGTCATTCTCATGAACTTTGCAATCCTACTGTTAGACTTCAGAAAAAAATTGTCACACATAGGGAACAAACTGAAAGAATCTTTCAGGCGTGATGAAGCTGGAAGGCTGCTGCCACCTTGCTTCTACCTGTTGCCATATACACAAGAGAGAAAACTCCATGATTCTCATGGATGACACCAACTTGGTGATCTTCTTCCCTCCCAGAAGGTAGTCCAAACAAACATCATCCTCGTCCATTTACTCTACAAATATAAATATAACAGCTTTTATGAGACATTCTGTCTCAGAGTTAGCCACCCACCAAAATTTATGTTACTCCTCCACAGACTAGAGTAATGACTGGGAACTGGCTGTCCAGGCAGAAAGCACATTTCCCAGCCTCCCTTGCATTTAAATGGAGTCAGATGAGTAGTTCTTGCCAATGGAATGTGAGTGAAAGTGGCATTTATCACTTATGTTATGACATGGTTAAAACGTGTGAATGCCTTCTCTACCCTCTTTTTTCCCCTTCATTTTGCTTGAGCACAGTAGACTCCAGAACAGTAGAGAATAAGAAAGTCCCAAAATAGAAAAATCTGAGTCCCTAAATCTTTAGGTGGAGTAAAGCCATATTCTGAGTAGAAACACCTGCATCTGAACAGTTATTCAAGCAAGAAATAAGCCTCAATTGTATTACGTCAATAAAATTCTGATGTTTATTTGTCTCATCAACTTTTATTACTCTAGTTAATATAGGAAGACCCTGGTAAATAAGACAGATAAAAGCTAAGTTGAGCAAGACAGGGGAAAAAGTTCTAGATTTTGTTGTAGATTTCTTACTCAACATTGGTCATCATTTCTTAGGACGAGTTTCCCAGTATTCAGGTCCTTCCATATTATATTTTCTTTTTTTTAAAAAAAGGCCAAATCAGCAAATTTTTAAAGTTTAAACTCCTTTTTGAAGCTTTAAAGGTGAAAATAATTAAACATGTTCCATTATTTAATTTGTCTTGCTCAGGCCCTATTGAGATTTCACATGCATAAAAGCACCAGAAAAGAACATGAATTCACACTTGTCTCCCTTTCATTATTTCATCCAGAAAGCATTTGTACCATGAACTATTTCACTAACTTTGGATTCTTTCCCAGGTTTGCTCTCCTACTGTTATAATATTGATTACTAGAACACTCTCCTAATACACTCATTATCAGAGAAGCGCAAAAGATTCTGAAAACAACCCTTAATTGTGTGAGCATTTAAGGTTAATTTGGTCTTCATTACTCTATTTTAAATTAGGCTTCATTTTCACACCAAAATTATTCATACCTTGATTTTATAACATAACTCCTTCATTCCCTTAAAGGAAAAAAGGTATTTTATTTTTTAATTTTTTAAATGTATGATCTATCACGAGATCACAAAAGTACAGCAAATGCTATTTAACATCTTATTGGCCATCTGTCATTCTGTGAATGGTAGTCAATAATGATTTGTCAAACAATTAATAAAGTAAATAGTCACAGAGTAACCTAATCTGCCTGCCTCCAGTAGTCACTAGTTGGGAATTAATGTACTGAAACTATTCAGCATCACACCTGATACCCAACCAGATGGAGAGCAAACATGACATAACAGATGATGATTAATGATAAGGATAATATAATTCACTAATAACATTTAGGTCCTGTAAATCCTTTCTCTTCTCTCTTCTCATTAAGTTTGTAAAGATGTATCATATAGTAGAGATTAGGCAGAATGGTACATACTCCTAGCAGTTTTTGCAAAAACATGTATATTAATATAAAAGATGGAACTGAGGTCTAAATTATTTGATTATCAATTCTCCACTTGAATTGTCCCATGATAGGAAAAATTAGAATGTATATTATTAAAAAAATTAAAATGTTAACATTTATCCAAGTCATGAGGGCCAAGAATTCATGTTTATAAAAATAAGACTGTTTACAAAGAAAACAATCAAAGGAGTAAAATCTGAGAGAAGAAAGAATAAAATGAAAGAATTAGTCCTTCATCAAGCCAGCTACTTCATCTATATCATAGAATCAGAGTTCTAAATACTTTCCAGATTACCTAATCAAAATAATTCCCACTAAAATAATTTCTCTAAAAGCACCTTTGAGATATATGTATATGTGTGTGTGAGTATATATAGATGGGGAGTGGGAGGGAAGTTGAGCAGGCAGTATTGTGAATTATTCAGAGACATGGGGTTTCAATCAGACTATCTCAGTTCAAATCCAAGTTCTGCCATCTTTGCTATGACTTTGGGCAAATTATGTGTAATCTTTACCTTCCATAATAAAAATCATAAAAATAAATAATTATTATAACTAATATTAGTAATAAAAAGATTAAGTTAATTAATACATGTAAGTGTTAAGAAGATTGCCTGGCATATGAAAAGTACCCAGTGTATACTATTATCATCCAAACTCTTGAATATTTCCAAGGGAGAGAACTTCATTTCTTCACCAGGCAGATAATTCATGAATGAAAATTCTAAGTTACTAGACACCTCTGTCTCATGCTGTGTTTGATATTTTATCCTTGTTCATTTATACATGTTGACCCATGTTCTGTCCTTAATAAAGCAATTCACAGTGACATCCCCAGACCAGCAGCTTTAGTATCACCTGGAGACTTGTTAAAGATATAAATTCCCAGGTCCCACCCAAATGACTATATCAGTCATGGTTCAACCAGCGAAGCACGCGTATGTTTGTTTGTATATATACATATACATACATTTATATTTATTTATATATTACATATACCATACATAGAGATACATTTATTATAAGAAGTTGGTTTATGCAATTGCGGGGGTTGGCTAAGCAAGTCCAACATCCTTAGGGGCAGGTAGCTGGGAAAGTAAGATCACACTGGTAGGTGTGGTAACCTATGGGCTGGTAACCTATGGGCATGGGCTAAAGTTGTCCACAGTGGGAGTCTCATTCTCTGTCTCTGTGTCTCTTTCTGTGTCCTTGTCTTTGCCTTTCTTTTCCTTGCTATTTCTTCATCTCAGGTCTGAGTGCTCTTTTGAGGCCCTCCAGCCATGTAGGTCAGGCCCACCCCAAAACAATCTCCCTAATTTAGTCATCTAATTAGGGTTTCATTACATCTGCAAAGCCCCTCCACAGCAGCACCTAGATGAATGTTTGACTGAGTCACTGGGTAAGGTATACATGTTTGGTACAAGTAAACTGCAGTTCCCATTCCTTCCTCCTATTCTTCCATGCTATCTTTTGTAGCCCACCCTAACCAGAAACATACACGAAAGGGATTCTGGGGGAGGCAGTTTAGCACTGTCAAGCTGACACCCAAAGCCTGTCTAGTGATTCAGGAACTCTAGGGGTAGTGCCTAGCAGACTTACGCCCTCCAGGTTTACAGGATGAAATTTGAGAACTTGCTTTACAGCAAGATAGCAATATTTGGTTCTTATTTTCTATGACAACCATTATATTATTTGAACATGATTAGTATATGTTCTTAAAATATGTTATTTGACATTCTGTATGTATGTAAAACCTTTCTGAACTAGTCAACAAGTACGACATTTTGTCATATTGTTTCAAAAGCACAGGTTTCTAAAAAACATACTACTTTTCACATATGCTCCCTGATTCACTCTGTACTCCCTACATATTACCTATAGTTTTTTAAAATTGGTTAAAATATGTGTTTCTAAGAACTCATGATAGTGTGACTTTATTATTTTTTCCATAACAAATACATTATTTGAATTAAATTTCATGCATTGTATAATGTAAAGGAGCTATTCCTATAATCATATATCCAGAAATATCAGTTTCAAAAACAAAAATATATAAGTATCTTCATTCAAATATTTGGCAATGATTATGTGTGTCCTATTATGTGCTAGCATATGGCAGTAGGGCTTTATATTTGAAATGAGAATGACAGTCTGTTGAAAAAAAAGAGTAGACTATAACCTGTCTATTAACAACACTATCCTTATTTTTGAGATAGATACATTAGGCTGAATTGGTCTGATGCTTTTTAAGCATTAAATTCATATAACTGATGCCCCCTGTTTTATTTCTATATTTGCCAAATACTTTTCTGGTTATAATTTGTCATCCTTTACGGCATTGCCTATGGAGAAAATGTATTATACCTACTGATATAAGACTGTGGTACACTTGATAGTTATATTTCTTACTGGCATTTAACAATTCTCATAACGTGATAAACAAGGAGCATCTGACTTTACTAAAAATCGTATAAGTAGGAAATGAACTCAGATCTATGGAGAGATTATCAGTACATTATTTGTAAGAATCAATTGAAAATATTCACGTTCTAATACTTGCCCTTGTGCACCCAAAGTGTGGGGACTGTGGCGTTGTTTTTGATGTTAAAAATGAGACAAAACCTAATATCTATCAAAACATAAGTGGCTTATGCAACAATAATCCATACTATGGAATATTATCTTCCAGCTAAAAAGAACAAGATAGCTTCACAGCAAGATCTCTAAAACATATTTTTACATATGAATTAAGATATTTTGGAAAACAGTTCATTCTATATCAAGGATTGGCAAACCACTTCTTAAAGGGCCACATAGTAAATATTTAAGGCTTCGCAGAACAAGAGACAAAATACAGGTTTTCATATGCGTTCTTACATAACTATTTAAAATGTAACAATTCAAAAATGTAAAACCACCCTTAGTTCACAGGCTATAAGCAAACAGAGGGCTGACAAGATTTGACCCAGAGGATTTAGTTGTCTGGTCCCTATTCTATATGATCCCATTTCTGTATCTACATAAATGACACATAAACATCTATTCTCAGGTCTGGAAAAATATGTACCGCATTGATAGCATATGTATCAAGGGGCAGAAATGATATTGGGATGGGAATGTGGTAGTCAAGGAGATACTGCTTTGTCTATATTATTTGAAATATTCACATGGATTTCACACACACACACACACACACACACACACACACACAGATCAACATTCAACGTTCTTGGGAGATAAAAAAAACAAGAACACTCTAAGTAGCGAGCTGCCTGACTACTGCACCAATCCCAGGGAAGTTTAGAGCATTATACTCAACTTTTCAGCTTTTCCTCGTATAAGGGGCCTCCTTCAGCAACAAAGAGCAGAGGGGAAACTATGTGAAGATTCAACTTCCTCCTTCATTACCTACTCTGATTTGATAGTGTCAAGGGGGAAAGAAACAAGTTAGGAATTGACAAAATCTCTCTAGAGAGCAAAGACTTAAATTCACCCCTGAACATGTAACACAATTCCTTCTCCCTCAAGATAGCCTTGTTTCTCTGGAATATAACTGCCTTTCAAAATTCTTTCCAGACTTTCACTCAAGATGGAGCTAACTAAACTATATGCAGTGGTTTCTAATTATTGTTTGTTTCATCTGCATGATGTTATCTTCAATATATTTCTATGCTCATGAATTAGCATTTGCACTGTGCAGCCTTAACTTACATTTAACTCAACTTGGTCAGATTTCTGCTATAATTTCAGTCTTTTTCACTTTTGTGATTAAAAAGATGCAAACTATTCAACAGTTTTGCTTGTTTTCTTATTTTATTTTCCACTTCTCCATAAGTTTTTTTTGGGCTATAGGTTTTCTCTGAAATTAACTAAATTGATTTTTCTTATTTCCAGAAGCTAAGCATAATGCCTTCTCCTTCTCTTGGGCAGCAGATTTTTCCACTGTCTTTCCATTCTAAACAGGATTTCACACTTAATATTGCAAAAGTTTTCTCTCCTATGTAATGAGCTATAAAGATAAGAGGTAGTTATTTCATGGTTCTTCCAAGGTGTCAGCATATAACATGGTGCAGATCTTCCAGAGCATGTCTTCAACGGCTTTTGTTCTTGTTGTCATCTGTGGTTCTCTTGAAGAAATTTCAAGAGAATTTGGTCGGGATTAATTCTAATAAGCAGGGCTTATCTTTACCCCACTGAACTTAGGTTATACTCCAGTTCTTTTCAACATTCCATCAGGATCTCTATTATGCAATCTTACCTCAAACTCCTTTATTCATTCATTCATTCATTCTCAAACTCCAGTATTTAAAAAAAAAAAAAAATGAATGAAACATACATGAAGCAACAGATTCTTTCCTAGCACTCTCTACTAAAATTACTAATGACTACAATGATTTCAGAGACACTATGACAGGCTCCTGGAATCATATGAAAAAGAGGTTAAAAATCTCTAGATTATAACTTGTGTGAGCAAAAAAGTTAAAAAAAAAAAAAAACCAAAAAACTCCTCTGGATCAGTGCTTCTCAAACTACCTGTGCTGAAGAATCAGGATGTTAAGAAACAAAATCTATGAGACTGTCATGTTCCCACATGTTTTATGCAGGAACAAGACAGCCCTTTATTGCCCCACTGTCTTTTCAAGGATGTTTATATCGTATACAGACTTGTTGGATAAAGATAGAGTCTCCTTTTGGAATAAAGCACAAATTTGCTTACAATCTGGACTACAGAGATAGCATCTCCCTTTGGAACAAAGGAGAGGTATGCTTATTGTTTGTTGTAAAATATTTAGGTTCACTAATTTCAGAATTCCTGTAAGGCAATCTGTATCATGTGTAAGTGTAATCTGACACTCTTATCATCTGGCAAAACTGAATCAATGAAACAATACAAAAAAAAATGCTAATGCTCTGGCTACTCTCATTGCTTGCTACAAGCAATGAACTGTCCTTAGTCTCTGAGCCCGTAGTCTCTTGTCTTCCTACCACATCCATGAAATTTTGACAGGCTAACCTGTTAAACGGCATACAGACACAGAATAAAATCTCAATCCCTTCACAATTCTTAACACAATATTGTTTTCCATTTAAAAATCTCTATTTGATCACATACTGGTATATTTGTAAAATATAAGCCTGTCATAGGTGGCTTCTAAGATAATTCCCAATGATCCCTGGCTCCTGTGTCATCTTCCCAAAAGGTAGGCCAGAAATTGTGATTTTTTTTCTAATGATCGGAACATAGTAAAGGGATAGAATGTGACTTCCAAGATTACGTGACAGATTCTAGCTTCCATCTCGAATACCACTTTCTCTCTTACTTGTTCAGTACAATGAAACCCAGATGCCATTTTACGATTTTCCTTATAGAGAGATCCACATGGCAAGGAATTGATGATTACTGCTATAATACAGCCAGTGATGCACTGAAGTCCTCAGTCCAATGACCCTCTAGGAACTGAATCTTGCTTAAAATCAAGCGAGTGAGAATGGAAGTAGAGCTCCTTTAATTGAGCCTTCAGATGAGATTGGAGCCCTGAGTGAAATTTTGATTGCAACCTGGTGAAAGATTCTGAAACAGAAGAACTAGCTCACCAATGCCCAGATTCCTGATCTGTAGAAACTGGTAATAAATATGTGCACGTTTAGTCTGGTACATTTCAGAGGTAATCTATTAAGCAGTTACACAGTTCAAGGAGTAACATCAGTTCATGGAGCACCCTTGCCCTACTCTAGATAATAAGCTCTGTGAGGGGAGGAATCTAATCTGTCTTGCTCATAAATGTATCCCCCCATACTGTATGGTAGATGAAGGTTACTAAAAATGATTTTTGAAAAGATTAATGAACCACTGGCCAAATTCAATTATGGTGAACATATCTGTTAATGAGATATAAACTGAGGATTGAGAAGCATGAGGGGAGGTGAAAGTCATGTGGGACAACTATAGTATAATTAAGAGGATGGTAGGTGACATGTTAATGGATGGAAGAGGAGTCTGGAAGTAATTGTTTAAGGAATAATGTATGAGATATATTCTTGATGCACACATAAGCATTAATGAACCTAAATACACATATAAGAGTTTTGGCTCAGATATTTGTATATTTAAACTAGCCCCTTGCCCCTCTTCTTAATTTTCTATCACTTTTAACTTCCATTTATATATATACCTTTCAGAGATTACTATTTTGGCTACCATTTTGGCAACAAATGAGTGCTTAAAAACAACTAGAGTTTCAGACTGTTACTACTGATTGTGTGACTGAGGTTATTTAAACTGTGTGGCCCATGGCGACTGCAATTGTAAAAAGATCACTCAGTTAAGTGGTCTCTAATGTCTCTTCTAAAAAGTAAAAATTCTAAGAATCCCTGATCCTCCTACAAAAATTAAAATAAATCAGCACACACTGACTTGAAAAAAACATTTTATGGAACTCTTTAAAAAGCAGGTCTAATTCTAATTTAAGGCAATCCCATAAATTTAATAAACCTGTGTTTTAAAAAATATATCTAAAATACTTAAAATTAGGGGTGTGTGAGTCGCTCAGTCGGTTAAGTGTCTGCCTTTGACTCAGGTCATGATCCTGGGATCCTGGGATCTAACCTGCATCTGTTTGGGTTCTGGTTCCCTGCTCAGTGGGGAGTCTGCTTCTCCCTCTCCCTCTGCCCCTCCCCCCAATAAATAAATGAAATTAAAAAAAAATTAAGATAAAATAAAATACTAAAATTAGTTCTCAAGGTTAAATGAACGAAGTAGTTTCCAAGAAAAAGTAATTATTCAGGATCACTACAGTTTCACTGATTTCACAGTCACAGGGAAGAGCTCACTAAACTTGATAATTACCTTAAAAATATCATCATTTAAAAATTTTAATTCATAACTTATTTTGTTTTAATTTCATGTCTTCTGAGGGGTTTTATGTTTACTTCAGATTGATTTCAGCTGATAGAGAGTCTGTCATTTTAGCTTGCAGCTTCTTTATTGCCTGGTATCTATTCAAGTGAATCTATGACTAGTAAATAATAAATCGACTAAGAAATTCCATTATGTTTTGGTGTATTTATAAAGAAATGCATATTTTTGTAGTAATAAAATTATACCTTATTTCCAATTTTCTCTAATAGATTTTCTTATTTTATATATTCAAGTTTTCTCCAGTGAATTTCCTTGATGAAACATACAATACACTTAACTTATGCTGAAAGTGTTAAAAAAAATTATGAAGAAAGATGGATAACTTGCTACTTAGGGAAGCAAATTTATTTAGGTAAAAGGCTTAAAAGCTGCCTAAAATGAACTATCACATTCTACTTCAATAAGAAAAAAGAATATTTATGCTTTAAGAGCTAAATTACTGATTGTCAAATTAAGAAATATTTCAAATTATCAGTAAACCAAAATTTATAAATGAAAACAGTAATTTTTTATGAAATATAATTCACAAGAGAAAAGAAAAATAACAAATTTAAAAGTCTATAGAAAAATTTGTTTCATTAGTAAAAGCTTGTAAATTTTCAGGATTTAATAAATCACAGAGTGAAAAGCGCTGATTTAGTAGTGATAAAGGCACTAAAATTGTAAATCAAAGAAGTTTCTATGATTTTACTTTTATAAAAGCACAGTTTCTGTGCTGATATAAAGTAAGCATTGAAAATTTTTATATACACAAAATGGCAGATTTTGATTCTATCCACAAAATTCCTCAATATGTTGGTTAGAATTTATACAAGGTGCCTTCACTGGGTCCCTTTACTTTCTATGGCAATGCAGTTATTTCTTAGGTTCTACAAAAACACATTCTCTTACTAGGATATAATTGGACAAACTGAATTTATAACTGTGAACACAACCAGAAATGTCACATTTTAATATAAAACTCAGCTAATCTGCTGTGAAAAGCTCACCATTAAAAGACCTGGGTTGTATTTCATATGTGGAAACGATGCTTAAAAAACCTCTCAGGGAACTCTAAAGCATTAAATATTACCTCCTGGCAGATCAGGGTCATTAGCAAATTTGGAAGGCCTTGGCAGAAAGGGGGAAAATCCTCTTATAAATAATAAGACAAAAATTGGTGGAGATAGATGATTTTCTGTTCTCAGAGAAGTTGACTTTATAAAACTTTATAAAGGGAAAGGAAAGAGAAAGACTCTTATATTCAGACTCACCATACGGATATTCTATAGCACTTTAGATTTATTGATCATAGACTAAGGGGCTTTTGTGTGTTAATTAACACTTTCCGCACCTATATAGATAAAATTGGCCACAGCGGAAAAAGCATACCACATGATGACACCAACTCATAGACCATATAAAATAGCTACTGAGATTATTTTGGAAATTATTCCCAAATGTGGAGAAGTTATTCAAAGGAATAATATAGCTATACTTATTAAAATACATGTTTCATTTTCAAAATCATGTATTAAAATGTAATATAATGAATGCTTTAAAAAGTTCTTACAATAACTTAAAGGAGCCAGCATAGAAAAAAAGCAATGAAGAAATAAATCTATAGAAAAATCCTATCACTAGCATAGAGTTCCTTTCAAAGCTTAGATTTTAAGGTTTCCAGATGGTTGAAGAGCAAATTCTGTAGTGGTTAAAGAGTAAAAGTTTCATAATATGAAAAAAGAATTAAATGCCATCCTATGGATAGGCTGGCTTGTGTGAAAAGAATTTGAAATGAAAAGAAATGAAGACAGTGAAAAATAAATTTTCTTAATTATATTACAGTTTAAGATATCACATATGGTCAAAACTTTGGTTTTTAGATACTGTGTTAGTTTCTTAGATATTGTGGAAGTAGGGCTTTCATTTATTTATTAAACTATAAAGTGGTCAGAATATTATTGACCCAGTGTTGAAATGCATTAATAAAAATAGTACAGTTTATTACTCCAAAATTTAGCCATAAAACTGATATATCTGCTCAAACATGCCATAGACAATTAGAAAATTGTACTGAAACTGATTTCTCTATTTATGGCCCTCTTGCACTTTATTTCAGTCTTTGGAACAGAAATGCACACTTACTGGGACGCCTGGGTGGCTCAGTTGGTTCAGTGTCTGACTCTTGATTTCAGCTCTGGTTATGATCTCAGGGTCCTGAGACGGAGCCCCGTGTAGGTCTCTGTGCTCAGCAGGTCTGCTAGAGTTTCTCTCCCTCTCTCTCTCTCCCTGTCCCTCCCCCTGCTCAATCTCTCTTTCTCTTTCTCTCTCTCAAATAAATAAATAAATCTTTAAAAAAAATGCACACTTACAAAATCTTTATTTTTCTATGATATCTAGATTAAGACTTCCAACTCTTTTGAAAACAAGTGCAGCTCTCAAAGATAAGCTTACTATTACACAGAATACAAAAAGTGTTTCCTGAGCTCCAATGATATCACCAGACTTGAAATGGATTCATTGCTGGACATAAAAGAAAATGACCAATTCTACCTCTCAGGAACTCAAAATCTTGCTAAGAAGTCTTGATGTACATGTATAAAAACAATACAACACATAATTGAACATTATTAATCTAATACTGAAAAGAGCATTTTGATTACATTTTGTCATTTTGTGATACACTTCATAAATCACTCAATAAAAAACAAGAAAAATAAAAAAAACAAGAAAAATATAATTGTGAATTTCAGGATTAGGATTATGAATTAGTACATTAGCCATTTACCTCCACAAAACACTGTTTTATGAAGCCATTATTTTCCCTTTTACATAGTTTGAAGAGTGATCGAAATAGAAAATTAAAAAGTCACCTTATAACGAATAGCTGTATTAAGAATATTGGTACAGGGGCGCCTGGGTGGCTCAGTGGGTTAAAGCCTCTGCCTTCGGCTCAGGTCATGATCTCAGGGTTCTGGGATCAAGCCCCACATCGGGCTCTCTGCTCAGCAGGGAGCCTGCTTCCCCCTCTCTCTCTGCCTGCCTCTCTGCCTACTTGTGATCTCTCTCTCTGTCAAATAAACAAATAAAATCTTAAAAAAAAATAAACTGACGGTATCAGCAGTAGACTCTATGACTGTAACGTGTTTTGAGATATTTGAATGAAATGCATTAAATCACCATTAGTAATGACCATAATTACTACTTGCCTTTTTAAAAAGGGAGCATATATGTGAGGGTCTAAAATGAAAAGAGAATTGTAATGAACTACAGTGACCACTAGAATATATCACATCTCTCCCTATTGTCTCCTCTCCATGTTCAAACTAGGAATTCATATAAAGTTGAGTGGGCTAGTATTTACACGAAGAATGGTAGTCAATTTTTAAAGATCTTAATGTCTTACCACAGCAGTTTCTAAAACTGTATTTCATAAACTAATAAAATAATATTTTTGAATGGGTCTTCCACAGCCTGAATGTTGTGTCCTCTCAAATTGCGTACACTGAAACTAGTATTTGCAAGTGGGGCCTTTGGGAGGTGATTAGGTCATGAGAGTGGAGCTCACATGAATGAGATTAAAGCCTTTATTAAAAAGGCTCCAGGACTCCCTCACCCCTTCCTTAATGGGAGGACAAGGCAAGAGAATGGACTCTGAGCCAGGAAGAAGGCCCTCACTAGACATCAAATCTGCTTGTAACTTCATCTTGGGTATCCCAGTCCCTAGAACTGTGAGAAGCAAAAGTTGTTTATAAGCCACTCAGTCTATGGTAGTCTCTTATAGCAGCCAGAACTGACTAAGACAGGACTGTTGTCACAGTTTTGCTCATTAAAAAAATCATCAAGTAAAAACATAATCTAAAAACTGAAGGCCCTTTTTTAAATTAAACAAATTTAACTCAATGGGAAAACTTTTACTGAAGGGTCCTTATTTTTCTTTTTGCCACAAACCTGACTCCTCTGGGGCTGGATTTAGGGATTCTACTGCTTAAGAGCTCTTTCTCCCATAATCCACATCTTACCTTCTTCTTGATGAGGACCAGGCTTTTAACTCCCTGATTTATGATGTGCAGTTAACCAGGGATTTCTGAATATTAGGCAATGTGAAAATGCACTTAGGCTTTAAAATCAGCACCACCAAGGGCACAACTCTAGGAATCACCTTGTATTGTGTTCTATGTAAATGCTTCCTCCACTCCAAGAGCATGCAAAGTAAATAATGTCAACAATATTTTTGAATCTGAGCAACACTGAACTGATCCCCACCCCCTTGAAATGTAGGGCACTCTGGAATGTGGACAATAGCACCTAACGGGTAGATTTGGATTATTAAGAAATAATACATTTCCCTAAAGACAACACAAATCTTCATATTGCCTCCCTCCCTTTTTTTAAAGAACACAATGGAACAAATATGATTGAGAAGCAAAAGAAAAACAGCGGGGAAGAAATTACAGAAGATACAGCTGACCCTTGAACAACTCAAGTTTGAACTGCATGGGTCCACTTATACATGGATTTTTTTTTCAAAAAATATAGTACTGTAAATATATTTTCTCTTCCTTTGATTTCTCAGTAACATTTTCTTAAACACTTTTTTTCTTTTCCCTAGCTTATTTTATTTTAACAATATAGTATGTAATACATAGAACATACAAAATATGTGTTATTTATGTTATTAGTAAGGTTTCCAGTCAACAATAGGCTATTAGTAATTAAGTTCTGAGGAAGTCAAAAGTTATACACAGGAAGGGGGGGTTGGTGCTTCTAACCTCCCTGTTATTCAAGGGTCAACTGTATTTTGCAAATGCAATATTGAGAAGTTTCTATTACAGTATTCTTTGTACCAGCCAATGAAAGGGACATATTCTGTGTTCATGATGTACTTCCAGGTGTGACTAAATCAGGGCAATTCTCAAAGGTTCTGTGAACCAGAAAACGTTTTATCACCTCAGTGTTAACCCAGTGGTTTAAAACTGATACATCTTATGGAAATTGTCTAGTAATACTATGACCACTGTTTACATATTTAGCCAGGTAAGCATCATAACATGTCATTAAATTACTAAAAGAGATGAGTCTTTATGGCATCAGTAATAGTCTGAAGTAGAATTGCTAAAAGTCTTCTATCTAAAACCAAATGGTTTACATAATCTGAAACCCTAATCTTAGAGTTTATATGTGTGAATATATCTATTTCAGAAAACTTAGGTTGCTTAGTAGACTCTCCTGCAACATTCTGAGAAGTTCTAATTGGAAGTTACTATTGGATAACACTCAGTTATAAAAATGATTTAAATACTTAACTGAATTTTAAGTAGAACACCAGGAGAGAAAAAGATTTAAACAAATGGTCTCTTTTTGTCAAAAATACATAAAACCCTTTGAAATAGTACCAAACAGACTCTTTAAAACATAAATCCCTGAATGCAGTGGTGAACTATAAGTGTGACTGGTTTTGGTCTAAAGTTGAAAAAAGATAATGCATGTTAGCTATTAAATGAATACAATTCTTCCATCATGTAATAATAAAGTTATCATCCACTCTACCTATACAACTTTCAACATTAAACTTTACCTGGCATTGGAAAGGATATTTTTTGGGATATTTTGTGGACAGGCAAGTTTCGATGCTTATGTATAGGGCAAATCTACACCCTGAATTTGTGGATGCTTTGAATGAAGGCAAAAGCCATCAGGTATAAACAACTTGTAGAATCTCATAAGATATTTAATCCTGTTTTCTTTTCAGAAGTAGATGATAAAAAAGTAGATTCTGCAAATGTCACTGCAGTCTTATGTAGAGAATTATCCAGAAACAATATTTTAAAAATATAGTTCAAGTAATCTACCCCAAGGATGTCCTTGGTCACTTAATTTCATTTCCGTTTCCAACACTAAGGTATTTTTTGTAGAATTTGTCTGGTGTGATGAAAATGCATTGCTAGCTCAAGTGAAGCTGAGAAGTCTCAAAAACGTCCATGAATAAATTCCCAACTTCTTGATTAGAAATAGTCTCCTACCGAAAAGACTAGCATGTGACATTAAGTCCATAATTTCTCCATGAGAGAAAAGAAATAAAGATAAATAATCTCTGAATGGACCCAAAGAGGATGGAAGCAAATGATGTCAGATGACTTCTGAATGCATGGAAGATAAAAGAAATTGAATCCCATTATACGATTATTGCTAATGTACACAAGTGAGAGGAAGAGAATAGTAGAGGACAAAGACGGCTCGATGAAGAAGGATGATTTGAGGCAAACACTGTTGAATTGGAAAGAACTAAACCAAACAATGTCATACATCTGCTGCTTAATAAATGAAAAGTGAATGAGAAAGAGCCATGTCAGAAGACAACTGCTGAGCAAATGTGAATCAAACCAAGATAAATAATGTTCAAAGACTTTTACTGAGACCAGCAGGGTGAACCAAGACAGATGATATAAAATATCAATCTATAAATGAAATAGTGACAAAGATCAATGTTTCCAGATGTAAAAATAAACAAAAAAGGGATATTCTGTGGTAGAATTTTGAGAGGTGCAATTACAAAAGCTATATTTAGTGTCTTCTATTGACTGCCTACCCCAAATGTATCCTCTATCCTCCTTCCTAACATAGCTTCAATTTTGTTCAATTAGCTTCTCCACTTCCAGCCAACCCTTCTTAGTCAGGTAAGGCAATAGAAGACCTAATTTCCAAAGACCTTGTAATATGTGATGAATTAATATTTCCTATTCATATAGAACTATACTGGCTATATCATCTCTGGGAAAACTGAGAAATTTTTCATTCAAAATAATTGCTGTAGGGTGTACATGTCTCCCACTGGATATAAACCAGGAAGTGTATTTCTCCAGTAGCTATGTGCAGTCATGTCAAAACCCAAAATAACCAGCTTTAAGATGAAGCCAAGAGTAACTAGGGCAGAGTATTTACACAGAAAGCATCGTTAGCCCTGAATTAACCAATCCGAGCCTTTTAAGGCAGTCTGACTTCGTGAATTTTTCGTTGTTATTTACAATAGAAAGAATTCTAAACGGTAAGTCTCTCACCTGAAGGAAAAATAAACCATCTACTGCCACCCTCGAAAATACACACACAAACACACACACCCACCCACCCACCCCACCCCACCCCCACACACACACTGGTGATAAACCACCCCTATTTGAAAAACAATTGTTTACAATGCATTCTTTCAATTGCTTAACATTCTTTCAATTGCTTAACATTAAGTCTCTTAATTTGGGCTGATTCTTTAAAGCCCACCAGTATAAACTGTGAAATCTACTGCTCAGATGTTTTGAGACAGACAAGAAAATTATTTAGAAATAATCAATTTCTGATTAATATGATCCAGGATATCCCACCCACTAGAAGATGACACTGTTACATCTACTAGGAGCTAACCACCACTCCTTCTTTCAAGGTTTTGATTGAGCAAAGATTTTATTTGAATGTTTATCTCATACACTTAAGCAACCAAAGTTATATAAAGAAAGTGATTTCTGAAAAAAAATCTTCAGAATCTTATTTGTCTATATGCCATATGATGAACTATCTGTTCATGAACAGAAATAAATCTCAAGCCAAAGCAATTTTGAGAAAGTAGAACAAAGCTGGAGGTATCACTATCCCAGATTTCAAGATACACTACAAAGTTGTAGTAATCAAAACACTATGGTACTTGCACAAAAATAGACATATAGATCAATAGAACAAAATACAGAGTCTGGAAACAAAATCGCAACTTATAAGGTCAATTAATCTATGACAAAGGAGGCAAGGATATACAATGGGAAAAAGACATTCTCTTCAATAAATGCTAGGAAAACTGGACAGCTACATGCAAAAGAATGAAACTTCCACTTTCTTACACCACACACACACATACAAAACCTCGAAATAGCTCAAAGACCTAAATGTGAGACATGAGACCATAAAACTCCTAGAAGAAAACATAGGCAATAATTTCTATGACATTGGCCATATCAACATTTTTTAAGATATGTCTCCTCAGACAAGAGAAACAAAAGCAAATATAAACTATTGGGAATACATCAAAATGAAAAAGCTTCTTCACAGCCAAGAAAGAGAGCAACAAATTGAAAAGGCAACCTAATAAATGGGAGTAGGTATTTACAAAGACATATATGATAAGGAGTTAATATGCAAAGTATATAAAGAATCCATACAACACCAAAAAATAATCTGATTAAAAATGGGCAGAGGACCTACACAGAAATTACCAAAGAATACATCAAATGGCGGCCAATAGATACATGAAAAGATACTCAACATCACTAATCACCAGGGAAATACAAATCAAAACAGTAATGAAATAACACCTCACACATGTCAGAATGGTAAGGCTGTACAGAAAAAGGAACCCTCATGCACTGTTAGTGGGAATGTAAATTAATGCAGCCACTGTGGAAAACAGTATGGAGGTTTCTCAAAAAATTAAAAATAGAAATACCATGTGATCCAGTACTTCCACTACTGGATATTTACCCAAAGAAAATGAAAACACTATTTCAGAAAGATATATGCACTCTTTTGTTTATAGTGTCATTATTTACAATAGTCAAGATACAAATAAACCCAAGTGTGCATCAGTAGATGAATGGATAAAGAAGATGTGATATATATACACCATGGAATATTAATCAGCCATAAAAATAATGAGATCTTGCCATTTGCAGCATGAATGGACCTAGGCAGTTTTATGCTAAGTGAAATAAGTCAGAAAGAGAAAGGCAAATACTATATGATTTCACTTATATGTGGAATCTAAAAAATGAAACAAGTGAGTAAACAAACAAAAAGCAGAAACAGACCCATAAATACAGAGAACAAAATGATGGTTGCCAGAGGGGAGGAGGTAGGGGAATGGGCAAAGTGGGTGAAAGGAGTGGGAAATACAGGTTTCTAGCTATTGAATGAGTAAGTCATAAGAACAAAAGGTACAGTATAGGAAGCATAGTTAATAATATTATAACAGCATTGTATGGTGACAGATGGTAGCTACACTTGTGGTGAGCATAGGGTAACATATCGACATGTCAAATTACTATGCTGTACACCTGAAACTAATGTAACATTGTCAATTGTTCTTCAATTAAATATATATATATATCATAAATATCTTTCCATAATAAATTAATATAATTTCTGCATAGCTTTCCATGACATGGTAATTTATTAACTGATCCTCTTTTCTTGGACATTTAGATTTTCATTTTTTCCTATTTCTCACAATACTTCCATAAATATTCTTTTAAAAATTTTTTTTTTAATTCCAGTTAGTTAACATACAGTGTAATATTAGTGCTCATCACAACAGGTGTCTTCGATAAATATTCTTATATCTCACATACGTCTACCTTTTCTGCTGAGGGATACATTACTTACAAGTACAATTCTTGGATGAAATGACATTAACTACAAATATATATATTTTTAAGCTTCCAAAAAAAGGGAAATAAATCTTAGCATAGGCTCATTGCAGGAATCTTGGAGTACACCAATACCTTCATATTCTTTAGATTAAAAAATTGAGGCATACTCTAGGAAGTTTCCACAATTTATCAGTTATACTATTCTCTTTCATTTACTTTAACCACACCAATATCTGACAGTTTATGACTTTATTTAACTTTCCTTTTCTTTGGAGTTACGGTGAAATGTAAAGAACCTTTGCTTAATTAGAGACAGAAGGTTTTGCATGCGATCCCATTTCTACCATCCTAGCAATATAATTTTCAGGAAGTTTAACTGGAAGACTCCCAATCTATGACTCCTCTTCTGAACTCCAAATTCATAATTCTAATGAGCTGGATAACTTCAGGGAAGAAACTAATTTCCAGAGCCTTAATTTCCTCCAGTGACTTGACAACTTTACAAAGTTTCACCAGGTATCAAAAAGAACATGCAAATGTCATCTGAAAATTGTAAAGTTCTATTTAGAGCTATGTGATTATTATGAAATACTTCCTTGAAGCTATATTTCCTCTTTTTCTCGGCTCTGATCACAGATTGGGTTCTTAGGAAGCACATGCTGAGTGGAGTTTGGAGTGCAATATTTTTTTTTTTTTTCCATGAATTAATACCTGTGAAGGGAAGGAGGAGGAAGTGAGATTGTGCAGGAGAACCTCAATTGCAATGCAGGCCTGCCTGACCCAGTCTTGGCCAACCATATGGAGTACAGGAGGCTCTATAATGAGTATTATCTGTTGCAAATACCCTCTGTATCGCCAAAATGGCAGATGTCTGCATGTTTGCCTTGTCCAGTCACTATGTTTGAGCTATTTTTGGCATGTTGTGACCTCGGGTAGACTAGCTTTCTGAAGCTCAGGTAGATCTTGAAGAAGCTGACAGCTGAAGGATGTCTTCTGAATGCTTGCCCACAAGAGGACACCTTCTTTTGAGGAGGGGCTGAGGGACACATCACCAAAATATACCTCTTACATAAGTTTGTTATATCTTCTATATTCTCTGACATCCTTGATACAGGTCTCTGCAACTGTTCAGTCTGAGTCTTTAATTTCTCATTCTTTGTTTTCTTCTGTGAAGGTCTCTTTCACTTATTGGGTTTGAATTCCCGACGAAGATGACTCCTAATCTATGTCTGCCCTCTTTCTTGGATTCCAGTCCATATTTTAGTAGTAGTGTAAACACCTTAAATTTAATAGTTCCTTCCCATCTCTTTCCAATTTCTACCCTTATCATCTAAATTGGCACCAAATACCAAGTAAACGGCCCAAAGATCATATCACCCCATGTTCTTCTGCCTCCATCTATACTTCCCAAAAAATTCTTCCTGCATGAATTTAATTTTCCTACTCATTAGCTTGACTTAGATGACCTTTTGGATTCTGATCCAAATCTTCACATTCCAAATTTTCCTAAAAAAAATTCTCCAGTCTGAAAAAAAAAGTCTCCAGTTTGATCAATCTGGTTCAGATTCACCTAGAACACCCATAATTTTATATTTGCATATTGGCTCTTGCCCTTTTTTTTTTTTTAAAGTAACCTCTATGCCCAACATGGGGCTTGAACTCACAACCCCAACATCAAGAGTCTCATGCTCTACTATCTGAGCCAGCCAGGGACCCCATTGCCCTTCTTGTTATGTGAAGTCTCTACACATTCTTCTTTTAGATAACTTTTTTTCTTCATTATCCACCTTAAAAATGCATTTTTGATGCATATTTACCCTTTCAATTTTATATGATTCCTTAATCCTCTAAATGTTGATGACATTATTTTTAGTATTCATTTGAAACAAATAAAGAGTATTTTGATTTTGAAATCAAACTCATATTTTAATAATTATAAAAATTCCTGTAGGGTAATTATAGACTGCATATTATATTAGGTCTCAACATTCTAAATTGGGGGGGTAAAAAGTCAGTGTACATGTACAGAGTACAATCCAGTGGGTAGAGAGACAATCAATAACCAGATAAACATAATATTGCTATTATGTCATTAGAATGATATGCTTTTAGTACTCTGAATGTACATAAGAAGGAAATTTGACATCATCAAGAAGGCCAGAGAAAGCTTCCCTTAGGAATTAACTATTGAACTGAAGTCTACATAATAAATAGGAGTGAATTAGTTGACAACGGTAGGAAAGAACAAGGGTAGAGAAAATCATGAATGTAAAGATACTGTAATAGAGGATAGCATGGGACTTAGGGGGAATACACAAAAGGTTGGTAGAAATGGAAGAGCAAGAAAACTAATATATGAAATTAGTCTGCATGAATAGGCAGGAGCCAGTACATGGAACACTTTAGCAATACACCCAAAGTTTTTGTTTGGTCTTAAACTAAGGGTACTAGGAAGCCAGTGGGAAATTTTAAGTAGGGGTATAATAGCAGATTTTCAGAGTATAAGTAAAAATGAAACAAAACTCCACTCACATCATCTCTGGCTCTGATATGGAGAATAGACTGATGGGGTACAAAATGGACCTGAGAATACTCTTTAGGAAACTATTACCTTGTATCCAGCAAGAGACAATGCTATCATGGCTTAAGAGTGGAGGTAGTGGAAAGAGAGGGATGCAATGCAGGTAGATTTATGTTTGTTTTTGTTTTTTTTAAGATTTTATTTATTCATTTGACAGAGATAGAGAGCACAAGCAAGGGGAGTGGCAGGCAGAGGAAAAGGGAGAAGCAGGCTCCCCACTGAGCAAGGACCCTGATGCAGAACTCTATCCCAGGACCCTGGGATCAAGACCTGGGCTGAAGGCAGATGCTTAACCGACTGAGCCACCCAGGAGCCCGATTTATGTTGTATTTAGAAGGCAAAAGCTCTAGCTGTTGGAGTTCAGGTGGCTATGGGAGTTGGGGAAGTAGAGATTCATGAAGGCGATACATCATGAAGACCAGTATAAAGACCCAACCAAAAAAATGATTAGGGTTACAAAGAAGATCACGAGATAAGATGTATGCTTGTTAAGTATGAGATGCCTTTATGTCCTACAATAAGAGATTTTAAGTAAGGCCGAAGAAATGATTAGTATGGAGCTCAGAAGAGAGATAAAGCCTGGAGATGTAAATTTAGGAGTTAACTACAGGCAGAAACAAAATTTCAAAATTCAACTGCCTTATTACTGTGAAACAGTGAACAAATATGGCAAACGAATGCATTCCCTAAATCTATGTTTCCTTATGCTTGGACATATGGTCATGTAGCTAGTGTTATGCTTTACAGACCCTCCTGTATCTAAGTGTAACCATATGAATAAATCCTCACAAACAGGATATGACAGAATCAATGGGGCCAACTTCTAGGTGGTTTATTTACTTACTTACTTATTTATTTAGTTTTTCTTCATAAAAATACTTGCCCTGAACTTATTTATCCTCCTCATTCGAGGGGCTGAAATTAAGTACAGGGAGTAATAGAGCTGACCTGTCACCCATTGCTGAGATCCCTGAATGACTTCCTGGAACAGAGCCTGCTTACCTGTCACCACCCTTTTAGAGAAATCAACTTTTATCTTGTTGGATCCCCTGCAATTTTGGATCTTTCAGTCACACCCGTTTAGTGTTTCCTTAAATTTTCAGGTGCTCACTTATAATATAATGAACCTTCTTATTTAGAGAAATGTATAGGTGTAGGCAAACTGCAAGTGAATTTTTTAGTTTATGGCACCATGAAAATAATTGTTTATACTTATATCAGTTCTGCAAGTTAGGTTTCATTATTCCTACTGTATACATAGTAAAGTGAAATTCAAAGAGTTTTAGTCAATTGCCTAATTCACAGAGGTGATAGGTGATCCAGGATTTAAATACAAGCCCAACTCCAAAGATGACAATGTTTCTAAGACTTCGTGTTATGGGTTTATATCTCTAACTGTTCCAATACCTGGAGTGTCAGTACTACGTCTTTTACTTTGTATTTTCCTGAGTGCCTAACACGAGGCTTCACACATGGTTGGAACTCATTAAATATTCATTTATTTCCTTAGAATACAAGCCTAACAGTCCAACTAGAGAATTCACTTCCTTCCATAAAATTCAGCGGTGAGAATGAGCCCAAAGAGACTTAATTTTATTTCAGAGAATCTATATCCGACATTACATCATTATATATTATAATCATAGTTTACTTGCAAAAGGAAGGCTCTGTTCTAATCCGTCTGAACTCTCAGCTTTTCCCATCTTGCTCAGGCATGTAAATCAGCATGTAAGCAAACAAAAAACTTTCAATAACCTACATAGTTGTACTGTTGTATTATTTTTTCCGTTTTTATTTTAACCAGCCGGCCTCATTCCCAAGGACCACATAAGCACTGAAATCAGCATTTCTCCAAGCCACTTACTCAACAAAAATAATTAAATAAATGCTCATCACCTTTGAAAAATAACCATTTTAAAGAGTAAATCATTTACATACTTATTATTAATATCCAACCACTGTGTTTATTGGAATTATTATAATTCCATGTGGGACTGCTGAAAACCTTTCGGTATTAGATTCTGCATGTTTACTCATCTTGACACCCCTTTGCTTTCATTAGTATTCATGTAGCCTTGTAAATGGAGAAATAAGGTAATGAAAACTTAGCCTAAATCAGATCCATATTCACATGGGCAGGCAGGGACTAGGAAGTTCATTTTGGCTGAACATACAAGCTCTCTGATTTGCTTCTTTATTAATGTTTTCCTTGTAATCATTAATATACTTTTATTGCATTCTGGGAACAATGTGGGAGTTAAATATGGTCGTTAAATAAATCGAGGCATGTGGTTCAGCTTCCCTGCTACTGTACAGATGGCAGGAGGAAACACAGAAATAGATGTATAAATCACACGCGTGCAGTCATACCTGCTTCTTTATGCCAATACCATGACTTATCAACAGTTCGCAGTTGGATATTTAGGGGACTTTCTTCAATAGTGTACAGTGAATTAGCACATCCTTTATACCCAATTACTATAAACAAAAAGGTGTCTGGTAAACAACACACAGAGGAAACAAATGATTGCCTATATCGTTTGAACACTGATGGACGTTGCATTTGATATTCTTTCACTTTTCCATTTACAAAAAATGTAGTTGCTTTTCCAACTTACACAGAGTGTCAGATATTGCCTGGTCAATAATATGAGTGGCATAAAAGAAACGAAATTCATTAGCAGTTTCAAAGAATAATTGCAATCAATTGGTATCTTTATATTCAAGTTGTAGAATGATACTGTGTTGGTCTTATACAAACACCCTCATTTTATCCTCTTAGGCCAAAGATTAATTCAGAATCATATGGTATGATTCCTCTAGTAAGAAAAGTTACCAATAGGCCCGAACTCAGTTCCTTTTATCAATTAGATTAAGACCACTTTCTTATGAGAAGATCCCAAGAGACAACAGAATAACAGTTTAACTCTGGCAAGCCACCCTCAAAACCCATGAACTTGGTAAAATGTAGCATAATATTTGAGACTGCACAAATCCAAGGAAAATCATCAGTATATCAACTAAAAAACAATAAAACAAATATTAAGACTAATAACAATTTTACTATTATTGAACACTTTCATATCAGTACTCTTCTTTGTGCTTTATATATACTCAGATTTACTCATTAAATCCCTAAAATGACCAAAGGGGTAGGTAGGTACAATTCACATGCCCACCCCACAGCTGATGAAATCAAGGACAGAGACCTTCACTGATTTTCCTTGAGCTAATAATTGATAAAACAATGATTTAGACCATATAGTCTGACTCAAATTTGTGTTCTCATTCACTCTTTTATTGTTTTTTTTTATTAACATATAATGTATTATTTGTTTCAGGGGTACAGGTCTGTGAATCATCAGTCTCACACAATTCATGGCACTCACCATAGCACATACCCTCCCCAATGTCCATCACCTGGCCACCCCATCCCCTCCCCCAGCAATCCTCAGTTTGTTTCCTGAGATTGAGTTTCTTATGGTTTGTCTCCCTCCTCAGTTCTCATTCACTCTTACATTTCCTTTCCTTTCTACACAGTGTGCATCCTACTATCTCAATGATTTCAGTGACAGCTATATCCACAAAGAGCATATATCCAAAGTTTTTCATAATCTACTATGAATTTGAATGGCTGTACAGATAATCACTAAGAACATAAGCAACTGTACAAACAGATGCCGTAAGATCTAGAATCAGAATCAGGGATGCATTTTTCAGTATACACTGGATTTTGAGACTGCAGATACGGAACTATTAGGAAGGGAAAACTTTTAAATTAAATGCATTTGGGTGTGTGAAATTTTGACAACAAAAAGAAGTCTTCCTTCTCCCTTAATGGGGGCAATGACAAAACGTAACCACAAAGTGCATGAAAAGTAAAGTAGAGAAGAAAAAAAAATTTTTTCCCTCTTTTTTGCTCATAATGGCTTTTTTAAAAATAAGAAGGAGAAGGGGAGGGAGACGAAGGAAGAAAAAGAATGCACGCTGATGAAAATATAGAATAAACACTAAACCAAATTGGTTGTTTAGTAAAGAAAGTATTTATACTTCATTATGTTGGCCTGATCTAAATGCAAATGTATTAGGAAAATAAAACTTAACATATTTATTCAAAGAAACTCATATAAAAATTTTTCAAAATATATTTCCGTGATGTATATTTAATATACATACATAAATCTATCCTATCCATATACTTTAAAAGTGCAATCACAACATAGCTGACAAATGGAATGGTAAAAGTACCTTTCAGTCTATTGCTTTCAGGTATATTTCCACCTTCTGCTTTGAATGAAATATTTGTAAAATAAGAATTTGAACAGCAGAATTCCTTTAAAAATCTGTGCCCATGGATGCACTCAGAAATATATACATATATTTATGTATTTAATGTGTGCCTATTATGTATATACGTATATGACATATATACAATCCTATTCTAAAAATATATGATATATCTATATCTATATCTCTATATATATACACACACACAGGCAATCCTATTGTAAAAATAGGATATGCACTTATACTTATCCTCATGTACTGTTGATTCTAGTTGTCTTACTTAAGACCAGGAAGATAGGCAATGAGTTTAAATCAGTGACAGCTAAACAAGACTGGGTAGATAAGAAATATATGTGGCATTTATAAATTCTGTTTTGAGATACACTTTTCCTTTCCGAAATCAGAAAATATTTTTTTGACTTTCCTTATCTATCTCATGACCACTGCTTATCCTGATTCTTATCTACAAGAGTATTTCAATGAAGCACACAAAGGCTATCTAGCTATTTTTCATTTATTTTGGCCATTGTAGGTCCAACAGGGAAAGTTGCATATAATGGAAAGAACCCTGGATTTAGAATCAAACCATCTGGAAATAAAATTCCAACTGGAACAATTACTAGCTGTGTGATTTTTCAAGTTATTTAAAATATCAGAGCCTTGGTTCCCCTCATATAAAACAGCAATACTTTCTACATCTTAGCACTATTGTGAGGATTCTCTGAGATGAAGTATGTAGAAATTTAAAAGAAGCTTTTTTTCAGACAGATGATGTTGAATAAATATCCACTGACCAAAATCCAAACTAAATAACTATTTATAAATGGTGTTAGATTTCACTGTTTGAATTAAAAGTTAGCTGTTTCCATTTATCAAAGTGCTGGAAAGCTTTTCATATTGTGATGCTAGTGTCTCTTGTGAAGATTCAATGTGCTGCTTTCTCTTATTCTACTTTTGGGTCTCTGTCTGTATTGGACCTAATGAGTGTCGGAAATACTGTCCACTTCATGCCTTTTTATTCTAATAATTCTGCATTCACCTAACATAGGAAGTTCATCAGGCCGCTTTTCTTCTTTGCCACTCTACCTCATGGGCAAATTACTTTTGACTTGCACTTTTTATTAAAAATCTTAAATCAGATGCATGCTTCCCTATTGTTCTATACTAGGCCTTTGGCAGGGCTGCTATCCAGAATCTAAATGAAGATTGAACAGTTAAACAAACATTACTGAGAGCTGCACATTTGAAACCACTCTTAGAAACACAGTAGCAGAAATGCTTTGGCAACATGATTTATAACAAAAACAATGTCAGAATAAAAGTAGAAAACAAAACTTTAAGATCAAAATTCCCCCTTATGATAAACTAGGTACAAGCAAAACCGAAAGAGAATATGGAATCAAATTTAAAAAAAAAAGAAAAAAGAGAAGAAAAGAAAGAAAACAGAAATAAAAGAAAATTTGAAACTTCTTAATAGCAAATGGCTTTTTAGAAATGGTACTCTCTTAGTATATGTTTATGTGCATTCTCTGCCAAACTTCAAAAGCACAGCATACTTTTTAATGCTTTTGAAGTCAGATCAGTGTTCAGGAATGGTTAGAGTGTGGCCAGAAGCAAAACTGCCACTTTGTTGTTGTTTAAAAAAAAAAGTGCAGAAGGCCACAAAGGTACATCCCATTAAAGTAGTTTGGAAATTTTTCTAAATGAAGAATTTTATATAGGTCCTTTAGGCCCCACTCTACTGAAGCAAAAGGCATAAGCAATTAAATATGACACCTCATACTATAGTCATAGAGGCTAAGGACACAATTTTAAATTATTAAAACAAAGCATATCTGGATCAAAATTACACTTCGTTAACAGTCCCAATAAACCTTCCTCCTATTTTCCACTAAAATGTCTTTAAAGTTTCTAGAAAAGATGAACACATAAAAAACATCATGGAAATAGTGTGACGGTCTTCCTAGAAAAATTCCCAGAAAGAACCCAGGGCCTATGCAATTTAATAGGAAATTTAAAACATTCAAAGATGAGACATCTGAAATACTTATCCAGACACAGAGCAACCTTGATCATTTGAAAGTTGTGGGGAGGGGCGCCTGAGTGGCTCAGTCACTAAGCATCTGCCTTCGGCTCAGGTCATGATCCCAGCATCTTGGGATCGAGCCCCATATATTGGGCTCCCTGCTCAGTGGGGAGCCTGCTTCTCCCTCTCCAGCTCCCCTGTGCTTGTGTTCCCTCTCTCGCTATCTCTCTCTGTCATAAACAAATAAAATCTTTTCAAAAAAAAAAGTTGTGGGGAAGATATTTGGATTTGGTTCATTCACACAACACATACTGAAAACCTATCATTTGCCAGGTACTTCCTAGGCAGTGAACAGAACAGATAATGTCCTGGTACTGAGGGTTTGCATTCTGGTGAAGGGTGGCTGAAAATAGTCAGCTCTTTGAGCAAACATGCAACAAACAGATACAGCTGTTCCAGTGAGAGTCATTCAATGAAATCCCCTAAATATTGTCCCAGAACCCACTTTACTCAATGGTCACTGATATTCAACTTGAGAACTTTTAGCATTTGTCCACGTTACAATGTCCCTATTTTGGAGACAGGGTTCTCCTGAGCCTGCTACAGGGATATTCTTTTGTTGACCAAAATCCTATTCTTCTGGTTTAAAATTATTTTTTGTTTTTCAGTTATTAATAAAAACTGCATATCTTCTAATACCACTGTCCAGTCAGCAGAGTATTGTTTTAATGGAGAGTACGGAGGTAAGAGATTGGGGAGACAAGGGGACAAGTTTGTATGTCCCATTTGCCCTCTGGTACACAAAGAGAGCTGATGTTTATTGCCTTACTTCTTAAGCTTCAATTACAAAGTTAAAAAAAAACCTTAAAATGTATTTCTTTTATAATTGGAAAAATTAAAACTATTGGATATTTTCATAATTATTATTTTATATTTCAGTTACATTTCATAGACATTTGCTTTTATTTCCAAAAGCAATGCAAAGGACAAACAGTGGGTATGTTCTCCTACTAGTTTTTCAGACAGATAACATTTGTAAAATATTTCAAATAAAAAATTAAAGCTATGCAAAAATGTAAGGTCATTCAATCTGTATGTTAACAGATAACAACTATTAAATAAATACATGGTACAATATTAAAGTTTTGCTAATAAAAAAATTGCAAAATAAAACAAAATTACACTCTGTAGCTTAAATGATCAAAATATATCCTTTAATTTTTAACTTAGCTGTTCCTATTTGTGAAGCTATTAAAACCACATACTGTTGATTAGAAGTGCAGCTTAACATAACACTTGAAGAAAGTAAAATCATTCAAATTTCATTCCTTTGATACTATAAATCTATTTTCATTTTTCCTAAAATAAGTATTTTAAAAAGAAAAATAAACAAATGTATAAAGGTACTGCTACATTTATAAGAAGAAAAAAATGTACAACCTAAATATTTAACAAGAGAGAGAATGGCTAAGTAAAAAATTTCATGGGTATCTATTAAAATAATAACCATGTAGAGACTACAGAGTAACATGGAAAACTTTTATAAATTACAGGTAAAATTAACTATATATGAATGTATGCTCATATATGTACGTATATGTTCACACACATAAATTTTAGGTGAACATGATGCATGAAAACTAAAGCATAGACACATGAAAATATTTAACTTTCAACAGAACATAGTTATGGGTGATTTCTCATTCTATTCTTGCCTTTTATCCCTGTTGCTATATCCTCAGAATGTTTATATAATTATACTTTATTAAAATGATAAAACAAACGTCAATTTATGCTAGCTTCAGGGCCTATACTCTCTATTCCCTCTCTTGGAATCCTCACCCCCCAGATACCCATATGGCGTTGTCACTCACCTTCTTCAGGTCTTTATACAAAGGTCACCCTCTTAGTAAGGACTGCCCTAGTCATCCTGTTTAAAATGGCAAATCTTGCTACCTGCCAAAGGTTCTTACTTCCACTTTCCTTTTGAAAGTTTTCTCCTTAACCCTGATCACTGTGTAACTTATTATCTGTTTCACTCGTTTGTCTGGTTTATTTTTGGTCTTCCACATGGGAATATGAGATAAAATCTGTACTTCTTAATCAGGAAAAGAGGGCCCTACATGATCTTATCTTGGTCTACTTTTCCAGATGCACATGTCTCTAAAACACCTTATATCCTCCATTCTGGTCAAATATTTTGGAAATCTTCAAAAAAAAATAAGAAGAGTTGAATAGAAGAATCTCTGGATAGATATTTTGTAGAATACCTCTAATAAGGTGTTAACTGCTGAATCCAGTTGTAAGTATGTTCATCATTTTTTTTCCCCCATTGGCTTTGTAGGTTTGAAATTTTTCATGTAAAATGCTGGGGGAAATCCCATTAAAGAAATGTCATGTAGAGAACTTATTTTGACCTGACAAGAACAAACTAACTACAACAATATTGGTCTGGCCAACCAGGGAGACATGAACACTGATGGTATCTTAGCCAACAGTAAGAAAATGATGCTATTAGCTTTTTAAAGCATGATCATTTAATAGCTCTTATGGTTTTTATTTATTTACCTTTAAAGATTATATTTATTTATTTGAGAGAGAGAGAGAGAGCATGAGTGGAGGAAAGAGCAGAGGGAGAGGGATAAGCAGACTCGATGCTGAGGGCTGAGACTAACACAGGGCCCAATCCCATGTCCCTGAGATCGTAACGACCTGAGCTAAATCAAGAGTCAGGTGCTCAATGAACTGAGCCACCCAGGTGTCCCACTTGAGATATATTTTTTTTGAGAACTCATCTTTTAGACAAATATATTGACATTTTTAAAAAGATTTATTTGTTTTAGAAAGAGAAAGAGAGAGCATGTACAAGCCGGTAGAGGGGCTGAGGGAGAAAGAGAGAGGAAGAGAAGCAGACTCCCTACTAAACATGGAGCCTGAGGCAGGGCTCGATCCCATGACCCTGAGATCAGGACCTGAGCCAAAATCAAGAGTTGGATCCTTGGGGAGCCTGGGTGGCTCAGTCGGTTAAGCATCTGCCTTTGGCTCAGGTCATGATCCCTGCGTCCAGGGATTGAGCCCCACCTCTGGGCTTTCTGCTCAGCAGAGTCCGCTTCTCCCTCTCCCTCTGCCTGCCACTCTGCCTGCTGTGCACTCTCACTCTCTCTGTGTCAAATAAATTAATAAAATCCTATGGGGGGGGGAAGCTGGATGCTTAACCAACTGAGCCACCCAAGTGCCCCTATATTGAAATATTTAATGGAGGAAGTGCTATTGCGTCTAAGACAAGGTTGAGGAGAGAATAGAGGGTAAAAGATAAAATGAGTGTTTGCTATATACTGATAATTGAAGGAGCTGGGTATTCAACACCTTGGGGTTTAATTTGCTATTCTATTTTTGTGTTCATTTGAAAGTTTCCATAATAAAAAAAAATAAACAACACTGATTTTTCTCTTCTTTATCATGTCACACAGAAATCATGCTTAATTCTACCTCTTTTGCAGGACTACAAGTACAATTATTGTATCTCCAATCGCTAGCATAGTATCTGGAACTATGAAGTAGAGACTCAGTGAATAGTCATCAATTACTGAATTTGAAATATCAACAGCAGTATAGCATTATAAATATTAATTGATGTTCTAGTAAAGCTACTTCAAAAGTTTTCATTCTTCTCTCATTAAGTAATACAGATGGAAGTCACTTGGCTGATTAAGACTATTAATAATCCTCAGAATTGTCTGTGAGTGTAAATATGTTACGAACCATTACATAAGGTTTTTAAAATTCTTGTCCAATACTTTTCGCAATGATTCTTTGACTTCATAATCACTGTGTTAGCTTTCACAACATATCTTTACTAAGAATCAATTAAGTGGTTCTCTATACTTCTCTTGATAAAACTAAATTTTTTCTCATGTTCTCCTTTCTCTTTTCCCCACCTCCTAGCTAAGCAGGTATACACTATTGAGCTGCACTGGGAAAGTCAGAGTTGCACTGGGAAAGAAAAGTGCTGCACTGGGAAAGAAAAGTGCTGGTTCCTTCCCTCCAAAGCTACAAATGATCAACTATCCTTCTACTTCCTGGATCCAAAACAGGTGCCAGAGTTCATAGAACAAAGAATTATGTTTGACTCTCGGAAGAATTGCTTCCTGATAGAGTTGCTACTACACACACACAGTGTGTCTTTATAATGCATTTGACTCTGTAGTCTCTGAGTTCTGCTATACGTTCTGCTCAGTAAATACCTGAAGCCTGCAAAAGAAACCATGCCTGAGTAGCTCTAGGGAAGAAATATAAAGCAAATTATGCAACTGTATCATCACAAATGCTACAGCATGGACAAGTTACATTAGTCAGCCTTAAGGTACAGTTGATTGTTGATGTGTACAGTTGGTTGACAGAAGATTCTGATTTTTTTTTCAGAACAAATAAAGTGTATAAACCTTTCTTTAGGTCTGTGCGGTTAGAATGGAAAATTCGAAAATAATGTTGTTAGAGAAAAGAAAGTTGCTTAAATCCCTGTATGACAAACAAATTTACAGCATGTAAAACTTCCTGCAAAGTATGTTATTTCACTTTTAATTACACATTTCATCATTTGCCTCAGATGTGCAGTTTTCTAAGACATATAACTTTAGTCTCTCCAAGTAAATCAGGAATTAACTTTATAGTGCTGAAAACTAGAAATTATAGAACCAGATGATTAATGAAAAACAAGTAGTGAGCGTCAATACAAAACCTTTATGACCTTCCTTACATTCATAGGAATGCTTCTGAAATGAGTTCTACTCTGAAGACCTTTATAAATCTCTAGTGAACAAACAATTGGGATTTTTATTTGGTTGCTGGCACATTTTAGAGACTTATGGAATGAAGTGTGTTGTCTGTTTTCTCAACTGAGCAATTCATAAAAATGTTCCTTTTATTACCTCCCCTTCAAAAAAAAAAAACAAAACTCTAGAGAGCTGAGCTTTATATTTTCATTAAATTATAACTGGGAAAAATTATCTCTGTCTTAGAATAGCAATAGTTAACATCTAGATATTTATTAAATATTTAACATCTTTCCTTATTCCACAAATGGAACTATATATGTCTAAAAATTTAAAAATATATCCCATTCATCCCTGGATCCTGTCAAATGACCAAATGTTCAAATCAAGCATGACTGATTACATTTTCATTTTTAATCAGTGTTTGATATTTTATAAACACAAGTATATGTGATCCTATCATTATATGTGTGTGTATATATATACATATATGTATGTATGTATACACATGTGTGCATACATACATATGTGTGCAAAGACATAAGTCCTTATAGGTAGGTTAAATACAATTTGGAAAAAAATAATTTTTTTACAAAGAGAAATCATTTTTTTACAAATATTATTGGATTTACTATAACAATCAAGAGCATGAAAATGATCACTGTTGGAAAGAAGAAACTTTGTCATCATATGTATTTGTGAGGAGGAAAAGAATTACCCTACACTGAACTTCATATGTTTAAAGATAAGACAAGCTCTTAATGATGGTTTGCAAACTCAGGAATGTGACCATGTTAATTTGAAGTTGCATGTAGTTGATGTAATAATTTTTTTGGAGGGGAAGGAGAATATACGATTTTGCATTCTATAGCCCTATATATTATTTATTACCTTTCAAAGACTTTGAAACCATTGACAGAAGGACAGTAATTTATTCATTTATCATAAAAAAAAGAAAGAATTCACACAAGTGAGGTTGTAGTATCTCAGCCTTTAAACCTATAATGAGTGCATGCAGGAGACTGTAATCACTAGAGCAGGATTCTCATCTGGAACCTTCTGTGAAACTGGATGGAACAAATCTCAACCTTACTTAAGGAGAATTCAGAGGTACAAGTTTAGTTTGTGAGTTTCCTGTCATAATTTCAAGCTGGCTTAAAGATTAAAATTTTCCTTTAAGCTAGAGAAGGTAACAAGTTTAGATCACGTTTGTAGGAAAGCAAAATGTGAAAAGAAGGGAAGGAATGTGGCATCATAGAACACAAAAAGATTAACAGCATTGCTTTCTAATATCTAGAAAGTAATATTATTTAAAATGTTATCTTAAAGGAATAAATATCACTTTTTAAAAAAAAACTACCACTTCTGTATATATAAGCTATGCAGATATATAAGCTATAATATCAATACTGTTACCTAAGAGCATTTTGTAAGTATAGGTCTTTCTGCACATAGAATTGTTTAATTTCTATTTGAGTTGTACTGACAAAGTCATTGCTAAACTTAAAAACATTTTAAAGAAGCTTGCAATTGCAAAAGAAAAATGTTCTACTCTAACCATTTATACTAGTAGTTATTTTGCTTTTTGTCTGAGGAGACTTATTTTTACAATGGGAGAAAATGTTAACAAGTCAAATTATATGTGAGAAAGATGGAGGATGGGGGAGGGAAAGAGAGGGTGAGAGAGACAGAGAGACAGAGAGAGAGAAAGTACAGGAGAATGCCAAAGAGGAGTACAGCGTGTCTGAAGGAAATGGTGTTTCACCATTTGTGATTTGATATCATACTTTGCGATGCCTTTCCCTCTCCAAGGGACCATGACTTTCTGAATTCTTGATGGCACCATTAAACAGCTGTGCAACACTCATTCTGAAACAAAAATGCTCAAGCAGGAACACTAGAATTAACTGTGGAGAATACAAATTAGCTAACAGATTTATTCCTCATCCTGACATAATAAACAAATATTGATGGATTCCTGTGGTGTAATACATCCTTATTCATTGCTTCCCAACTCACTCATAGCTCCTTCATTTTCTCTTCAATGCTTCTAAATGGGTGATTCATCCTATACTTCTCGAAATATTAGTCTGTTTACAGTCTTCAGATAGCTAACAGATTGTATATCATTAAAGTAGTTCTGTGATGGCTCTCACTGTAGATTGTTGTTCTTTAGATTTCTTTGCTTTTTTTTCTTTTGAAAGTTTTTTAAAAAGAAAGGAAAATAAGTGGCATCTTTTTATTTAGCAATAATGCTTTCACTGTACATAGTGGTATGATCTTTTTAATAACTTTCAGGTTTCTAAATACATCTTGCATGGCTAACATATAAACTAATAGAAGTAAAAATCCATAACCCAAATAAGTATCTTTTCCTCCTTTTTTATGCCATATCATAATCCTTCTCCAGTTGTATAGTCAATTTGAATGGAAGAGCTCTATCCATCCTTCTAGTTAGAGCAGTGTTGAGATTGAGAATATGCTCCTATTTCCCTTAGGAATTTTTTTTTGTATAAATGAAGTTCTCACATTTCTACATCATGAAAAAGAGTTGGCACTAGAAATATGTATTATATGGGCCATCCCTGAATGTTTCATAATTCATTTAAGTTAGAACTGCCCTCTTAAAAATTGGAAGGCGTGTCATAAAGGGATAAGATGACACCAAAAAAGGGACATATCCCAAATTATGGAATATTTTCTCATGATTTATATAAAATGTATATATTCCTTGATCTGACATATATATATATATATATATATATATATATATATATATATATATACACACACATATATATATATACATATATATATATAACTTTCAAACTGCTTTCATATCAATAATCTGATTGTCTTTAAAACAACTGTTTTACAGATAAGGAAACTAATGCCCTGAGATATTAAGTAATTTGCTTAAGTCACATAACTGGTGAGTAACAGAGCAAGATATCAGAACCAAATTATTTATCATTTTAGTTTTTATTACGGTATGTTACTAGAGCTTTTGAAAAATCTTCAATATCATATATATAATATAACATATAAATGGCACATAATATATATTTTCAAAAATTGTGAAAATCTAGATTTAAGGATAAAATAAAATTAAGTGGTTTATTTACATTTTAAGAATTTTGAATGCAATCCTTTTAAACTATAAAGACTTTCTAAACCATTTAGATACACGCGTTTCAATGTTTCTGCTACAGTATTACATATCACCATCAGGATTCCATAGTAACTTTCAAATACTGCATCTTGAAGTGAGGGACATGTGTAATTATAATTTATAGGTTAATGACCATTCCTAGCAAAATCAATTTGTTCAGTATATTGATTAGTTTATCTACTCAAAGAGCTGATTTCTTTTAAAAAGACACTTTTTAAAGGGACTAGCTTTATTATACTATTAGCTCTATTATGACATGTAAAAAATCAGTCTTATTACTAGTTTATTTCATTTTATATAATTCCTATGGATTTAAAGAATGCTCAGTAAGAGCTAGTTGACTGAACTGTGCTAATATAGCAATAGGTTTACCATGCCAACCTTGGTTCAAGCCATGATCATTCCCTATCTAAATTATTTCAAGTGCCTCCTAACTAGACTCTTTATTCTGTCCTGGCCCCATTCAGTTTTAATTGCAGTAGCCAGAGTGATGTTTTATAACCCTAAGACTGATCATGTGCCTCTTTTTCACAAAACCTTCCACTGGATTCTCATCCACTTGGAGTGTCAGCCAAAGGTTCTTACCTTCACAGCCTCTAATTAGGTCTCTGCTCCCTTCTCCTATTCCTTGTCCCCTCACCTATTCCAGCAATAGATGCTACTCTTTTTACTTCTCCTGAATATGTTAGGCACACAGCATCATCAGGACATCTATACTTACTGTTCTCTATACTTTGAATGTTCTTTCTTCCCAGGAACCCTTAGGACTCACTCCTTCACCTCCTTCATGTCTTTCCTCAAATGTTACCATCTTATTGAGACATTCTGCGGATACTGCATTTAAAACTGTACCTCCATTATTGTCTTCTTTTTTCCCTATTTTGTTTTGTTTTGTTTTTTTCATCTTAAAGACTCCTGGAATATGTTTTCTTACTTAGTTTTATATTTTCCTCCCTCCACTAAAAAGTAAATTCAATGAGAGCAGAAACTTTTGTTTATTTCTGCATTCTCAACATTCAGATCAAGACCTGACACATAGTATGAACTCAATATTTACTGAGTAAATAAATGAATGAATCTACAATATGGATTTATATAAACATATATTAAATACACACACATTTATAAAATCCAGATATTCTATACATATACAAGCCCTAATACAATGCCAGGGGAATCTACTCATAAGTTTTGATCTGAGACAAAGTTCCAGTCATCATCCTTTATCCTTACTCTGGCTGCAATATGGGGACAAACATTTCAACAGCCGCTGTGTAGACTCTGACAAAATACTTTCTCAGCCTCCCCACTATCTATTGGGCAGTCTATTGTTCAAGTAGTTAGGTAAGGTGGTTCGAAATCCTGCTAAAGTTGTTATAATCCCACTGAACTGATTAGGCTTTTTACCTTTAGAGTTACGCTTAATTGCCATGGTTTGACTCAAATATGATCAGAATTTTCCTAATCAAGACAGCTCATGATTAGCTCCCTCTGTCATTTCAATCTTTATGCTCATCCTCAGAGAAATCCACAGCACACATGCTCTAAGGCAATTTCTCTTACAGAGCAACATCATTCCTTGTGTATCCCCTCAAAATCAAAGGTTGTCTTTAAAGTCCAATAAATTATAGATAATATAGCTCTTGTGTTCCCTGGAGAGTTAGTTCTATCATTGCTGCTCCTCTTTGAACTTCTAAGGTAGGCTCCAAATGCCAAGTCATAGATAATATCTCTGCAACCATAGCATCTGACTCTGGCAGCCATTTCTGCCATTGTCTTGGCAGCCTGTATATTCCTTCCAGGTCCCCTCATAGCCTTGGTGTCTCTATAGGGCTGCTTTCTTGGGTGAATTGGTTTTTTTATACCTCTATAGGTTTTCTAATATCAGGGTCATCCTTTTTTTCTGGACTATGTATGAAAGAAGCAAGCCTGCTTAATCTTGCACATTACCCTAGAGGTCTTGTTCCCAAACTGCCATTCTACCTCCTAGAGTTCTAGCCAAAATTCTGCTCTGTGGGCCAAGAGGCACACATTACATTCTGGGCATGTCACATAAATCTGTCTCCTGCCTTCTGGGTCACTTTCTGGTTTTAGAACAGGCACAGGGCAGCTTGCTTCTCTATTAAATTTAAGTGGTCCTCATCAAAGTGCAGAACCTCTGCTGTGAGTGAAATTAACAGCACATTTGATGCATTGCCGGCACTCCACTAATATGGATTTTTGACCACACAGCCAAGTGAATATGACTGAAGTGTTCAGAAAGTAAACCCTTTATGCAAGTTCTGTTCTTGTGGCCAGACTGGATCAATATCTGTCTTACAGGTTAAGCAAAACCCATGAGGTTGTGACTGTCATTGTTTCAATTTGGGAGTATGATTTTTTTTCTTTCACAGTATATAATCAGTAATGTGTTCATTAAATGCTATCTTTGTACCTAAAACTGTAAGAGACTATTTTTTTTTGTAAGAGACTATTTTTTAACATAATATTAGGTCTCACGGTGTTCTGAGTTTCTTGAGAGATGTGCAATGAACCCAGAGCCCACAGTCAGAAATTGAGACAAGATGAATTGTAATTAAGGCAAAAATCTATGTAAGATTATAAGGGTATCATTATAAGGAGATGTCATTATGGGCTACAATAACAGGAAAGGCTTTATTAAAGGTATAGGATTTGAATAGATCCTTGAGTTGGTGAAGCAGTGAATTCTGAAATAAAGGGTATGTACTCTTGAAATCAAATTAATAATTCCGAGTCTAGTCTGTTCTATTCTGACTTATTCCAGTTTCAAATTTAACCACATTTTCATGTGTACATATCTTTATCACTTCAAACTGCTTGGTGCTTTCAGAGTCCTGTGCTTTCTTACCTTTGCATTTGTTCACGTCCACACATTAATTGTTCATTCCTACTTTTTCCATCTCTTCCCAAACTCAAATTTTTGAAGAACTCTTTCTAGACCATTTGAATCTGAGTGAATTTCTTCTCTCCTTATGCCCATCACATTCACTAATATTCCTGTAAGTCTCCTTGCATTTCACTTGGCAGGACATTCGTTTGGTATTGTTTTCCTCTGACCAGATAAAATTTGTGAGTGTTGGTGTTTCTATTGTTTTTATAGAAGATAGAAAATTTCATGCATTTCTGTAAAACAATACATCCTACGTGTGCAGGAAAAAATAGGAATCTCTTTAGATAATAAGCAAATATAGCTTTTCCCTTTCTAATCATGTGCACACAGAAACATTACATACCTACTATCTTGAGCTTGTTCTGGAAAATGGCTACACAGGATTGAAAGCACAAGGAGATCTGCAAATTGTAGTAGGATAAGGCCACCAGCCCCTGCCTTTTCCTAGTTCTGTTCCATTCTGTAAATGGTGAAGATGAAACATTTCCAGTAACAATGGAATTTTACAATGCCCATTTCTAATACTGTCAAAACTTTTGCAGTCAGTAGTCTTCATGAGGACCTGTTTCCAATAGCAAGCTTCATTTCATCCCATGATAGATAAAACAGAATCCTTCTATTTGTGGAATTATCCCTCAAAGAGGCAATCTCCCATTTTGCTTTTGGACTCAGTCATGGCTATTAAAATCTAACCTAAAATCCTATGGATAGATCCTGTTCTCCTAAATGCTGGGGCATATCAGAGTTCACTCTGGAAAATCAGTCATTGTTTTGGCACACCCAAAGTGTATCAGAACAAAGAAATAAGGATCAAGCATGTAACTTCTTTTACTTTTTTTTCTCCTTTTAGGGCTGAGGTAGATTCTCTAACCTACATTAAGGTGTAATGCCTACAATAAACAAGATGAAGATTCAGCAGCCCCATCCTAATAGATCCTTAGGAGCTATGTCAATGATATTATCATCAATATAAAAATATTTAAAAAGACTTAAAAATAAAATAGGCTTTCTTTTTTGTTAATTTTAAAAGCAGATTAAATTGATATAATAATAAATGAGAAAAAAAAATAAATGAGAAAATACATGGCAAAAAACCCCACAAGTACACACACACACACACACACACACACACACACACACACTGGCTCCATCTAAATAGACCTCATTCATCCCCTCCAGAGCTGACAAAGTTAAGTAGGACAGGCCCCTAGTGGTTACTATGACATACATCCTAGTCTGTATCTTGGCAATTGATACATTTTTCTTGGTATCCTCTCCCTGCAGACTTTAAGGAAGCCCTCCAAGGTTCTGTAAACCCTTCATTTCCATTTGAGGAATGCTCATGTGAGGAAGTCTATAGGCTCATATAATGCTAAAGCAGGAAAGCCTCTACAAGTCATTAAGCCAATTATCACTTAAGAGATGAAAACCAGAGCTCAGTGATGGGAGCGATTTGCCTAAGGTAACCCAACCAATTGATAACTGCCCCTTTTTGGTCTACTGACTCAAAGCGTGGCATTATTCTGTCATTCCTATGGCTGCATCTTTGCAAAATTAAGAAGCGAGTTTGCCTTAAATACTTTTCCGCCCTTTTTCAAAAGCCTAGTGGTTTTTTACACTATATTTGTTCCTTGTACAAATTCCCATATAAGAAATCCAAGCAGGTTCCTATATCTATCTGACATTTACTTCTCTGCTTTTCTTCAAAAATATCTAATTTGGGTTCCATTCCCTCAGGATCTTATTAGGTGACCACATACTCCTGGCCCACAATACCACTCACATCTCAGTAGAGTACAAATGACAATATATCATATCATCTCTAAGTAAGCATCCAGCCTTTTAACAAAGCCCTTACAGAGACTGTGCCTTAATCAAGTATTAACATCACCATGGGAATTTTGAGCCGTTAATTCTCCTGTTTTGTACTCAAATCATATTTTGTCTATCACGAGCATGTAATTATCAAGTTCCTTCTACAGGTTAAACCCTAGGGATAAAGTAATGAATGAGACAGCTATAAATCTTACCTGTTTGGAGTTTATATTATAGTTGGAAGAACTGGGAAATGAGGAGGGGGGTATGCTACATTAGCCAAGGATATTAGAGAAGGCACTTGATTGTGGTAATGCATTTCATTAGAGATCTAAAGAAATGCAAGGGAGGCAATCATACAAAATTCTGGAAGAAGAACATTCTGGAGAGGAAAAACAGAGTCAACAGCTTGAGCTGGGAGGATGCTGGCTTCCTGACTGACAGAGTGAAGTCTGAATGCAAGGACATACGCATAATAAGTGACAGGGGTGCAGAGGGAGGATAGGCTGGATAGAGAAGCGATGTTGAACAGGGTTAGGAGTTTAGACCAGATTCTCATTGTCGTGAGAACACTCTCTTGAATCAGAACAATAATTGTTGGGGAGATTTACTCTTTTAAGAGAGTACTTCGGTTACCATGGAGGAAACAGCATCTAAGAGGACAAAAGTAGAAGTAGAGAATTTATTTAAAGGGTTATTTCAGCAATCCATTTGGGGGATGACAGTGTTTTTGTCTAGGATTATATCCTCAGAAATGGAGATACATGGACAGGGTCATTATCTAGTCTGGAGAGAAATCAACTTCTGTTTTGGGTGGATTGTGCAATTCACTGATATAGGGAAGACAAATGTTATAATAATCCAGATGATTATTTTGTTCACCCTATGGCCACAGACACTTATTCATGTAATGGTTTCTTCCTGAGCAAGCCTCTATAGAGAGGAGAATTATTCCTTGTATAGAATTCACTGGTTCATAAAAATTAGTTTTTTAAAAAGGTATAATACTTATTAAGCATTTGTTATGTGTAAGCATCATGCTAAGCATTTCATATGGGGTACATCTGGTAGTTACTGGCTTTTGTCTGCCAAAAATGTCTCCTCTCTCTTTCTGGTAACTTTCTGATGGTAGTCAGAAGTGGGTACATGACACAGAGAGAAAGACAAGTAAAGTCCTTCCCTGGGATTTTTCTGCTAGAGTTGAAGGGAAGATAGATTCTTCTTTTGGGAGCCCTTCCCCTGACACTTGCAAACACTGAAGAAATAAAGTTGTCATTTTTTAAAAGATGCAAAAATTAGGAGCCCATGGACACAGTTCTGTTGGAAATGAGTTCAGAAATCCCTGAAGACTCACAAGGTTCCCCGGACTCTAAAGTCTTGTGATGTATGAGCTAATTCCAGTCCCCTTGCCAAAGCTTACCCTCGCCACCTCCACATATTTTTGCTTAAGAGAGTTCCTATTCTAACCAACAGAGGTAGGACACACACATCTCATTTCACCCAACAGCAACCAGTTACACTGTAATTATTCTCCCATTTCACAGAAGAAAACACAGAATTAAAAAGCCTAAGTCATTGTCTAAGATGAGCCTAGTTTTCACATGGTGATCTAAGTTCTGAATTTTGGGTCTTTCTCTGCTCAGAGTCGTGTTACTGATAATCTGCATGGTATGATGCCCTGTATCCTAGGTGAAAGGTGGATATGTGTGTGTGTGTGTGTGTGTGTGTGTGTGTGTGTGTGTGTGTGTGTGTAGGGATCAGGGATTGGAAGCAACATAACTCAGTCAGACCTAGGTCCTGTCCTCAAGGACATTATAATTAAAATGTTATGAACATAACATGTAAATAATAATAAAATAAACATGGAATAATTGTTCTAATAGAGGGACAATGAAAGTAAAGAGGAAGGATGATTAATTCTGATCAGGGTATCAGGAGAAGGTCTTTGAACTGGACCTTGAAAGACAAACAGTCCGTTTATTATGCCTCCCCTGTCTATGCAAATTACCTATTATGTAGCTGCTTTATCTCACATCCTCATCCATCGTTCATGGCTCAAATACAAGATTTCCTACCAATTATTATTTTTTTAATATGGCTCACAACCTTGAATCTAAATGTTGTGTCCGTATGCTCCAAATTGAAACTCAAGAAATTATCCAGTTCATTTGATCCATAGAAATAAGTGACAAGAAAACATACTTTGATTTAAGAACAAATTAAACTGATAGTTGTCAAAGCTGTGCTTTACATTATATTGCGAAATGAAATCTCAATTGCCTATAGAACTTTATAGTTGTTTTCCCTAGTCAACTCTTTTTTTTTTTTTCATTTTCCACTGCTAACTACATTTTTTTCCCTTTGCCTTATTTCTGATTCACATTCTCTATTCCAACCCTTTTTCTAGCTCATGCTAACACTCTTGGCTTATTTGGAAATTGCTTCGGGAAGACAGCGCTGTCTGCTCCTATACACTATTACTTAGCACTAAGGAAGGAGTAAGGAGCTCATGAATGAAACTTATTTGGAACTCTTTCTATTCCACATCTGACAGTGTGTGGTTTTCAAACATTAGCATTATCAGTGATTTTTGTTTTGTTTTGTTTCTGTGTGCATTAGTGATTGATAACAAATCTCCCTTGAACATCACTGCACATTTCACACTGCCTGGGGCTCCCATGGGTGACACCATTTCTATACATACGTTTCAGATTGTCCTGAAAGAGTGTAAGACAGATCAAGATATGAATTGCTGGGATGCTTGAGTGGCTCAGTCGATTAAGCATCTGCCTTCAGCTCAGGTCATGATCCCATGGTCCTGGGATCCAGTCCCACATTGGGCTCCCTACTCAGCAGGGAGCCTGCTTCTCCCTCTGACTACTGCTCCCCCTGCTTGTGCTCTTTCTCTCTCTGACAAGGAAATATATATAATCTTTTTTAAAAAAAGATATGAATTGCTTCTGTCATTCCTGAAAACTCACACCTTGGAAGAAAACAGTGCAGACATTCCATACCCTGAATGATCTTTTTGTCTGTTCTCTCTGACTTTTTTGCTACTCTCCTTTTTTTTTAACCTCTCCAAGGCCTTGAATTCCCTCCATCCTCTTATCCTTATTTTGTGTAATATTTGACCTCATCTTCTTGACATTAAGCCCAACTGAAAGATACTTTGAAGACAGGTTCCTAATAAAGGTTCGGAATAAGAAAAGGGCACTGAATGACATCAGGCATTTCCCACTGTATTTTGAATATCACAGTTTCATTTTGCTATCAATTTAACATGAAATTCATGAACAACTAGACTGCTCTGAAGCTTCATTAACAATATTTGGTGGTTGTCAGGTGGCCTTAAAAAAGTTAATATGCCTTTCATAGTCTTTCAGCTTTCAAATTGACAAAATTAATATGTTTTCCCCCTCTTTGCTCATTGCACAAGGAAGCCAGTTGTTTTATAGCACTATATCATTGCAATGAAATAGAAAAGAGTGGGAATTGGATTACTCTGGATCATTTTTTGTTTTTATTTTTTTATTTTATTTCTTTATTTGACAGAGAGAGAGACATAGCGAAAGAGGGAACACAAGGAGGAGGAGTGGGAGAAGGAGAAGCAGGCTTCCCGCTGAGCAGGGAGCTGAATGTGGGGCTCGATCCCAGGACCCTGGGATCATGACCTGAGCCGAAGGCAGAGGCTTAACGATGGAGCCACTCAGGCGCCCCTGGATCATCTTTTATAAATAATTACAATCTAACCCTTCAGATAAGTATTTCCAAATCTCTCAGAAATTATTCTGAATCTGATTATCATATCATTTAGCTGTCGTATTGCAACTGACCAACAAACAATCCTCATGAATTTAGCCCTCATTTCCTATGATGGCCTCAACATAAGTGGCACTTCTTTGTCAGTGGATGAAAAATAAATATTCTCTAAGAAAATTTTCTTCTAAATCTTCCCTAAAAGATTTATTCAGGACTGAAACACAAAGAGGATATTATTTTTGAAAAATCCACAAAACCAATATGCAGTGGAGTCAGCTTTAAATACACACTCCTCCTGGTTCCCTTCTACCCAGCATTTAACACTGCTTAGTATCAGACCCCCCAAGAAGCACTTCCTGACCACCCCCCCTCACCTGGATCAACTTTCTTGTCTCTTGTATCAGTAGGACCCTGTCAATACCTCTAAAACAGTCCCTGTCATAGGATGACGTTCCTATTTAAATACCTCGCCCAAAGGAAATAAAGTATTAGAGGGCAGGACGTGGGTTTTATTTATTCACTTCAAAGAAAATTGCTGACATGAACTTGCTCATTCGTTTATCACATGAAGTTTGTGCTATTAGTCCTATTTTACAGAGAATGAAGTTAAAATTTTGAGCCTCAATCCAGCCATGGACTCAGCTAGTAACAGCAGTTACTGAACCCAGAACTGCCCGACTACAGTCTACACCTTATCTACTACAAGGCATCACAGCTATCAAGGGTCAGAAGGATTAATGCTACTTTGGTCTGGCTGTGATTTGAAGACCGAAGTTGGTAAAACACAAGCCCACGCATCAGATAAAATATTTGTATCTATAATTTATAAAACTCTGATGATTTTATAATAAAAAGACAAAAATCCAGGGACGTCTGGGTGACTCAGTTGGTTATGTGACCCACTTTTGATTTGGGCTGAGGTCATGATCTCGGGGTAGTGAAATCAAGCCCTGCCTCGGGCTCTGGGCGCTCAGCATGGAGTCAGCTTGAGATTCTCTCTCTTCCTCCCCCTCTGCCCTTCCCTGCACTTGTGCCTTCACATGTGCACTCTAAATAAATAAATAAATAAATAAATAAATAAATAAATAAATAAATAAAATCTATAAATCTTAGGGGGAAAAAAAGACAAAAATCCAGTTAAAAATGGGCAAAGGATTTGAGTATACATTTCACCAAAGACAATGTATAAATGGTTATTAAGAATAAGAAACAACATTCCTTGTTATTAGGAATACACAAATTAAGAGGACATACCGTTTTACATCTATGAGGATGGTTAAAATAGAAAGATAACAACAAGTGTTGGTAGAAAGGTGAAAACTGAAATCACCACATCTCACTCATGGGAATGCAACATGGTACAGCCACTTTGAAAAACAGGCAATATCTTAAAAATTTAAACATCAACTTACCAGACGATGAGCATTTCCACCCCCGGGAATCTACGAAAGACATATGAAAATACATCTTAACACAAGAACTTGTTAGTGAATGTTAAAAGCAGCAGCAGTTATTATTCATAAAAGCCCCAAACTGAAAACAATGTAAATGTCCATCACTGGTAAATAGATGAAACGTTGTATACCTATATGATGAATTACTATTTAGTAATCAAGCGGAAGAAAGTATTAATCGTGCTTCTACATGAATGGACCTTAAAAGCAATATCCTAAGTGAAAGAAGCCAGATACAAAAGGTGATGTATTATATGATTCCATTTTTAGGAAATGTCCGTAAATGGCAAACTTATAGAACTAGAAATGAGATAAATAGTTGCTTGAAGCTGGGTGTGGGGCTAGAGTTTGAATGCAAATAGATACAAGGGAATTTTTCAGGGTGGTAGAAATGCTTGAAAATTTAATTGTGGAGATGGTTGTGCAATTCTATATATAATTGTGTGAATGTATTATTGAATCATGCTTAAAACAGTGAATTTTATTGTATGTAAATTACACATTGGTAAAGCTTTACTAGAAATAAGTGTGGCCTCTGGGGTAATTTACTCTTTATGAAGCATTTTCAAGATAAGTCTGTCTTTATTTTTAGCATTAAATCTGCAGAGGGTCTTCCCAGCAAAACCTATTCTTAGAATTCACTTATCTTCCAAAACTATATCTAACTACTGCTATAACTAGGCTTATCCAAACTCGTTCCGTAAAAGGACAGATAATAAATATTTTAGACTTTACAGGCCAGACTGGCTGTGATGGAACTATTCAGTTCTATTACAGAGAAAAAACAGCCACAGATAATACATAATACATAAATGAATGAGTGTCACTGTGTTCCAATAAAAGTTTCTTTATGAAAACAAGCAGTGGCCGGGATTTGTTCTGTGAGCTGTATTCAATATACAGATGCTATAGACTAAGTGACCTCTGACCTTCAAGTAGAACTTGGAGTTACAGTAAATTATATCCTAGAATTTAGAATATGAGGAAACAAAGTCCTCAAAGGATTGTAATTGTGCTTTGTCTACTACTTCTGATCTGCTCTTTGTTAAAAAAAATCATAGGATTCTAATCACGATATTATACACATGAAACTAATATAACATTGTATGTTAATGAGCTGGGGTTAAAATAGAAATTTAAAAAACACATAAATAAAACAAAAAAAAAATCATAGAATTCCAAGGCTAAAATAACAATAGCTATTAAAATTATTGAGGGTTTTCCAGAGGCCAGGTGCTGTTCTAAGAAATTTACATTCATTGTCTCATTTAATCCTATCAAAAACGCAATGTGGAAGGCACAGAGAGAAGTTGTGCTATTATGTCCAAGACAAAGGTAGAGTGTATCAGACCCAAAAGATATACTCCGGTGGTCTAATTGCAGAGGTCACATTTTTCTTAACTACTATGCTGTGCTGCCTTCAACTATAAGTTGGTAACTGTTTTTGAAGAACAAACTGGTCCCAGTTTGTTGGATAGGGATGAGCTCCTTCATTGAAGAAACAAGCAGCTCACTATGATATCTAGAAATTCAGATTATGTGCTACTTTCACTGGGAACTAACAATACTCAACACAAGATTCCAGGTAAGTGGGCTTTGTTCCTAATTAAAGTCCCTTTTATCAGACTAATTAAAAGGGATTTAAGTTCAATTTTTAAAAATACATTGAATGGCAATTTCAATCATCAGAATCAAATTGTCTTCAACAATCTATTACTATTTTCTGTCACATTATACCTTAATGACAGCACTCCCCATCTTCAGATAAATGCTATATACAAAATATTCCAAAACTGTGATCTGCTTTGCTAGAATGAGTGACATTAAAAAACAACACCGAAATGCCAATTTACTCATTTTGTTTACCAAATGTAATCAGGGCAGCTACTTTGCAACTCACAGGAGAAGTGAAGCATTTCTAATTCAACAAGTTAATCCTGTGATTTGAGGGATTTGAGGAGAAAAGAAGGAAGTAGTTAATACACTGCATTAGTAAGACAAGCATCCATGAAAATAAAAGGCTATTAAACTGTTCAAATGCAATATTAAAATGCAACAAGGTTATGGATTAGGGCAGAGTGATTTCAAAGAGAGAGAGAGCTATTTATACTGTTTATAAAATATATAGTGCTAGACAGAGAACCAAGGTAGAAGCCCTAGGATGTAATTCCAATTCCTACAATTTTTGGAGATGCTGAAGCTTTCTGACCTATTATGGCTAGTTTAGAAACTAGAGTAGCCCTAATCTTATGGGGAAAGCTTGTTGGTGAATAAATTGTGACAATAACATGATCATGGAAATTTATAGAGCACTCTTTATGTGTTGGCCTCTTCTCGCCAGGGGATGTCAAAGGGAAGGTCATAAAACAGGGACGAATATCTTCAGTCCTGTCTAAGTGTCCATCATTTCACTTAAATACTTGTTTTGAATCTAAGCTGAACAGACAGTATGGGATAATGGAAAATAGATTGCAATTAGAGCCTGGAGATTTGAGTTCTAATCTTCTCATCTTAAGTAGGCCAATTCTCATCTGTAGCGATAATTAATGGTAAAACCTTTTTTTTTTAAATTCTTAATGTAAGATTAGGCTGGGTGATCTCCAAAAGTCCTTACAGATTTATCATCCCAGGATTGGACTGTACAATATCAACCATGTGCTGTCACAGACTGTCTTGTTTTCTCTATAAAAACTTGAAAACTCCATGTAAGAAAAAACTCCCACTTTTCTCTATCACATTGTTTTTCTCATTACTCATGATGTAGAAGAACAATCAAGTCTTTATTGGCCATATTTAGATACTCTTTAATAATGTTTAATCTCAGACTTACCTTTTCCCTAGCCTCACTAGAATCGATTGATAAATACCAGGGCATAACATCTCATGTTTAAATATAACCTTAGGCAAAGAATTCATCCTGCCAAATAATATCACAAAGACTTTGGAAAATAGCTTTTGAGTGATCTATGGAATTATTTATGAGCATTTATAACCATAGGTTGACCTGGTATGATTTTTATGTTGACATTTTGTCATGCTTAGGAAAGATACATTGTTTTTAAAGTAGATTAAAACAGAACAGAGGGCCCTAATGTCTTAGTTTTCTGTATAGCAAAACTTTTCTTTTTGCATCTAGAGTCATAATTATCATAAACAGTACAAAAATAACATTCCTTATTAACATCCACCTTGAATTATGAAATAAAGACCTTGCCCGTATCCCAAGAGACCCGGTGCTAATCATATTGGGCGATTAATTTTGCAAAAGTTCAACCACCACATAACGCTCTGCTGGCTGAGGGACTGTCAAAGCCACCATGAAAAGATTCCCTTCAATCACCTTGTGTAATATCATTATAATTAAACACCGGCAAAAAAGGAATATGTTGACCAAAGTCTATACAGGGCGATCTAAGGATATGACATTTACCACAGCTTTTCTTTTAAATTGTTGTTCATTTCAGTCAAAAATGTAACCACACCGACATTCCACTTACACAGTTTTACCAAGGAAATTCTGCACTGTATTAATGAAATGTCAACTGCATCTACAACAGTGTGAGGTGAAAAACTTCAGATCTAACAACATTAGGGTCTTGTTATCGGCATGAGTTTCTTTGGATTCTGTATATCTTTTCTTTTTCATTTTAGAGTAATGGGAGATGCCCAGGACAAAAGCATGTGGGATATAAGAGAAACAGAAACAAATGTGACAGTTTTCGGGAGTTGTCAGCAAGTTGTTTCTCTTCCCATTTTCTTCCCTTCCTGTTAACCTTTTACTTGACAACATCAAATAAAAACTTTTTGCAAACACCATTTCAGTAAACACTTAAAAAAAATCTACTTCTTTCTGGCCCCATCAATTGATTATGCTTTCTACCTCTGGCTCAATTTTTCTTATTATATGCTACTACAAGTCAAAAGTTTCTAGAATCTTGCCCCATAATTGAATCTCAGTATCTAAAACTCCAACATTCATAGTTTTTTATGTGTCCCCTTCTCAGTGGACTCTTTGAGAAAGCCACCTGCGAGGTTGTATTTTTTTTTTTTTTTTTTATTAAACTCTTGTTCATTGTTAATAAAGCGACTATTTCTAGGGTCAAAATGTTTTCTTTTACTACTTGAATAGGTTCTTTTTTTTTTTTTTACTAGTTATATTTTTTATTTAAAGTTTTTATTTAAATTCCAGGTAGTTAACATACAGTGTAATATTCATTTCAGGTATACAATATAGTGAGTGATTCCACAATTCCATACCTCACCTGGTGCTCATCACCACATGTGCCTTCCTTAATTCCCATCATTAATTCACCCACCCACCCCCACCTCCCTTCTGGTAACCATCAGTCTGTTCTCTACAGCTAGGAGTCTGGTTTTTGGTTTGCCTCTCTTTTTTCCCCTTTGCTCATTTGTTTTGTTTCTTAAATTCCACATATGAGTAAAATCATACGATATTTGTCTTTCTCTGACTGACGTAGTTTGCTTAGCATTATACTCTCAAGCTCCATCCATGTTCTTGAAAATGGCAAGATTTCCTTCTTTTTATGACTATACCATAAATTCATAAAATATTCATAAAATTAAATGTACATAAAATTATATATATATATACATATATATACATATATATGTGTGTGTGTGTATATATATATATATATATATATATATATTTTTTTTTTTTTTAAACTTCTTGAGGAAACTCCATACTGTTTTCCACAGTGGCCATGCAGCTTACATTTCCACCAGCAGTGCAAGAGAGTTCCCCTTTCTCCACATCCTCTCCAAAACCTGTTGTTTCTTGTGTTATTGATTTTAGTCATTCTGACAGGTGTGAGGTAATGTCTAATTATAGTTTTGATTTGCATTTCCCTGATCATAAGTGGTTTGAACATTTTCATGTGTCTATTGCCCATCTCTTTGTCTTCTTTGGAAAAATGTCTGTTCATGTCTTCTGCCCATTTTTAAACTGGATTTTGTTTTTTGGATGTTGAGTTTGAGGAGTTCTTTATACATTTTGATATTAATCTTTTGTCAGATATGGCATTTGCAAGTATCTTTCCCCATTCTGTAGTTTGCCTATTAGTTTTGCTGACTGTTTCCTTCATTGTGCAAAAGCTCGCTATTTGGATGTAGTCCCAACACTTCTGTTTTTGTTTCTCTTGCCTCGGGACACATATCTAGAAAGAAGTTGCTATGGCCAATGTCAAAGAAGTCACTGCCTGTGTTCTCTTCTAGGATTTTTATGTTTTCAGGTCTTACATATAGGTTTTTAATCCATTTTGAATTCACTTTTGTGTATGGTGTAAGAAAGTGGTCCAGTTTCATTCCTTCACATGTTTTACCAACACCATTTGTTAAAGAGACTGCCTTTTCTCCAGTGGATAGTCTTTTCTGTTTTGTTGAAGATTAATTGACAATATAACTGTGGGTCCTTTCCTGAGTTTCCTATTCTGTTCCATTGATCTATGTGTCTGTTTTTGTGCCAGTACCATACTGTTTTGATTACTACAGGTTTGTAATATAAACTGAAGTCTGGAATTGCGATGCCTCCAGCTTTGCTCTTCTTTTCAAAGATTGCTTTGGTTATTTGGGGTCTTTGTGATTCCATACAAATTTTAGGATCTGTGAATTTTAGCTCTGTGAAAAATGCTGTGGGTATTTTGATAGAGATTGAGTTAAATGTGTAGCTTGCTTTTGGTTTTATGACATTTTAACAATATTTGTTCTTCCAACCCATGAGCATGGAATTTCTTTACAGGTATTTGTGTCATCTTCAAATTTTACTTTTTCAAAGAACCAGCTCCTAGTTTCATTGATCTGTTCAATTGTTGTTTTCAGTTTCTATATCATTTATTTCTGCTCTAATCTCTAATCTTTATTGTTTCCTTCCTTCTGCTGGCCTTAGGCTTTGTTTGTTGTTCTTTTTCTAACTCCTTTAGGTGTAAAGTTAGGTTGTATATTTGCGGTTTTTCTTCCATCTTGAGGTAGGCCTGTATTGCTGTATATTTCCTGCACTTTTGCTGCATCCCAAAAGTTTTGGACAATTGTGTTTTCACTTTTTTCATTTGTTTCGATGTATTTTTTAAATTTCTTCTTTGATTTCTTGGCTGACCCATTCATTATCTAGTAGCACATTCTTTAACCTCCATATATTTGTGATCTTTCCAGATTTTTTTCTTGTGGTTGATTTCTAGTTTCATAGCTTTGTGGTCAGAAAAGGCACATGTATGTCTTCAAAATTCTGTATTTGTTGAAGCTTATTTTGTGACCTAATATGTGATCTATACTGGAGAATGTTCCATGTGCATTTGAAAAGAATGTATATTCTAACGTATTATGTTGGAATGTTCTGAATCTATCTGTTAAGTCCATCTAGTCCCATGTGTCACTCAAATCCATTGTTTCCTTGTTTATTTTCTGTTTAGATGATCTGTCCACTGATGTATGTGGAGTGTTAAAATCCCCTCTTATGATTGTATTTCTGTCAATTAGTTCCTTTATGTTTGTTATTAATTTTTTCATATATTTGGGTACTCCCACGTTGGTGCATAAATATCTACAATTGTTATATCTTTTTGTTGGATTGTCTCCTTTATTATTATATAGTGCCTGTCTTTGTCTCGTTAGACTTTGTTTTAAAATCTAGTTTGTCAACTATAAATATTGTTCCTTCAGCTTTCTTTTGACATCCATTTGACTGATAAATGTTTCTCTATCCCCTCACTTTCAATCTGTGGGTGTCTTTAGGTCTAAAATGAGTCTCTTATAGGGAGCAAATGATGCATCTTATTTTTTTTATCCATTCTGACACCTTTTGTCTTTTGATTGGACCATGTAGTCCATTTACATTCAAAGTAAATATTGATAGATATGTATTTATTGCCACTTTATTACTTGTTTTGTGGTTGTTTCTGGAGATTTTTTCTGATTCTTTCTTCTCTTTCTCTTTTTCATATTTTGCTGATATTCTTTAGTGATATATTTCGACTTCTTTTTCTTTATTCTTTGCATGCTTATTAGTGGTTTTTGATATATGGTTACCATCACATTTGTATCTATAACCTCTTCCACAGATAGCAGTCTATATTAAGTTAATGGTTGTTCAAGTTTGAATACATTCTTTTTTCCCTCTCCTCCTCATGTTGTAGGTATATGTTATTATATTTTATATCCTTTTTTGTGAGTTCTTTGACTGATTTGTATAGAAATATTCATTTTTACTGTCACTTTTGATCTCTCCTTTCCACCGAAATTTTCCCCTTTAATATTTCTTGCATGGCTGGTTTAGTGGTCATGAGCTTCTTCAGTTTTTGTTTGTCTGGGAAACTCTTTCTCTTTCCTTCTATTCTGAATAATAGCCTTGCTGGATAGAATGTTCTTGACTGCAATTTTTTCCCATTCAGCACTTTGAATATATCATGCCACTCTCTCTGGCTTGCCAAGTTTCTGTTGAGAAATCTTCAGCTAGCCTTATGGGTTTTCCTTTGTAAGTTAAGGACTTCTCTTGTCTTGCTGCTTTTAAGGTTTTTCATTTTTCACTACATTTTGCAAATTTAATTATAATATGTCTTGGTGTTGGCCTGTTTTTGTTGATTTTGATGGGAGTTCTCTGTGCCTTGTTGACCTGGATGTCTGTTTCCTTCCCCAGATTAGGGAAGTTTTCTGTAATTATTTCTTGAAATAAATTTTCTTTCTCTTCTTCTTCTGGGACCTTTAATATGAATGTTATGTTTGATGGAGTCACTGAGTTACTTAAGTCTATCCTCATGTTGCATAATTCTTTCTCTCTTTTGTTCAGCTTCATTGCTTTCCATTACTTTGTCTTATATATAGGTCGTTAATTCATTCCTATGCTTCTTCTAGCCTGCTATTCATTGCATCAAGTGCATTTCCAGTCTCATTTATTGCACTCTTCATCTCTGATTCTTTTTTAGCTTTTTTATCTTTGCGGTAAGGATCTCATTGCTATCTTCTATTCTTTTCTCAAGCGCATTGAGTATCCTCATGATTTTTGCTTTTTAAGTTCTCCATCAGACATGTTACTTATATCTGTTTTGCTTACATCTCTGGCCATGGTCTTATCCTGTTCTTTCATTTGTGATAAATTCATCTATATCGGAATTTCATCTGAGTCTCTGCCTTCTTCTCTGTGTTAGAAAACCAGTTATGTCTCCTGATCCTGAAAGTAATGGCCTTATGAAGAAATGATCATGTAGTTCCCAGAGCCTGCTACTTCAGGGAGTGTCCCTGATGTTGCTACATGTGCTCTGTTGCTGTGTTTTGGCTGTTCTATACTTTAGGCCAGTTATCTGAAGAGGCTGTCCTTGCCTGCTATGTGCAGTGTTTGGTCCCTGGCCTGAATGTGGCAAATTTTAGCTAGGTGTGTTCTTATCTGCTTGTGAAATGAGATCTGTCATCTCCACCAGAACTGAGGCCCTGTAAAACTCTCTGGTCTGAAGACATGGGGTGGGCAGAAGTTGTGTTAGTCTTCTGGGGGAGGGGCCTGCCACCCTGGGACATGCATGACTGAGAAGGGCATTTCTAGCAGCCACAGGAGATGGGGCTTGGTGTTAGCAAGTCAGGCAGCCAGTGTAGGCACTGCGCTGCTTCTTGCAGGTGATTTTGTGTTTATGCTGAGGGGTGGGGGAGGGGAATGGTATAGGCCAGCTTCTTTGTTCCCAGAGAGGTGTCTCTCTGAATGCTGACTCTCAGAAATGCACTCTTAGAAGAGGAAGTAATCTCCCCACTGTGTGCCTCAGGGGCTCTTCAGGTCGCTGTTTCCATGCTGTCTGCCCCTGGGTTACCTGTCTTCTCTCAAGGAGCAGTGCAGTGTCCTATGGCCTCTATCCCAGACAAGCCTACTGATCTTTAAATCTCCTGGCTTTAAGACCCTCTGATAAGAACTCATGAAATTCAGCCCCTTTCCTTTTCCAAGCCAATGGCTTTGGAAAAACATTCTCCTTAGGCACTTCCCTGTGTGCTCCCCTCTCTCACCCTTTTCTGTAACCACAGCTTCATCCCCTCTGCAGCAGCTGCAATTCGTCTCTCCCCTAAACCATGTTCCTGCACTTCCTACCTTCTTTGATGTGGCCTCTTGTTTCCTTTAGACCTGTTAGTCTTCAGGTTGATTTCTGGGGTATTTAGGATGATTTGATAGTTATCTATTTGTGTTCATAGGATGAGCTGAGCCTAGGGTACTCCTACTCCACCACCATATCCCTGTTCCACTACTTGAATATTTTACTTCTCATTTATTATTTATTGTAAGAGGGTGAACTAAAGAATATCATGAGGAAATACAGTGATTAAAAAATTTTTAATTGGAGAAAAGAATAACTTCAATTTCCAAAGCAGATTTTAAACTAAAATCATTTAACACAATTAAATACACAGCTTTAAATGTATTGAGAATTAAGAGCTTATGAAAATTACAGATCTTTACAGGTCTGCTAAATGTTGCCTAATTTGAAAATGCCTTCTGGAAATAAATAAATAAATAAAACCAAATCAAACAGATATCCCTCAAATCCTAGTTCTGTCAATGTAGGTCAGCAGCATTTATTTATTTATTTTTATTTATTATTTTATATTTGAGAGAGAGAGAGAGACTGAGTGCAAGAGTGAGCATGTCAGTGGGGGAGGGGCCAAGGGAGAGGGAGAGAGAGAATCTTAAGCAGGTTCCATGCTCATCATGGAGGCTGATGTGGAACTTCACCTCACAGCCCTAAGATCAAGACCTGAGCTGAAATCAAGAGTGGTTCCTTTATCAACTGAGCCACCCAGGTGTCCTGGTCAGCAGCATTTAATGAATAGGTCATAGAAACTATAAAGTGGTTTTTGACCAAGACAGGCTTAACATCTCCTTCAGTCTGACTAAAACTTTGACAGATTTCTTCCTGACACTGGACTCTTGAGCTCCTTTTTCTTAAAGCATTAACTTTAGAAACTTATAATTGCAAGTCCTTTCTCTCCTCTTTTGAGATATCAGTCCTCTTTCAGCTTATTGCCAGTTTCTCAACCCCATAACTGCATTTCTCAAGGATCTGGACACTCTTCCTTTGAACTGTAATCATCAAGAAAAATAGCGCCCCTATTTAGCAGTCTAGAGGAGGATAGGAGCCTAACTTCTATAAGCACCATTTAGCAAACACAGATGACTAATCACAATGACCAACTTCCGTCCTTCCCAGTGCTTACAAGTTTTCCCACCTTTCATTTTAGTAGAGTTGCATTTAATCTCCCTTCCCTATTGCAATGGACCTGAATAAAGTCTTCCTTGTCTGTTTTACCTTGTTTGTTGCAATTTTTCTCCAAGAGTCTAGGTGGCCATGTTGCACTATCCTCTGCTTTGGCTTTCATTACTCCCTCTCCCCCCATATTCATTCCATTTTCACTTAATAATTTTAATAATAAGTAAAATTTCCATTCCACTTAATAATGAAAGAAAGGGAGAAACAACTTAGATTTGGCAAGATGAGTAAAGTGGAAAATATTGTTGATGAGCTGTAAAAATAAAATTGAAAACTCTTCAACAACCTTTGTATAGTAGAAAGCAGGACAATCCGCCCCTGGAGCTATGTGTGATTAGACATTTCCTGACCAAATACTTTCTACCCTTCCATTTCACCTGAAACTTTTTTTACATCCTCAAATCTCCCTGCAGTTACATATTCTTTCATGTGAAGGCAGTGTAGTTCTTTTTTTATTATTATTATAAATGTAACCAGTCATCAATGTGTAAACTTCAATTAGTTGTTTATACAATCAAGGTTCTTAGGAAATTATTTACAACACAAAAGGATTTTGATCATTCTAGTTGACCACATTGTGAATAGATACTAAGAGGGTTGATGTTCCAATTTGCTAAAAGGGAAGATGGTGAGTGAGCAGGATATTAATTCCCACAAAATATTCTAAAGAGCCTATTAAAAGCATGGTTGGTAGGGACAAGAAGTACCTCTCTCCTCTACATGGAGGGGGGAAAATTGTTACCTTATAGTTTTATAAGCAAAATTTATCAAATCTGTGAGGAATGGGTAATTCTTGTGCCATTTAAACTGGTGAATAGCATAGAAAAGAGAGAAAGCTGTTGTACACATCTACTAAATTAGTATAGCCACACCCCAAATTTGATAAGGCAGCAGAAAAAAGAAAGCCAGAGGTATACTACATTTATAAGAGAAATAAAACATGAATAAAAATAGCAGCATGTTTTCAAAAATACCCCATGACTAAATTTAAGAAATGCAAACATGATTAAACTTTAGAAAAATTATATTAATTTAATATTTTGCATTAATAGACTAAAATAAAAAATTATCTTGATTTATATTGAAAAAGCTTTGGTTAACTTCAATATGTACTTTAAAACATCTTTTAGCCAATTAGGAATGGAAGGATGCTCCTTGACATAACAGAGCGAGCACATAGAAACCAGGAGTGAACATTCTTAACAGAACCTCATTAGAGGAATTCTCTTTATTTTTGACCCATTGCTCACAAAAATGGACTGGAAAAGGGCCAAACTAAGCAGAATAATGCTCATCTAGATTTCAGGTCAACCACATATTTCTCTCCTGTGGGAACAGCTATCTATTTGTACCATTTTTAAGAATTATTGACTTAAAATCCATATTTCTGGCTACTTTTCGCTAGTTAGAAAGACGTATAAAACATCCTGTTTCTAGACCTGTTCCAAAAGCTTCAGACCAGTGACTAACTCTTGTGATTTTATATATGCATATTTTATCTCTGTTTCTCTATTAAAAAGTATTTTGGTTTTAAATTTATTGTAAGTGATATAACAACAAACCTAAATATAAAAATATCAACTATAGTTTCGATGGCAATAATTAACTACATGCTTTACAAATGCCAATTGAGGATATATAGGCAAGTGAACAAACAGTTCAGGTGATAAGAGTTTAAGTTCCTAGACATCTATTGTTATTTAAAGGTCCCTGAGATTTAATTGTTTCCTTAAACTCTCTTAACCTTCAATTGCTTCCAGATATCGCATGAGATATACTCTGTGACAAAGTTCGACTTCACATATACATTTGGGAACCAAATACCGTGATATTTTGCCATATGTGAACTTTTAAGACCACAATAGGAAAAAAAGAGTTCTGAAAACATATGTTTAATTTTTAGGAATAAAACTTTTGGTGCTACAGAAGAGAGTGGTTCATCATTTTATTTTGATTCCACCTCCGTCTTTCTCATCTGAGAATATAGATTAGTTTTGAAGTTCTAATCAGGTAAATTACTTACCTCTGTTTCATTAGATCCCCCCTCCTCCCCCCCCGCCCCGAGATTTTTGTCTTGTTTTTTATTTGTAACATATTCCTCTGTTTCTTCATTCTGCTTGACTTTGTCTTGATTTCTACGCATTAGATGAAATAGCCACCTTCCCCAGGCTTGAAGGAGTGGCCTCCTATAGGAGATGAATCTTACCTTTCAATCCTGCCCTAATTCTTGGTTATTTGTCAAACCTCTGTGATTGTCCAACCAGCCTATATTATTATTAGTGACTCCCAGTAGTGGAGGGTGCTCCAAGCCTGGTCAGTCCCACAGGCGAGGATCTTAGTCAGCACCCACATTCAATCTAATAGGAAGCCAGACTTTCAGGTGCCAGCTTTTAAAAAATGTAAATATATAGAGTCTAGTGGAACTACAAGTTTAAGCCGTGTGGGCTACAAGAGCCAGGCTATCTGGAGGTGCCCCCTGGACAGTAGTCACAAAAATTGAGCCTCCAGTTGAGTGTATAAGTTTCCTTCTGGGATATACTTGTGAGCTATAGTGAGTAGGGGGAGAGCACAAGTTGATGGCCCTTGGCCTATATTATCTGAGAGCCCCCCTATAGCTTCTAGATGTGTGCCTAACCTGAAACGTGCCCTTTAGGCCAGAGCTCCAGGACAAACAGAGAGCCTCTTTCTTGGAAAAACTGGAAGCTGTGTATCAGTCTGTTGCCTATACAGTGATATGGGGGAGGTAAGCTGCCAAGAATAGCCCGTCCTGTTGTTACAGTCCCAGGGGACCAGGAACACAAGGCCCCCTGATCACTAGAGCCAATCAAGGGACATCCCCTGGAGGCACGCACAAAAAACGGGGTCACCAGATACAAAACTAGGACCACAGACGTGTGTAGAATTTCCCTCTGACACACCCCCCTAGAGACACGGGCGCTCTAGAGCCCAGCAGAACAGGCAGGGCAAACACGGCACCCTCCGGAAAAGAAAAAAGACTAAAAGAACAAGGAAGAAAAGAAAAAAGGAGAAAAGAAAAATGAACTCACCCGCTTTAGCAATGCAGAGAAACAGCAGGAACATGGCCCCCACCAGCCTTTGTCCTGAAGGATATCCCGGACCAGGGCTTTAAAATTCGCAAATGAGTCTCTTTCACATAAAGTCAGGCGCTTTTCAAAGGGTCGTTTCTGCCCTGGGCCCTGAGGTGAGTGAGAGAGTCTGCACGCTAGCCCTTTGTGAGCTCAATTTGGTTCACAATTTGCCACAGCCTTGCAGGTCTCATGGCGCAGTCCCGCTGTTTTTTAAAGTCAGATGTTTTGTAGGCTCGAGTCAGGTGCAGGTCCTAAAAGTTGATGATGCGCAAGGTCTGGTTCAATGCCTTCCGTCCTCGGGGAAATAAGTCCTGGTTTTGATTCCCTCTCACTTGTGAGTTGCTGTGCGGTGGTGGTATTTATGGTAACGTCCCAGCCTCTCCTGCCCACTTTGATGTGGTCTTCTTCTCATTTGACTGATGTGAATGTGTCACTCTGCCAGTTTTTAGTTGTTTGTTTTTTTTCCAGAGAAAATTTTTCCATCTATAGCTGTAGATTCCATGCTTCTGTGGGAGGAAGGGAGGTCAAGATCTTCCTAGTCATCGTCTTAATCTAGAACCAAGAATATAGATTAAAGTATAATTAGCAGAAGTATAATTGTTATTCGTGTCAGAATAACTGGTTTATTGGTTTGGAACCCCGGGACCTTCCTGGGTGAAAACTGAAAGTGGACCCCATACACAGAGGGCAGGGAGAGACTGAAGAAAAAAGCAGACCACTCGGGATTGCAGGTGGCAGATTTAGTAAGCAGGAGAGCTTAAAATAGAAGGTTTGATTTGTAGCTGCAAGAAGAGTAGATCTCTGCACCTGCCTGCTGGAATTTTAAGTTTATACAGATACTTTGAATGGGTTCACTCACATATACCTCAGATGTTCTCAACAACACATTACCATCACAAAGCTGCATCCTGGGGCAGCCTCTAGTGGAGGGCAAGCACTGGGATGCACATTCTAAGGACAGGGGAGTGGTGATTGACTGGGTCCTGCTCACAGGTCACCCAGCATCATAGGTTTTCATGATCTCCTCCAATGTTTTAAAATATTCTACGTATGTTTTTGTGTATTTGTTTTCTTCTCTCAGGCTATAGGAACTCTGGAAATGGAGAGTGTTATGCCCAGATCTTTAGATCCCCAAAGACCACCAGGGAGACGATTCAGATGCAAAAGCAAAAGAGCCTTTATTCGAGCTAGCTCGAGCTCATCCTCCCACACTCACCGACGCAGCGGCGTGTTGTGGAGAAAGAGAGCGAGTCGCAGAAGGCGCAGCGGTTTTATAGGGGCCAGGGGCCAGTGAGCTGGTAACAAGCACTCAGTGGCCAATAAGATTGTAACACACACAGGCCATACGCAGATGGCCAATTGAATTACGATTCTCCCTAAAGTAGCTGTCTGAACCAGCCTATCACTCTGGTCAGAATTGGCGCGCGAGTTTGGCGGGCTAAAGGCGGGGCTAAAGGCGGGGTTTACAGTCTTTGGCGGTTAGGGGTTCCGTATTCCTTAACGGAGTTAGCCTTGCTCTGCTCTTTCAGAGAGTGTGCCTTTTTCATATTTTTGCAGTTCAATACATTTAACTGCAGATCTTACTTTTCAAACAGTTTTATGTAGTTTCCATATTAAAACCTGGTATGGGAGTTGCTACATAATAGGTACACATTAACACTTATTGGATGAATAAAATTCGAATGCGAGCTAACAATTATTGAGTACTAATTTGTGCCCCTCAATGAATGAAAAGTTACAAGATTCAAATATCTCATTCTAGACATTAAAGAATACATTAACTTTCTAGTAGCCCTCCAACATATGAACTAGACTATAAAAATTCACATTTTTATCAAGAGGAAGAAAATGTGACATGAGTGTCTCAAGGTACAAAAAAATTACCTGATAGGAAATTTCAAACACTAAAATAAGTTATTTTAAGGTAAGAATCTTCTTCTTTAATAGCAATATTCATTCAATCATTAAATGTAATTGTGTCAGGCTAGATACATGAACATTTTCTCTCACTGTCCTTTTTACCCTTTGATTCTATTATTACCATTCAATGCTTTCTACTTAATTTTCATTCTAGAATGTTAGTGATGAGAAGCTGATGTTTCACATGACTTGCAGTGTGGATTGTCTCATTGAAATGTAGTCCCCTGCAAGTATGCAAAAAAATTTGAAAAGCAAGACCTACACTCAGATGTACTGTACAGATTCCATTCAACGTATAATTCCTATTACAGTAGTCCCTTCATATCTATGGTTTCTCTTCCTGTAGATACTGTTACCCATGGTCAACAGAGGTCTGGAAATAGATAATCCTCCTCCTGTCTTACCATCAGAAGGTCAGTAGTAGTTTATTTATTTATTTGACTGAGAGAGAGAGAGCACACAAGTAGGTGGAACAGCAGAGGGAGGGGTAGAGGTAGGCTCCCCACTGAACAGGGAGCCTGACTTGGGACTTTATCCCAGGACCCTGGGATCATGACCTGAGCCAAAGGCAGATGCTTAACCAACAGAGCCACCCAGGCGCCCCAGGTCAGTAGCCGTCTAATGCTACATCACAGTGCCTACATCCTTCGCCTCAGTTCATCTCATCACATAGGCATTTTATCCTCACACACCATCACAAGAAGAAGGATGAGTATAGTACAGTAGGGTATTTTGACAGACCACATTTACGTAACTATTATTTCAGTATACTGTTAAAGCTGTTCTACTGCATTATTAGTTATTGTTAATCTATTAATGTACCTAATTTAGAAATTAAACTTTATCATAGGTATGCATGTATAGGAAAAAAATATGGTGTATATATCGAAAGAGGGACTACTATGTTGATAACCTCTCTATCAACTTTCCCCAAGCAGGGCTCAAATTAAGTGACTCTAACTTATAAAATGATCATTGAACTCATTTACAAGTTTTATTGTCACATGCATTTGTAAAATATTCATAACAAATATCTTACTGCAGTATAATTATGGGCTCTAACTGATAGCAATTATTCTTTAATTGATCTTTAATCAATCTTAAAATAATAATCAAACACACACACACACCCAGGTTGTTTTATTCTCCGGGATACAGGCTATGTCAATTGCGTCTACTATTCCCACTTCTTCCCTGAATTCCTCTTACATATTCTTTCCTCTATTCCCCTCTCTTTACTTGCTATACCCCAGCTGGTCACAGCATGGTTATTTACTACTTTGGTATAGTCATATCATTTTAATTCTTTTCTGAAGAACCAGATATGGAATCAAGTTTAACCTTGCTAGAGTTTTGAGTGGCATGGTTTAAATTTTCTTAGTGAAATAGGTAAGAAATATGCTCACTTGCTGGATAGTTGAATATGTTTGTCTGTGTATATGAAACATCCTAAACAGCAAATCGGTCTCTAGTACTATGACCAATTTTACCCACAATATAATTTTTTTTAAGATTTTATTTACTTATATGAGAGAGAGAGAGTGAGAGAGAGCATGAGAGAGGAGAAGGTCAGAGGGAGAAGCAGACTCCCCGTGGAGCTGGGAGCCCGATGCGGAACTTGATCCTTGGGATTCCAGGACCATGACCCGAGCTGAAGGCAGTTGCTTAACCAACTGAGCCACCCAGGCACGCACCCATAATATAATTTTATTTTAAATACATTTCAAAGGGGCATACCAATTACTTTTTCTAACATATGATGTTGGCTGCATGTATGGCAGTGAGATAATTATCAAGATATTCTGGAACCCTGAGAATAGTAATAATGCCACTTTTTAAAATAGAGATTTCAGTCAGTATAAAAATATAAAGGAATAAATGCAAACAATAATCCTCCAAGGTTATCCACTGATGCATTATTTTTAATAGAACACTGGAAAAATCTAAATGCCTTTCTATTGAAGGCTGGTTGAGTAAACCATGATGCGACATACGGTAGAACATTGGGCAGCCGTAAACAAAAGGAGCGATCTCGGGGCACCTGGGTGGCTTAGCTGGTTAAGTGTCTGCCTTTGGCTCAAGTCATGATCCCAGGATCCTGGGATCGAGCCCTGCATCAGGCTCCCTGCTCAGCAGGGAGTCTTCTTCTCCCTGGGCCTGCTGCTCCCCCTGCCCGCTCTCTCTCTCTCACTCTTGTTCTATCTCAAATAAATAAATAAAATCTTAAAAAAATAAAAGAGTGATCTCTCCAATCTGATAAGGAGTGATTCCCATTACATAATATTAAATAACAAAGTAAGAGTAAAATGCAAAGAAGTGTATAGAATAAGCCACCTTCTGTGGAAAGAAGAGAAGACGGTGACCATATACACACACACACATATACATGTATATAAGTATATATTATGTGTGATATAATACATAAATATATTATATATACACAATCAGATTTATTATGTGTGTTTATATGTGTTTGTGTAGCTATACACACCTGTTACCTATTTTATAAAGAAACACAGAAATGATAACACAAAATCTATTTCAAATAATTACCTCTAGGTGGGTCAGTGAGAACAATGTAGAAGGAATAGAAATGGAAATGAAGCTTTAAGGAGTTTAACTTTTTATATTGTGTTGACTTTAGGATCAGGTAAATGTTTTACGTATTCAAAAACAAAATAAAATCAAGACAAATGCAAAAAAGGGAGCTCCTAAAATTGAATACAAACAAAAGTAAATGAATATATATGTATAGTATAAACACACAGGAAAAAAGAATATTGCAAGTTCCATTTCATCCGAGTACAACCTTAGGTTCTTTGAAAAGAAATTTTGAATTTAATGGGGGAGGTTTGTTGTCAGTAGAGAGAATTAATATATTTATTTTGAAAATATTTTGTATGAATTAAGTGATAGAGCAAATGAATAAATATATCATTTTGCTTTGGAACCAGTTTTTTTTTCTTCCCAACATTAGAAAAGAGGAGAAAACACTATGTTGTTAGAATTGAATTTACTGTGATATAGAAATTTGTGTTTTTTTAAAATAGAAGTACTTTGTAATCTTTACCTTGAAAGGTTTAGGTGAAATGAAATTCAATAACAATAAGGACACCTAGTTTCCAGAACTTGATTTTTAATGTCATTCTCTTTGGTGGGAGGAGAATGGTGGAAGGGGGCTGGGAATGGAAAGCATGAACCAAATCTTTTAGGGACAGTGGTGGTTTTGTGTCTTAGACACAGAAGTTACACTCTGAGTCTGAATTTAGGGCCAATTGGGACATGTTCTAAGGACAGGAGATCTCATCAAAAGTTACCATTACAAAAATGAATAGAAAAGCCACAGAAGGGGAAAAAGATCCTAATACATATATCTGACAAAGGACCCCACTCCAGTCCCTCTATCCGACAAAGGAATATTTATATAACTAAAACTGCTTCAAATTAACAATAAAAAGAAGAAGAACAGCACCTCAATTTAAAAAATAAGAAAAGAATAATTCAAAAGAGAAGATACAGGAATAGCCAATAAGCTTAAAAAAAAAGTTTCAATATTATTAATCAATAGGGACATGCAAAATAAAACCATAAAAAGGTACTTCCTCATATCTACTGGAATAGCTAAAAATAAAAATAAAAAACTAAAAAAACAGAAAACAAAAAAAATCTTGATAGTTTATTTGGGGAAGGTGAGGAGGAACTTGGCTCTCATGTATGGCAGGGATGAAACCATTGTTTGGCAGCTTAACATGCAAAACATCTATCTGTGACACAGAAATTCAACTCTGAGGTATTCGCCCAAGGGAAATGAAAATATTTGTCAATAAAAAGATTTGTAGAGGAATGTTCATGACAGCTTATTTATAATAATCAAAAATTGGAATACATATGTCTAACAGGATAATGGATTAAAAGTTATGTTATACTGACAGAATACTACACAACTATAAAAAAGGAGAATATATGGATACATATAGCCAACTTGGATACATCTCAAAAACCACTTCGTTGAGTAAAAGAAGCAGACACAAACAAGTACATGCTGTATGATTCTATCTATATGATATCCAAAAACAGGAAAATTCATCTATAATGGTAGAAGTCTCCTCCTAGGGGAAGTGGTTAGATTCAGCTCTTATACATGGATGTTTCCACCTCGGTGTTGATGACTTTCCCTGGCATCCCTCCAGAGGTACCTTCTATTGTTGGTGGTGCTAAGTTCGCTCATTTGAATAAGCTGGTGTCTGCCAGATGTATACAGTGTAAAAGTATCTTTCCTCCTTTGTAAATGTAGTAGGATATTCAGAAAGTATGAGTTTCGAGTAGCTATTACTTTCATTTTTACTGTAATATATTTATTCATAAATTAATATAATTTAATAGTTAGTAATGATCATGTTCAACCACTCACAAAATTCCTGATAATTAACAACTAGCTCTCATGAGATGGTTTGAACTGGCTCCTGCACACTACTATGCCTATCCCAATGTTGTCCCAAATAGATAGATGATTTATATAAGAACACTGAGAAACACAAAATCAGTATAGTTCAAAGGTTTAATGAATCCTCGTGGAACCTCATACAGACAGAAATATGCAAAGATAGAATGTATGATTAACATGACAAATTATGTCATCTAATATGTGGCTACCATTCTCGGTAAATAGAGAGAGATCATTACACACAACAGAGAAAAAACACTATGCTGCTAAGGACTGTGGCCCATTCACAAACAAGCACGCATTTTTTTTTTTTTAAAGATTTTATTTATTTATTCGACAGAGAGAGAGATCATAAGTAGACAGAGAGGCAGGCAGAGAGAGAGAGAGATCACAAGTAGGCAGAGAGGCAGGCAGAGAGAGAGGGGGAAGCAGGCTCCCTGCTGAGCAGAGAGCCCGATGCGGGGCTAGATCCCAGGACCCTGAGATCATGACCTGAGCCGAAGGCAGAGGCTTTAACCCCCTGAGCCACCTAGGCGCCCCTAGGCAGGCATTTAAATTTAACTCGATCACAGAGAAAGTCTCAGTAAATTCTAAAAACTCAAAACAAAACAAAACACCAACAAAAAGCTCTACACTAATTGTGTTCTTTTATTACATTGGAGTAAAATTAGAAACAAATAATAAGACAATAGCTAAAATTAGATATGGAAATTTGTTTAAATTATATTTTAAAATAATTCTTGGCATAAAGAGAGAAAACACACTCTATAAAAAAATACATTTTAAATACACTTCACAGAAAAAAGCCTGAAACTTTTAATTTTCAATTAATAAATGTATTAAATTTTCAATTTCTAAACCTAGGGGAAAAAAACAGGGATGGAAACATGAGGTTTATTTTAGAATATAAAATTTAAAGTTAATAAAGTATTAAAAACAATAAAAGCAAAAATTAATGTCTTAGCTTGCAATAACAAAAAACAATAGAAATAATTATGAGTAGAGTGTCTGCCTTCGGCTTGGGTCATGATCCCAGTGTCCTGGGATCGAGTCCCACATCGGGCTCCCTGCTTGGCGGGAAGCCTGCTTTCTCCCTCTGTCACTCCCCCTGCTTGTGTTCCCTCTCTCGCTATGTCTCTCTCTGTCAAATAGATAAAGAAAATCTTAAAAAAAAACAAAACAAAAAGAAATAATTATGAGTACTATAGTATAGACAAACCTTGGACATGATTTAGCAAGGAAAAAGAGAAAAAAGATGCAAATACTGTGCAGAATGGGAAAAAGAAAACAAGGTATAGATTTAAAATTTTAAATATTATGAATAATTGCACAAAATACATTTTAACACCTAGAATAAATTAATTTCTTGAAAACCATAAAATGCCATATTTAATCACCCCTAAATAATATCTTAAGTAAATAAAAACTATAAAAGACACCAAAGTAGTTAAGTTTCTGTCTTGAAAAACTGTCAAGCTCAGATGACTTCAAAGTGATCTCTACCAAAATTTCAAGAAACCTATTTTATGTGAGTTATTTCAGAATTTAGAAGATGAAATGAAATGAGAGCCAATTTCATTATAAACATATTTTTAAAAATTAAATACAGTATTGGTCAACATATGTCTCTATATCATTGACGTAGTTTGCAGCACTGATAATTCTGCTTAATCCCGCTTCCAATGGTGTTCTAAGTATGCTAGTACGTTTTTGGTTTCTTTATGAGTATTTCTTCCTTTTTATTTCATGCAGTACTATTCTCAAATCAATCTGTTTCTCCTTTGGCTTTCTGCTCCTGTATTAGAAATCATGTCTTTTGAATTATATTAAAGGTATCAAGCCCTACTTAAGATTTTTCTTTTATTTCCTACAGTAACTCTTAATAGTCCACTCACAAAAGTTCATCACTTAAAGGATTGGCCCATGAAAAAAGAATGTAAAAAAGTGGTTGGGTTTGTTCCAAGAAATCATTGTGCTAAACATAAGAACAAGATTTACAGAATATAGTTTGTCTTTAGAAAGCATATATTTCAATAGTATTAATAATATGATAATGATTATTATTACTAAAATTTAACCACCCTAAACTACCAGTTTTATAGTGTTTCTTACATTTCAGAAACAGCTTTGTTTGCTATTCACATTATACATGAGAACATTGGAACTTAGTCAGATAAGGACCTTGTTCAAGATCAGCTGACTAGTTAGTGGCAGAGCCAGAATTTAGATTCATCCAGACCTACGTAACACCACACATACTCTTTACTATTACGTAATGAGCTCCAAAGTATTATTGGACATATAAGGTACTTACTCTAGATAGATTACAAAGTTACCAATATAAATTCGTATTTCTAACATTGTTTCATTTTCACCTATTTTATATTTTTTATATTCTCTTGTTTTTCCCAGAAGCCTCAGACAATTTTGAAAATGAAATCTAAGAATTTAACATTTTTTTTTCCTTAGGTTAAAAGTGTATGTACTTTAAAAAAAAAAAAAGTGTATGTACTTTTAGAGAATGATTCCATACATGAAAGTGTATAATAAAGAAATAACAATGAATATTAAAGAAAGATAATGCTACACATTCTTTTAAATATTGCAAAATATAGCAAAAACATGATAAATAACAAATGTCTTAGAAGGTAGAGTTAACTACAGTATTGAAATACAGTCAATGGAATACTATGAGAGCATTAAAACTGATATTGTAGGACTTAGGTAACAACATGAAACAACACGAAAAGATACTGATAAACAACCAGGTTACTGTTTGTTTAAAAATATTTTTCACTGAAATGTACACTTTAAAAGGGTGACTTTTATATGTGAATTTTTGATTAAAAATTCATTCTCTTATGGCTCACATTAAAACAAGGGAACATTGGTTGAAGTACATCTTTTCTTTACCTCTAAGAATCAAATATATCCTTCTCTTATAAATTTTGAATTAAACATCAACACAATTTCTCAAGCATTTTTGTGCATAAAATATGTTATCCATGAAATAATGAAATATCCCAATAATCACATTGGCTACCTGTTTGTACCTCTACCCATGACTTCTTTTTTTTGTATTTCCACTTAAATGTACTTTCTCATTTTTCCACCTTAAGTGTTGCCTTGCTTTTTAAAGTATAATCTAAAAACTTCTATTCTTTACATAACTGCCAATCCTTCTCCCCAGAGTGCTAGTTGAGAGCAGGAGTTCTCAGCTATGGTTATCGTTTGCTTATTTTAAACAGATTTCTCCTGCTTTGTATAAAATAATAGGCAACACTTGCTTATTTTTATTAGTGGACTCTTAATTGGCTGGTTGGTTGAGCCTCTGCTAAATGTGGCACGTGGAGGTGGAAGGTATAAGTGTGGGTGGTATGGGCAGGGCCAAGGGTGGATACTCATAAATTGTAACAATGCATTTTCAAAATTGCCAGGCAGAGGTGCACCGTTTGGCCTTCCCTTTCCATTGGACAAATTGAAACAAAGGGCAGTGGGGTGAATTATTTCTCACTCCTGTTTTAAATTAATCAAATACACCTTCTTCTTCATCTATAAAATGGGAATTAAATAATATCAACACAGAAGTGATGTGCAGATTTTATAAGATAATGTATACATGAGACACATCTATAATTTTACAGCATTTATGACAGAAATTTAAAATAAATATTCTGTAAATTTGAAAAGATACTCTTAAATATTTTTCTGTGAAAAAACTTGACTAATCCTGAATGGAGTAAACATCCCTTAAACTTCAGTCAGAAAGGATCTGTGTATTTATAAATTGAAATGTTTACCTTCTGACCTGGTAATACAGATGTCCAGAAATATCTGGATTGGGTGTGGCAGTGAGTGTTAGGATCAACTTTCCAGAAGTAAACTTATTAGCTAGGTGGTCAACGATTTCCAGGTTGCCTGAGCTAATCTCAGTTCCCAAGCCAACTCCACAATGGCTGAATCAGAATCTGTGGGGAAGATTTCTTTTTTATATCAGAAAAATTTAGGAAACAATTTATTCTGGGATTAAAGAGATTGGAGCTGGAGTCAGAGGAACAGGCTAGATGAGACTTCCTCTATCACTCTTTTAATGACTTTGGGTCTCAAATTGTTCATCTCTAAAATGAAAAATTTCAAAGAATCTAGATGATTAGGTAATTATGAGGATGGAATTAATATACATAAAGCACTTAAGATAGTACTTACACAAAGTATATCCAATCAGTATTTGCTACATCGATTACTGTTATTATTACTTTTTTAGTGTGTAAAGGAAGATTATTGGACCATTTTCTCTTTCTCAGTAGGTGTTCAGTATGGAATATGCCACAGTAACAATGGCAGTTAAAGTTACCCTATCTATGGGAGGCCTTTCATTTAAGGCACCCCATGAAATGACTCCCCCCACAGATTAACTCTTTCATGCTTATATCTTTAAAAGTTCCTGCAATTAATGCGTGCTAGTGGCTGGCCCCTAAATTATATTTTAAGAATGCTTTATTGTATCTCGACTTCATCTGCAGAATCGTTTAAAATTCACAAAGCCTTGCTTTATCACACATCAAATGTCACAGTCTGGCAGTTAATCTTATTGAAAGGTTAGTTATGTGTAGCACCTGCAAAGGTGTCTGAACTGAAGATTCCCAGGATTTGATGCTAAATGGGGATGAGGGTAAAATTAAATTGGGGATTGGAATGGCAGCTGCGTATTAACTGACTTTTGGGTACCTCACTGTCTTAAAACCTGCAGCATATTTTTCATTGGTTCTTGATGACAAAACCAACAACAAATACATACAGATATCAATCTTCTCTCTAAAAACAAGGCAGTTTGGGGGTTTGCTTCTTTCTGTACATTATCAGAATAAGGTTGAAAATTCTTTTAAATGTAATTTGTTAATAGAATATTTGGTTCCTATTCCTCCACTTTGTAAAATTAGATATGTGTAAATTATCTCCAGTGTGCAGACAGATTTAAATATTAGTCTATTCCCACTATGCAGAGCATCTGTGACCAGTTTTTGCAAGGATGTGTGCTCAGGGAATGTAATCTTTAATATCTAACTCAATCCAAATATAATTATGAAGGACAAACTGCTGGGAAAACGAAGGGAAGATGCAGCCTCTTTTGGATTACACACTTTTGATTACTTCTTAGACACAAATATCTAGAAGGACAGACAAGGCAGTTAACATAAATGAGTATAACAGGCCCACTCAGATGTGTGTGTGTTCAATTCAGTGGGACTGGCTGCCCCCTTTGCCGCTTCAATTCATGGTCACCTAGCGGGAATGTTAGACCAGCATTACTAGTACTCCTTGATGTGACTCATTCCTTAAAAACATACCAGGAGGGCCAAAACAAAACTATCCGGAGACTGAATGTGGCCCCAAGGCCATTCATTTATTACTTCTGGCAGAGATTGTGAGGGCTAACCATAGGGCAGGTGCTTGATTTTAGAGAAAAATACACTCAGAGTCTGTAGAAAACTATTGTTCTATGGATATGACCATAGCACAGTGTTCTTTGCGGGGCTATTTGCCATAAAAAGACATGCTGCTTAAGTCTTTATGTGACAGCAAGTGATCACTAATGGCATCATGTGTGTAACAGATATTCAGAAATAGGGGGTTTGGCTTACCACTTTCTAAGGGACTCACCATTGAAAGAGAGTAATATAGAGAGGAATGTCAAGGCATTTCTTGTTCAAGTCCACCAAGGTAAAGGGTTTATTTGAGGTGGGATGTATTTTTCTTTCATGCCAGTGCTCCACCTACCCCCCACCAAACCCATGAGTCTAAACTCCTTTATGGGAGGGCGCTTGGGTGGCTCAGTCGGTCAAATGTCTGACTTGTGATTTTGGCTCAGGTCATGATCTCTCAGGTTGTGAGATCAGGCCCCATATCAGGCTCCATGCTCAGTGGAGAGTCTGCTTGGAATTCTCTCTCTCCCTCTGCCCCCCCACTCAGATAAATAAATCTTTTTTTTTTAAAAAAAGTCCTTTTTTGCAAGTGTCCTAGGTCATTGAGTAAAGTGGTTGCCCAATATTTTGGTGTTGTAGACTCTGTAAACATAGTATAGGGGCAGTGTTTTTACTAAAAAAATAAAAAAATCAAGCTGCTATTACAGGGATTCCCTTCTCAGAAACCAAGGTCAAGTGTGGCCAACAGAACTCTTCTGCTGGGGCAATGGATAGAATTCACTAAAATTGTGATGGGCGGATTTTTGCAGTAGGCACGTCCCGTTGTCATCGGTGAATCCAGTTTTGGAATTGGTTGCTCTCTCAAGTAAGACTTGAGTGGTTCCAACTTGGTTTCTCCAGATCCAAGAGGTCCTACAAGCACTGTCTTTATATCCTCCCTTCTCTTAATTCATCTAGCAAGAAATGTTCTCTTCAATCTGTTTTTCAGTGTAGTGGTTATAAATAATCTTCATGTCCTGCTACCTCAGGACATAGACTTTTTTGACAAAAGTGTAGGGGTAGGTTGTGGGGGAAAGAGTACATGTGTTGAGGAAGCCATGGATTGTGCCGCTCTGATCTCTATGAAGAGAACCACCGTGGGGAGCACAATAGACTGTGAGCTTGAGGCTCACTTGGAGAGGGTGGACACCTAGGCTTCTAGGGGTGGGGTGCTGCTGCCAGACAGTGACTGAAGAGGCAGGGGTTCAAGTGTCAGCCTACTTCTGCTCAGTAGAAGATTCTGCTATCAGGCAACTTGCTTAAGGACTCCCCATTGTTCTGGCAAAGAATTTCTCAGACCTCAGCTGTGGTTTGAGGCTCTTCCTACTCAATGCTTCCTCCACTTTCTGTTTCACAGAAGTCAGACCTGCACAGTGATCAAAAGATTCTCTCTGCCTCCTTCTCCCTTTCTCCAGTAAATCTCTTGAACGAGGCATCTGCTTCTTGTAGGACATATGTGACTGACATATGTGTATACAGTATATGTAGATATGTGTTTATGTATGTGTACGTGTGTCTTTTCTGTTACAATGTATGTTTCTATAACATAAGCTAGATCACATACAATTGGCATACAGCAGAAAAAAAAAAAACAATAAGATGCGGAAATTGCGTTTGTGTATACTTGATTTTCCCAGCGTGTGGATATTTTGAAGCCATCTGGGACTCGCTTTCCCAGAATTAAAAAAGGAACCAGGAAATAGGAAATGCCACGTAAGTGCTTTCTGTTAGTACCCATGGTGGCTGGCAGAGTGGCTTCAAGAACGGTTACTGTTTCCACAATTTCTCTGCTGAAACTGCGAACACAAATGAATCTGCAAAGACATTTCCGGTGTGTTTAGGAAAAAAACAACAACAACCTGATTTGACCCAGAAGTCTACACTGTGCATCACGTTTTTAATTTTGATCAAACTGGTCTCAATTGGGAGTATATCCCTCTACCATGAAAGAGGCATGAGCCTTGGGAAAAACTGATTATCACCTCAGGTGCCAAAGCCAGTCAAGATTTAACTATGTTAATATTTATATTGGGATTTTTATTATTTTTATTCATACCTTAGTTACAAAGTTTAGACAGATTTTAGCATTTTGCCTTTTCTTATTTTCTAGTAAGATCATCTTGCTGTGTGATTCTGTATAACACAAGGTCTTCCCCACATTATATATCTACTCTATATCAGTATAGACATAAATTTGTTCATTTGTTTTAGAGAGCCAGGATCTGGCAAATTAAAAGCTTGGTTTTGCTAAGATTGTCCCCCAAATGAGCTTGTGGGCCTATTTTGGAATTTGAAAGGTGAATGCTGAATTTTTCTCTCTCATCTGTGCTCTAGCTATCCTCTTTCCATGCAGGCAATGGATAATACAATGGAATTCAGGAAAGGGTGGCATTAAAAGTACAAGGGAAAAGCAAATAAATACATTCAAAGATATGCCTTTATGTAAGTTTATTGGCAATGTTGACTAGTCACTATTCCACCCTTACTCACCTTTGAGCTCAGAGGACTCAAATTCACGCAGCAGAAGGGGAGAATACAGGTTATAGAATCAGGATCACTTGGTAAGTTGACATAAGTGAACACCAATAGTCTGTTTTAAGCAAAAAACAGGAGGAGGGGAAAAAAAACCTTAGAAAAGTGAGAGTGTATTTTATCAAATTCTTCTCACTGCATCTTCACAGATGCAAAGTATTTTCTCCTCCAGCCACTTAAATGATGATCTTTCTCTAGGAAATTTTCATTCTGATTACCTAAGAGAAGTATCAAAACATAAATACATTTTTGGGACTGCAGAAAAAAACAAATATCATATATGGATTCTTGTATCCTCAGATAAATTGTATGTCGTCTCTAGGAGGGAAGTCAGAGGTGCAACTTCATTAAAGTAAAATCTAGTAGTGAAAAATAGCTTTTCTCCTGCTCCAGTGATGACAAGAGAAATAAGGAGCATATATCATGACATGAGGGATTTGGGGAAAATATAAGGAAGCCTTTCTTGACGGGACAGTTCTAAAATACTACAGTATTAAAAAGGATTACCAAGAAACAAAGTCAGATATTACAGTCTACAGCAATGTGCCCTAAATGAAGATGGAAGGAAAAAAGAATGGTCATGGCTCACATGGTCCTAGCACATAATAAATCTTATTTTATCTGACTTTAATGATAGGTTAACGTTCTCAAGACCTCTGCTGTTTCATTCTGTTCATGAGAGATTTGTTTCATCATTTTATATTTTCCTATGCACATGATTAAGAAAAGAGAAAAATTAAAGATAAAATTAATCTCTAACAGTTTAATCTGTTAACAGTGGCTCTGAAACAATGGTGGGCAGAAGAATCACTTAAAGGGAAAAAAATATATATATACATATCATGGAGCCTTACCTAATGCTTAATAAATCTGATTTTCTGGGTTTGAGCCCAAGCCTCTATCTTTACTTGTTTTCAAAGTTTAAAATTCTGTATTTTTCCCCCAAAGATTGACTTGAAATGCCTATCAAGAACAAAACAGTCATTTTAATTCCCTCATGCAAAATTAAAGAGAAACCATACTATGAAAATTCAAGGCCATCTGGAGCTTGTAAGTTGCATGATGGTCACCTAAAATCCTTAGTGGAAGAGTTAGGGCCTGAATCAAATAAAATGAATTTAAAAGTCATTGTAAATTGGTCTTTGTAAAAAACAGACATGACAATGGAAATGTCAAGAACAGATATCTTAGGAAGAAATATAAGATGTTTTTAACGCTGTGATTTATAATCAATTAGGAGTACTCTTCAGCAAAAGTAGTCACATTTCTTCATGAAATAGGTGGAATTAAATGTTACCTTACAAAATACCTCGTGATTGGGTCAACTGAGGATCTCTAGTGTAACTAACAAGAATTTACAAGGTCAGTTGGAAGGTGGGGTGGGGCCACTAATGGGAAGTCTCAGGCTCTGAACATTGTCCACCAGAGTATAACTACTTCCCCCCGACCCCTCAAAATAATCCTTAAGTCACTGAGGACGATAAAGGAACCCTTTGGGATAACAAATATTTAAGTAAATGATTATTTGCTTTGCACTTCGAACATCAGTCCGAGGTGAAACAATTCCCAACACGCGTCTGAGATAAACAGTATCCTAACGTCTTTTTCATTTTCAGGAAAACCATTCCTGCATTCAAGAGCCGCAAGGAAAGACAAAATCAATAAAACGTGAGGTGACAAAAATCATTAATTATCTATGGTTTTTCCCATATAGGTTTCTTATAAAAAGCGAGCTTCGGCATTGCCTTTGGTTCTGGTTATTGGAACTAACGCCCTCGGGCCGTCAGCGGTCTCCACTCCCCGCTCTCCCCAACTTCAAAAGGCGTTTGTAAGATGGACAGTTGCCAGTATGTAGCCTGCTTCCATCCTCCTTTAATATTCGTTTAACAACGGGAAGGATCAGGCTGTTTAAATATTAAGCACGTGTTCAATTATTAAAGAGTTAACATGCTTTCCCTGATTATTAAACGTATATGGAGAGAGCAGGGGCGCTAACGCGCAGGCAGCGCCGCCAGTTCGGCAGACGGTGATGTCACATATGCTAAATTGTTTCCCTACCGTCTGGGGCCTCAAAACAAGGCTCAGCAACAACAAAATCTAATGAACATGCAATTAAAACTACGGCTCAAAGTTTCCAGTGGGCACAATGGATCATTTCCAGGAGAGATGTTCAGATTATTGCTCAAGGCAAAACGACTACAGATTATTATTTTGCCATTGATCTAACAGGAAAGAATTCCCAGCTAATGAACCTCGGTAAAGAGATTAATTAAAGGAATAAACGATAGCACCCACCCCCACCCTTTTCAAATGTGAGCAAGTCTAACAATAGGATGTGAGATTCATTAAAATGTGACAGTAAGTAAGGAAAAATAAATGTGATAAATACTGAATTTCTGTATGAGTAACAGCGTTCCATGAATACTAAGTCAATTAGTTAATGAAGTTCGATACTTTATAACCTTCATGAAATTTAAATATTCAAAGAGTTTAATTAATGAGTCTTAAAATTAGGTTAGTATTATGGACTACCTCATTGCAGTTGTTGGTTTGAGTAATTTTAGGGGTCCCCCCTCTTCCTGAACAGATAATTGTGATCAGTGTAGCTTGCCTTTTTTATTCTCTTCTTCTAGAAACTGGGAAGGGGAAACAGAAAGGAAACTCGATAGTACTAGATTTAGAATTAAAATTCCTTGATGTTGCTGGCCAGCCTCCAGCATTTCCTATACACAGGAGCATTCAGCTACCTAAATTACTACACATATATTTTCTTAAAATAAACACTGTATAAGCTAAGTCCAGCAAACATGACATAAATTCTCAAATATTAATTAATGACTTGCTTACCTTCAAAACATACCCCAGTCATTGCTTTAGTTATTACATGATGCCTTCCTATTTGCTGTGTTTCATGATTACTGCTAGGCTGGGCCATGACATACTAAAAATATCAACCTGAGAACTGATATCCACCTCTCTGGAGACTGTATATACTGTCATGGGTGGGATAGTCATGTACTGGAGGCCGATGATACCTGCTCCAGTCCTTCTGCTGGTGTTACGTGTCTCTGGACACATCCTGTCACTTCACTCACAAAATGAGGTACTGGACTAAATGCTCTCTATTACTCCTTTTCACACTAAAATTTTATAATCTATAAATTAATAAAAGGAAATGTGGCTGAGATAAGGTGCCTGCCTGGAAAATAATAAGTCATTGACATTTAGCCTTGGGATGTAGCAGTTACAGGAAATTACTTTCATATTTATATTCTGCTTGGGTTCGTGTTAAAACTAATTTCCATTCCCAAGTCACATCATGTGATGAAGTCAGATGACTCAGCTTTATGCTGGGAAAAAGGGTGAGCCAATCTAGGAATAATTCACAGGACAGGTAATAACATAATTTAGAGATGGCGTTTTATGGGTAAAGAACATGAACTCCCATGTACAAAGTGGAGACTAAGATAGAATCTATAAAGCAAACATTTATTAAGTGCCTATTTTATTTCTACCAATTGTGTTTGAAACTGTGAGACCCAAAACAGAAATTAAAACTTACAGTCCTTGCCTTAAGCACATTTACAAATTAGTTGAAAACACTCCAAATGTCAATACCCCCATGTTATTCAAACTACACACTACAGTTAATTAAGCAATAGTTAAATTGATAAGCTGGACGGTAAGCTCATGTTTCTTAATGAACGTATAAAACAAAGATGCAAGAGAAAGTAGGAGCCATCCTATTACTATCCAAAAGGAAATATCTTGAAATACAATGAAAAATTAAGCAATTAACTGAAAATCTGAGGAAACTTGAAATGGTTGAGGATGTTCAGATATTAGGATCACAGATCTCTAATAAGGTATAGAACCAAAGTACCTGATTCAATTTAAAATTTACCTCTTAAAATAATTTCTTTATGTGGACTGTGGTATGAATTTGTTAGAAATAGGAAGAGACACAGTATAACCTCTACCAGAAATGGAAAATTACAATGTCTACAAATAACATAAACTTACATGACAAAATTCTCAAATAGCAATTAATGACATACCCCAGTCATCGTTTTAGTTAATACCTGATGAATTCCTACTTTATCCCCCATTGGTCAGAATAAATTTGTTTTTGCTATGGCAACAAAACCCTAAACCTAAAATGACAGAGGTCCATTATTTGCTTTATATCCACTTACTCTGGGACCCAGGCTAATAGAGCAAACTTAGGCTGGAACATCGCTACATGTCATGACAGAAGAGAAAGGAAACTACATGTTGGTTCTGAAATATTCACCTGTTAAAGCAAGTATCATGTTCAAATTTAAGGTCAAAAGCACAGGGAGGTGAATCGAATATTTATAAACAACAGTACTCTTTACCACAACCTTCCACCGATATCTTCTTATACAATATTTCTTAATTAAAATTTTCTTCATAAAAGTAATGCTTGCATGTACTTCAAAAAAGCAATGCTATGAGAGATTTTTAAAGGTAAAAATAAAACAGATAAAAAACAAGGGTTTCCTGGGGCACTTGGGTGGCTCAGTTGGTTAATTGGCTGCCTTCTGCTCAGGTCATGATCCCAGGGTGCTGTGATCAAGTCCCGCGTGAGGCCCACTGCTTAGTGGGGAGCCTGCCTCTTCCCTGCCTGCTGCTCCCCCTGCTTGTGCTTGCTCTCGCCCATTCTCTCTCTCTTTCTCTCTCTGTGTCAAACAAATAAATAAAATCTTAAAAAACAAAAAACGAACAAAACAAAAAAATCCACAAGGGTTTCCTGCCCAAACTTCCCTTCACTGAGCCATTTCTCAGAGGCAAATATCTTGTGCTTTCTACCCACTTGTTCTAATCTATGTCTATAGCTCCACATTTCCAAATAATGAACATCTTAATATGTTCATTTTTAAATTGATTTATTTTATATTAAAGGTGTATTTGCCTTCTATTTCACGGGCAAAGATTTATCATTTTTAAACCAGCCTGCCCACTTTCTCTCCCCAGTACTTCTCGGTGTAAGTTATATCACAAGTATCTACTCAACTGTCAGGGCATTTTTACATCTATAGAATTAGCATTCACTGTTGGGCAAATCAGTGACCTATTATTATGTTTGTCTTTTACCTGATAACTTTTTTTAACGAGGATTAATAATCAACTCTTTTTTTTATTTACTGGGTGTACTATGCATTAATTGATGACTCCCCCATCCCTCAATTCTTCAGCAGATACTTTACATGATTATAAATAATTCTTTTCAAATATCCAAGACAAATAATGTTTTCCTTCCCTTTCTGGAGACTTTCTTCCTGGATATCCACTTATAGATGCTTCAGTTTGAATAGTTTTCCACACCTGGGCAATTCTGGAATTGTTACTATGGGACTTGTCTTTGTTTCTCTTTTACAATGAATTGCATATTTCCTGTGTCCCATGTCTTTCTGTCTCTTGATTTATTCTTTTGTTTTTCTGACACTCACCTTTCAGTTGTTTCCTAAAAGGGGGAGATGGGCACATGAGATTTTCCTGGTTTCTCTTCTTGCATGTCCTCAGTATTTATATAAAATGTCCAAACAATTGATTAATAATTTAGCCGATTATATGATTTTAGGTTCAAAGTCATTTTGATCTATTGTCTTCTGGCATCCACTGTTACTCTTGACAAGTCCAAAGCGATTCTGATTCTGATCCTATGTATATGATTTTTCCCTCTGTGAAAGTATATTTGAATGTTCAGGCTGCTAAACAAAATAGTGTAGGCTGAGTGGCTTGAACAACAGAAATTTATCTCTCACTGCTCTGGAGCCTGTGAAGTCAAAGATCAAGCAAGGTCCCCACCACTGTGGTTTCTGGTGAGAGCTCTCTTCTTGGCTTGCAGACAGCTGTCTTCTTGCTCTGTCTTCACATAGCAGAGAGAGAGAGAAAGAGGGAGCTTTAGGTAACGCTTACTGTAAGGACACTAATCCTGTGAGGTCAGAACCCCAAACTTATAACCTCATTTAACCTTAATTATTGCTTTAATCCAAAGATAGTCAAATTGGGGTTAGGGCTTTAACATAAATTTTGAGGGTATCCAATTCAATCCATAGCAGCAAATATTTAGATTCTTTCCTTTATCCCTGGAATTATGAAAATTTCATGATGTGGGCTTATTATTGGCTAATCCAAACAGTCCTTTAGTTCTGGAGTGCTTAATATATATATATGTATATATATGTTTATATATATATTTTTTTTCCTTTCTCTCATTTCCTCTACTATAATTTCTATCCCTCAAATGCTGCATCTCTTGAACTCCTCTTTCTCACACTGTCCCACTGCCTTTTGTCTTTTTATTCTGCTTTCTAAGATATTCCTAAACTATTATTCAACTTTAGTCTTTAATTTTTGATTATCCAATTTTTATGTCACAAGAGCTATCTTTTATTCTCTGACTCTCTCTGTCTTACTTTCTCTCTTTCTCCTCACTCTATCTCATTCTAACTTTTCCTTACTTATATGAGGATGTTAATTTTAGCTTTTGGAAACATCTTGTCTCACATAATTATGTTTGTTTTTGCCCTCTTTTTTCTGGTAGTTTGTCCTTAACTCTATTCTTTTTCAATTGGAGATTTTTATTAATTCTCTAGACGTGATTGCAGACCTGTGAATACTTAAGAACAAAACAAGGAAAACATGATTAGAATGTTGGAGGTTAGTGTGCATAGGTGGGTTCATGATTTGGTTGGCTTCACAACTGAATTACTGCATGATCTGCTGGCCCTCAATGATAATATAGGAAGATTGTTTTTCTAGGACTAGGCAGTTCTTCCAGAGAAACATTTTCTAATTTTCAGTTATGTTAATGCTTATATTAAGAGGAAGACTGTTAGCCTTTTTCCAGTGTCCTGGGAGCAGGGTCTTATGGTTTGGCATTGAAACTCAGGATCCTACCATCCTCGCTCTTTGACCCCCTGCTTCACTCTCCACTTCCACTGTACATGGTGTCCTTAGACCAGGAGTCTCTGTCAGTATCTCCAGAAACTATACATCCTGCTTTCTGTTGGGTAGAGGTAAGATGGACCATCATAACCTTGTGGCACACAGAGTGTAGAGAGGAGCACATGGTCCATCATTGGTGTAATGATCTTGAAACCAATTCTCTCCTGGCTTTACCTCCATGTCTTACCTCCATATCCTGTAGCCTTTGGGTTGTTACTTATTTCACCTTGCTAATTCAGTTACCACCCTCCTATTTATTTTCTTTCTTTCACAAATTTGTTTGCATTTCTTATCCATCGTTTTCTCTCTTTTCTCCAGTCTTTTTGTAGGTTTGTTTGTCACAAAGTATTCATATAGGGTGCAGTTTTTGGTAAAGTTTTCTTCAGTGATCCTAAATGAAGATATTTTCATTGTGTGTGTTACCTGAAAATGTACTGTTAGAACTAATTATTTCAATGGTCATAAAGAGACTATTATAAAACAATCCTCTATCTGTTAAGTAATATGACTTCTCAGAATTACACTTGTGCTTCCTTTTCAGTGAGCAATTAATCTTAAAAAAGAGTTACCTACTTTCATATAATGTTTGACTCTTAATATCTTAGTTGTTACATTGTTTTCATAGATAGAAAAATTTATAACTAAATGTATTAAGGGAATCAAATAAAAGTAAATATATTTTATATTAGCCAATATTTGTGTATTCAAGATAAGATTGATATCATATACACTGTTGATAAGTTCTTAATTATTATAATATGGAAATATATTTTTCATGTATTTGGAAGAAAATTGAACTTGAATACATCAGTAGCTGGAATGATTATGAAAGTGAATTTTGGAATTAGACAATCCTGGCCTTGAGTGCTTTGCAAGATGAACGACCTTGGACATGATACCCTTTCTTTGTGTCAGGTTTTTTTTTTTTTTTTTTTGTCTAAAATGGGGATAAATACAGTAAAGTATTTTCTTCATAGAATTACATTGAGAATTACTGGAGATAATTCAGGTTCATCTCAAAGCATAGCGACTGACATCAAATGAATGTCCAATAAATTTTTCTAACATTAAAGTGATTATAATTAATATTAATGAAGTATTGATTAGTGTAAGCCTCCTGGATCTTGAAAAGATTCAGAGAAAGCTTACAACAGTCAAGAGGTTCTGCAGAGTAAAACGTAAAATAGAATTTCACAACAGAATGAGTGTCTAATTCTAGAGCTATGTGGGCTGAAGAAATACAAGATATATAATGGGAATGTCAGGACACTAAAGATCAAGAAGAAAGAAAGCCCTAAAGACAAAGTAAATTTAATTATCCATATTTTACAATTTGTTAAAAATTTTTGAGGTCTTAATACATTCATCATTTCAAAGATGTTTTCCAACTACATGGTTATTTGAGGAGTAAAATTCAACTTTACATTAAAAAACTGAATACCCACAATTCCACCAGAACACCAGGCCTATGCAGAGTTATTACTCAAATAAATACATATTATGTGAATAGAGCATCCACATTGACTATGTAAAAAGGGAGGCATTTTCTTTGTTTAGTTGACACTTTCATTTATATGGAAAATTCAGTGCTAAGCTTCATCTATTCATGTTGTGTCACCTTTTGATTTATCTCTTGTAAAAGTCAATATGTCACTATTCTCTGTACGTCAGTGGAGAATGATTGGAGTACTGATTTTAAAGACAGGTCAGAAAGTCATTGCAAAAAAACGGCAACAACCTTTACTGGAACAGAATGATGCTAAATGTCAAGAATAAAAGATTTAGATGCAATTTAAAGACTGACGTGCAAAATGTTTAACTGTATTGCTGGGATATTAGGTTCCACATCATGTAAAACTGACCGAAGCTCATGGAACAGCTATGTAGAGTCACTCTGGAATACCACTTCCTTCCCAGTTTCTCTGGAAGAGGGAGAGGAAGGAGAAACAACTGGGTATCATTTTATGGAAGGAGCACCCATCTACCCTAAGGCAGATGAGAAATCTCACCACAAAGGGAAAAAATAATTTCAAGTTCAAATTCTGCATTTTCCATTCTGTCATCAAGTGTCAAATGAAAAACAGTCCTTTCTCTGGAGGAGCACAGTCATTGTCATCATCTTTTTGTGGACACTATACTCATCAAAGATTCATATAAAAGAGACAAAATATCTCTAATGTGGGTAAAATTATTGCGTACAATTTATGACACTTGAAAGAAGCCTTCAGCAATTCATGAAACTTTCCTAATGATTCCTGGAAGAGGTGTTCAACTTACATCTTCCTTGAACCTTGACCCATTTTGTAGACTTGCCCTGTGTTGAATAGGTAATGATACTGGAGAACCAAGGTGAACGTGGACTGAGACCGAAGGATAATGTTGCAAGTGAGTTAATGTTATGTTGGTACTAGAGCAGACTAGCCAAAAATCAGGTATATCTATTACTTACATTAATTTTAAAATTTGATATGAGCATTCTGTTTAACAGTCAAAAGGATTTCCTTGACTCTTTTCATGATTTATCCCATTTTAACAAATATACATTAGTGTCCATACTACATGCCACATATTGTGCTTGGTGCTGAGAGAAAAACAAAGAACCAGAACTTTGAATTCAAAATTTACTGTCACATAGGAAGTCTGGCACAAAGCAGGTAATAGTATCATTGCAGGTACAAATAGGTACAGAATGTCTTAAAACCACTTAGCTGAACACCAGAGTTCAGAGTTACCTTCCTCAGGAAGGTAACATCTTAGCTGGGTCTTAATGTGTAGTGGTTATTATCTAGGGAGACATGATGAGCATTCCAGGCAGAAGAACTACAATGAGCAAAGTTACAGAGACATGAATATGCATGATTCACTCAAATACTACAAGTGATTCAGCATTATTGTGAGAAAACAGTTGGATAGTAAACAGACATGAGACCATAGAACAGCAATGTTTTATGTTCTATTAGAATTTTCTACAATGATGAAAATATTCTGTATTTGTACCATCTGACACATAACCACTAGCCACATGTGGCTACCGAGCACTTGAAATGTGGTTAGCAAGCTGAAGAAATGAATTTTTAATTTTATTTACTTTTATTTAATTTTGATTTAAATTGTCACGTGTTGCCAGTAGCTACCATTTCATGCAGCAAAATTAGAGAGGGGCATGCTATCCGTGTACAGCAGGCAAAGGCCCTTGGATATTATTCTGACAACATTTGGAAAACCCTTGATGATTTTAAAACAAGGAGGTGGTATGGCAGAATTTATGTCTTAAACAGATTACACTGACAACAGCGTAGAGAATGGATTTAAAGGCAGAGGCCATGAATCAGGGAGAATAATTATAACACCATTGTTTTTATCTAAATAAGAAACCAGTAACAGAGATAAATGGATTGATGTGAAAAATATTTAAGAAGTAAGGAGCTTGGTGAGAAGGAGGGATGACACTAAGATTCCAGGTTGGGGGACCATGTTTATCCTAGTGCCAATGGCATGAAAGAACTCCATGGTGACAGTGGTAAGTTGATAGAAAGGCATTTATACAGCAAGTTTGCTGAGAAGGAGAGGGTAGGCAATACTGATAACCATGGATCTCCCAAAATAAAACTGTCATCAATCAAAAAAATCACAGCACACTAGCATCTGCTGTTTCATCTTGCCTTCTTTGGGTCAAAATATCATTTCCCTAGGGATAATGTTCTGAAAATAAAGCTAACGTAGACAGAAATATGGCTGAGGAAGATCTCTAGTAACATTTTTTTTTTTTAATATCTGGATCTAGTGTTGCCTAAAATCAGATGCTTACAGAATTTTTAGTTACATGACTCAATAAATTTCCTTTTTTTGTTTTTTTGGTGTCTATTTTTGGTTAGATAATCTGTGTTAGCTTTGAGACTCTCAAAAATGAAATAATCCTGTCTAAATTCTGAACCTTAGTCAGTTGACAGTGACTATTTTGCTGCTCCCACTCCCATCAATCCAAGAAATGATGCTTTGGACACTGTAAGGTGTTTCCCAATATTTTCCCTGTTTCTGTTTGGTGTAGGGCATTTTTGGAGCAATTAGAGATGCTATTATTTTTGATCAGGATTAGATGCCCATGAAGAAACTTTCGAGCAAATCTATTTCACCTACAATTGCTCAGTAATTGAGACAACCTTTGCAACTGGAGGCAGGTAATTCTCCATTGTAATGAAATTCAAGTTTTTCTGTCATACTAAAGAAGAGAGTAACTACAATGAAATCTTTCTTCCTTCTTCTCTTCCTCTATTTTCGAAAAAGGCAAAGAGGGTCTTAGGGTGATGTTTTTCAAACCCCAAATTTAGACCTGAACAAATAATTTCTTTTAAACAGCAGCACTGACATTGTCTTTATATAAAATGGATTCTACTCATGCTTTCAAAACCATTAACAGTTTTTAAAAGTTATTAAATGGCCAAATGAACATTTGAGATATGGTGATATTGCAAATGTATAACTGTCACATTATCATCCATTACTAGGTTCAGAAGATAGGATCTGGAGTCCTAGTGCCTAGATTCACATTTCAGATTCACCACTTACTGTGTGATATCGGACAGGTTACTTAACCTCTCTGAGCTATATGTTAAATCAATAGTTTTGAATAGTGCCTGACAAATAGAAAGGACTCAAGACATACTGGTTCTTATACTAGGTATTTTACAGAGGTTTGCCAATTAAATATATGTTTTTATAACTTTGCAAGTTGGACATATATAGGAATTACTGATTTGACTACTTTGGGAGATAACAGATGTAGGGCAAAATCATTTCAGTTCAAATGATCAAATAATATGTCTAGTGAGTTAAAAATACAGGGAAAAAATCCTGCCTTAAAGTAAAAGAAGATAAAAGGATAAAAACCTCACCACTCATTCAGCAATTAATTTAAAAATTCATTCTATGAATTATGGTTATAATGTGACTAATGAAATCAAAAGGCAGCGAAGATTCTAGTATACCAGTAGGTAACAGGTGGACACAACGAGGCCTTGCCCCTTCAGTCATCAACACAGCAGGTCTGGTTTTCTGTTTCTTTTTTGTCAAGAAGCATTAGTATCTGATGATCTATGTGATGATTACTCACTGGTGATCTCAGTGAAATGTATTTGCCGGCTTACTCCGGTTTTAATTGATTGATGTTTCCGTTATAGAAAACTCGGCTGCACTCCATCCTAAGTGATGTACTGCTGGCAATGTTTGTACAAAGGCCAACGAGTGAATGGACCACAGAGATAGCCTTTTAGTCCAGACGTTGCTCCATTCTTCCTGGGCAGGAACAGGCTCGCAGGTGAAGAAACGAACACATCTGGCTGCTGCAGCTGCCTTTGATGTTTATTTTGTAGTTGGCAAATTTCAAATACAATCAGGGATTAAAATACTTGCTAGTGTCTCCTCTCTGTCATTACTTGGCAGGTTCCAATGGTATTCCTGGATGCCCTTTATTCACGTGTTATATACAAAAAATGTGGACCTACTGTATCGTTTTAATGCAGTTTTTTTAATAATGCAATTCCTAAGTAGTTGGACTCAGGACAAAGGCTTTGAAACCTGGCTCCTGGTTAGCCTGAGCTTACTGGTTAATTAACTTAACCTCCCTGAGCCTCAGCTCATTTGTTTTGGTTTTTATGATTTTATTTATTATTTGACAGAGAGAGAGAACACAAGCAGGGGACCGGAGGAGTAGCAGGAAGAGGGAGAGGGAGAAGCAGGCTCTCTGCTGAGCAAAAAGCCAAATGCGGGGCTCAATCCCAGGATCCTGGGATCATGACCTGAGCCAAAGGCAGATGCGTAATGGACTGAGCCACCCAGGCGCCCCCAGCTAGCTCATTTGTAAACAAATCAAAATTACAATACCTACTTCCTAGAGTGATTGTAGAGTTAAAATTAGATAAGGCCTACAGATGACTGGCACACAGTATGGCTTAATAAATGGGAGGTAATAATAATTAGTATCATCATAATTACAAACACAGTTTTGTAAAAGAATTATTACATATTTCAATTTGGCAGGAGTTGCATAATGTCCTTTTCTTAATGACATGTCTCAGAATTTGCCATTTTCTTTGCCGTATTTCAGAGAGAGAAAGAATGACAGAAATTAGTAAAAAGAAGGAGAAAAGGAAGGAAAAGAAGAAGATATGACTTGGTCATTTTCCCCCAATGTTTTATTATAAAAAATATCAAAATTCAGTGCAGTTGAATTTCTCAGTGAACATTGTATCGCCACTACCCATCTGTTTTGTTAGAAATGAAATGTTTTAAAAGGTATTGGGATTGGAAGGCTCATTCCAGTTCAAGGAAGAGCTAAGTCTTGCAAGTCAGAAAAGTCAATGCCAAAACTGCCTGGCCAAGTCCAGGCTGAAGAGCATGCTGTGGCACAACCTTGGGCATCCACATTGTTAAATGTGGGGGACTTTCCATGTTACATCAAACCCAGATCCCCGAGAACACCAATGGAAGGGGAATTTCCAGCTGTGTGGGTGTGGACAGTGAGGATCACCTACACGCACACTGGAATAATGCAGTAGTTATTTATCTCTGATGGAAAATAATAAATGAGTCAACAAAAGAGGGCAAATCACAGTCACTCTGAAGAATGAGAGAGTAATCAGTCTTATTTTTTATTTGTATTTTTGGAGGCATCTTCTCCTTATACTTCTCAACTCCTGCTTACTCAATTCCTGGTTACTGCCACTATTTACTCCAAGTGGACATGCTACTTAACCCTTGAAATTCATGTCCAAACATATATAACCCTTGCCCCTTACTACTGTCTAAGATAGGCTGGTATTTTCATGTCTATTTATATCTTTGTCTATATCTATATATGCATATGGATGGATGGATGGCTCTGGATAGCTATTTATTTTATTTACCTAGACACACACACAGTTGTTGTTTTCTTAAATACCAAGAGAGAAAATTAAAAATGCAAAGAGCTCATATGCAACAAAGTAGTTGCATTAACAAGTATGAGAGCTGCTCCTACAATAGAGATTAAGTGCCAGGATAAATCACAGTCATGCCTCCTCTGAGTTTCCTAAAATAATTACTCTCCCACATCAAAACCTTAGTATGTTTCATTGATACCTTGTCTAGCTTACTTCCTTCTACATTTCCTTCCTGTTAACCATGAGAGACCTCCACTTTCTTCCCACTTGTGATGGTCTAAATTGTTTAAAAGACGCACTTTTTTTTTTTTTTTTTTTGGACATGCTAGAGGATTAACTTTGTAGAAGTGTCACTTGCAGATTTTCTTTAATTTTCTATGGGGACTAAAATTGAGTAAATTTCTTTAAAAAAGTTTTTTAAGGTTTATTTATTTATTTCAGAGAGGCAGTATGGTGGGGAGGGGCAGAGAGAGGAGGAACATCAAGCAGACCCCCAGCTGAGCGTGGAGCCCGACGTCGGGCTCGATTTCATAACCCTGACATCACGACCCGAGCCGAGATCAGGAGTCAGACACTTAAATGACCCAGGTGCCCCCCCAAATTGGGTAAATTTCTAACACTGGCAAAGAGCAAGTACAATAATGAGTTATATTTCACCATCTGTATAATTGATTTCATAACATTTTGGCAGTTCCATGTCATTTTTCTGAATCTTGGGAAATGTTTCCCATGGAAGGAGCTGGTGAGTGTACACCAGAAACTATGCATGGACAACAACCTCTTCGTTCCTTCACTGACTTCGAAAGACCACATTTCAGCTCGGTCACACATCAGACTCTTTAGCTGAGTGTGGGTTTCTTGGCACCATTAGAATGCGCACAGTAATTGAAGCGGCATTTCAAGTTCTCCACCTTAATCATTCTATATATAGAATAGCAGCTTTATCTTTAATGCGTCCCAAATATCTGTCTCCACCACCAACACAAGGATAGTACAGCTGAAACACATGCTTCCTGAGGGGATAAATGTGTGTGTAACAATAGGTTCAGCATGACCTTTGTAAATCCACATAGTTCTTGCTATCGCAGATTGACATGAGGTCATCTATTAAAGACCCTATTTGGGGCATCTCAGATTTCTTTACCTTTTTCACTTTTACTACCTTACTCTTCTCCTTTTACCTTTTTTCCTGCTGTGTTGTAAATATGTCTACAGCGTGGTGCCTCCTTGGTGGTTCTGTAGAAACTCTCCCCACCCTCCCCGATCCTGCAGCAATATTCCGCCCAAGCGTTCTTTCTACTCTTCTGAGATTTCATAAGCGGTACCTGTGATCCTTGTGCCCTTGCGCTCCTCGGAATGCATCACGGTGTTAGCAGCATTATCTTCACCTCAGTCCTGTGTGTGAAAATGAGGAAACAATACTTGCTGTCATCCCTAGACAGATGATGGACTCGGGGTAAACAACAGTCACTCTGTACCCAAAACATGATAAACCGGCACTAGTTGATTGGTCCTCTCCTCTGACCTTAATTCTCATCGATTTTTCTCTTGCTTTTACAAATAACTGAAAGGACTTCAAGTTGTCTTGAAGATAAGGAGCATGATCTGGACATGAAGGTTTCTCTTTTTCCTTTTTTTATCTTTGATCTTTTTCTGAGCCTGACCGAATATCCTGATTTACAATTAAGTGGATTGGAGGAGAGTGCCACTATTTTCCACATTGCAAAGTCAAACTAGATAATGGACACAGACCCCCTCTTGCGTGGGGTTAATAGAGGAACGGAGGGACACGCATGCCTTTTCTATCCTCCTGTGTATCCTGTAGCCTCATGTCAGATACATTTTAGCCGACCATAGCTTTCAGGACAAGAAGTAAAACTTGAAAATTAAAATTTAGTCAAACTAGACCAAAGGAGTTGGTTAGATGCCGGGAATGGCCAGCAATATCTGTACGGATGGATCAAAGATTACTCCAAACTTTGCTGTGAAAGAGAGAAGGCAAGGGGGTCAACGCTCAGAGGGGAAGACCCTTTGCTCTTCTTTGCTTCCGCTTTTATTGGTCTTTCAGAATAATCACAAATCCTTATCGCTGTTTCTCAAGCACGTGATGTGTGACAAGGGGTCTTACTGAAACTGGGAGGATCTGTTTACGGGAAAGATATCATATGCTAATCTGTGTATTTTACTAAACATAGTCTAAGGGACAATGCATGCATCTCTTAGATCACAGGGCTGTTTGGGCTAAGAAAGCCTCGGGGAAGGCAACTCCATGGGGCAATCCAAGGGCAGAGTGGTTCCGGTCACACAGGCCTTGGCATTCCAAAGGCCTATGCCCTTCTTTGAAACCTTCCTTCGCCCCCAAGGGCCTCTGTGTTACCTTTTAGCAAGCCAGGTATTATGGCTGATTTCATGCTCTACATTAACCCCAACAGTTAGATGTACTACATAATCTCCCTCTTTTCCATTTTAATAGTGTTGAATGAATAGTTTATTCTGATGATTTGTTAGTTAACGGTTATTGAGTAAATGTCCTATATTGGTTATTTCAATGTATTTCAAGATGCAGAAGACTTAACTTGAATCACCTTATATCATATTACTAGAAGGTCCAGAGGTAGGTCTAGCTTTAGGCCAATCTGGAGAAAAAGGTTCCATTTATGTCCCTCATATACAACATTTCTTCATCTCTTAGTGTTACTTGAGACGGTTTTTCCCTCATGATTGCATGATGATTACCAGAAGACTGCTACATCTACACACTTAGAGGTTTCAAGTCTAAGAAAATCCCTAAGATTTATCCTATGAACAGCTTAGGTCATGCACCCAACCTAGAGCCAATCACGATGGCTTAGAGAATGGGACACACAGGATGGCTTAGACAGAGTCCCTAAAACTTAGAGTTAGGCCCCCTTAGCCCATGTGGATTGAGACTGGGTGGCAGATTTTCTCAGGGGAGAAGACAAAATTGAAATATTCATACCGTTACTTACTATGTTTTGAGGTGTGTAGGATGTAAAAATGAATCCAAAATAGTCTCTGCCCTTAAACATAATATAAGTTACAAAGAGAAAAATTCCATCAGAGAGATTAGGAAAATGTGCTCTGGAGATCTGGGAGAGAGACATTGAGAGGAGAAAGGCATCAGTGAAAGCCTGGGGGGAGTGCCATTTCAATGGCCTTGGTAGGATTTCTGCATTCAGGAATAAATAGCAAAGATAGGAAAAACAGAACACAGATTGGACTTAATCACAAAGTAAATGGAAGACTCACATAGAGAGGTATAAGGCATAAACAAAACCACAAAGGGTGAAAGCAGCCAACTTTCAGAAAACTAAGGAGTTTTAAGTCTCTTTAAAGTATGTAAAGTGAGGGTGGGTTCATCAGAGGTAAGTTAAGAAGGTTGCTTAAGACTAAGTTATAGAGGTCTTGGTAGCTCTGCGTAAGGGGTACTTAACCTTAGTCTGTAGGCAGTGAGGATCACTGAAGCTCTTCAACACAAGAATAGCGCGATCAGAGCTGTCAGTGAGACTAATCTAAAAGTGTAATGTAATAGCTTAGACGAGGAGACAAGTCAGATAAGACATAAGAAATCAGTGAAGAATTAATGAAGGCTTGAGAGGATTATTTCTAGTTTTTTTTTCTTTTTTATGGCTACTAGTGTATATTTGAGATAGAGTATGCCAAAAATATTACACATATTGGGTAAAGAATTGCAAGCTAGAGGGGCACCTGGGTGGCACCTTTGGCTTAGGTCATGATCCCAGGGTCCCCCTGCTTGTGCACTGTCAAATAAATAAAATCTTTAATAATAATTTAAGAAGAAGTGGGAACTAGAAAAATGCCACCTATGAGTCAGGACAGATCTGAGTTTAATTAATTCGGAAGCAACCTGGTAGTATAGCTGATTTTGTAAAATGATCCCCTTTGTACTGTTTGGGTCAAGGTCAGTGATTCTTAGCAGAGACATCTTTGAATGAGGAAGAAGTAATTAGTCTAAGGTGGGGCCCTAGGTGAGTGTATTCTTAAGATTGTGCAGCTGGGGTTGAGAATCACTGATCTAGTAGGAAGAACATTTAACTGCTCGCTTAGCAACTCCAGTTCTAGACCCAGCTCTGCCTAAATTTGCTATAACAGGACATGAGACATTTAACTTGTTTCTTCACTGACCGAAAGTAATACATACAGATATGCTACATAAAGCAATTTCTTGACATTGTAGGAGGACAAAACACTCATTTTAGAATCCGACCTACTTGAGTTGAATCCAAGTTCTGCTTTCTAGCTGTGTGACCTTGGATAAATGACTCAACCTTTTTGAGTCTCTCTAAAAGATTTAGGAACTTGCACCGTGTCATAAAAGAAATGAGAGGTAGAGCTGGAACTTGAACTCAGGTCTGCCCCAAATGCCCCTACACTCAAACTTTCTTCAGTCAAGGGGAAAGTAAAAGTGGACTCTAACAGCCAGAACATGTAAATTGGTTATTTTATGTTTCAGCCTCAGCTTACCTACCCATTTGCGCGATGGTGAAGCTTGGGTACATGCTCTCTTCCAGATTTACAAAAGCAGTAGTAAGCATTTACAGACTGCTCAGTGTGTACCAGATGCTATTTAACATGGAAAGCATGCACAAACTTGAATAATACGAGTTACAAGCTTGGCGTTATCACTGTCTCCATGTTAAACGAAACACTTGAAATAGTGGTCAAATAACTCACCAAAGATCACACAGCATGTAAGTGCAAGTTTTGAAGCTATGTGATCTATTACCAGGACCCTCACTTTTAATCACTATGCTTTATTTTTAAAGCTTTTGCTACCACTTATATGCTGTATCAGGTGGAGTCCATTTGAACTGGGAAATGGTATTAAGAGAATGTGCTTTTGAAGTGAAATGCTACTGTAGGCAACAAATGCCTCATGAAGTATCTTAACACATTGTAGGCTCCTGACATGACAAAATTTCAGATCATTTTACAGAGTAACCTAGTTCCTCTTCCTGGAAGGCAGCCTCTCATTTTCAAGGGTCGTGGAATCAGAGTCTAAACCACTATTAACAGAAATGTATAAAGAACAATAAATCTGCCTCCTGTGCACAGATAGCACAGAAAAGGGTAGTATGCAATGGCAATCTCATAAAAACATTATTAGCAGATAAAACAGCACTATGAAATCTAGTGGGATTAATGGATGGGCAGTAAATCTGACAGATCTTGAATGAGGAGAATTTGGATTTAATGTCATTTAGAATTTGCCTACATAGAAATAGAATCCCTCTGATAAATTATACTCATGTTAAATGAAGTTTATTCTCCACCTCTCTAGGAAAGGGACAGACAGAATGCTCTGTAGAGAATTGTTTTTGTTTTTGTCAGGAGAAACAGAATGCAAACAAGATGAGAGAAGAATACAAGGAATTGCTCGTTCCATCTTTAGGCTAACTGCCCTCAAGTAGACTGTGGCTATGGAAATCCTCTGGTTTTACAAAGAAACAGATTCACTGGTGTTCTTTTAGGGGTAGAGACAGAGCATCTTAAAGACCTCATATAAATTCCCTTATTGACTTCCCCAGTTAAAGAGAGCTGAGCCATTAAATGGAATTAGAGGTATGAGGCAGGTACTACACACACATAACAAAGTCAGGATAGGGAACTCAACTCTGTATTCTTCTAAGAAAACAGTGTTTATCAGCAAAATCCATGAGATCAACATCTTAATAGTTTACCAAGAATACATTTGGAAATATGTTATTCATGACTCATGCTATACTTTTGAATGTCCAAAAACACGTATTAAGATGCTTTATTAGATAATAGGCATCTTCTTAGGTTCTATTAGTGACACAGAAAAACACTGCAGAGGTGTCAAAATTATAATCATTTCCCCCAATTCTCATCAGTTGATGGAAGTGGAAGAGAAAAATATATATATATGTGAACATATTATTTATATTATATATAAACATAACATGAATTATATGGTCCCACTTAGAAAAAAGGTGCATTTTAAGGGCGCCTGGGTGGCTCAGTTGTTAAGCATCTGCCTTCAGCTCAGGTCATGATCCCAGGATCTTGGGATCGAGCCCCGCATCGGGCTCCCTGCTCTGAAGGAAGCCTGCTTCTCCCTCTCCCACTCCCCCTGCTTGTGTTTCCTCTCTCGCTGTGTCTCTCTCTGTCAAATAAATAAATAAAATCTTAAAAATAACAACAAAACAAAAAACAAAAAGAAAACAGGTGCATTCTAGGTATTTACACCAAAGATACAAATGTAGTGATTCAAAGGGGCACCTGCACCCCAATGTTTATAACAGCAACATCAACAATAGCCAAATCATGGAAAGAGCCCAATGTCCATCGACAGATAAATGGATAGAGATGTGGTATAGGTATGTATAATAGAATATTACTCAGCCATTGAAAAGAACAATATCTTGCCATTTTCAGTGACGTGGATGGAACTAGAGGGTATCATGCTCAGTGAAATAAGTCAATCAGAGAAAGATAATTATCATGATTTCACTCATATGTGGAGTTTATGAAACAAAACAGAGGAGCATAGGGGAAGGGAGGGAAAAATAAAACAAGACGAAATCAACGAGGGAGACAAACCATAGGAGATTCTTCATCATAGGAAACAAACTGAGGGTTGCTGAGGTATAGTGGGGGGGTGGAGTAACTAGGTGTTGGACATTAAGGAGGGCACAGGATATAATGAGCACTGGGTGTTATAGAAGACTGATGTATCACTGAACCCTACCTATGAAACTAACAATATATTATATGTTAATTAAATGAATTTAAATTAAAAAAGATAAAAAATATTGCATGGAGCACTGGGTATGGTACATGAACAATGAATCTTAGAATACTGAAAAAATAAAATAAAATTAATTGAAAAAAGATAAAAAGAAAGAAAACAGGTGCAAACACTGAATTAAAATTTTTCCTTTCTAAGAAAAGGTATAAAGGTATATTGATACATAATTAATGCAATTATAACTATAAGCACTTCAAGCCAGAGGTGCATGTCCCATATATATTTAGGGCCAATTGTGCCCTATTGCATAACGAGTTCTGAGTAGATGTTTTGGAGTTTTGTTAAGTGGAGGCAGTTCAGAATTAAATCTACAAGTCAGTGTTTGATTACTTATAATGAGTAAATAAACAGAAGAAAACTCCCAAATTTGTATTTTAATAACCTGACAAGGGTAAAACATTGTAGATGATTATAATATACATTTAATTCACTGGGCCATATAAAATGTAAATCAATAAGAGAAAATTTTATATACTTCCTCTGACTCCTTCCTGCTATCAGTGCTAGCCAAGTGCATCTCTACTGAGCAGACTTTATAGCATTTCTACTCTAATTAGACTCTATCAATTTCCTCCCACAGTGAAATGACCTTGAAACGTAGAAAGCTCTTTCATTGTTAGCTTAAAAAATGCTTTCTTGTGAGATTTCAAGCCCTTCTTCATTTCTCGGGCCTAATATCTTTCCAGCAAGGGCATTCTTAAGAATACTCTTTGGAATGAATATGCCATAAATAAACATGTCTAACCTTCACCTCTTAAAAAATTAGAATTTCTGAGAAAAATGTTGTTTTTTATCTTGACACTGGAAATTTTTGAGAGGGAGTCAGGAGGTAGTTATTATTTTGTCTGCTCTGATTGACCTAATCTAAATTCTCTCAAAACTGATAATCACAAATAGGGATCAGACATATTATAAAATGTTGCTTTAAAATGAAGTCTGCATTTAAAACCATGATCAAGGTAGTATGACCTTAGTGATTCTAAAGACTAAGATTGATTACAGATTCTTTGTAAGTTTCTTAATTCCTGGAAGAATATGTTTATTTTTCAGAAATATAGTATTGTGTTTTGTTGCTAGAGAGACAAAACTTTAAAATTCTATGAGTTGTATGCCAAATGTCCACTTGTCTTCAAAAGAAATCCAAAATAGATTATTTTCAAGGAATAAATTGAAGAAAACACCTTACATTCTCAAATCTATTTTTTCCTGAAATATATAATTTTTAAGTTCCTTTGTAAGTCAATAAAATGAGACTGAAAATCTCTTGGATTTATTCATACAAGATTATTATTTATTGACTTATCAAAATATGGGTGATTGAAAAGCAAAAAGCAGACTTTGCTATGGTTTTATATGATAATATATGGATATAAGAAATCATTCTTTCAAAAAAGAACAAAGACATCTTTTTCCCATTTTTCAAGAAGGGACAATGCCATCTTGTTCCCCCACAATATATACTATCGTGAGAACCCATGTGCTTTTGCTGGAGCAAATAATTGAGAAAGAGTTCTTCGTACAGCTTGATATAGGTCTTGAATTTGAAAGATAACAAATGGAAAGAGAGACTGGCATCTGCTCTTGGTCTGAAGAGTCCTGAAAGCAAGAAAAAGTACTGGAGTAATTTGTTCCAGCAGGATATGAAAAGGCCTTGTGTGCCTGGGAATGGAAAGGGAATGAGACCCAACAGATCCTAAATCTTGCAGGCATTTGGACGGTATGGAAGGAATACCTAAGTGCCTCCAGTGATTCCATAAAAATTAGATGAGGGGTAAGATCTGGGTATAACCCAGAAGGACAGAGAGAAAGTACCAACGTTGAGGCTAAAGGGAGACATGGCTGCCCATTTAGAACATCCTATGTAGTGGATAAAGCCAGGAGAAGCTAAAGGCTGTCTGTGAACGAACGAACGAACAAACAAACGAACACACACACATACCTGCAGAGGCTACCATTTCAATTGGAAACAGAAAAAACTAGAAAAAAGCCTCTTTATCACTTACTAGAGTCTCCATGTTAATTAACAATATCATTACCAGAGGACGCGCAGGGCTCCTACACACTATTTCTTGTCTAAGAAGGTAAGCATATATTTCACCATCATTTTAAGATAACACAATATAAGAATTACCAGGAAGCTTAGAAATAATTTGACTTGGCTTTTTCCTGAATGTCTTACATGAAAAGGTTTTGGGTTACAAGATGTAACTGTTTCAAAAACAAAATAGTTACATTTCTGTGGTCAAATAATCTCATTAAACTATGGGATAAACAAAGTTAAAAAGAATTCTTAAATTATTAATTTAAAGTTATTTTTTGTTAACATGCTACTATGAATTGAGAACCTCCAAGGTATTGATTATTAAACTGTAATGTACACTGGAATCACTTGAGGATTTTGTAAAAGTGGATTAGTATGGGCTACGGCCTGGGATCATGCATTTCTAACAAATGACCAGGTCATGCCAGTGTCTGCAAGCTAGTTTGAGCGCCAATGCTCAGAGGGCACTGAAAGAAATGGTTATCTATTAATCACCATTTCGCAAATCAATTTCAGCACAAAACTCATTATTATTATTTTTGTGAACACTAAGGTTCCCTCATATGCAATCTGGAAGATATCTATAAATCTAATCTCCTGGTTAAAGCAGAAGCTAGTAAATCCCTTTTACACCATTTCCAGTGCATTTGTAAGTTTGGGTCTAATTCTGGTGAACGTATTTTAACTTCCAATTAGTAGAATTTGAATGAACGTGGTGTTCTGTATGATTAAACACAGGTCACCAAGAGACATTATAAGGTTAGAGTGAGAATTTTCTATTTTATTTTTTTAAGTAGGTATTTTATTTTTTATCAAATAGGAAAGAGTTAAGCTCTGTTGAGGGCTCATTCTTTTCTCTGATGGAAAATAAATAACTAGTATTCCTCAGGGCAGAAACTAAACTCTAACAAGGAGAAAGAAAGGACATGCTCCTACTTTCTCATCTATGTAGGCATTCTGATTGATCCCTGGGGACTTTGCTTCATCTGGGCAACTTTAATTGGCCTCACTTGGAAATTTCTTTTCTCTTCACCTGGAAGAGAAGTCAGATCTTAAAAAAAGAGAGAAAACATTTTTTAAAGGAAAAAGAAAATAAAAAGAAGGGAGAGAGAGAAAGAAAAGAAAGGGCAAAAGAGAGAAAGGAAGGGAGATTGAAAGGGACAGAGAGAAAGTGTATGATTGTCATTTTCCTCAGGGAATGTGTACAGCTTCCTGATTCCCCAGGATTACCAAAAGTTAAAGGATTATCTCAGGTTCTTTCGGAAAGACTTTTAAAAAAATAATATAGAAGGTGGGGGAAGAGGATTATATATTCAGCCTTGTTAATGATGGTCTTCTATTCTGTTTCTTATGGTTTTAGCATCGACATTAGAGATATTTTTTCAAAGAATCCCTCTGCTCATTGCTATTAAGTAGAGCGCTAAAAGGACCCTTGGGTTCTAAGCTGAAACCCTTGGCCTCATTGACTTTTCATTTGTACTTTTAACACCAAAAGGCAAGGAAGAGAAAAATGAGCATTGGAGAGAAGTGATCAAGTGGCCATTCTTAGAATATGTCAGTGGGCTTTTTGCAGAAGGCAAATAAATGTGATCACTCATGAAAAATTTACTGTCCAAAGCACTGGTTCTCAACCTTGGCTGCAGAGTAGAATCACTTGGAGTTTTTAAAGTTCATGTTGCTCAGACCACACCTGACTTATTAAATCAGAATCTCTGTGTGAGGACCCCAGGCATCATTGTTTTTTAAGCCTCCCTGCCCCAGTATTATTGCATAGTCAAGGAAAATCACTGGAATGAGACCCAACATAATAATAGTAATAACTGTATCAGCTACATATATAATGTGTATAATAATAGTGTTGGTCACTGTACTAAGCACTTTATGTAAATTATTTTACTTAATCCCTCAAAAGAAGCCTACAGGACAAATTATTTATTATCTTCATTTTAGAAATTACAAAGACTGGAAAAGGTTAAATTATGTATCTTAAGTTTACACACTTAGCAAACCAGGGTAAGCACCTTGGGCTTGTCTCTCAACATGACATACCCTCTCTCCATAGTTCATGGTGGCCATTAACTTCAAACAACAATCTGAAAGATAATGTAGGATAATCACATTGATCTCCATTGGTACTTCTCTATATGTGTGATACCCCTGTCTTTACATTTTGACTCTCATGACTATGCATGTCAGTCATGACTCTTCTGAAAGCTCAGTTTTTCCTGAAACACGGTGTGTCTTATGAAAAGCCTTCAGACATCAGTGTAACATTGATCCATAATCAGAGATTCTACTATGGAAAATTAAGCTAAAGTGTCATTGTAGTACTTTAATGGTACCAAGTTTGTATGATCTTAATGTTTATTCATCACTGATGATTTTCCCAAATTCCTTCTCCCCAACCCTAAACATTACTTTCTTTAAACTTTACAGAAAAATAGTGACTAAAATATAAACTGTACACTGTCAAAGAAATTTTTTAGCCTAGTGATGAATTGAAAGGAATTTTAGAAAACTGACATAAAACCACAAGATTTCATCTCTAATTTTAATTGTTTACTTTGAAAATGAGCACCAGAGAAGAATCTCAGTCTTTATCCTGAAGTGTTAGCATATTTGAAATACCTTGAACTATCCAGTCTCTGTGCAATTTCTGTGATTAAAAATCATTCTATTTTGCCAGGATTTTAAAATATAAATGGCCTCTTTTAAAAACCCAAGCAATATTAGCAATATTAGCTTTCAGCTATCCACCCTAGTGTCCTCCAGTGCTTTGTTTTGTAGTCAATTTGGTGTTCAAGGATGTTAACAGACTTCGGTTATAAAACAGAGCAAATCTCTGCCATCCATCTATTTAAAGACATACGGAAAAAAGAAGATATTCCAGAAGAGAACACATTTAGCCAGTGATAGCAGCTCCTGTTGTTTAACAAGTGTTACCATTACCTCAGCCCTAGGGCAGCAGCGGTAGTCCCCATGGCAGCTAATTGCCTGATTTTAATTTATGCACCTGTTTATTTCCAAACTCCATGGCCCTGTAGGAGGGCAAATGGGATGGTGACTAGAAGTGTGCCAGGACTGAATTTTCCCTTTTGGCTTACTCTACTGTTTCTTCTTTCCTGCTGTTCGCTACTTTCATCATCAACCTGGATTCCAAGCCGTCCTACTTAGCAGGCATTCATTTAACATTTGGCCCTTTGCTTGATTCTGCCTTGGCCAAAGGGTTCAATTGTGGGAAATAATGGCCAAGCCATGTATCAAACTCGTTTTTCAGCGACTTAAAACAGAACCCCAAGTTTGCTAAGAGTTGAAATATACTTGTGTTGAAAGTAGGGATTTTCCACCACTACATTATACACCTTTCGCCATAGGGTTCTGCGGAGCGTCCCCGAAACTTTTTGTGTATGTGTGTTTGACTAGTGACTGAAGGAGAGAAAGGTAATGGGATAATCCTATTATCAAGCATGGATGAATAACTGAAACCCTGGTAAATTTCCTAAGGATAAAAGAAAACAAAGTTTCTGAAGCTACAAAAGCGAATCAGTAGGTCCACCTGACCGCATTTTCCAGCAGTCGTGGGACACAGGTGAGCTGGAGACCTGCCCAGAACCGGGAAGCTTCAGGAATGTGTGACATGTGCAGTTGTGCAGGACCCTAGTAATTCCTGGTAACCTTTGAACCGGGGGCCCCACTTTGCCCGGAGTCCCCAAATTATGGAGCTGAAAACAAAGAGTGCTGAACTATCTCTGGAATAACTCATAAACACAGTGTCAGTTCGCTTAGGTTTCAACACTGTTGCTCCTTATACAGTGGGTGGAACGGAAGGCGCCATGAAAGAGAGAAGATAGAAAAAAATAAAAACTGGACGCTTGCTAACGCTGACCTATCTGACGCAGATGTTCACATCGGCATTCTGAAGGTTGGATGGTGATGTTATTGGGCACAACACTGCAAATGTGTCAGTCTTGAAGTCCTGTCAGTCAAATTTTGAAACCGAGTAATATCGAATAGTAGTCATGACCCCCAAGCTTCCCGAGTTTTTTCAGTAACCCCGGGACCCCTCAGCTTCCCACCAGGGTCCCCCAGAACCCTCAAACTCTCCCCGGAACCTCCCTTCATTGTCCCAGTGCTCCTGCAGTACTTACAGCGTCTCCAGATTCATCGACTTGCCCACGAGATTCCTCAGGCTCTTGAAGGCTCACTCAGGACCCTCCAGGCCCCTGTAGCCTCCTTCAGAGCTGCTCAGCTCCCCACAGGCTACCCCTGCAGCCTGCAAAAAAATAAAGGCCTGCAAAATTTCCTCAGTCTTCTCTGGGCCCCAAATACCCCCGGTGCCTCAGCACTTCCCAGCCCAAATGCCCCAGGCTCTCTTCCTACACAGAAACTAGAGATTCTCTCCAGGTGAGGCATCCCAGGCGAAGTTAACCAGGGAACGACTAATGTTGAGTGGGGGAGGAGGGCACTTAAAGAGAAAGGGTCACTGTTTCTTAGGGCTAGTTTGGGCTTGGGAAATGGAATAAGCTGCTGTTGAGGCTTTCAGATGCAATGTGGGCTTATTGTTGCCTGGATGGGGCGAGTTTTTCTGAATCCCCAGAAAACTTTTCTCATGGAGCAAGGTGTTAAGGAGTTGGGAGACGAAAGGGAATTGGGTCAGAAAATCTTCAAGGGACCTATATTTAAACTGCAGATTTTTTCCCCCTAACATTTTGTCAATTATGGGTATGTTAATATATTTAACACAAACGCTTAAAATACTTAATTGCTGTGACCCAATTTTGTTATTTCTTCATTCATAAATATCTGCTGGAAACCTTGAAGCTGGAAACTGCAGAATTTTTTGGCCATTCTCCACATCTGAGGGACTCCAACAAAATTCCAGTGCTTAATTACCACTAACTTACCCTTAAGAGCACCAACTTTATCCACTCACTCATGTACTCTTCCTTTCTTTTTTTTTTACTTTTTTTTTTTTACTCTTCCTTTCAACAGGTTAAGTCCTGAGAACACACTGTCAGCAACAGTTCCAAGGCCAAGAAATGGCATCTTTCCACACATGCCACTGTGGTCGAGACTTGCAATTATATACTGTACTGAGAATGATGAAAAGGGGATAACAGGACTTGGAGGGAGAAAGGAAAGCCAACCTAGATTTGGGGTACCATGTCTTACCAGACAAAGAAAGAGATGCTGGGTCTGAGACCTGAAGTCTGAGTGAGAGCTTCCCAGTGCAATGCGGTGGGACAGTTACAAGTGGGAGAAAAGACTGTTCATGATTCATACTCAAGAGAGCATAACACCTTCATAAAACGAACTGTTCATTATGTCTGGACCTTGGATGTTGGTTGGTTGAAAGGTGAGAAAAAAACTGGGATAGGGTCATATGTCACTCTAGGAAGGCTTGGCTTTATTTGAGGGCAATACCCAATGTCTTTCATTTTAAGTCGGGAAATGAAAATATTCTCGACTCTTCAGTAACCAACTCTGGACTCAGAATCATAATTGTAAACATTAACAACCACAAAATAATAAAGTGGGCTCCTTGACTCAATCATTTGTGAAGTTGTTTTGCACACTGCTTTGGGACAGAGACGATGCTAAATGCTGGGCTTTACAGTGGTGAGCCAAGAAGTCCTGCCTCCTGCCCTCATGCTGTGGCAGAGCAGGTAGCTTCTGGGCCATGTGACAATGGGAGAAAATTGAAGCCCTCTCGATGTCTTCGTGCCGATCACCCCAGCTGGCTGTTACTAGCCAGTTTTGCTCCTCTGTATTGCACAGATCAACAGAAACTAGGGGACTTTCTGTCTTAGTTACCATAGTTCAGAATCAACTGAAGAACAAATAGCATTCCCTGCTGCCTTTTTCAGTCTAGAGAAAAATTTCCAGGGCTGAAGAACAGCTAAATGATTCCTTTTGTGTTTGTCTGATTGTGGACAGCAGGGACCAACGCTGTGAAATCAAACCAGAGGGAAACAGGCAAACTCACCAGTGAACTCACAAAACATTCGCAGTGGGTGCAGATGACATGGCACATTTTCAGCACGAAATGAAATCCTTACATCCCACCCAATAGGAATCTTATCTAATCCCTGAAGTGTTCTGTCTCTTATTTCCTTCTGTTCAGACTTTGACAATTTAACTTAGGTAGAAGGATCCCTGCCACCCTCTGAATTTCTCAAAATATAATCCTCGGGTCACCAAGTGAAGAGGACGACCAGATATACAACAAACCAACTTTTCTACCCTCGTATGGATTTTTACTATCGTTATAAATATTCATTAAATACACCAACTTAAAGGGAGTTCTACTTATTTAATGTTGAGAAAATAATTCTAGGCATATACAGTATAATGATACATGAAGTAATGTCCGAGCTTTGGATTTCAAAGAAACCTTTTCAGGCTTTTAAAAAAGAGAAAAATTATTACATGAATATGTAAAGAGACTAGTCACTGAGTTGTAAATACAAAAGGCTTTTGGGATTCCAAGTTCCAAAATGCTATTTTCATTATGATTTTGGTACCAGCCCACAGCAATCTAGGTACTTGTGCGCAGGTGTGCATTTGTGTGTATGTGTGTGTTTGTGTTCTGAGTGTAGCTATTTCTCAAATTGTAAAGTACTAAGCCTTTTCACACTGAGTGGGACAGTGGAGGAAATTATCCCATGAGCTGAAGGAGAAATGCGTTTCATCTTTAAAAAAAAAACCACCCAGAGATTTCCATCTTCACACTCGAGAGTACATAAACTTGGATTTCAAAAACAAATTATCCACAATTTGCTTTGCTTGAGTTACCAGGATATTGAGAGAGGAGAAAAAAATTAAGCTGGATCTTACTCCTATTTATTAATATTTCTGATACTGAGGGAAAAATATTTTGATCTGAATCTTACTCTTATACCTTGATTTTCTTGTGAATGGACTTAATGTTGGATTGATAAAGTGTTTTAAGTTCTCCACTGACAAAACTGAATTTATGCAGCTTATGCATCATTATTTTCAAGGAATGATTCTTTTAATAATAAATAACACAATTATATTAATAATAACTGGTATTGACTTCTATAAATGAACTACTCATTTTAATTCTAATATATCATCTTTAGTTACCCAGAGAACTGAATCTTAGTCTCTGCAAAAATAGAAATATTATTTTTTCTGAAAACCCATTCTGAGAACATTCGCAAACATATCATATAGTCCAGATAAGTCAGCTCTTGAAAAGCCGTATATAGGAATACCAGCTCTTTATTAGGTAGGGCCTTCTAATGAAAACTTTTTACACTTTACTATATTTCTTCAATAAAGACATTTACCAAGAAAGTGTTTTCCAGTTGTTTACTACATTAACTAAAATTGACAATCTACAAATATAAGTACTTTTATGTCTTTGTGTGTGTGTGTGTGTGTGTGTGTGTGTGTGTGTATATATATATATATTTTTTTTTTTTTGGTCTGTTGTGTTTATTTGACATACAGAAAAACAGAAGTTAAGGGTACATTTCATTGAGTTTTGGTCAATATGTATATGTGTATTAGTGTATTGCTAATTCGTGCCTGGTTACTTTTGTTTAACATAGTATTTAAAAAATTGCTCTATATTGCATGGCTGAGAAATATTTTCCCGAATAGTTTCCTACTGCATGAACATACAACAAAGAAGTATCTATTACATGGATGGTAATTTGGGATGTTTCAATCATTGGGTTTTTATGAATGAATCTCCTATCAAATTCTTGTACAAATCTTTATGTACATATGCTTTCAAATTTCTTGAGTATTGTTGGATCATAAGAAATTATGTATTTATATTAGAAATGCAAAGTTTTCTAATATTGTATTATTTTACACTCCACCATCTAAGAACTTCAGTTTTCACGTCCTCCTTAGCTATTTTAATTGTCAGACTTTTTTACTGTTAACCATTCTAGTGGATGTCAAGCAGCATCTTATTTTGGTTTTAATTTATATTTCCATTATAATTAGTAATGCCAAGCACCGTATGAAGTGTTTATCAGCTTTTTATAATCTCCATGAACTATCTATTCATAAGTGTTTCCCCACTTTTTAAATTGGGTTACTGTCTTACTATAATTGGTTTGTATTCTGGATTACAGTCCTTTGTCAAATGCCCATTACATTTTCTCCCAGTTTGTGGTTTACCCTTCTATTTTCTTAACTTGACCTGAGCAAAGATTCACATTTTGATGAAGTCTGATCTATCAAAAATTTTACATTGTTATTGTTTACAGAAATCTTTAGTCTCTGCCTACGCCACAGTTATGAAGGTACATTTTCACATTTTCTTCCAAAAGCTTTATAGGTTTAGCTTTTATGTTTAGGTTTATGACCTAAAATTTCTTTTTCTGCATGGTGTGAAATAAGATTTAAGATTCCCTCCACCCCCAACCCCTATAAAAGTTGCTTTGGCATCAACTGTTGAAAAAACTTTTCATTTATCCATAGAATTGCGCTGGCATGTCACAATCATTTTACCATAGGTATGTGTCAGTTTCAGCACTTTAAATTTGGCATCTTTGATTTATTTGTGTAACCTTATGTGAATGACATACTGTCTAATAAATTGTAGATTCAAAGTGAGTCATGAAATCAGTTACAGTAAGTCCTTCAGCTTTGTAGTATTTCTTTAAGATTATGTCAGATATTCCAGATTCCTTGGGCTTTCACGTAATTGCTAAAATAAACCTGTTCATTGCCAAAAAAAACAAAACAAAAACAAAAGCAAAAAACAAAAAAACTTTAGGTATTTTTATTGGGTCGTATTGATTCTGTAAATCAACTTGAGGAGAACTGGTATCTTAATTCTGTATCTTCTAACTCTTGTCCAGAGAGATTCTCAATTCTGTATTTGTTTTGTCTATCAGTAACATTTTAAAGTTTTCTGTACAAATATCTTCTTGAACATGTTTCATTACATTTATCCTTAGTGTTTTTGTTTCTTTTTTGATGTTATTGTAAAGGGTATTTTGAAATTTTCATTTCCCAATTGTTTGTTAACTCTGTGTGTGTGTATGTGTGTGTGTGTATTTCGTTGACTTGCATTCTGTGCCTATGCCAAATTCACTTATTAGTTCTGTTAGTTTCTTGGTAAATTCCTTTGGATTTTTTAAGGTGCACAATCATGTTACTGTCTTTAGCATTAATTATGTCTTCTATTTCTTTTTCCTTCCATTACATTAACCAGGACCTCCAGCACAATGTTGAATAGAAGTAGTTTGAGGAAACATCTTTGCCTTGTTCCTGATCTTTTTGAGGGAAAATACCTGATTTCTCAAATTTAAGTATGATGTATGCTTTAGGATATTTGGGGATGCACTACATTTGAAAGATGGTCTATTTTTTGTTTGCTGAACGTTAGTATTTAGTATGCATAGGTGTTGAATTTGTCAAATGTTTTCTCAGCATCTATTGAAATGATGTTTTTTCTCCTTTATTCTGCTAATGGAATGAATTCCATTGACTAATTTTCAAATATTAAATTCAACATTGCATTCCTTACTTGATTATAATGTATTATCTGATGTATGTATCACTAGATTTGATATGTCTATATTGATGTATGTATCACTAGTTTTGATGTCTATATATATGTACATTTTTTTAAAGATATGTTTATTTATTTTAGAGAGAGAAAGAGCATAAGAACAGGGAAAGGGGCAGAGCAAGAGAGAACCTCAAGAAGACTCCGTGCTGAGTAAGGAACCCAACTGTGGGGCTTGATCTCAGGACTCTGAGACCATGACCTGAGCTGAAATCAAGAGTTGGACGCTTCACCCAGGCGACCCTATATGCCTATATTTTTAAAGGAATTTTGTGTCTATGTTAATCAGTTGTATTGGTTTGTAGTTTTTTCTTTTAAAATCTGTTATATTTTATTATAGCATATATATTTGTATTATTTATGATGCACTTATAAACATATTATTTATTATATGAGATATGATGACTCATATATAAATATATGTATTTCCTTTAATTCTTTGTTTTTGGGTATGATACTTTTATCAAGTCAGGTGGGGAATTTCCACTTTTATTGTCTGGATAAAGTTAAAATCAGTATTATGTCTTCCTTAAGTATTTGGTGAATTCACCAGTGTAGTCATCTGGACTAACAGAAAAAAAAAGAAGAGAGAAATAAGCAACCAAAATGATAGAAAAGACACAAAACGAAGCCACTCAGGAGGTCAGAATGAAGGTCTTGGTTGCAGAAAGTCATAAGCAATCTCAACTCTCAAAATAACTCTACCCATTTTTAAATTCTATGTCCCTTTGCTCATGGTCTAACTTTCTAAGTTGTTATTACCCACGTTTAAGTCAAATGCCAGGCTTTTGGCCAAAGGTTAGGAGTGAAGAAGAAAGTGACTGAGATTGGTATTCCCAAAAGGAAAACTTTGAAAGATGGAAGGCTGTTTCCCCCCTCAAAAGTAAGTGCTAGTACAGAGATGAAAGAGGGAGAAGGGAGTGATTGAGTAAAACAGTAGAAGTTCATTATAACTCCCAGTTAGTCTGGAGTTCTTTTATCAAGATGCTTGATTTTCATTACTGTAGGATCAGAAAAGAGGGTTGAAATCCACGTGTTGTTAGGAGAAGGGGTTTGTTTTCTTAAATCTAAAGTGTCACTGTTACAGTCTTTCCCAAAAGCGGTTTTGATGAGAAATAGTTTTGGGTTCCCAAAGAAAGTACACTGGAAGTAGCTATACATCTTGAGTAGATGAGTTCCTCTTAACAACCTGTATTTTTTTTAAACCTCAAAGTAATCTACAAGCATTTTAATTGCTAGAGTTGCTGGAGTTAATCCTCCAATCACTTTCTAGCCATTGTTGTAAATAATAATCTTCATTAATGCATTGACACTAAACACTAATCTTCTAATTTGCAGTAAGAAGTACAAGGAAAGCATAAAGATTGTTCCTCAATAGAATAAAAAAAGGAGAAAAAATGTCATGCAATTTAAAACCTTATAGCTAAGAGAACCTCACACATTATTTAAGATGCTTAATTTTCACGACATGCATGGATGCTAATCTTTAAAACTCTCATACACTAAATGGAATTTTAGCTCTCTTTCTGAGTTCTTTCTCTCTGGGATTATAAATTAACTTTTCCATCAAGAAATGGAACTTATTCTCCTAATTATTTATTTTCTTAAGCAATTTGGATTGTTCAGCTTTATACAAAATATGAATTAATGGTCCTCGTATGATGAATTAAAAACCTTAATAGTAATGAGAAAGACAGTTGGCGATGGCAACTAAGAGTGTTCTGATGTTTAAATATAATTGTTTGAAGTTCATATGTTACAGAAGTTACTGACTTCAATCCAAGTCTTCAATCCAAGATTCAGAGAAAATTCCTTCTAGGTGAGATAAAGTACTTATTGTGGGCAAACACAGATGAAAAAAGCGTTTGTTCAGTGTCCCAGAATCAGAATTTGTGCGTGAAAATGGATCCTAGTGATCATCCTAGGTCAAACCTCTCATATCATCAAAGAGAAAATAGTTCCTGAAAGAGTAAATGATTTTTCCATTTTATCCAGTTAGCTACTGGGTTGAGAACCAAGAACTTTAGATTCTCTCTTCAATATTTTCCCCCTTGACCTTTGTATAGATCATAAATAATAAAAATGACATCTATAAAATGCTTTTAACATGACAAGCAATGTGCTAAATGGTTGATATGAATCTCTAAGTGAGTCCTCATAATAAGCCTAGGACTTGGGAATGCCAGGTTTGCAGATACACATATTCTGCACCCTCTGCTTCCTCACAAATGCAATTCCTCTTCCATGGCCCAGTGCCATCCATTCTCCCCCATGAAGCCTCTTTTTTTCATCCTAGCTGAAATTGATCTTTTTAAAAATTCTGAGCTGCTATGAATGACTCTTAACAAATTTTTGTTGTCTTTTTGTATGAGGTTATCACATGAGAATAGCATGCTACTCCATCTTTTTACAGGGTCCCTTTTCCGCCAGCTCAAGTGTAAGCTTTCTGAGAGCGACAGGGACTGTTTCTGTATTTCATTAGTGCTCTGCACAGTGCTTTCCCTGCATGTGAATTCCCTGGCAATTTCTCTTGTGTGGTTTAAAAGATAGCATTGACAAGAAAGCCAATAAAATTAAACTTCTTCTTTTAGACACAGTAGTCTGTTACCTTTCACATGTTTGATATGTGGCTCAGCATGAGATGGGCTAATTTCCAAGCTCAACTTCCCTTATTCCCCAGCATCTACTCCAAGGACAAGGAATAGACAGCTGGGGGACTGGGGTGGGGATGAAGAGGCTTTCTGGTAAATACCAATGATTATTACCAAATTTTTTTAAAAGTATAGTTTAAGGTCACAGTTTTAAAAGACACATTCCAAAGAGTTCAGTACTATGGTACAAACCACTTAGCATCTGTTACCTAGTTCCGTCCACATGGACTGGGAAATAATCTCTTCTACATCTAGCTTTAGTCTCAATACTAACTTTTTGTCACCTTGAAGAATTGACTTGCCTCACTGGATCTTAGTTTCCTCGCTGTGAGATTAGGAATGTGAGCAAGTGAATCCAGCCTCGTATGGCTCCTTTGAGGCTGCAGCTACAAAGGAAAGCAGGCACTGCACTGAATGGGAGACCTGGGATCATACTATACTTTGAAACCTTTCCCCACACCTTCACACCTGGTCCGCGGCTGCTTCTGACCTCACTGGCTGGCAACACTGTTGCTTGTTTCTCATTCTGCAGCACAAAGTTGAGGCCTGATCTGTGGTAATTGGCACTGAGTTGAAATTTAACAGGGTGAGTGATTACGGTTCCAGGATGTTATCTCAACTTCAGACAAGGAAGCCAATATTTAAGTAGAATCTCTTTGGCAGCCACTTACCCTCATTTATTCAAACAAGGCTCCTCTGAATTGAAGCTTCTTTGAAATATCAACTTTCACATCACCTTGTGACCATCAGCACTTGGTAGGAATAAGTGTTTTACCATGTCAGCTAATACATCATGGAGCCAAGGGGGAGATAAAATCTGCTAAGTGGGTAGGAGTTCTGTTTTAAGTATAATTAAACCTTCCTTCATTATTATAACATAAGAGAATACAATGCAAATTTGAATTATTCCTCATGAAGTGATTTGGAGTGTGACAGGACAGTACCCCTATTCCATCCCCACTTCCATCTTAACATGTTCTAAAAAATTTGCCGTCTTTTTTTTTCTTTCTTTCTTTCTCTGTGATCTTTAGGGAAAAAAAAATGTTCTGCTTGGACTTAAGTTCTCAAGCTTTAAACTCCTAAGACAGATGAGCAGTTGAACAATAAGACATCTGGTAAGCAAAGATGCTGCTAGCCAGGGAATCACCATGGAAACCACCAAAGACATGGATTATGAAGATGAACAACTGCGAGTTAATTTCTTCTCGGGGTTGTGGCATTTTGGTTCATTGATTCATATGTTGAGGTGTCTTTTAGAGGAAATGCTGTCAGAGACACAGAAGAATCTCTCATGATTCATTATGGAGTAAAATTCAGTACAAGTCAGACTCAAGTTCTTCAAGTAAGAAAAACTAACATTCAAAATATCTCAAAGAAGCATAAATTCTTTCTAGAATATAATCATGTGTGACTTGGAAATTGAACCATTAAGTATATCCCAAGAAAAGCATTATTGCGGGACTACAATGATTTCTGTCATTTTAGGTGTTAGATCATAGAATTCTTCTATATAACGAATCATTAGATGGAGTCCCCTGTCCAACTCCCCACACTTATTAAATAGCAGCTAAAGCTAAATGCAAAGTGTAGGTTAAATCCAGCTATAGAGTATAATAGCTATTTTGTATTTAGATTATATAAAATGTAATCCATGGCAATGACTTTAAAGTTTAGAAATAAGCTATTCTTTAAGAAATATAGGGAGTCCCTTTTGAAGACTGAAAAGTTGTCAGATGGAATATAGTTGATCAGTAAGAAAATGAGCTGGAAGGGACCTTGAAAAATCATCTGATCCAGCTGGAAGTCTTTAATTTGCACTCCAGCAGTTAAATGTCTAAGCCTTCTAGAACAGATAGATGCCTGTTCTCTATCTGATGTTCTCCAGGGAGGGAGTCTTGACAACTTAATTCAATAACCCTTGCCAGGGTTTTATCACCTTGACAGTCTAGAAGTTCTTTTTATATTCCATAGAAATCTCTCCTGGAGCCTGTTTTCTGTAGGTGAGTTTTTGGTGGACATAAAACAGAAAGTGTTGTGTCCTTCTCAGAAACATTGCTCACATAGCCAAGTCGTTGCCTCTTAATAGTATCTTCTCTGTGCTAAATTACAACCATTCTCTCATGCTTTGAACACGTAGGATGTATTCCTCGGTCCCTTGGAATTCCTTTTTCCCTGACCATGAATTTTTGAAATAGGAAATGGCTTCACTCTATCTTATGTGAAGCTCCAGGGGAAATAATAACAGCTAAATTTGTACAGTACTTTGCAATATACAATCCATTTCACGTGCCTTATTTCATTAGATCTACAACATCAACCCTGTTAATTAGGCAGAGAATGAAATTCTCATTTATATTCTCAGGATTATGTAAACTAAGTATTCATGTGGATTAAAGTGCTGGTAAATAAACACAACTGAAAGTATTGGGTCCCTGGAGCATACCAGACACAGAGCTATCTGTTTTCTCATATTAGTTGAGATATTCACATGCTACTTCATGTACTCATCAGAGACTGTACATGCATTTTATACTTAGCAAAACTGATTTTATTATATTTATGGTATATGTTTTTATAATATTGTATTAATAGTATATGTTTTTCCTAAGGCCATATAGCTGGCAAGCAGCAGAGCTGGGATTTGAACTTGTGTTTACACAATTAAGGGGCAGAGATTTTCTTGCTTCTAAACAGCTGCCTCTTTCTTGGCATTCTTTCTTGGTAGAGAGATATAAAACATATCTCTCTTATGTAGTACTATAATGTACTACATACATTAGTATGTAGTACTAATGACTACTATAGTACTATAGTACTATAATGACTATATCACTATAGTAAGTATAGTACTTACTATACTATAAGTACTTATAGTATAGTACTATACTGACTATACTGTACTATAATGTACTATATTGACTATAGTACTATAGTCAGTATAGTACTATAGTGACTATATTAGACAATGTACTAATATGTACTATAATAACTATATTAGACAATGTCTGAATCAACGCTTACCACAAGACATATTACATAGTAAGTGCTCAATTAACATTAATTCTTAGTTTAGCAGAGCTAAATGCAAAATAGAGGAATAAAGCAGTTAGATCATTAAAATCAATAGCAGTGATTACATCTAATGTTAGTCCAATAATGCTTTCCTAAATACAGAATACTTATAATGCAATTCATATTACTTAGGAAAAACTTGAGATTGACTTAGAAAACTAAAAGTCAAAAATGCAACACAGGAATTCTTCAGGAACTGAAGAAAGTTTGATATTAGGAATGACCAAGAGTCTATATTTCCATGTGCAGGGCTGCAGATAAATTAGGTAAATTATTATGGTGGACATTAGATACAAATATTTACTGCTGTGAAATGTCTAATATTTCCAAATCAGCTCTTTGATATTCTCTCAAAGAGAATAATGAATAATTTATTCATCTCTTGACTATGATCATCATTATGTGAAGCTTCTGAAATAGAGATGTCTCATTTTTAACCCCTTTGTTTTTAAAGGTACTCAATCTAATGTGATAAGAAATTATTTTCCTTTTCATTAAAGACCTGCCACTGCATTATTTCTTTCTCCAAAAGTAGGACAATGCCTTCTTTCCTAGTACTGAAAGTTTAAGTAGCTCTTTATACTGTATCTACTGAGAACAATGAATTGAGGTTTAAGGGTTAAGAGTTCTGAATTCTAGTTCAGCTTTGCCACTTGGCTGTTCTACCAACAAGTTACTTAAATAGTTTCTCAGTCCCCTTGGTGCTATGGACAGAGAGTTTGTGTCCTCCCCAATTTCTATGTTGAAACCTAATGCCAAATGTGATGGCATTAGGAGGTGGGGCCTTTGGAATGTGCTTAGGTCATGAGGGTAGAATGTCATGAATGAGATTAGTGTCCTTTTAATAGAGACCCAGAGAGCACCATTGCCCCTTCCTCCACAGGAGCACACAGCGAGAAGCTGACATCTAAAAGCAAGAAAATTCTCACCAGATACCAATCTGTTGGGGCCTTGACTTTGAACTGCCCAGCATCCAGAACTGTGAAAAATAAAATCCTGTCATTTATAAGCTACTTAGTCTAAGCATTTTTTACAGCAGCCCAAATGGACTAAAACATTTGCCAAATAGCAATGCTTCTATACAGTGTTTTGTGAATCAGGTAATGCAAATGAAAACACTTTGAAGATAAAACATTATCTTCCCCTGCCCTCCCAATAGATGGAGTTTTATAAATATAAAGCACTTTTTTTTTCCGTGCCTTTTATTTTTAAATCTCCTTATAGTTTTTAAACATGTATATTTATGTTGATTAATCAGCACCATAACCCAATTCTTTCTTCCCTGTCTTTTATTTAACACTTTCTGTCTGCAAAACTTTTTTTTTTTAAGATTTTACTTATTTCTTAGAGAGAGAGAGAGAGAGAGAAAGCGCTTGCAGCAGAGGCAGAGAGAGAAGCGGGCTCCCCACCAAGCAAGGAATCCGATGTGGGACTCGATCCCAGGACCCTGGGATCTTGACCTGAGCCGAAGGCAGACTCTTAACCAACTGAGCCACTCAGGCACTCTGTCTGCAAAACTCTTAATACAATTTTCAAGTTTTAGTCAAATGCTTCCTCCTCTGAGAATCCTTAATTAGGTTTCCAAGACTGAGATGGTTACTTCCTCAGTCGGTGATCTCATCTTTGGCCTAATAGTTACCCTGTTAGAGTTCACATCATATATTTAAATATCTTTTTCTTTTACTTTACTGAATGCATCACATTCAGTATAGTTCCTCTCAAATACACCTTATGTTACAAGGGCTTATAAGGAGTCATTCGTTATAAATGCTAACCTTTACTTACCTTCAGGAACATACATTTGAATTTGAATTTGAATCTCATTCTCATTCCTCCCTGAAATAAGTGTACACACATGTTTTCACAATCAAAATTATGCATATACTATGCAGAAATTATCCCACTGCTCCACCCACCTAGCTTCTAAGACCTGTGCCTACTCAAAGATCTCCCAGAGATTCCATCAACCTCTCTCCATGATCCGTCGCTAAATGTTCTTATTCCCTAGGCAAGAATGAGGCTCACGTGGGCTGCATAGGTAGCGGCACACCCTTTCTGGTCAGATGGTCTTAGATTTGAACCTTGACTCTGCCATATATTTTTGTAAAACCTTAAACAAGTTAACCACTTTGGGTCCCTGTTTCCAGATCTGTAAAATGGGGAGAAGGACACCAGTGTGTTGAAAGATATGTATATCTTTGAAGAGGGCTCAATACACAATAGTTATTATATAAATATGAAATACTGTTATTATGGGCTTTCGAGTTTGACAATTGTGAGCTTGAACTGACATCCTCAGTAATCAGCTGATTTTGGATAAACTTCAACTTCTTTGTGTGTGAAATACACACACACACCCCTACCTTCTGTGCTACAATACAAAGAGAAATAACACCATTATATACGAGGAATTTATCTTTTGAGTGTATGGGTACAGGGTACCCCCTAAAAGTAGCACCGTAACACTTCTCTCAATGTTTGTCCCCATTAAATGTAATCTATTTAGCATCTCATTGGACACGGGCCTGCTGAACAGAGATGTTTGACTAACAAGAATCCATTGTTCCACTTCCTGTAAGTAGAGATGCACCTTACTTTTAGCCTTAAATACCTTTCACCTCTGTATTTCCTGCAACATATATGCTTATTTCTTTTGAGCCTCCCATCCACCAGCAAGGTGAAGTAGAAAAGGCAACACACTTATTTATGTTTATTTAAATAATAAAGTCCCCAGAGTTCAAGTAGTGTAGAAATTTGCCTAGGGTCACAGAACTAGTAACAGAATAATAGCAAGCAACCTCAATTATCATTCATTGAGTTTTTACCATGAGCTGTCCAGTATAATTGGTGTTTTAAATGTTTTGTTTCAATAGTAGGAGTTAGGTATTATTTCCATTCTAAAGCTAACGCCACAGAGGCTGACATTTGTGAAGTGCTCTGCCCCAAGGCCCAGAGACAAGATTCGAAACTAAAACTGATCCCAAAACTTTTGTACCATCAAGCATTCTTACAGGCAGTGGTGTCTCATAGACTCATGGGCTCCTGCGCGTGGCTGGAGTGTGGCTGCCGTGGTTTCAGTCCTGACCCCATCACACAAGCTGCATGACTGTGGGAAAGTTTATCCAATTCTGTACACATCTGTAAGATAGCGATATGGTAAGAGTCTCAGTCTTGGGGTTTTAGAATAATTCAACATGATAATATGTGTTTAGTAGTTAGTAATTTAATAGTGTTTAGTAATTAGTAACTTAATAAAGTGCATAATACATTCTGAATAATGCCTTTTCTTCTTCTATCTATTGCTACTCCAATCGTCATCCCCATTTCTTGTTCATTTTCTTTCTCATAGACAAATGGCTTTTCAATTCCTTAGATTAATACCCTTGTAGTAAGGCAGAAAATTGTGCTATCATACCTCTCAAGGAGGATGAATCAGATTGCATCTATGCACGGTTCTTCCCAGCCTGCCCAAAAGACCACTGCTTCTCCCCAGAATTCCTCCATTTCTGCACCGATTTGATTGTTCATTAAAGCTACCTTCCTCTGAGGAAACTTGCTCCTCTTAAAATGGAAAAGAGGATGTCTATGAGAATGATAATAAAAATGGAAAAGATTATGGACCATGTCTCAAAGGAAGATATCCCTTTTATTAGAAACAGATTAAAGGAAAGGAAATCAATCTTGTGAGATCATGAAAATCTGGAAGAGTCTAAAGTTGATTTATTTATTTAAGATTTATGCCCAGTCTACTTCCATAAAGGATTCAAGATAATGGCAGACTGGGCTTAAATCATTTTCTTGTAATATGTTTCAGACTGGAATTAGAAGTTCGTTTTCTAGCAGATGAAGTTAAGCTGATTATACCAAATGAGCTATTGAAAATCAATACCATAAAACCATTCCATTAGTACCTGTACAATCATCCCAGGATTATAAGTAATATTTATATTCTCAAACATTGACATTTTCAGGAAATGAGATGCAGAACATTTGCACGAGGCACAGCCACCTGTGGTTGCTTGGCTTTGATGATTAAAGCATGTTGCTAATGAGGCCAAGGTCATGGGCTCGTTCCCTATATAGCCCAATTATCTCTCCTCTGCTTCCTCTGTTCAACTATGAATGGAACCCGATTCCTGCAACAGCTGCCTTGTTATAATGTGCGGGGGGTCACTGAAGCTAAGAGAGCATTCCTGGATCATGAAATATATCCCCACTGTTGGATGAGCACTCCCAAGTACATAGCACAGTGGCTATGTTCTTCCTATGGAAGAGATGAAGTACACACGCACACATACACACACATCCCACCCTGGGAGAGGCAGGGTGATACAGGGGAACAATATCTGGAGGAAAAAACATCCACTTTGTGCAGTCAGAGAAAATTCAGATCAAGTTCCAGCTTTGACACAGATGGGCAGCAAAGCTTTGGATAGGTAACTTGCCTCAGTTTTCAAAATCACAAAAATGTGTGACATATTTACTTTGGAGGGATGAGGGAGTATTGAATACCCAACTTTTATATCAACATGGACAGGACTGGAAGAGATTATGTTGAGTGAAATAAGTCAAGCAGAGAGAGTCAATTATCATATGGTTTCACTTACATGTGGAGCATAAGGAAAAAGAGGGAGGACATTGGGAGAAGGAAAGGAAGGGTGAATTGGGAGAAATCGGAGGGGGAGATGAACCATGAGAGACTGTGGACCCTGATAAACAAACTGAGGGTTTTGGAGGGGATGGTTAGGGGGTTGGGTGAGCCTGGTGGTGGGTATTGAGGAGGGCACATATTGTATGGAGCACTGGGTATGGTGCATGAACAGTGAATCTTGGAACACTGAAAAAATAAAATAAAAGTTAAAAAAAAGGTATAATACATACATGACACTTGTATTAGACACACCAATGATTAAAAAACTTATTTTACTGTTAGTATGAACCAGGTATTCTAGAAAGTTCTTTACATGCATTATTTCATTTAATCTTCGTAACACCGCATGAGGTAGGTTATTGCTATCCTTTTTTTCATAGTGAATTAAAGCAAGAGTTAAAGATTCTCAGTCCCTTGACCAATGCCATGAAATCAGAAGAGTTCATAACTAGCATCCAGATCTAAGCCAGTCTCACTCCTAAGCCCGCATGCTCATGTACTATCCTATATCCATGCTGCTCTCCCTAACGATGAGCTACTATTATTATTCTAGACTATTACTTGGCCTCTAACAATGTGGTCCATTCTTTGACACAAAAATATAATTTCGTGTCGTCTAGGCTGCCTGCCACTTCAGCACAAATCCTTTAGTGGGTACCTTTTCTACCACACTTAAGGAATCTGCTAGAGTCACTTTTGATGGTATATTCCCTCAGGGACCTCGGTGACATAAATTCTCCATCTCAGGAGACTCTCGCAAGGAATCTAATGTTAAATATATAAAATAAATCAGAACCACAGATTACTCCCTGCTCTATTTGTAAACATCTATTTTTACCTCTGAGAGGTCTAACAAGATGAATTTTCTAAAGCAGATTTATTGGGAAACTGCACAAACCCTAGGCCATGGCTCATTATCCAGCTATACCAATGACTTGAAATTGCTACATTTTTTTTTCTTAAGTAGGCTCCATGCCCAATGTGGAGCTCAAACTCACGACGCTGAGATCAAGAGTTGCATGCATCACTGACTGAGCTAGCCAGGTGCCCCTGAAATTTCTACTATAGAAGATATTACAGCTTCAGAAAAACTTTCATAAAATGGAAATAAAAAAAAAAAAAACCAGAATAAAATCCAGACATTCCCAAATTGACAGGGTTTGTGCTCAAGAATATTGTTGGTTAGCTATTAGAACTAAAGTTTTGATTTCTGAGATAGATTGATGAAGTGGAAAGAACATGAGTAGTGGAGTAAACAGAGACTGATGTTTGAATTCTAAACCTGCTACTTACTGGCAGTATACTGAATTAATTGCCCTACCTCTCTTAACTTCAGCTTTCTCATCTGCAAAATTGGCCTATTAATAATATGTAATTCCAGTCCACAGTGACAGTTATTAGAAGTAATGTAAGCAACATATTTGATGCCAAGTAATTGTTATGTATAACTATTAACCATTCTAGTTAGAAATTCCTAGAGAATTATGTCTGTTGATTCAGGAGTATGAGGACATCAAGCCTAGGCCAGTCTTCTTCCAAAGAAGTCTCTGATTATTTACTGACCTGTGATGGTAGGAGAGTCAATCAGGGTCCAGATGGCATACTCAAAAACAACTTGATGAGGGTTTATGTAAAAATGGACTATTGATAAAGGCATGGGACAGGTTAGTTACTATATTAGTTAGCTACTGCTGCATAACAAAAATACCCTAAAACTTAGTGGTTTTTTTTTTTTTTAAGATTTCACTTCTTAATTTGAGAGAGAGAGAGAGAGAGATTGAAAGAACGAGTGGGAGGAGGAGCAGAGAGAGAAGCAGACTCCCTGCAGAGGAGGGAGTGCAATGAGGGACTCAATCCCAGGACACTGGGATCATGACCTGAGCCAAAGGCAGACGCTTAACTGAGTCACCCAGGCACTCAAAACTTTTGTTTTAAAACAACTATTTATTTGTTCAGATTTCTGTGTAGCTATTTAAACTGGATTCAGCCAGGCAGTTCCTCTTCTGGTCTTGCTTGGGGTTACATATTTATGTGCAGTGATCTGGCAGATTGAATAAGATCAGATAGTCCCAGACAACCTCATTCACATTTCTAAAGGTCAATTCTCATTGTTGGCTGGGTCAACTTCTTTTTGTGGCCATTCAAATTCAAGAAGTCTAACCAGGCTTCCACATGTGATGCCATCAGGTTTCCAGGAATAGAAGCCGATAAGCCACAAGGCCTCTTGGAGGCTGATGCTCTGCGACTTACTTTAAAAATGCCTCTTTTATGACATTTGTTTGGTCAAAGCAAGGGACGAGTTCAGACCAGATTAACAGAATGGGGGAATGGACTCCACCTCTATATTGGAGGGGAGAAACGTCACATTGCAAAGGGGTATTCATACAAGGACAGGAGGAATATTGCAGCCAATTCCTGAAGCAATCTAACATACAAACCCTTGGCTCACAGGGAAGAGGAACCATAAGAGAGAAAATCACATAGAATCAGCTGCTTTGAGAAAGGCAATGACAGTAGAAGGACCTTCTTCCAATTTTCTTGCAATATCCCCTATTGGCTAAATTTAACTGGAAGCCAGAGACAAAGCAACTAATTCACACATAATTCTTACAGATCATCCTCATGGAACAAAGAAAAGGGCAGAAAAGGGTAGAGAATGGGTCTGGAGGAGGAAATGGAAGATATCCAGCATGGGAAAAGGAGGTAGTGTACCACAGTGGATACAGAATATAGATTTTGTAGTTGGCTGGACCTATTTGAGTTCCTGGTTTGATATTTTCCTACATGGTATTTGTAGAGCCTTTTCTTCTCTATCAACTTTAGATTTTCATTTATAAAACCAGTCTAAAAGAATCCTTCCTTGAAAGATGACTGTGAAGAATAAATGAGATTATACACATGCTACTTAGCACAGTAAACAGGCAATGCACGGTTAGCAATTAAAGACATGAGCGTCGATAATCGTTAGAAAAAGCCAATGCATATTGTTTTTGCTAAAATCTACCCCTTGTGACTTCCACAGATTGCTTAGAGGTTGGGTTTCAATTTCTGATTAACTGTTTCCTTTCTCTTTTGAACTGTATCTGAGTAGGCAAATCCTGACTGGAAGACTCCAGGGTTCATTTCAGGCCCAGCAGCCCTACAGAGCCCTCCTCTGCTGCTCATTGCCAAGGCTCACATCCTCCAGCTGAGGCTGATGCTTCCCCTGGACTGGTGAGAGAAGCTGAAGCCAGGGCTTTATATAACCCTGTTTATGTAAATATCATAGGTGTCTCATTTACCAGCAATTTCTCTTCTCAGCCTCCTGCTCCACATGAAGGGAGCGCACATCCCCCCTGCAGTGGCAAATATAGATACCCCAGCAGGCAAGAAAAATCGGTGTGTAGTGAGAGAAAGAGGAAGCCCTTCTTTGTGAAAATTGGTCCCCTAGAAGCAGCCTCTTCCCTCCAGTCTATTCAACCTGTACTCTGGTCCCATACACTAATGGTCTAAACCATACTTTTCAGTGGGGGTTGAACAGTGCTATCAGAAAACAAGGCCTCAGTCTTGAGGACACAGAGTTGCCAAGGCATTCCTGCATCCTCCAAGGGAACCATGTATGCTCTGGGAATGACAGAGGTCTTGAGCAATTGGGATATCATCTCACAGAGCATTTCTCTCATGGGTTTGGGGACATTATAGGGATATTTCAGTGAGATTTTTGTAAATTTATTATATATAGTGGTTATCAAAGAATTTGGGAAATACTGTATTAGACCAAGTTAATGTTTCTTTATTGTAGAACTTCTAGGATCTTTTAGATTGATAAAGTGCCTTATGAAACTCCCAGAAAGGGGAGAAGCAGCACTTCCTAAATATAATTGACCATGGAAGATTCCCTTTGGGGAGGGATGTCCCAGGTTCAATAATTCACAGTTAAAACGTTGGGGGAAATGGTGAATAAATAAAATCAATTAATCTCTCTGTGTGTCTCTGTCTCTGTCATCTCTGTGTCTCTCATTCTCTTTATCCAATATGGAATCCTGCAGAGAAGAAGGGACCTATGTGAGGTTTCCTCACAAAACGTTGGGAGTTATGGGACATATGGTCTTATGACTAATTTTATGCTACCCCATCTTAATGGATTAAAATTCAATGAAAATTTTAAAAGAGCCTGTGTCCCTCATGCACCAAACTCTACTGGCTCTTTAAATGTAAGACATTTGTTCTGAACTGAATTATTTTCCCACAGAGATACTAGAGTTGTGTTCATTCATCCCCAGTCTCTCACCTTGCGGCCTCTGGGGCCAATGATGCATACTTTTTCTTTGCTTTGACCTACCAAGGCCTTTAGGAGCCATCAGCAACATTCCTTTCACATGGTGGAACAAATGGCAGATCAGATGGTGCAACACCGTAATACTAATCTCATGCTTGTGTGGCGCTTTTAACTCTACATAGTACTTTTGCACATTGAGTGCAATTTTATCCTTATGACTCTCTGTAAAAGGGACAATACAGGTCTAACAAAGTTCCTTAAATACTAAATATTTGTTTGCAAGTCAACACAACCATGAAACAACTAAGATATACCGCCAAGTTCCTATATCCTGAAGCTTTATTCTGTTTGTTTTTTTTCTAAATGTACACTTTTATTGAATTTGTCTCATTGAATTCTCTATGAAAAAAATTACGTTGTCCAATAAAATTTGGAAATGTTCCTTATTATATAATATATATCCCTCAAAGAACCACAGTACAGACTATCATACTGAAGGCTCTCAAAAGTCCTATAATAAAGAAATGTAATTAAATTCATCTAACACAGTTTATTAAAAAATGGAGAGAAATCCTAAGTGGTATGTCATTTAAAAGCGGCTTATTTGGGGCATCTGGGTGGCTCAGTCTGTTAAGTACCTGCCTTTGGCTCAGGTCATAATCTCAGGGTCCTGGAATCAATCCCCGACTCAGGCTCTCTGCTCAGCAGGGAAACTGCTTCCCCTTCTCTCTCTCTGCCTGCCTCTCTGCCTACTTGTGATCTCTCTCTTTGTCAAATAAATAAAACCTTAAAAAAAAAAAAGCAGCTTACTTGACAATGCAAATTTAAGGATATATTGCTCTAAAGCATACACAGTATCAATGGAGACAGCAGGGACAATGAAAGGAAATAATATTTGTTGAACACTGACACTGTCCTGGTGATTTACATGCATTGGCTCATTTAATCACCACAACGGCCTCATGTGGTAAATACTAATGTGGGTTTTTTTTTTTTTTTTTATGAGAGGAGAATCAAGGTCAGAGAGGTTAAGTGTATGATTCAATATCATCCAACTGGAAAATGATGGCATTGCAAATTGATCTCTCTTCCTCCTGGCTCTAGGAAGTGGACATTCACTTTGATTCTCTCCAAACATTGTAAAAATTTCCAGTAAATGACTTCAAAGCCCAGTTTTCAGGAGAGCTTCCCCACCTTTCCATTTGCACGTGTTATTTAAGCTTGTTCTTGGACTGGGACATCCTCCTCTTGTTTCTTCACTTTCCTCAGTTCCTGGTTGTCACTTTTTGCCTGGTGCCAAGAGTTTTGATTTCAAGATTCCTCATATCTAAATTATGAATAATTTATGAACCATTGTTGGTAGCAATTACAGTCACAAACATTCTTAATACTTTAAAAGAAGGTAGATATATACACAGACACACATACACTCAGAGTAAAAGAAATCCGTGATCCACAATCAGTTGACAATCTGAGGATAATGCCGGTAGAACCATAATTTCTTTTAAGTGTTATGTGTGCAGTACATTCTCAGCATCTCGTAAAACAGGCTATGTAAACAGTATTTAGTAGCACTTTGAAGCTAAGTTTATCTCTGCACTTTCATTATCATAAAGCTGTGCTAGTTCCAAATAATCAAAATGAATGGAGCAGCTCAGTATTGGACATGTATGTGTGTGTACACACCTATGCAGTTGTACATATATGTATGCTTGTGCTATGTTTATATATTCATCTGTGTATGTGTGCATGTGTATATGTACATAGTTTTGGGTTTGTTCTTACATTGCCAATTACATAGAATGGGTTTTCCTGTTAGACCGGTTTTATTTCTAATGCTTTATTCACTGTTTGAACTTGGCAAGGTTTTAACACGCATTATATTTGCTTCCTATACTGCCATTCCACAAACTTAGTGGCTTACAAAAACACAAAATGGATCTCCATGGGCTAAAATCAAAGTTTCGGCAGGGTTTCATTCCTTCTGGGTGCTCTGGAGGAAAATCTGTTTTCTTGCCTTCCCAGCTTCTAGAGGCTGCCTATATTCTTTGGATTGTGGTCTCTTGTATCTCCAAAGCCAGCAATGACCATTTAATTTTTCTCACACCAGATAACTCTGACTCTGCCTCTTCTTCTGCCTCTAGCTTCCACCTTTAAAGACCCTTGTAATTACACTGAGCCCATCTGGATAATCCAAGATTATCTCCCCACTGCAAGATTCATAATTCAATCACATCTTTAAAGTCATTTTTTCCATGTAAGGTAACATATTTACAGGTTCTGGGGATTAGGATATGGAATGGTACAGGAATGGGGGAATGGGGAAGCTTATTCTGTCCATCAGAGTGACTGTTCTAGGATATACTATTATCTAAATGATGGGGCCCACATTTCAGGATTTGTATTTAAGAGAACTGGAATAACTGAGACAATATCTAATATATATTATGAGAGGAAAGAAATAAACATAAAATTTTTGCGTGAAATACTTTTCATAACAAAACTACAAAAAATTTTTTAAAGCTATTCTTAAGATATAGTTGCAACCAAAGTAACATGGTAAGTAGAAAGTATGTTCTCCTCATCATAGTTGCCCAGAAAAGTTTGTCTTACTGACAACAGAAAAAAAAGTGAGGCTTGTTTTTACTTACTTCTTTAGGAATTACAAGTCAAGTTTACTTCATGATGCCAACAAAGTTAGTAGTAATAGCTGCCCATGGCTTGCAGTAAGAAGGATTCTGATGTTCAGCAGGAAGGATGTCTTGGTGTGTAGGAAGTTGGGTTATACATGCCAATATTGCCACCTTTATTTCACTGGTTTGGTGGGAAAAAAAAGTGGAGGTGGATATAAGATAAAGAGGCATTACAAATAGAATTTAATGAAAACTTTTCAGATTTCTCATTTTCTGTTCTGTTAGAATGATGAGGAAATCTGAGAACTACCTACTAATTTTGACGAATTAGTAGCACAGCAAAAGCTCCAAGATGAGTTCTATGAAGAGAAAAATCTTTTAGAAAAGATATAAATAATGATCATTAACTCATTAACTTAACCTCTTACAATTAAATAATGTGTTTCTTAGATACTTATTAGACTTTATTAATTGTTGCTCATTTGTTTCTAAATAAATCCCGTTCATTGAGAGCTTCCCATGTGCCAGGAACCGTGTTAGGTTCTGGGGATATAATAATCAACCAAAACCAACATGGCCTTTATCCTCATGGAACTTACAGTTTATTAGAAATTAGGGAAATTAATTTAAAAATAACACAAATAGATTTTTTAAAACTACAGTTTTGATAAATGTTAGGGGGGATGTATTGGTGGAATGGGGAATATATAAGAGGAGGGTTTTATTACTCATAATGAATAGCAATTAATTTGGTGAAAGAAGCAAGAGTAGATGAATGAGGGCAATAGGAAATTCCAGGGAGAGCTAATAGCATGTGCAAAAGTCTGTGGTGAGATAGGGCGCATCATGGTTAGAGGGGAATGAAGTTCTGTTGTGTTGGCACCCCAAAAGCCAAGAGCACAGTGGTAACACATGAGTTTAAAGAGATTATTAAAAGAGAAGGTAAGTAACAAGAGTGATAAGGCAGGAAAATTCTGAAGAGTGGAAAAAACAGTATATAGCAGAACATGTTTCTCTGACAAGAGATTTTATTCATAGGAAGCTCTTTCCCTACAGTTCTTTAATTCCTACGACCTAGATCTTACTTTTCTACTTCTCTCTTGTTTTATTGGCGTTCCTGTCCCACACCATGAAAGATACTAGACCAAGTGTGGAGGTCATGGTGTCCTTGTTCCCACTGTGAAAAGATATGGGTAGAGGAAGATGTGCTTCCCATAAGCCAAGTAAGAATCTTAAAAGCACTTTCTCAGAGAATCATGGTTTCATCCTAGATTTCATTCTTGAGTACCATCAATGCTATGCTGTCAACTTATTACAAAGTAACAGGCTTTAGTGAGCTGCAGAAGGGACCATTTCCAATAATATTTGTATGAAAAAAAGTGAGCATTATGCCTTAACAACCAAATGATGGGCTTCCTAGAACAATACAATTTATTCATAAGTTGTGTGACTATCTATACCTTGAAAATGTCATATTTTATCCTGTCTGGGGACTACAGTTTGGCAACAGCTAGAATTATCCCCCACCAAGAACTCACCTAACTCTCTAGGCATGCTGAATGCCAAGAGTGTATAGGCAGGTCAAAAGGGGAAAGAAGAATCCATTTAGGAGAATAAATTAAACATTGATCTTGGTGATAAAGATGTCTAAATCATTTTACCTTTGGATATTAACTTGTCTTCTGGACAATGGAGGAAATAGTGTGCAATTTTTTTTGCCTCGAAATGTAAGTTTACAGAGAAGAACTGCTTCTTTAATTGTCACAAAGCCAACAGAGTTGTGGTATATACAAATTTCAAAAAAATAATTCATGTACCATCACTTGTCATGATATCTTAAAATGTTTCTTCATCAGCTTGCTTGAGATAAACTTATAAAAGATTCATGTTGATAACAGACTTTTTTTCTTCCTATTTCAAGAAACTCTTTTTATACTTATTACAAAAAAAATGTTTTGCAGACAAAACAGAATATTTAATATTATAATTCTGTATTCCTGTATTTAGATTATTCTTGTGCTAAAATATATAGCTGGCAAAATACTCTCAGACCTTTTAGCAAGAAAACAAAGAAATAAAACTTTTTTCATTTCTTCCCTGCCTTCTTGTCTTCCTTGTACATTTCTCAAAAGCTTACTATGTGCTCAGCATAATCATTAAGTGGCGGAAAATTCATAGCGTTCAATTGGTTCACCATTACGTGAAAGAAGATAGAAAGTAAACCAACTGTTGAAAGATCAGGTCCCAAATATTGTGACAGAGATGTACGCAAGGAGCTCAAGGGATAAATGAAGGAGAGAAGTGCACTCACAGTCTCAAAAGGGCTGTGGGACGGAGTGGGAACTCTGTACCAGTGACTGGCATGAGGGCTGGTTACTGAAAATGCTGTCAAAAGGAAGGAGGGCATTCCGTGAAAAAAGAAAAGCATAAGCAAATGTCTACAGGAACAAAATAAAATGCCGGGGAACAGCAAATCATGTGGTTACCCAAAACTTACTAATTCAGAGTTTGAGAACTCTTTTGGAAATGAAGTCAAAGTAATTAAAAAAAAAAAAAGAAAGAAAAGAAAGAAAGAAAGAAAAAAAAAAGAACCCCACAACTGTAGACATTCTGTTGACTTCGCATTTTGGAATTTGGCTAAACCTAAAGAATCTTCCTGTTCTGAATCAATCAGTGATCAATCTTATTTGGCCAAAGTATTCTGCAAATGGGCTTTTTCAATTATTTTCAATTACAGTTAACTTTTTCTTCCAAGTATCTGGGGGGACAAAAAACATTTTTAAACTTAGTAAAGTCAAAGTGGTAATCTGAATGTATGTGATATGATGGCTGACTCAGGATCTTGCAGTGTTTATGGTTCTTGTTATAAAACAGCAACTATGCATCATTTATACTATTTGAGTACTACTAAATTACTTAGAATTATCCTAGACATAACAGTATATTATAAGGAAGAAAAATTTGAGACTTAGAAAATGAAAATAAGTCACTTTGAAACTCACCTCAGAATTTAAGGGTCACTACTACCTGTTAATGAAGGATCTGAAACCCTCGGAGAAACCCAGATGTCTTGACCGTAATTTCAGTGATGAGGTCCTTTGACATCTTCACCTAGATTTTTCATAGGCATTTCTAACTTACCATGCCCCCCCCAAATCTTTGTTTTCTCCCTATCTTCTGTATTCCTAGGTGTGCTCCTTCTTTAGTCTTTTCCATCTGATAATATGACAAAAAAAATTAAAGGCCTCCCTTACCTTAATATAGACAATTAAATATTTAAAAAAATTTTTACTTTAATTCCAGCTACCATAGTATTATATTAGTTGCAGGTGTACAATATAGTAATTCCACACTTCCATACATCACCTTATGCTCATCATGACAAGCGCACTCCTTAATCCCTATCACCTGTTTCACTCCTAGTAACCATCAGTTTGTTCTTTGTAATTAGGAGTCTGTTTCTTGATTTCTATTTTTTCCCTTTGCTAATTTGTTTTATTTCTTAATTTTTAAAATTTTTATTTTGTTTTATTTTGTTTTATTTCTTAAATTCCACATGAATGGAATTCTTAAATACCATGTGAGTGAAATTATATGGTATTTGTGTTTCTCTTAGTTCACTCAGCATTAAACTCTCCAGCTCCATGGCAAGATCTCATTCTTTTTTATGGTTTCATAATATTCCATTATATATATGTTCATGTAATATATAAATAATATAATATATAATATTATAATACTATAATATATAAATAATAATAATATAATATATATACATATATATATTCAATGGATACCTGTAGATTTGTCAAGAATTATCAACTGGTGAAATTATACATATACATATATATATATCCCTTCTACCACCCTAATCTAAGCCACCATTATCCATCACATGGACTCTCCTTAAGCATTCGCAAATTCTTTTTTCCTTTTCTAAAAAAAAAAGGTCGGAATACCCTTTCTCCCCATTCTTTACATGTCCAACTTCTCTTCCTTTTTTGGGTCTCAGTGTAAATGGAAATTTCTCGAAGGAGATGTCTCTGATCACTCACTCTAAGATTAACTTCCCATGTGTTCTCTATCACAGCACCTTCCTTATTTCCTCCTATCATTTACCACAATTTGTGATTATTTGGGGGGATTATTATTTTTCAGTGATGGGAGGGGGGAATTGGTTGGTTTATCAACTGCCCCTAATATATTCCTCTTTTTTTTTCTTTTTGGAGAGCCACGTACAATGTATTGAACATGCTAAGCAATTAATAAATGTTTCTTGAATGATTTGATGGCTTATAAATATAGATTTATTTGATGAGCAATTGTGATGTTTCTAACCTCAATATAAACAGAAAGAAATATTTTTTAAAAAATAAATGATTTACAATTATAATTATATTTTCATTTTATATAAATATTAGTTTTTCTTACATTAAACACTCATAGTTCATGAGAGCTAAGATGATGTAAATAAGTATAAGGTAAGATGCTATCAAAAGCAATGATATTTATTACTAAGCTTTCAAAAAACATAGAATAAAACTATGAATTAACATAATTAAAGTGATAACAGAAGGACATTATCCCCACTACCTAATTTGAAAGCCACAATTGCTGTTCTTCATCAAAAACAGATAGTAGCTCACTAGCTTAGTGCCATGCAGGAAGGCAGATAATAGAAGTACCCAAGGAAAGCTGGATTCACATGAAAACTAACTTCTGAACACTGACAACTCTCTCAATTATCAAATAAATGAACACTAATGACATCTAACCTGTCTGGAGCTGCCTTGTGTCTTGGGCTGAAAGTCTGCAACATCTTTAATGTCTATTTTTTTTTTCCCTTGAAATTTCCAGTAAATCCATCAGGTATTCAGAGCTTTTGGAAACAAAGCTGACTAAATCTTATGATATGGCCTAAAGAAGTAGCATCTAAGAAAAGAATATCATAACTTTGTGTTATATCTGCCAACTAAAAATACTGTCCTGGCTGCTCCCTCCCAGAAAAATACTCTCCTGGCTAAATATATGGATTTAATATTGCAGCATGACAAGATTATTACATTTCATTATAGTGTATGGTCAAATGTATAGCCTTTAGTTAATTTGTCTACAGGGAAAATAATCACAACGTAGACCTCGGAATGATCCAAATGACTTCTTGACACTATGGGTGTTGTTCCCTAACTTGACTGTACCATTCTGAGTAGTGTTTCTACAGACAAACTTTTAAGTATTTTGCCCAGTAAAAATCTTACAGTGTAAGGAGAAGGTTTGCATAATTCTGTAGTGTTTTTTATTAAAAAGTGTTGTCCTTAGAATTTATTTTAATTTTAGATTTGAAAAAAATATTTTATATGCAGACAGAGCTACATCAAGTATACATCACGTTAAATTGTAATATTGTAATATGGAAGCTTTACTAAAAGACAGCATTATTAAGGTAAACTTTGCCACTGTTGTAGGAGTGGTAATGAGAGCCTATCAATTTATGCAAACAATGTATGCACAGCAGTTTATGCTTCCTTTTGGTTGTTTATTCATTCAAAATCTATATTTTGAGCAACTATTAAATGTCAGACACTCCACAGGGTGTGATGGTGTGATGGATACGAAAGGGAACACAAAGATAGGGTCTAAAAACAAAAAAAAAGAAAAGATAGGGTCTAGCTCTTCTGGAACTCATTTTATAGAAAAGTGAGACAAGGGATAAATAATATAATGTGTAACGTAATATATAATAATACATAATAATAATAAAAATATATGATATATAATATGACATAAGGCAATGTGAAATAATAGAAACTATAGGAAGTTTTCTGGTACAGAATATAATATCACATAGACACACCCAGGGTCTTAATTTTTATCAACAGGTATGGAGTAAATATTAATTTTTCTCCTGTCAATTAACAGCAACAGGTTGTAGGCAATTCAAATTGTCTTTAACTCGTTACAATGCATTCTTCAGCAATCACTCAGCTTGAAATACCAAGGGATTCCAAACACTGGTCCAAATAATTTAAGCCGCGTCCCTGCTTTGCTCTTAAGAGTCTCTTTAGAAACTTTTATACTCTCTTAAGAATTTAGAAGGATGAAAGTAGCCCCATATGAGTTTGCAAGTTTAAATATAACAATAATTTAGGATGACAGCACTTTCACTTTTAAACAAATAAAGAAAAAGATCTGATTTAGAAGGCCTATAATGTATTCAATTATGCTTTGCTGTCAGCTGAAAATAGGCTGAAATTAATCTGCTCAAAGTTGGGAGATTTTATAACTACTGTACTTAAAGGTAATAAAAGTTGCCTACACTCATTATTATTAGTATCTGAGGCCCTTGAGAATACTTGAGATTTGTTATGAGTAAATATCATTTGAGAAACAAATTCTGTTGCTATGACATTTACTTCACACGCTGAAAATTCCATCATGGATGGATGTAGATTACTTTGTTTGAAAAAAATTATGTAGTCCATGCAGGGTATTATGAATTTGACTAAAATTTCAGTATCTCAAAATTATTACCTTTCAAACTCTCCAATTACTGTTTTCCTCTAGGCATGGTACCTGGTCTCAGTCACTAAAGTATCCTTTTTTCAAAGTGCTATTGTAAAAAGTCAATATACTTCTGGGAAAAAAATCATTTTAATAGAAATTATTAGAATTTATGAAATGCTTTTCATCTTCAAAGTGATTTACAAACATTAATTAATCACCATCCAAGAACAGGTACCTACCCAAACACATCATTCAGTTCCAGGAAAAAAAGGACAAATCTTCCAAGATTTTATCCAGCATACTTCCTAGTCTTTGATGGGGATGGGAAACAAAACCTATCATTGCATCAGGATTTCTTTTTTCTCTCATTGAGCTGCAACATACTGTCTTTATTTAAAGTCATCAAATTTGCTTCTCTCATGAGCTTTGCTCTGGACAAGGTAAGTATCTTAAAAGGCATGCCTAACCAGATTGTAAAGTATATGTTTTTCAAAACAGGAAAATAATTCTGATGCTTGCTCAAAATTACTATATTCCACAAATTTTATTTTTATTTAATACTTCTTTCAAGAATACCCACTGAAATCTGGAGTTTAGGCCAGCTTATTATTTTAGTCAGGCTATAAAAAAAATACTTATTTTCCTAAGGAAACTGGGGGAAAACAAATTGCCCTAACAGTTGGCTGCATAAATCTGTCCAGAAAGCGAAATATGTGTTGTAAGCATCGTTCTCTCTGCCCAGGACTGTACTGAGTGCTGTCAAGAAGAGGAATATTAAAAATAATGAAGCGGACAAATTTACCTTTTTATAAAAATTATTTTGCTATATAAAGAAATGAAAGAACTAACAGCTATTATACATATTTTCATGAGAGAAAAGAAATGTTCATATGGAAAAGTAGAGAGCAAATAACTTCCAAATTTTAAAATATTGAAGAGAAGTGTCTGGGTGGCTCAATTGGTTAAGCGTCCAACTCTCGATTTGGCTCAGGTCATGATCTCAAGGTTGTGAGATAGAGCCCCATGTCAGGCTCTGCACTGGACATGGAGCCTGCTTGAGATTCTCTCTCTGTGTCCCTCTCCCTTCCCCTGCAATCCCGCAGCAGCTCAAGAGCATGTGCATGCACTCACTCTCTTTCTCTATAAAATAAGAAAATAAGTTAATAAAATAGTGAACAAATTCAGGATTTTGATATTCCTTTTTTCGTTATCTTAATTATATTAATAGTTTGTTAAAAAAGGTTGACCAGATTTCCTAGACCTGTGGTTTATGTATATAAACAACAATTCAATAGAACACAGAGCCTTGCTATCCAAGGGATACAGGGTAAGACTGTGACATACAAACCTGAAGTCAATAAACAAAGCCAAACCCATTAATTCGCTGGTAATCAGACAAAGAAGTGTAAAAAAAGATAGACTAACCATCAGTTATTTTCAAACTTTGGCTTTTTCTCCAAAGATAAAAGCTTAAATAATAATAATAATTGAGTTGATTTATATACAGTAAGCTACTCTTTTGTGCCAAGTAAGAATATCTTAAAATTGAACATGTAAAGAAAACCAATATTCATACTCAACTTCATGTCATCGAAGAGTGGACATTTTATCACAAAAAGCAGAAGAAAGTCGTAATCTCTTAAATAGCTCACAAATTATTCATTATTAAAATCTCATCATAATGTATGAACTTTTCTCATTTTTCACTGAACAATGAAAGTTTTATCACAGCTTTGTACTTGGGGACCTCTGAAACACACAAGCAATTCTCAGTGGAGAGTAGAGATGGGTCAGAATTTCCGAGGGTTCTTTGTGGCTTGAAAAAGCATACTCAATATACCCATTGTTTTAGTAATGAAAATTCAATTAACTCAGAGTTAAAGAAAGCTCAAGAAAGCCCAACACAATTATTTAGGCTAGTGAAAATATAAAAATAAGCTGGAAAAGCTATACAGAGTGGGTGTGTGTCATGAAAGGTAATGAAACACTGCCTCATACTAAAAGTAGTCCACTCTGCAGCTTGAGAGAATTGCAGGGCTTTAAAGGAACGGAGAGATCTTGTAATTCAACATCTCATTTTACAGATGAAGAAACTGAGAAGAATATTTCAATAATTCCATTTCAAAAGTTGATGAGGTTAAAAATGAATTATTTAAACTCATGAAAAACAACATCCTAATGGTTAATTTTATGTGTCAACGTGACTGGGCGGCAGGGCGCCCAGATATTTAGTTCATATTCTGGGTGTATCTGTGAAGGAGTTTCTGGAGGAGTTTGAATCAGTAGATGTAGTGAAGAAAACAGCCCTTTCGAATGTGGCAGGACCTCATCCAATCCACTGAAGGCCTAAGTAAAATAAAAGGCTACAGAAGAAAGAATTATTTCTTGTCTGACAGTCTTCATGCTAAAGCATTCGTCCTCTCCTGACTTCATACTCAGACTCAGAACAATAATTATACCATAGGCTCTCCTGGTTCCCAGACCCAGACTGGAGCTATGCCATTGGCTCTCTTGGGTCTGGAATTCTTCACCTCCATAATTCCATATCAATTCCTTATAATCTCCTCTTTCTCTCTCTTTTCATATATGTTTATACATGTGTGCAATTGTGTATACACATACCTGTACACAAACACACATCCTATTGGTTCTGTTTCTCAGGAGAAACCTGACTTATTCAAGTACTGAGTTCAACAGTGATGCGATTACCAAATTCTTGAATTCTATTGAATTAAATATTTAATTCTACAGCAAATAATGTAATAATTATGGCATATGGGGAGTGTTTAAAAGTTAACATCTCAAGGAGTCTATACTGATAAAATATAGAGGCTTAACAATAATAGATTCACTTATAGTAGAGAATGATTATTTTACTGCATTTGAAATCCAAATAGATTCCAGATCATCTCTCACTGTTTGTGTTTGCTGTTAAAGATAGCAGGCATGTTCTCTTATGGGCCGCATTCTGGTGTACACTTAGAAAAGGGACACTGACCTGAGAGGCTTCTAGTGTGAAGAATAGGAGAGAGGACATGGAGCTGATTTGAAGTTAACATTACCTGCAGCCCATAGCTTTATAAGGTTATAATTCTGCTGTGTCAAGTCTCCTAATCCTTATTCCCTTTTCCTCCTTAAGCTGTTTCCAGGTGCAACCACATTTTTTCTCTTTCCTGTAAGAAGTATGGAAATAAGTTATCGTGTTTATAAGAGTTTTTAACAGCAATATACTTGGTCAATAAAGGGGCCACTAGAAATCTCTCCCAAATATCAGGCAAGTACCTACATCACACAAAATATCTTCCTGAAATGGATTGATGGAATCATAACTGGTTCTATTTTTTAGTCCCATTTAGTGTCGGGAGTAGGTGGACTACTCATTTTTCGTGTAACATTTTTGGATTTTGACATAAATACAGGCTGAGTCTGTTTTCATAGTCTATTGGGCACTTAAGGAAATATAGTAACTTCTTTCATTAGGGGTTTAGTTCATAGCAGCAGATGACAGCAGCTCCATTTGTTGACGACTTAAACGTTGCATGCATTACACTAAATACTTGTGCACATTATTCCTTTAATCTAAATAATAGCAATAAGGGGACGTTAAAATATGTGTCCAAGGCCTCACTAAGAGTAGAGATTCAAATCGATCAAGAGCCAAAGCAGATGCTATTGAATATTAATGCTAAATTAGATTCCAAAAATTTTGGTATGGGTTGATAAAAAATAAATATTAGATACTGAATAATGCATACTTTTAATACTCCTACAATCATGAATGAAGGCATAACTTCAAACCTGTAAGAGTTACTGATAAGAACTGCCTTAACCTTCAGACTTGTCCACATATGACTATGTATCTAATTCACTTAATCAGCGGAAACAAAAATCTCATAGTATATTTAACTCTCAATACCTGCTTTGAGGAAGATGATACAAATCTTGTCTCTCACCAAGTTGAGAAAACCATTGAGACTATGTGGCCCTGGTATTTCTGGTCAATACAGCTGTGTCGTGGACAGGCAGCTGTGAACATGAGGGTGCCAAACAGCATTTGCTATTGCTTATTTATTTTGCTCCATCAAAGCACAGCCATATCTTAGGGCATGGAAGAGAATAAGGCTCATTAATTTGTACTGTATGCTTGACACACGATTCAGGCGGGGAGAAATTCTGAACTATGAAAAGTCATTGTCCATCTGCTGCTGACTACATTGGGTATTTTAAACAGCTCTAAAATACATTAGAAATGAAAAGTCAAAATCCAATTTTGAGGACTGTGTGATTTGGGGGTTGTGAGGATAATTCAGATATTTTCAACATAATTAAGAGGTCGCACCATGTAAAGAAGGCAAAACTAGTGTGACCATTTCTCAATTCTAGCTCCCCAGGACATCAAGTCTGATTGGCTGGCAGTAAGGGCAGACTGCCAGGAGGCCAAACTCCTCAAGGCTGTTCGTGAAGGAAACGGACGGCCACATGGAATGGCATTAGCCCACTCATTAACCTTACCTTCTCTCAGACTGCTTTTTCCAGAATGCAGTTCCAAGAAGTAGGACCACTGACTCAAATAGGTTCGCCTTAGAGAAGAGTCGACCTTCAAACATCTTTTTAAGTCTTGGATAGTGTAGGATTATTTTCATAGTTGCGGGGAAGATGGAATATATATATATATATACATACATATATATATGTATATGTATATATATATACATACATATATATATGTATGTATATATATATATACCAAAATGTCAAAAACTTGGTTAAATAATTGTTACTAGATTTATTTATTGCATGAAAACAAGGCCACATGCGTTGCTAACAATTTGTAATAATTACCTGAGATTTGTTCATGCAACTTTTTCCGTAGAAGAATTCAAAATTGATTTAAAAAATTAAATTTTGCGGTGAGAAATTGCCTGTTATATACCAGAGTTGTTAGATTGTTTTAGATGAGTGTTTATTTCCCTTCTTTTCTCTTTCTTTGCCATAAAGAACTTTTTCCTGTCATTATTATTACTGAACCTCCTAGAAAAGTGAGTCGAAAAGAACATCATGTATATACATATATTATTGGGTACAAATATTTCCTAGCCTCATATCATTTAGAGGTAAAAACACATCATCACCCTTTGGAATAGCTTACATTTTTAAAGAATCCCAACTATAAACAAATAATTACATTTATTTCCAAGTAGGGTGAACATTTTTAATACCGAAGTAAATTGCCTGGAGCATGTAAAAAATATACATCTTCTCTATGATAACTGCAACCTATTTCATATTTATCATTGTCATCAAGAGGAGTTATTTATATTTCCCATAGAAGTCACTTAAAAGCCACAGCAGTTACAACTCCACATATTATTTGGCACTTTCTGAATGTACGTAATCATGTATGAACTTTAAAATTCAAAAGTTTTTAAAATTGTTTTATTAATGTACCATAGATATTTACAAGATCTTAATAATATACACTTTTTTTTTTTCCTTTCCAAACAAGTCTGTATTAATAATGTATTTTGTGATGGGGGCTGGAGAGCTTATTTACAGAATGATTTGCTTTCAAAAAACTCTCAAAGATTTATGGTTTCATTCATCACGTAAGTGGCTGAATTGTAAAACAGTAAAAAATGATGACAACTGACAGGAAGTAGATGCTAGGTTCTAAGGCTGGAATTCCTGTGGAACTCAAACCTGCAAAACATAAAAATAAAACAAAATATCTTGAGAAAAAAGAAAATTGCTTGTTAGATTAAGTTTTCATGCATACTATCATTTCTCTTCTAATAACGTGTTAGCACACTTGCTGTGTTTCAATTATATTTAATTTTAGGAAGTGTCATTAGCTCTCGGTTGTAGGATATCTGTTTTAAACGTAAAAATGAACAAGAAAAATGCCTAAACTGTCCGAGTCTGACCGAAGGGCACATTAGGATTTGCCAATGTGTGGTGGCTGATGATTTCACCCAGCTACAACTTTAGGCAGTTGAGGAAGTGATTCTTCTGGAGCAGAAATAATAAACGATTATTACATGCTAAATCTGACTGATTGGTGTTACCTGCTTAGAACACTGTATTGAGAGGATTTGAGATTTGTGACTCAGCTCAGTATGCATGTCATGATTGATTAGTGATGCCTGCCACAGAAATGGGAATAGGAATAAAAGTACATGTGTTCCATATTTTCTACCCTTGCTCCCAGAAGCCTGGGAGAACCCAGAGAAAAACTTTCTGATTTTTGTGCCAATAGAATAAATTCTCCACCAATGACACACTGTTGTGTGTTTTCTTTTGCTTTTTTTCTTTTTGAGATTCAAATGAAGAAACATAAAACTGTTTATAATATGTAGGCATGTTGCAAATTTGAGGGATTATTTAAAGAAAACTTGACTCATCACCTCTTGTTCACAACTGAAAATGGAAACATAGACCTTTTATTTTTTCACCCAACATTCATAGAGCCTAGATTTCATGCTGCAGCTGTCTAGATTCAAAATCTACAACAGTGATGGTGATTCAACTTACTTGACATTTTTGGAATTCTAATTTCCTCACTGCTGCTTCCATCCCCACCGTCGCTAACTGTTCTTATTTCAATCAAGTAGTCTTCTTCAAATGGAACCAGAAGCTCAGCCGATGTATTGTTTGTTTCCAAAATATGTGTTTTACTCTGTCTGTTTTGCCGGTACAGAATCTGAATACAATGGTGAATCAAGTTAAATGGACATGTCACTTTTTTAAAGTCCAGACACTCTCATGGAACACTATGAGACATATCAGTATAAAGGCTGTACTTCTCGAATGGGAATACCCAGTCTGTGCCTTTTCTTTAATTTCAGTCATTACAAAAAAGAAAAAAAAAAAGATTTTGTCTATGGCCAATGCTTCTGAAATGAGAATAGATTTTTCTCTATTAATTAAATAGCTTGAGGCTATTATCTTTGGAGCTCACTGTGAAAAGTCACTGGTTAGTTTGGACCCATTTCAAATGTCTGAATATGTGCATTTGCCAGGAGATGTTGTCCATTACCACTGATGGAAATAATTTGCTCTGGGTACTTGGCTATACTCTTGTTAGATTCTTTTTATGTTGTTAAAAGCTCACATCCTATTGCAGCCTAAGTTCTAGAAATTCTATTTGAATATATTCTTGGACTTCAATCTCATCTCACCTTACTACCCACACACACCATCACATTTTGATGGCAAGGGGAAATCACTTGAAGAAAAATTATTGCATATTATAGTTTAATTCTTATTGTTCCACGACACATTGCTGTCCTCAGAATATAAACATTTTCAGTGAAGAATCTGAAAGTGGCAATGCTAAATATTTTTCAAATATTTTAAAAAAGATTCCTGTATTTCCATATGCATAAATTTGTTTCTTATTTGGTTGTAACATTCTTGGTTCCTTAGTAACTTAAATGATATTATTAAAGGAAAAACGAAATACTCACCTTGTAGCCCAACACTTCGGACTCATTTTCCATGGTTTTTACATGCTCCCAGTTCAGGCATAATTTAGAGTTTGTCAGCTTCCAGGCAATGTTAGCTGGTGGTTGGCTTGGAGCTTTAAAGAGATAATCAAAGATTCAAATGAATATTAATTAGCTCATAGTTACTGTATGACTCATCAACATGAAAAGGGAAAGTAAGTCCTGGATGATTATCATAGTAGAAGCAAAAATGTTTTCAGTGTCATTTAAAATATCATATTAATTCTAATCAGAATAAGCAAATTCATTTAAATTCTGGTCACTTGGGACTGTCTTTGTGACAAACTTATGAATTAATAATGGCTTACTGCATGTCCAGTATTAATTTATTAATCATTGCTGTTGAGTTTGTTTATTTTACCATACACAAATAGATGGAGGGCTCTGTTATCTGGTGTTCCATTTGGTCATCAATCAATGAGCATGTCAAGCAAATTCAGGCTGCAAATGTTTTATACATATCAGCACAGTGGTGTTAATTCCTGGTAGTCTTTTCCTTCTTAATCTTGTATTAGTTAGGACTCTTTGACTTTAAGTAACACAAGTCAACTCAAGATATGATAAGCAAAATAGTAAGAGATTATGAGGCATATAGAATCTCTTAGAACTCTTGGCAAAATGCAGTGGAGCTTTAAGAGGGATAAAATAAAAATGTTAAAAAGCCAAGAAGTTCTTTCTGCTTCCCATGGTACTGTTTGCTGCATGCTCATCTTGCCATAGACTACTTCTTTGTCATTCTCAGTGTATGCGGCAAAAATCATGACTGTTCTCCATATCTGACATTTGAAACCTACTCTGTTCAGAGATAGTCTAGGCTAGAAGTCCCAGGAGAAAGATGATGATTGACTTAATTTGGCCATGTTTATCTTAGCCTAATCAGTTGTAGCTGGATAGTGAGAAGAATGCATGTCATTTAATACAGAGCTGTTGGGAACCCAGAAAAGAGGAAACCATTTAAAACTGGGGTGATCATCCCAAAAGGCATTTATTCTAAATCCAAAATGAAGTTTTTAGTTCCCTGAAATTAACGTTGTCTCAGAGAAAGATGGTAAGTAAAAGGGAAGATGACTTTAGAATCAGTCTTCTAAGGTAATGGACCTAGTCCAACTGGAGATTTCTACATACAAGAAAACTAGAGTCCAGATTGGGAGGCCACTTATCCAAAAGCAAGCAGTTAAACGGTGATTGAGTCACAACAGAATCCTGGTCTCTTGATTTCCAAGCTGGTGTTCCTCCATAACAACATGCTGCTTCTCAAAGATTTGAGTCCACATGATTATTTTTGAGATTTAGAAAACTGGAGAGATTAAAAATAATTCAGCTGGAAAGCAGAGGCAAAGATAAAACTACCCAGCAAGATGTTTTTGGCATCTTATTTGAATTTGTGAGGCTGAATGAGCATAATATTTAACTCATTATAACACTGATGGAAATGGAAATGATTTCTTTTGGAGCTTTGACTCAACTGCTATTTATTCTCTTATATGTCACTGGAAAAGTCTCAGGGTGTCTGACATTGCATTATCATATATTCCCGTTACCATAAACCCACAGGGACATTATTCTTGTTCACCTAGTTACTTACATCTCAGTTGGGACACGACCAAGAGATAAATGTTTCCCCTTCTGCTCCCAAAGGGGCTCAGTTCATATTTTGTAATGGATTTGTCACATTGAATCATAGCTATTCTTGATCGTGTGTTTCTTTAAATTTATTGAGGGCATGTGCCTTGTCCAACTCTGTATTACCAACTACTGGCACAGTGCTTGGCATACAGGAGACATACAATTCATACATGTTAAACAAATGACTACAAAAGATGGCTAAGGAAAAACCACTTGGAGTTCTGAGTGATTTTCTCAGGTTATATTGACTATGTGCTGGGCTGTGTGCAGGAACATAGGTGACACGATGTGGCCAATCCATTCACTATGCTTTCCTATAATCAAGGTCAATTGCCATGGCCAAACCTACAGCAATTCACATGATTTATAAGACAGACAAGCCAATTGGATTAAACATGTCCTAGGACATTTCTTTACAATATAAGCCCAATCTTAAAGGCCTAAGAGTTTTGCACTTAGTAAGCACTCCGTGCATGTTTGTCAATACATTTATTTGTGAAGGACTAGATGTCAACAATAATTGTTTTGTAACCATTCCCCCTGAACTATCCCAGAGTGCCTTCTCTAATCTTTTTCTCAGTTACAAAAGAGATAATAAAAAAATTCTCACAAGATATCATAGCTTTGATATCTAGTATGCTCTTGTGGCACATTTCTTTTACCTTTGTTCTTTAAAATGAAGCACTAACATTAACAACATCATAGAATCGATACAAAGAAAATATAAATTTACTCCTTTGATGTCACTGGCAGTGATGGACTCAGAAGTTTTCATCTATTTCTGTGTCTATTTTGTTTGTTTATTTAGAGTAAAAGCACTGTTTTCAACACTATGAATCCACTGGTAAAGTTCCAGGCTGGGAGACAGAACTGGCCTCTATCAACTATGTGGACAAGGAGTTTATGACTATGGCCATGACACCAAAATGTTTGTATTTGTTTCTTCATCTACCAAAGCATACATAAAATATTCTACGGACATAAAATGATAAGAGTTCTATCAGGAATGAGTTCTTGGTGTGAATGGCCAATGGCACAGATCATTTAGAATGCTTTTCTCTCTTGCTATCTAAGAGGTGGGAAGAGCTGGCCTTAAAAGTCAGAGAGATGTGAATCTGTATCTAGTCTCTTCCACGAGGCCTGGTTTTTCTATCTTTGGAATGAGACAAAAATCTGCTAATTTATAAGATTTTTGGCTTATATGTACTGAAATATGAAATGTTCCTCACTTGGTTAGTGGTACATTTTAAAAAACTCAGTAACTGCTAATTCTCCTTCCTGAGAGTAATAATTCTCCACTGTGGTCTTACGACACAATCAATTTTTCAATTGTGTTCAAAGCAGTTTGTTAGTAATAATACAATTCCAAAGTTTGCAAATGATCCATTTCTTAAATATAAGTAGGGTAAATAAGATTTGCCCTTAATAATATTGCTTTTCTTGGATTCTTCATATGCTGTTTGAAAGACAGATAAAGCGGTAGAGTTTTAGCTAGTTATCTGGGAAATTATCATAGTCTATCATCTTTCTTATCTTTGTCCGTGAGAATGTCTCCAATGCCAATGCCTTTTGTCTGTGTTTAAATAAAAAGTTTCTGAAAGTTGCTTTAGAAAGTTGTTCAATATGAACACTATTAACTGTTCTGGCTTCATGAGCTTAACGTACTTGATTAACCTGGATTTCAACTACCTATGATGACACTGAAATTTCTATTACCTTGAAAATCTAAAACACTGTCACATGGATAATATCAAACACATGCCATGGATGTTTCTATCAAGTTGGCCAATGGTAAACTCAAAAAACAAGCATTTTTCTAATTTTGAAAATCTTTCTGGGCAATTTTCAAGGACTAAATCATTTTCTATTAATCAAATGACAGAGCAACATTAAACTAGCCCTCTACAGCTCTAATGGTTTCCCTGTGATCAATTTTTCTGTAGATGGCATTTATATTCAACTGTAGTTCATACTGTGAACTCAATTCAAAAACAATTTCTTATGTTACACTTCTAAGTAACAGCATGGGGTTGACATTTGGGCAAGAGAGAAAGAACATAAGTGCAAGATGAAATAAAAGCTTAATGTTTCCTTTATGTCTAAATATGGATTGATTGTAAATTTACAGCAAGAAAAATCCAGTACAGAGTACGAGTCCGTCAATGACAGGGGCCAAATTGAGCCAAAATTTGCAAACACTTTGTGTTGCTGGGTCTGAATATTTCTTTCTATATAAGCAGTGTTGTTGCTGTCTTTTTTTTTTTTTTTCTTTTCTTCTTGGAATTGATGTAAATATTTTTATCTCTTTGATTGTAAATCTAAATTCTGTTTAAGTGATATCCCTGTGGATCACAATATATTTGCAATGCTCCTCAGTTGTCTTTTGGAAATACATCATTTTCATTAAGCTATGATACTGTTAAATCACTGATAACTACTTAAAAAAAAACAAAAACAAACAAACAAAAAGGCCAACATCATCACCAGTAACAATAATAACAAAGTTTTCAGAGGTTTGCATGTGCTGTTCTTTCTGTTTGGAGATCCCTTTGTCCATTAACTCCTTTTCATGTTTTATATCATATCAAAATATATACCCTTCATTACATAGGTCCTCCTTTTTATGTAGATCTCAGCCTCTTATTTTCTTTGTACCACTTTTCATAATCTATGATTATTTCATTTTTCTGTTTTGCTTTGTTTTGTTTTCTTTTAGGTTGCCTCTCCACTAAAAGAGAAATTGCCTGAGGGCAGAGATCTTGGCTGTTTTAATCCCCATCAGGCACTAACCTTTGCATAGCTCCTGGGAGGCACTATTTTCTTGGGTGATTGACTGAATCATCATATTTCCAAAAAAAAGGCTCTGTCTTCTGTTAAGCTTACCCAATCAGAATAGGCAGAGATTTTGGTAAATGTGAGCTTTTTTTCTGAGAATTTACAACGGATGATCAAGTATCAGACTGAAAATCTAGACAGCGACAGTACGAATGTGTGATGGATGCAGAATTTTTTGCTGTCACTGCTATTCCGAGGTTATCTTGATGTCATCTCAAGGACATGGAAAATCAAAGTTAGATCCAGGGATAGCATTTGGAATCAGAGCTATCTTCAATGTTTCATTAAAGCCATTCCTCATCTTTGGTTTTGGGTTGTCCTTTCAGGACCCTTGAAGAAAATTTCTGCAATAATTTATAAAGAGAAAGAAAGTAGAAAGCACTTTCCCACTTTAAGAAATGCAAAGAGAGTGAAATCACCACAGAAGAAGTATAATAATACATGTTACCATGCACTGAGCTCTCACTGTAAGGTAGCCTCTGGGGCACCTTGGTTTCATAATATCCTTTAGTTCTCAGAGCAAATTCCAGAGGAAAGTATCATCATCTCCGTTTTTCAGATGAGAAAATGGGTTCTGAGTTATGGGGGAATTAGACCTGCTACACAGGTAGTACATGGCTAAGTTGAGACTCACAGCCAACCTTCTTTCACTCAGGAGTCCCTTTCTCTTTCCAACACTGTCTCACAATGAGCCAGAGTCATGGAACACAGAAAAATGCAAATACATTAAGCAGGAAAATATGGGAAATTAACAGATCAGTAGGAAAGATAAGTGACTGTTGACAGGGATGGCAGGAGCACGACACACTGAGAGAGTACGTGAAGTGAGATAAGGGGATGTTAAATTGTAGGTCACTAAGTCTGGGGCTGCCAGGGCTGGATGAGGAGAGAAAGGGAGTTCGGGACAGATGGTAAAAGATTCTCTTAGCTTTTGTTCTGTGGGATAGAGGAGACAATGAAATTTTGGAAGGAGAATAGGGTATGATTCCATTTTAGGAAGAAAAATCTAAAGACCATTTGAGGTTTGGACTGAATATTTGAGATTTGGAGAGGGAGGGACTACTTAGATGGTTAGAGATGAAGATTACAAATTAGCACAGAGTTCATGGGATGAAGAGATTCAAGGAATCCATGTTCATAGTGTCTGAGTCTGACAGATGCCCAAAGAATGTCTCTAAGCATTTGTTTTCTTATATCTAGGAATTAAAATATGAAATTCCTTGATTTGTTATAAGAATTAAGTGAGATAATGTATGTGGACAATTAACACAGGGCTTGGGATATAGACATCCTCAGTATTTTGTAACTGTGATCAACAGAATAAACATTTCCATATCCTAATCCCAGAACTTGTGGGATTAGTATTTTTAAGCGTCCCTTTATTTTCTTGATTAAATCAAAGAAATAAAAAACCCTCGTAATTCCTCTTTTTTTTTTTTTTAATATGGGAAAGGGGACTGTGTAGGTGCAATTAAATTAAGGATCTTTAGCTGGGCAAACAAGAGCGAGGCAGGAGGGCCAGAGTCAGAGGAGATATGATGACAGAGCAGAGGATCAGAGTCATAGGCAGATTTAAAGGCACTAAGCTGCTGGCCTTGAAAACAGAGGAAGGGGTCACAGCTAAGGTGTATAGGTGGTCTTTAGAAGCCAGAAACCACAAGGAAACAAATGTTTTTTTGGACATTCCGAAAGGAGCACAGACTATGCCAACACCAACCACTGAAACTCATTCCTGACTTCTGACCTCTAGGAAGGTATGATAATAAATTCATACTGCTTTAAACGCCTACGTTATGGAAATCTGAATAGTAACAATAGGAATCTAAAACCGTTTGTATCCCATTTTCACAATGTCAGTGACACAGAATATTATAGAATGAAATTAGAGGTTTAATTTGTATTCAAAAATGAGATGGCAACTTGTAGAACTTCTTATTCTCAAGTCCTTGTGGGCTATTTTGATCGTGACACTGAAGCATACAAAAGACAAATTCAAGAAATATTGAAATAAAATTGCTATCAAGAAATTAGGAATTATAAAGGTTTTCATTTGTTTGATTTAATCAAGAAAGAAGATGAATGCTTAAAAATACTAAACTTCATTTAAAATTTTCTGAATCTCATCTCACTTTTTCTCTCAGCAGATATATTCTAACATTACATCTTGGGGAGATTGCTCCTTGTTACTCAAACTGTTTTCAAAGGATATGTTCCACACTCTTTGATGAAGATGATCATGTGTTAACACTCAAATAACCGCCAATAATGTTCTTGGCATATAATCCAAATTTCAGTTAAGCCCACTTGAAGTATCAAGTACTTAAAATAGGTCAACTGAACAAACTTGAAATCACCATGTCAAAAATGAATTTTCTACTTAAACACATAGGATAGGTTAGCATAAACTAATACATGGTTGATTTAAGTTGTATGAACAATCAAAGTAGCAAATTCAGGTTACAGAAAAAAATTATTTTTTAAGTTTTTAAAGAAAGATAAAATCTTTTTAAAGTAATTAATTGTGTGGGTCTCAGTCCACCTTCAACTGGTCAACAGGAATACGTGTAATATGAGCCGACTTAAGCACTGCTTCAACAATTGCATCATCACGTCTATCCATTTATCACGAAACGAATCTGCGAGGTTTTTTAAAATACTATCTTTAAACATTTCTAATCACCCTTGATTTTGCCCGAGATAGAAACTGAATGAAACACAAGATGTTCTGTGAGTTTGGCATCTCTCAATCAACTAGAAGGAAATGCCTGGACAATCTTAAAACCCCTGAATGACTGGAAATTTGCATCCAGATTTGCGGATTAGCTGGAAGAGGCCAGACTCCAGAAGGACTCCAGAAGCAAATCATTCATACCAACATATGGCAATGGTGTCACTGATTCGGTCATCATGGGATAAAACAGGAAGAGGAATAAAACTGTATTTCTAGCTAGTCAGTTCTTGAGGATTGCTCAAGGCCCAATTTCTTCCCAACTGGGTGGATTGGAAGAGAGCTGGGTTAAGAATTGTTGGTCGCACATACTCTACCCTTGAAATGGACTGATCCCAGAGGCTTTTTGTTCATCTGTTTGTTTCTTTCTTAGCAAGAAACTGTATTTTCCAAGGTGCTCCTATAATCAGCACCTCATTTGTGCCTCACCAATGATTTGGGAAAAGAGTGAGGGCAGAGAGAATTTTTACTTAGTACACAAGAAAATTAAAGAAGAAAAGAATGCAATGTCTTGACCTGTTTCAGGAAATGAGTCAGTGATTTATCCAGAATTAGAAACAGGTCTTTGGTTGCTGGCCTGCTGATGTGGACAAAAGTGGATCGTGTCTTCTATAATCAAAAGTTTCATAACTGAGATGATTTCTAATTTCTTTTTGGATAGGACAAATATATGTATATGGGAAAAAACTTTTATCACTTGATTTTCAAACTATGCTCCACCAACTATTCTTTTTCAATACACAAGAGAGAAAAGAATACTGCAATTTAAAAGCAAGCTATACTTCTCCTGTGTGTCCATTTAATCTTCCTCAAAATTCAGCAACTATATTTGAATCCTCTTTTTCATCAGGGTTCAGAGACCAAAGAATGTGTTTTTAAAAGCCTGTGAACACAAATAATTTATGTTCCTCTACAACATGTAAGAAATATACAAATATTATACAATCATAAATGTACATATGACAGCTATTACTACATCATGTTTGATCACTGTGCTTCATATTATAGAATATTTGTGTGATGCCAGACTCACTCACAGGACAAACATAGCAACAATCCACTATTCATCCTTTATTCAGTAGGCTTTGCCTATGTAAAAGACAGCTGGCTGATTATTAAGGGAGTTAAAGAGAAGTAGAATAGTCAATTCTTAAATCTGAGGGACTTCCAAGTACACTGCAGTGATAAGCTACCCCATAAAGAAAGATCTAGACATCTGGCAGTGCTAGGATCACCTCGGAGTACAGTCTAATACTTAGCATGTTCTAAAGGATGTACTAGATTCTTTTATATCTTTCATTCTTGAAGAGAGCCTGTGAGAAAATTTCTCTCCTTTTCCAGGTGAGGATATAGAGACCCTGAAAGTTTAAATAACCACCCAACAATCCAAGGATGAGAAGTCAGGTTTTGAACTCAGGTTAGGGGAGGGCATCAGAACCTATGCTTTTAAACATTACACTCTTCTATTTTTAATCTATATACTCAGAATATTTTCTCTTTCTGAATTTCAAAAAGATCAAAATGGTTTCTTTTGATTGTTACCAGAAAGGTTCAACAATTGGCTGTATTTAAAGGACAAACTAGCCAAAAAAAGCAATCACTACAATGATGAGGTGGGAGGAATGAAATGGAGATTGAGCAAATATGTTTCTATTTATAGATGAGTCTTGGTCCTTGCTGTGGGATGCATACTTACGAGACTTTTTGGTGGTAACATTGACTGGGGGGCTTGAGGGCCCTGCTCCAGCAGTGTTATAAGCTCTCACAGAAGCGAAGTAGATGGTATTGGCTTTCAGCCCTGTGATGTTTTTGGTTGTGACATTCCCACTGACTCTAATTTTCCCAATCATGGATTCTTTGGAGTCATCTGTCCAGTATAATACCTGATCGTTAAAAACAAAGAACAAATAACTCATTATTTCTCAGCAACTATCAACCATGGTAGATTATGGGAAGAAACAGGAACATAAATAGAAGAATATTTTCTAATTATATGGTTATATAACAGCAACAACAAAATAATCAAAGTCTAATATTTATAGGGAGGAAATTTAAAAATACAAATTCACAATGGAAATTAGAGAACCTAGAGGTTTTTTTTTAGAATACCAAAATAAAGCGGGGCACCTGGTGGCTCAGTCAGTTAAGTGCCAGACGCTTGATTTTGGCTTGGGTCATGATCTCGGGGTCATGAAACAAAACCCTACATTGGGCTTTGTGCTCAGTGCTTGGGATTTTCTCTGTCCCTCTCCCTTTGCCCTTCCCCCTTCAAATAAAATGAATAAATAAAATCTTTAAAGAAAAAAAAGGAACACCAAAAGAAAGTATTTCATGAACTATCTAAAGGTTATCAGCTTTAACAAAAGGTATATAATAACTTGGACCAAAACAAGATTCATACCATCAGTCAAGGACTTTGGTTATGATGTTTTACTCTTGACATTTCCTCCAGAGTTGTTTAAATGACAGGTTAATTAATAATTCAACTTATATCAAGCTCTTTCTAGACATTAGTACTGACTTAGGCACATAGAAAAAGACAAAAGAGAATAAAGCTTGGTGCCTGCCTAGGATTTTCTTATAATCTAGTTCAGAGGTTAGAACACACAGGTGAACATAAAGCAGAGGATGCATTCCAAAGAAGTGATATTGTAAAAAAAAATGCCCTGGGAATTTGAAGAAAGACAACATCAGGGAGTGATTAGAGAAGGGTTCAAAGAAAAGAGGAGACTAGAGATGAGATTTCAGAAATAAATAGGATTCTGATAAGAGGTAAGGCATTTCAGGATTACAGTAGGGAGAGAGACCTATCATATGAATAGGACTTTCTTTTTCTTTTTTTTCCCTTTTCCTCTTTCTTTTTTTTTTGGATGAGAAGTTGCATTAAAGACAGCGACAACAACAGAAACAGTATAAGGCAAAAATAAAAAGTTTAGAATTGTACTTTTATTTTAACTCCAAAAGAAAATAAATGTATTATCCATTTGGGGAATCACTGGATTTGCAAGTTAAAGAGTTATAAGTAATTGATAAGTCCCATCGCTTAACTATGAGAGTTAAGGCCCATAAATGTGATTTACTGCATTCTATACAGACTACAAAGGACAGATTAAGGAGAATGTAGGTTTTTTTCTTATCACTTAAATGCCTTTTCCAAGATGACTATATCTATTATAGTCATGCTCCAATTCAAAGACAGCTTTCCCAGTAAAATTCTCCTATGGTTTAAGATCATTGAGGATTAGACATTTATTATTCCCCAAGAAACAAATATGATGGTGATTTGGATAAATAAATAAGATAATCACTCAGTCACCTTAAAAATAGCTACCGTTTGTTAATTTGCTTGCCTGAGATTACCTAGAAAGATCCCCTCTGCTCGCTCCCCTTGATAGCTATAGACATACAATGTTATATGCTAAGAACTAGGTTGGTAGAATAGGCTGCTGAACAAGAACTGTTGTGTGATTAGCTTGCATATTCACAAGGGAAAGTGAAATTAATGTAGATTACCTCGTAGCCCAATACTCTTCCAGTGTTTCTATTCCAAGCAATAGCATTCCATGAAACCTCCATTTCCGAAGCAGAAAAACTCTGGACAGAAGTTCCCCTTGGGGCAAGTTGAGGTTCTATCATTTAAAAAAAGACACAATCATCTTCAGCAGATGCTTCGTGGAAAATACATGCAAAATATGCATACATGCCCAAGTCTAACCATACCATGGCTGACCACAACTTACCATCTTCCCCAGAGTAGACAATGGACATGGTACTCAGAGATCCTTCTCCTTCATTATTATATACACCCACTTTGACTTCAAAGGGAGAGAGGGGAGTGATGCTTTCATTTCTGTAAACAAACCTCGATGATTCTACAGACGGTACTCTTTCCTTGGTCCAGGCTGTTGAGCCAACTGGCCGTAACATGATGATGTATCCAAATTCCTCTCCGTTCTGTAGTTCTTCTGGAATTGACTTGGGCAGAAGTGATCAATTACTGAGTATTTACAAAAATATTTTATAGAGCTATTATAATTTTTATTGATTATTTGGCATTTCTTTCAATGTAGACAAACATGGATATTAATCCTGTTTAATGAAACACTGAAAAAATAATAATACTTTTATCTGGATTGACAATTAGGAAAATGATCTCAATTAAAGATATTCAGATAAATGAAAAATTTAAATGGAAATGTAAAACAGGTTTTACATGTTTATATCTCTTTCCATGATTATTCATTAAGTTGCAATAATAAAATGTAATAAAGATGGCTTAGAAGATTGCAATATTTTATAAGTTAAAACATAATTTGGGTATGAATTTTTAACTCGGCACAAAATTAACTTATTAACTATTTCAAGGCTAGCTATGTTTTCTTTTCATAAAATTTTCAACAAATTCTTATATGATACAGATAATATAACTGTTAAATAATATTTGCTTTAAGACATATAGAGTAGTACTCAAACACAAAAGCATAAAAGACCTCCCAACACACATCTTCATTAGTAGTAATATCAGCATGTACTTTTCCTGACATTTTTAAAAAACAAAACAAAAAAACTTTGCTTATTCCCACAGAGACCAAATTCTGTAAGATTCATTTAAAACCTAACTTATTATTTTCAAAATTACCAAACAAAAATAGATATAAGTTCCCCAGAACTCTACAGATATTACATATTATAAATAATCACATAAAATAAACATACGAAAATGAATTTATGCTTGAATTTCGACAAATATTCCACTTGTTTACAAGAAAGTTGTATTTTAAAAACTGTGAAAATTTAGGTTTTCTTAAAGAAAAGTGTTTTTCTTTTCTTTTTCAAATATTTTGATAGACTAATAAAGGTATAACTGATAAGACATTAATGCTTGAGTCCCACCTGCCTACGACGCCTTTTCTGAGGTCTTCCTCTACCCATACATATCCATTCATTGTACCAAATTATCCTGCGACTTGGACCACATCTGCTTACCCAGCAATGGGCACCAGAATCAATGGTCCCATCTTAATCACTGTCTGTGAGGTATCCTGGTGCCAAATCTTCATGTGCTAGAGTGACTGACAGACCTCATCAATTCCTCTCCCCTACAGAGTTCAAATATGAAACACAGGTGGGGGCAATCCTAGATAAACTCAGAGTAGGCAATAAGTAGAAAATATACAGTGAATACAGGAGGGACAATGAAGCAGTAGAAGCCAAGAGAAAATGGAAGCTATAACTCACATAGAGAAGAGACAGAATGGAGCTGTTAGTGAAGCAAAGTCATAAGAAAAGGAAACAGGTAGAACAAGGCGCAAGCATGAGGGACTACTGGAGCAGGGGCTGGATTACCAGAGTGACTGGCAGCAGACTAGAGCCACCGTTATCTGAACAATGATGAATGACGTTCCAGTTCTTCATTTGACCTGCCTGCTTGGTTATTGAGACTTCTTTTCATCCTCATTGCCTCCCACATGGCTTTAAAATAAATCCCCATTAACTGAGATGACCTGAGCTGGTCTCTGTTTCTTGCCATGTGGAACAAGTCTAACAAATACAGAAAGTGAAAAGGGGAAGAAAAATATAGGTCCTAAAATCTGGGGAAAGAAAATGTTTCCTTGTATTAGCACTTTCACAGGGAGATCAGAATTAAAACTGTTTATTTTTAGTGGAATTGAAGAGATTTATGAGAACTTAAGCTACTTGCTAGAGCATTTGATTTGTTTTTGATGCTTTTCCGATCACAGATTAAATCAAGACGTTTAGCTCATCTGAGAAAGTGAAGGACTTGAGTTTTTGTTAGTCAAGTACAATTAGTGTTCCTCATGATGTTCCTTCACGAAAGATCCAAGTCCAACATATGCAGTTTAGAAAGGGAAGAGGGGAAGATACTTATTTAGGGTCTCCATTTCATTCTTCCCATATGTGCAGAGGGGAAAATGATGGAAAAATATATAGCTGTTTAAGATGGTCAGGATGAAAGTCTCCCTCTCTAAGCAAAGGAAGTGTTCAGTAGAAAAAAGAAATTCAGAAATTCTTCTGGTAGTAAAATCTATTAAGGTCGGTAAAGATTAAGAACAGAATCTTTGGTTTAGACCAAGGGCAGCAAACTATGACCTAAGAGCCAAATCCTGTCTACAGCCTGGATTTGGAAATAACAAACAGTCACAACTGTTCACTTATCTACAATATGTGGATACTTTTGATGACAGTGGCAAGGCTGGATGTTGTGAGAGAACATGTGGCCCAGAAGCCTGAATACTTTCCCTGACAGACCCTTTACAAAATATATATATCAACTCCCAGTATAGGTGTTTATCTCTTACTCCATAGTACTTTATCCTATATTGCTAACATTATAGTCATATTTTATATGACATATTCACAAGTATTTCAAACTTGAGAGTATCTGAGAATATAAATTATGGTAAGTTATGAATAAAGATACCCCTAAAAAGGAATTGGCATTTACTACATTCCAAAAGTTAGATATCATGTCTAGGTTGCTGGAAACAAAACAAACCAAAACAATAAACAAACACAAAATACGTATTACTTTGGCACTGGAGAAAACACAAGGAGGATATTTATTTCAGGCAGATTATGCTATGGTGTATTTACATGAACGGCAATCTGGGATGACCAGTAAAGCTGTCACTTATAAACCATAATGGTGGATTCTCACTGAATTTAAAATGGTCATTAGTTGTGTATTAGTTTTGAAAGCCCATCAAGTACTATCTCATCTACAACAGTGATGACTTGGACCTGGAATGATCTCTCCACTCCCAGTTTCTTTTTCAAAACATAGGTCTGATAAGCTAGGATGTTACCTTCCCTGACCTTCTTCCATGCTGGATTAAGACTGTCCTGCCCTGTTGGCCTCTGAACATACAGACCTTTTTAAAATGTATTTTTGTACCCCCACTGCTTGGAACAGAGTAGCTCTTCTTCAGTGAATTGAAAGAGTTCCTAAATGCCTTCTGGTGGCTTGAACTAATGTATGCATCTTCTTCTAAATATACATAACCTATTCCTTAAAGAAGTTTGGGCATCAGAAGGATTTGGCTCAGTAACAGTGTGCATGTGATGCCAAATGTGAATGATACATGGGAAACTGCATCCATTAATGTAATTTCTGCAAGTATCTATCTGTATATCTGATACCCCAAGAAAAAACACACGGAGAAAATGACTTTGACTTAATTTTTTTTTTTTTACAAATAGAGGCCAACACATGATTTCTATAGAAGGCCAATAGTAACTATTTTAAGCAATGAGAGACATATGGTCTCTCGCAACAGCATGAAAGCAGCAACACCTTACACCTGAGAGGATGGGTGTGGCAGTAGGGGAATTTGTGTATGAAAACAGGGAGCAGGCCAGGTTTGGCCCGTAGGTGACGGGTTTAATGAAACCTGCTTTAAAGAAAAGGATATTATGAGTCATGGAAATATACATATTATATATATATATATAATATATATGTATATATGTGTGTGTGTGTATTTGTAACTCACATCCTCTCTTTAAGAACAGTATACAGAGGATTTCCCATTCCTCTCACATACTGAATGTGCAAAAACAATTATTTACCAACCTTTAGTAATTTCTGACCTTAGAGGAGAAAAAATAATGCATGATATCAGGCAAAATTCCCTACACACTATGATGAAATGCTTATTTGGCCTTCGAAGAATATCGAAGCCTAAATAATCTACTTACCATCACACTAAAGCAAACCTCTTGTAGGCTCATGTGGGAGTCACTGGTTTCGTGGGAAATGTGTTCAGAGGACAGGAATAATATGATTAACTTACTGCTTAAGGCAGATACATAGGGACCCTTGCCCACCCTGAACCATGACATCGTGTAGGCATAAGTAGAATTCAAATTTAGGACAAAGTAAAAGAGCATGGAGCGAGAGCCCTGTGTTCAAATGCTCCACTGCCCACCACCCAAATCTTTTTTAAGATTTATTTATTTATTTTAGAGAGCAGAGAGTGCGAGCGGGGATGGGGAAGGGCAGAGGGAAAGGAAGAGAGAATCTCAAGCAGGCTCACACTGAGCACAGGGTCGCATGTGGGGCTTGATCCCACGACCCTGAGTTCATGACCTGAGCTGAAATCAATAGGTGGACGATTAACTAATTGAGTCACCCAGGAGCCCCCCTCCCCCACCATATCACATTTCTAAACTTCTGTTTTCTTATCTGAAAGTGGCATTACCCACCTCCTAGCATTGCTGTGAGGACTGAATGACATGGAATGCCCAGCACAGCTCAGAAGCCCTGTAAGTGTTCCGTGAGTGTAGTCCCCTCTGTCTCAGGCCTCTGAGAGTTTCTTCTCTCTCAGTATCATCCACCCATCCACAGGTGCTTGCGCAGGCCATGCCACATTCCAGGCACTGTGCTGGGCTCACAATGTCTATGTGAAACTAGATGTCCAGAAGAAAGGGCGACTCTTAGAGTAGCTATGTCTGGTTTCTGGCCCTGTCATTTACAACCTTGAGAAAACAACATCTCTGTGCCTGAGTTTACTCACAGACAAAAAGAGTTTACTACCACTAACACACTCTCTCTCTCTATCTTTAATGGAATTTTGTAAGGAATAAAACGGACCTTTTACTACTGCAAAATCATATATAGATACAATGAAGTACTCTTATTCAACAACAGTGTTTCTAAATCTCAGCACTATTGACATTTTGGGCCAGATAATTCCTTGTGTTGGGGGTTGTCCTGTGCATTGCTGGCCTCTACCCAAACAACTCTCTCCCAACTTAGTTGTGACAATCAAACATGTCCTCAGACATTGTAAAATGTCTACCAAGGAATAAAATCACCCTGCCTCCCAATGAGAACCCCCTTGTACGTGTCAGCTAGGATGATTTTTAATTAAAGCATCCATGGCCATGCTCTTAGGTGTAATATTAAAATGTTCAAGGAAATGGATGTTTTGGCAGTATGGAAGTTATTATCAAAATGTCAAAAACACATACCCAGGCAATGAAACAGGGCAGGGCTCTTTTATCAGTTATAGCTGAGGCTCAAAGCTGACAACAAGGGTATGACATGATATGCATTCCAAAGAGAGACATCAAACCATTTATAGGCAAAATTTAGCCTCTCCTCTATGACAATGGTATATCGAAGGAGTGTTCGGTTTTTTAGGGAGAGAATGGTAGGAAAATATTTCTTCTGAGAGAGTTGTAGAAAATCTGTGCATTTCCCTCTACCAAGGGAAAGTAATGGGGCCACTTCTCGTCCTTTGCCTAGCCAAGTGAAGAGGCCTCGCAAAGAACCACTTGGGTATGTGCTCTCTGGAATTTGGGACAGATAGGTTCTTTTAACTGACAATGCCTGAGAAACTTCTAAAGGAGAGAGAGATCTGGACAACACAGGAGAGCAGAGTGAAGAGAGAGGCTAAGCAGGTATGCACTGTACTCCCGCTGAACATGGGAGCAAAGGTATGTTTGCTGAGGATAAATGTAGATCCCATGCAAGGGTCCTGTCCATGAGTAGCTTTGAAAGGGACTCTATCCACAAAGACCATCTAGAAGAGAAAGACAACCTCCACCAGAAGGGACTGGATGTGGTCCACAAGACCACAGAAACTGAGGAGACTTTTCAGCAGCCAGTTGGGCATGCATCAAGGAATTGTAACTAGAAGTCCTGAGTGAGGATCTCCTGGATGCCTTACCCCTCAACCAAAAAACAAAACCGAACAAAAAAACAACTACCCTATAAAATAACAGCATCTGATGGTTACCAGAAGGGAAGTGGATTTGGGGATGAATTTGGGGGTGAAGCAGGTGATGGGGATTAAAAAGCACACTTAGCATGATGAGCACTAAGTAATGTATAAATTGCTGGGTCACTACACTGTACACCTGCAACTAATATAACACTGTATGTTAACTCTACTGGAATCAAAATTAAAAACTTAATAAAAAAATAACAGTGTCTGGCCATTTGCCACTTGTGGAGTACACCAAAGTCAAATTACAAATGTACTAGCAATCAGGACCTGTTCAGTACTCGTCCTCTTCTCTCAGTCCAAACTCACCACGACTCTGGAGGAGCAAGGGGTACCATAGGGGTAGGGAAGGAGAAATTCAAAAGCAGAATGGAGACTAGATAGAGAATTGACTATACATTCCCTCTCACACTGTGGAATCCTCAGACTGAGGCAAGCCCAAGCTACTGGAAACGTGAAACATTAGGTTGGAGAAAAGTCTAAAGTTTATGATAATAAGCAAGGCTAAATTCTTTAATAAGTATAAAAATGAGCCTATATGTTAATTTGTAAGAATAAGAACCATGAAAGCTATGCCATCTGCCCAAGTTTTTGTCTGGATGCAGGGAAGTGTTTAAAAGAACAGTGATAGGAAAAGAATTGTTTCCACCTGTATTCTACTCAGTCTAATTTGTGTGCAAGAGAAGAGTTCCAGAGGTAATAAATACAAAAATGTCTAGTCCATCAATTAAAAGTTGAAATGCTACCGACAAACATTCAATAGACCTTGAAGTTGTTTTTCTTATATTTGGGAGAGAATCGTGTTGAGTTGGTTACACTCTCTCATGTTAGTAGAAATAAAAGTTTCTAATACCTCCTCTAAGTAATTCATCATCAGCAGTCTTTCATACCATGTATTTTTATATATTCTCAGTAGTGATCAAATAAATCTTTTTGTTTTTCAGTATTCTTCCTGGCCAACTAAATCTTTTTCTTTCAAAATAACTCAGTTGGACAGAAAATTACCTCCCACGTAATGACGAGTTCCGATCGACTTCCTCCACCTCCATTGATGTTTGTTGGTGCCACAACAGGGACTGAAAGCAACCAAGAGAAATGTGGGATGGCAATTATTAAAGTACATCTTCATCAGGAAGAATTTTGGTTTTAGATTTCACCTTTCAAAATCTCATGCTGCACATTGTGAGAGTCTTGCATTTTTAATGAACATAAATTATGTTTACACATATCCAAATTTCTCAGACAGAGGACACAGTTGGGTTTGATACATGAGCACCCTGGCTCCAAAATTAATTAAAAATCGAGTAACATCGTGTATTTGACATTATTATGCATCATCTACTAATTGGCAAAATGATGTTCCATTCAGATGGTAACAGTGACATTGCTGATTTAGTGCCTAATTATACAGTTGTGCTGTAAACAAGTTACTGAGGCAGTCTATTAATTAATTCTTTTTTTAATAAACAAACTAAAACGAGTTTCCTTTTTTTTAGTCATCAAGAGAGTTTAACATTTAAAAATGCATTCTTAAAAATATGTAAGTAAATAAATTCTTGTTATTATAACTCTGTTTGGATCTCACGTTCTCTCAGTATGGAACAGAAAGGACTTTTCCTCTAACCTTTCACTTGCCAGCTAAGAAGATGGCCCCCTATTAAGGATGTGACAGAGGCAATTTTCTCTGTTTAACTCTACGACTCTATGGCTTTGTGGTAGAACGTTCCAGACACTGATCATTTTTATGAATGAGAAAACAATTATTCCCTTCATGTATACCCTTGTGAGGACTAGTATGATGAATAATGCACAGTTTGAGGTAAATTACAAAATTGATGAGAGTATGTGTGGGTCTTGTAGTATATAAAATCAGAATGTGGTTTTACTTTATATATGTGGAAGTGTTGAAATGTAATCCTTTTCATGAAATAATGGCAGATACACCCTAAATCTGTGATAATGGATATATCTGCATGATATATTTTTTAAAGGTTGAATTTACATGTAACTATCTAGATTTGGCCATTTTTTATCAAGATCCAGAGGTAGGGGGTGAAAGTGCCCGGGTATGTTTGCTGACTGGTAGGCAGGAATTACAATATATAATATTTAATTGCCCATTTCAAAATTTTCTCCCACTGTGGAGACCATTCAAATTTAGAAAACTTACTTTAATTATTGCCATTTGATACGGATGTTTAACTTTATAAACAACACAGTGATATAACAGTCTGTTCTTAATAATAGTATCAAATTTGCCCTTTGTCTGCTTTGATCTTCACAATGCATTTAAAAGACTGCCTTGTACCTACACCTTATTTTTTAAGTCTTCCATGGCCTTTGGCCAAAAACACATAGATCCATGTGAGTTCTACAGTTGTAGGACTTCTGGTACTTGGCAACTTAGAATGACACTTTTCCAGGACCATTAAAGAGTATAGATACATGAAGAAATTATTTTAAGTTATACTTTTATTCACTCCCTACAAAGTTTCCAATATTCTGGGCAACAAAATTACTTTTCTTTTAATTCCTTTTTCAAATGAAACATACTAAACCTAAAACCATACTGAGAAGAAGCTACCAGAAAAAAGAAAGAAAGAAAGAAAGAAAGAAAGAAAGAAAGAAAGAAAGAAAGAAAGAAAGAGAGAGAGAGAAAGAAAGAAAGAAAGAAAGAAAGAAAGAAAGAAAGAAAGGGAAAGAAAAGGACACACCAGTATGATTTGGCAACTCGGGGTAATTATTATGAACACCAGGTCTAATCATGCTACTGAAACAAGAGTGTTAGTGGTTAATAGAAGGCAGTGCACACGCCTTACTGTAAAACTTTACAGTTAGAGTCAACCCTGCCCAAAACTACCATGATATCAATCAGCTGTAACAAACAACCTAAAACTCAAGGCAACAGCGAGTCATAGGCCACCTCGGAGATTCTCCTCTAGCCAGTCTATGGTAAGGTCTGGGACTTTCTATATTTACACATTTCTTTATGCCAATCTCTTGCTCATCTAGGCTAAGACTCATGGTTATGGAGAATACCAGTGCCCAAGGCTGAAGGTCTGAGTTCAAATCCTGACTCTGTCTGAAACAGTCAGCTAAGATCCTGGTCTTCCTTTTCCTCTTCTGTAAAATGAAGGACTCTCAGGTCTAAACTTCTAGGATGATCTCATTTAAGATCTTACTGTCAAATATGTTGTTTTTGGGTCCCAATTCTATAATGAAAATACTTACATTATCTTTAATTTGAAAAGACTTAATGACATCTGACAATTGTGCACTTAATCAATGTACTTTGTGCTTGTTAAGCTAAGCCAGAGACAACAGAGTGATCCTTCGTTTATATGACTGAATAAGAATGTGAACTTTGTTAGCTGCATGCCGTGAGCAGATCAAATGTTACCCTGGATGTAAAGTTGAGGAGGAGAACAAAGAGGATCCACTGAAAAAAGCTTAAGAAGGGGTGATTTCAGAACCAGGTTCCACTTGTATTTTGCTGTTCAGTGAACCAACTGATGCTCAATTAGTGCTTCTGTTAAATGAGCTTAGGATTTACCTCATTTGCATGGGAAAGAATTTATACTATTGCTCAATGAAGCTGCAACTAGGTCAGAGTTGAGAAATAGATGGAAATGTGTGGCTGATTGCACCTACAGAGTCTCAATTAATTCTTGGCTACAACATTTAATGAAACAAGCAATAACTCATTTGCATGTACAAATCTACAGATTCCCTGTTGGTGTTTGCCTAGAAAATTGATGAGATGAGAGGGCAGCTTCTGAAAAACTCTTATTTTTGACATGCCTGTTTAGCTATAATCATCTCTTATTGAACTTATATTTAGGAGAAAATACTCCTTACTCTGGGTACATAAAAATGTGAAAATGAAAGCTGCTGGTTTCCTGCCTCTGATTTGGGAGCCAAAATACTGCAAGACCCATAAAAATACTTCTTACTTGTTTGCTTTAAGAACTATACCATAAAGGATCTTCCACATGTTTAGAAGACATAAATTTCTTACCTGATGCTTTGGTTCTTAACAATTCTGATGCTTTACTTGGTTCTCCAATCCCAATGCTGTTTCCAGCAACGACGCGAAATTCATACTCCACCCAAGGACTCAAACCAACCACTGTTGCATTGTAAGTCTTGCCACTGAGAATTTCTGGAACTAAAAAGAGGGGGGTACTTCAGGCATCCAAACTGGCACTACTTAACATCAATCAAGCAATCAATCAAACAAATACATCTGTTTTAGAAAAATCACCCAAAAACACTGGTGTCACTTACCAGTTGAAGCAGCCTGCCAACCCACAGAAAATGGTGTCCGAGCCTGAACAGTAAATATTTGAATGGGACTATTATTATCTGAGCCTGGTCTCCAGCTTAGTTGAGAAGTAGTACTGGAAATGTGTTCCACTCTTACATCCTCAGGGGGACCTGGTGGACCTTGAAAAATATGTTTGATGATAACTATATAGAAAATGATTAAATTCATTGATTTGGGATAGGGACAGTTTATTCTTATCTGTTATACTTAGAAAATAAAATACTGAATATAATGTACTTTTAGCAAATTATTTGAGATAAAGTCCTATTAATTCAGTTTACATGTTGAGAGACTAATTTAGAAATCCTCCTTTGAAGATCAGAAAATTCCAGGGTGCCTAGGTGGCTCAGTCAGTTAAGTGATCAATTCTTGATTTCGGCTCAGGTCATGATTTCAGGGTTGTGAGACTGAGCCCCACATTGGGCTCTGTGCTAAGTGTGGAGCCTGCTTAAGATTCTCTCCACCATCCATCCCCCCCCCCCCACTTAAAAAAGAACGAAAGAAAATTCCAATCATGGAATGGTTGATTATCATCTGTTAGGGAGCTAATCTCAAAAACTGAAAATAACTTTAATATGTTCCTTTTTCAAAAGGTAATTCAAGTAAATGCAGTTTGTGTGGAAAACTATAGGAATATATGATTTTGACCCTGTTCTGATGAGAATGGTTTACTTAAATAGAAGGCATGCCTAATTTTTAGGGACTGACACTGCACACTGAGTCTGACCATTCCTTATAAATGCACAAAATCTACTCAACTCAATATCCATATCCACACTACATATGCCCTGGAATCTTAAAGTAAAAAAAAATCTATATTTTTATCTCACTTCTTTATCATGATGTGGTTGGTTAATCAAAGATTTACCATTTACTATTAACATTTCTGGCTGTGAATAAATAATGTGCTCATTTATTTCCATCATTATGCTTACCTCTAACAATGATATCAGCTACAGCAGATAAACTTTCTAGAGTTGTTTTTACCGTGCATAGGTATTTTCCTGAATGATTTAACTGAATATTCCTTATCATCAAATCCCCAACAGATTCCTGCACATAGAAAATAAAAGGGGGACAAAAACGTAATAATTCTCAGCAGGTACCATTTTTTTTTTACAGCTGGATAAATATTAAATATGAGAAAACTCTGAAATTAGGAGATATACTAGTATCATTGTATGATCCCTCATATATGATCCCTTTCCCTATCTCCTCTATTATAATTGCATCTAGAATACAAGCATTTCTATGAAAGACAGTAAACAAAATAAAACAAGAACAGATGCAGCTTCATAAACGGACAGTGGTTATCCATGCAAATAAGAATGGGGAGAATATTTAAGAAAGATGTTGAGTCATGTGAAAGACTTGATTTATTTTAGTAAGTACTTAAAAATTTCATCAACTTACTCCTCCAATCCTTTCAAAATGAGCCACTCCTTTTTTTAAGTCTATGACATCTCCATTGAAAGACCATATAAATACAACTTCAATGGAGGGGTCATGGGACACCTGGCATGGTAGGACTATACTCTCTCCAACTGTAACATCCATTTTGGAAGGTGGAATGGTAATAACAGTCCTCTCTGTTGAGAAAAAATATTATTAGAAAAAGCTTTTAAAATATGACATATAGCAACAAAACACATTTTATATGCCTTTGTAATTGCTTGAAATTGTATAAATACAACTTGGAGTTCTACTATATTCCATATGAATAATTCTATTCCCCTTTTTTCAAATATTTCTGCATTAATCAGTGTAGCTTATTACTTGTAATGAAAGGACACAGTTTTACTCATATTTTATATAAAAATAAATAGCTGATAGAAAACTGTGGACTTCAAAAGATAGTACTCCATACATGAAAAATGTGCCACACAGTTTTTATTGTTTTCTTTTATTCTAACATTCTAGGTGCAACATTACAACCCACACACTGGTTGCAGCTCTAGTCCATGTTAATTTTGTATACTATGAGAAAAACGATGCCATTAAGATCTTAACTACAATAGTTTATATAGAGATTTATAATCACAAGTATATATTTACTGGTGTGAATATAATATCTATCCTATATCTGACATAGCTATGATAATAATTTTCTATTTTATCTAAAGACACAATGTGAAGGGAAAAGATGTATGTTTTTCCTCTCTTATCCAGATTTTCCAAGGCTAGAATTATACATCTATCATAAAACACTTCCCTTTAGAAATATCAGTCACAGTGTCAACCACTGTTCTACAAGTCCTAGCATTTCACTGGCCAGAGTTTCAAAGGTCATTTCCAAAAGTGTTCTAGGTGGACTCGAGAGTCCTATATTTCCCTGATTAAAAGAGACTCATAGTGATAGATCCTATCTGACTATATTTTTTTT